>CM017190.1:10535524-11015524 GCA_004837865.1 Musa balbisiana | reverse complement strand
AGGTTATAAAATGGAGAAATAGATGAGGACCTTGAGGCATCTCTGAAGGGGATCACACAGATACTCTGTTATTTTGTCAACACGAATGCAACCCATTGTCCTCACAGCTAAAGCTCGAATTAGCGGATTAGGATCTTGAGAATCCTGCAAAAGTCAATGAAATTCACAACCAACAACTACAATATTTATAATTTTTATCCGATGACTAGTACAGAAATGCATTAAAAACACCAACACATCAACAAGAAGCCGCCAAGCAAGTCTATCTGGAACAGTTAGTCAAAAGTTTGGCTATTGATGACCAATCCAAACTTTTGAAACCTTTCAAAACATCATGGAACCGCAAAATGGTTCTTCCTTCATCCAAGATAATCATCTTGCAATTTAGACAACATATATTTTTAATGTAAAAAAGAGAAATAGGTCCAAAAAAATTAGTTCCATTGTAATGTTTATCAGGTTTGTAATCTATGTAGCTGCCCATAGTTTGATATTTTAGCCAGTCCTTAACGCATATTGCTAAATGAAGCTAAAATATTGAAGTCAATCATCATAAGCTCCTTTCCCTAAATTTGGAGATAATCTAGATTAAAAATTCAAATAAAGAAAAAAAATTTAACTAAAGTCTTCTCTATGATATACTGAACAAATCCTGTAAAATTTCTGAAGCAATGACTGTTTGTTTGTCACGAGTAAGTCAACAAGTTAAACAGTGAGATTTATACATATGCATCACTAATGATTCGTCCAAACATATGGCAGATCCAAATTGTTATTAATATCAGACCTAGTCCAGATTCTATAAATTATTCCTAGGGTTCCATTTTCCACCTCCATTTGTAAACCATTAATGTGCTTCAATGTTACAATTACTTGGTTAATAAACCATTTAAACAGAAGTTGGAAATTGCATAAAGAAACAGTGAATACATAAAGTACAAAAATCAGTATTCGAAAGTTAAAAAACAACCATCCTTTAAAACCAAAAGATCAACTTCGATCAACTGCCAGATGAGACAACTACACCCGACTCATGAATATAGAAATAGGAAGTGCACAATTTCCTACCTTCACAAATGTATTCACAGCAAGTATGGCAAGATCTGGTTGACTTTTGGCATAGTTTATGAGATACAAATAGACAAGTTTTTTCAGCTCCAAATTTTCCGTTTGCATGCAGTTTACCACATCTGTGAACAATGAAGAAACATCTTTTCCAACAGTCATTGCAGCTATAACCTTCTTCACAGCATCTTTCCTCTTATCCTACAGAACAGGTTAGCACAAATCATTATTTCAACCGAATAAAACCAAATAAACAAAAAAAAAGATTTATAAAAGAAAAGTTCCTGAATGAACAGATAATGTCCTCTTTGTATATCATGGAATCATGTTAACATGCCATATCTAATAGTGGAGAACAACTGGAAACAACAGATCCATACTAATTTTTTCCTAGTGAAGTAGTCAATCATGAAAATTTGTAAATTACTGCTAGAAAAAGAAAAGAACTCCTCATAGGATCATGGTGATCCGATTAAGTAATTTACTTATAGCTTGTTCGCCATGCCCACCATAGTGCATTCGTCTATCTATAGGGGCTTGCAAGAAAGGAGAAAAAGGACATAGGCATTTGCCTATCCACCAAGTGCACTTTAGTTTTTGTCACATAACTAAAATTGTTGCTTATGAAGCCTCCTCAGATTTAGCCTTTTAAACTCATTCATTTTAAAAACTTAAGTACGCGAATGACAACTCTGTATCAATAAGGAACCATGATAAAACTGGAAAGTTAATAATTTCTTTAAGATGCGTTAAAGCAACCAAAATATGTGAGTACAATATCACGTTACCGTCGCAGGTGACTTCAGTAGAAACAAATTGGCAATCCCATTCTGTGTATACTAGAGCCTTGAGAAACCAGAAAAAGAAAAGCAACCATATCATAATGAGTACATAGCGAATTCAACTATAACGTCCTCAGAATCTTATCTGGAGCCAAACATTCAATTCTTCTCCTCTATCCTAGTGTACATAGAGAAATCTATATAAAAAGGGTCAATTCTTCTTAACGCCTCCATTTTCTTGCGGGCATCTACGCCAGTGTTTTGATGAAACAAAGAAAGAAGCAAAGATCTTGTTCCCATGTGACATGTTTGCATCTTTTCCCTAACAAAGTACATTGCAGAGACAAATCTAGGAGTGAAGCATTAAAAAACTTTTTCTCATCTCACGATCTTTCTAAATCAAGCGGCAGATCAGAGAGGGAGGAACGAATAATTTCAAGATCAAATAGGTTCTTTGCAGCTCATCAATCAAAGAAATGCTTCAAGATCGCGAAATCCAGCAAGAAAATCCATCAGATGCAAAGAAGGGAACGGAGATCTAAAGGCATGTGGCTTGATCCGTGGTCATTCAAACCCTAAGTGGATCAGATCGAGGGAAGGAGCATACCTTGTACTGGGAATTGAGCTCCTCCTTGAGCTCGGGGATTTCTCCCTTCTTGGTGGTTGAGAAGTACTTAGAATCGTGCCCGCTCATCGCTTCCGCCCCGCTGCCTGCCTTCCTTTTCCGTCTCTGCTTGACAGGGAGGGAAGGCGGAGGAAATAGAAGAGAGGAGAGAGAGGAGTTGGCCTTCGCGTGTGTTACGGTAGTCGTGATGAACGGTCGTGGGTCAGGTCGACAGAGCAAGACCGTGAACCGGGTTCAACTCTGAGCCGACGAGTTCATCTCGGATTGTCGATGCTTCAGCGTGGAAGAGGATCGGAGATGATATGACAAAACTCGTTATCGTTGGGCTCTTATAATCATACCTATCATGACCAAATCGAATCGGACAATCAGCTAAAAAAATATGGAATCATAAGCTGATCTGACTCGATTGCTTGATTGAATGTGTTGAAAAAGGAGAATGAATCGATTGATCCAATCAGTTTTTGGATAACCCACATAATAATCAATCGGGTTAGGAAGAACTGAGAAGATATTTGCACCAATCAATCATGAAATTATTAGGATTAACATGTGGGAAAGAAATTAAAAACGATATAGTTTATTTAGTGTGATTACCATATCACATGTGTTTGTTTATGTTTATAACATTGGTTGATATCATCTTTTTTTAAAAAAAAAAACATTTTTATACTAATTTATCATTAGTTTAAATATTTTTATGTTCTTAAACATAATTTTTAAATTATAATTTTCACCATTACATGGGATAAGATAAAGAAAGAGAAATTACAGGTGGGAAAAATAAACCATACTTAGAGTTCTGTACAAAAACAATATTCTTAATCAAATCAAAACTATAAAAACAATTATTTAAAATTTTTAGCAGTCAAAAGAAATTACAGCACAATTATATAAAGTCCTGTTGAACATATACTACATATAAAGTCCCTTATCTTTAGACTTACAATAATAGCTTGATTTGTGTTCACTCAAATTACCAATACAGACAGACAGACAGACAGAGACCGACAGTAAATATAAATAAACTTCAAGAGCTGCAGCTGCTTTGATGCACATACGTATACATTTTAGTAGCATTCTTCTAAGATCTCAAATGCAACCACCACCTTACTAAGATGTCAATGTTCCATTTTTCTCAATTTCCCGTTGTCTTGCTCGTTCCATCTTCCGCATCCGCCACTCTTCCAGAGCTGAAAGTGTACACAAAAGTAGTATATTCTTCTTGCCCCAATCGAATTAGAAAAAAATCATGAGGTCGTACCAACTACTAAAGGAATAATCCAATCAAGAGAATGACCAACCAACCAATGATCATGTGGTTTCTATAGACCCAAGGCACAGGGTTGTTTCGTCTCATAATTGAAAGCATTTCAATGTTCTGTATGCAGACAGCAAAGCTATGGTGATAACAACAAGGCCAATACTAACTACCATGTTCACGATAATATGGACTTTGAGAAACAGCTACTGTGGGATGAAACCCCAGAAATTTTATTTGATGAAACACTTGATCTTCATATCGACAGATCCGTTAGACTAAATTTGTGAGATCACTGATGGAACAGACAAATCATTATTTGCACTAGTATTCATGATTCACTTGTATAGTAAACATGAAAAAGTAGGATATGCTTATTACAGACAAAATCTAGACCGAGTAAACTGCAATTCGAATATGTTTGGACACGGAACATTTTCTAGCATATTTTTATTCTCATATCTGGTCAGGGCTGAATGCTTTCTGGCTTGATACTTGTCCATCTATGATGCATAACATGTCATAATTGTAAACCATGTTATATGATGTTTTGCCCAGGCCTTATGTGTTGAACAATAGTTGGATTAAACACTATTAATAAATTGTCAGCTCTATTCATGAACAGAACTATGGATGTGTCTTTCTGCAAATTTGATTACCTCATCCCATGAAATTGTGGATCCGTAACTAAATAAATATACCAGCAGGTTTATTTACATGGATAGCATCTGGATTTGTGTCTTTGTAAAAATTAAATAAAAAAAAGATTCTCAGAAGACCGACAAAGCTTATTACAAATGATCTTAGACAGATATCAAACTGCCTTTAAGCTTGTGGCTCTTTAATTGATCCACAGAAAATTTAAAGAAATCTTATTTGAATTTTGCACGACTGACTGACAAGCATATCCCCCTAAATCCTGAAAAAGCTTGTGTGATGATTTTATACATAACAATCAGCATAAACAAGTTTAGGAAAAAAGAAAATGTACAGAGAGTAGCTAACAAAGCAGCTGAGGTAAAAATGAATCAAGGATGTAAGAGATTAGAACTTAGATTTATTACCTTTCTGGCTGTTGACATCATTCATAGCCCTATCTTTTAACCTTTTCGACAAATCAACTGCTGCAGTCTGCTTTGGAACTTGCTGTATCTCTCTCTCTGGTTCAGTGTATGCTTCTTGCTCGATTTCCTTAATCTAAGTCATTTGCCAAAAACAGTGTCTCAGCTTGGTAATAACAAGCATTAAACATATATAAAAGTTAACTAATCATGAAAAGTTTGCTACCATACACAAAAACAGTCTGCCTGATAAACAGTTCACAATTGAAAAACAAAGTTGCTATTACACAATCGCATACCCTCTTGATTAATTCCAATGGCTCCATAGCACGGCGAATCTCTTCAGACTCCAAAATGTACCTTAGTTGTGCTGCAATAGAAAGTGTTTTCATGTCTTCGTTTGCAAATTTCAGTATCCAAACAAAAATAAAGGGCATGAATAATTGCATATGCAAGAAAAAATACTTTAATTTTGGTAGAAAAGACAAAGACAAAGATCTCTGATAGGGACAGCATCACCAAGTTCCTATGGTGCTGTTACATATAAAATTTTCCATTGTAGGCTAGATCCAACCAAAAGAAAATAATGCACAAGCACTAATGTTTCAAATTACATATAAATTATGGGCTTGAAACTTGGAATTTTGTTTTTTCTCATTCCATTATTCATAAGAAGTCTTTAAAGTGAAATAAATTCTTCTTCACTCTGTTGTGCTCAGCGGATTCACAATAACTACCACCAATGCAGGATCTAAGGAAGGTCAATGCTTGCAGCCATACCCATGCAAGCATAAAGGCTCTTTTTGTGACTGGTATATTGTCAAACATGTAGTAAAGGACTAACTTCTGAGCAGGCGCCAAGGCTCATCCTCATAATATGTAAAAAGAATCACGTTTGAAGAAACATTTGGCTATGTGTGACAAGAGAGATCATAAGCAATTGATGGGCTCTTGATTCTCGCTGATGCTTAAGTTTCACATTTGGCAGTCATCCAATGGGTCCTTAGATCTGTAGGTGCTACTATGAGGCACTCTTAATCTCTTCTTGCATCTGCAGACTCTGCACCACTCCAATTCACAATTTTTAACTTTCTATATCAGTTACTTTACAAAATCATGATTTGTTAGGCGACGCTCTAACTGACATTTGACCACATTAACATGGAAGTGTTTTAAAGCACCAACTTCATGAAAATAATACTTCATGTAGAACAAACTTCATCATGATATTTTTGAGTCCAAGTTTGACATGAAGTTCAATACTTCTTTTAGTCAAAGGCAAGAAGACAGTTCTGCATTCTTCAACTTTGAACATCAACACTAATGAATCCAACAAACCAACCATGGAGAAAAATTCCTATGATCTATTATAATATCTACAAAACCAAATAGTGAATACGGTGCAGATTCTCCACAAAGGATCCAAAGATTATTCATTTCATCATTCAGGCACTACTATTCTAATGCATAGGCTAGCTATTTTCTTCTTCACATCCCATACCTTTTTTCCAATATATAATTCGTTGATTCTTTTTGCCAAATAATTTGGACCACATATATGATAATCGTGTGATTGTGACACTTAGTTGTGTTCATAACAAGCTACATAGAATATCATGATCGCCAAAAACCTTATAATTTTATTAATTAATATCCCAGCCAAGAGTTACAATAGAAAAGTCAAGTAGATATGTGACATGAAACCAGTTACCATTCAAATGCCTACATGGAAGGTTTGCTGCATCAAATGCTTACATATCATTAATTTGCCATGACCAATCTCTTAATCTCACAAAATCTGTGTTTTGATCATCTTGCACAAGCTAAATTACATCAAATGTGCAAACGCTTATTAACCGATCAATCATTAATTCTACAAGATTATAGAGCTTACCATATACTACAAGTATAAAGCAAAGACAATAGAAAAGGCTACGGAACATGCCATGATATCCATAAATAGTAAATCAATTCGAAGCTTGCACCGAGACTCCTTGACTATACTTTCCCATAATAGCCTAAAAGTAAATAAAATTATCATGCAAGCACAAGAGTCTTCTGCCAGTTGGCATTCTAATATTACTAAATCCAAATAGCATCATCACTTACCCATTTTGCCAGATTGATAGGTTTCAAATTTTAATCTTGACATCATGTTCGATATTTGATTACTTTTCAGAGCGTACACAGATGTCCAGGAGATTTAATACCTCAAAGTTTAATCACTCCTAGATTCAGAAGCATGGTACCGCATAATTCAGACACCCAAACTCTACAACAATCGTATCTAGTCGAAGCCTATAAACATCTCTTGAAAAGCAGCAAAATATTAATTACATGGTTCAATCACCTCGTAAGATCAAATTATATTATTTCTCTCGTTTTTAATTTGTTGTGGATATGGCCTAGGTTACTGTGTAGGCGGTAAGTGTTAATCAAATTCTTTTTATCCCCACTTAATTTCAAAACTGCATCTTTCTTACAAGAATTCGTTGGCATATCCAACAACTTCTGGATCGGAACTCCAAATTCCCAATTGTAAACGAATTAGAGAAGACAACAAGGATGAGGAGGGAAGGATGCAGAACGCTCACTCGGATCAGTTTGGTGGCCGGCGGTGGCTTTCCGCTTGGGGGCAGCGAAGAATCCGTGGAGAAGCAGTAGGACGGCGACGAGATTAAGGAAGCAGACGAGGATAGTGGCGTTCTTGAAGGAGAATCTCATCTTCCAGCCCTGCTGGCTCTCCATCGTCAGAGGAAGGGGCGATGAAGAGGGGACCGACTCGGTTGACCAAATCCCTAACCCTAAGCCAAGCGAGTCGACCTGTGAGAAGCAGATGCCCGCAGGCGATAAGCTCGCAGACGGAGGATGCTTCCGGAGAGAGGCACCGAGAGAGCGCCGGCGGCTTCTCCTCCGTCCGACGCAATGTAGTCGAGGATGGGGACAGAAGCGGCCTCCGGTGAGGCTTTTGAGCTGACGAATTAGTCTCCTGTTCGTTCTTTATGTATACTAATCATGCTTTAACGTTAGATATGACTTTTAAGTCGATCCTAAATTATTTGATCATATTAGTCTTTAAACTATCTAATTCTCAGTAGTGTAATTATACGTCTTAATTTCTTTCGTTGACTCGATGTTAAAAACTGACCGTCCACGAAGCATCACATGCGATGACATAGCAAGATCAACGGTTGAGATTGAGCGCAGATAAACGAAGATTCTATGTGAGATGCCGCATGGATCTATGTATTGACCGGGATGCCATGTGGGAAAATAAAAGTATATTTATATTTGTTTATTAACCATTTATAGGAATTAAAAATTGTTATTATATATGACATCAAAAAAGTGAAAGAAATATAATATAAATTTTCAGAAAAATGTTCTTAGATCCGTCTAGATGTGATTAGGTTATAACAAAAAATAAAAATAAAAAATCACATATATTTATAATATAAAAGGTCTATCATATGATTAAGCTGAATATTTTTCCTCATTTGCAATGGGTAATTTCTTTTGTTGTGATGGATAGATGAATTAGATCTAATGGGCTGCTTATAGCCTCTGATAGTGTTGTGAGACATAACAAGTTATGTGGCCTGTGACTATTTCTCAACCAACGTAGAAACAAAAAAACCTACTCATCTGAATATTTAATATTGCATCAAAAAATAAAGAAAAGGATAAATGTTGCATGTAGTAATTTTAGAGAGTCATGATATAAAATAAAATAAAATAATGGTAATATGGGTGTTCAAATTGATTCAAATAAACTGATTCGAATATATATAATTGAATCGATTCAAAACCATTTAATCTGATTCGATTAACTAATTAATTGATCTTATAATTTTAAACTATATATTTAAATAAATTTATTTATTTTAATTTAATCGAATCAAAATCTTGATCCAATTGGGTGACATTATAAAATTTATGAAATTATGCAGTTTTGATTGATTTGAAGTGAAGTCAATCGAATTAATATCTTTTAAATTAAAATCGATTCGAATCAATTCAATTCTTGATTCGATTCGATTTGAATACTCATAGATAGATAGTAATGATTTAGTAAAGCAAGAAGGTATAATTTAGCAATTCAAATTTGATGAGGTGGAGGATAATAGAAACAAAAAGGGAAAAATTATTTTCCAAAAAAGAAGGTTATTTGGTGGATTATAGATATCTCATAGAAATTTTCTATGTTCACATGAGAAAATAAAAAAAAGTATTTTCTTGATAAAGTCTTTTAATATTAAAGATTTCTATAAGCTTTGATATATGTAAAAAAAAAATATTTTTCCTGGTTTTCCTTAAATCCGTACTTACTAATTGTTCTGATCATCATCACCATCGTCGTACCACCGTGATTACTGTTATCTTTCTGCTGCCTATGGACTCCGTAGGCTGACAAGCATCTGACAAATTGTTGGGAAGCAAATCTCTGGATCAAAATATCATCCCTCGAAGACGAAAGCATCAAGCTACAAGAGCTCGGAGCCTCAGAATGCAGATCCTGTTAGGTATCCCTACAGCTACTGGTAATGCCACTAGGTGTGCTCCTCAAAGATCACAGCGAGCATCAAGGTCGCCAGAGTTTCCAGAGAGCTTGCTCCAAGATTGATTCTTTGGACAAGGAATGAATGAGGTGCCAGAGCTCCAGGGCAATCACCACCAGCGACTTTCCAAGCAATGCACAGTTTGCTGCCCTTTTGTTGCTTGATGAAATGATGGCAATGGCTGTTTCACTGGCAGTTCACTTACTCGAGCGCTGTTGCAGTTTGAGAGGGGTTTGAACGCTTGCGACTCCCGATGCAACTGTGCTCGACATCACGCACCTGACGAGGTTGGCAACGATCAAGTCTGGACATGGGCGATGGGGGTATTAATTGATGACCCGTTCGTGCTTCCTGTGCATAGGTTTGGCTGCACAGGTACAAGCATATGCCATATTAAATCACGGCTGAACAGAGTAACATGTGCCATCATGAAGGGCATGCACAGAGAGAGAGAGAGAGAGAGAGAGAAAGTTGGTCATCCAGGGTGTTCGCAGCCTTCTGTTCCGAAAGAAGAGACAATGTGGTGATCCAGCACGGCTTATACTGAGGCTTTAGTTACTGAAGTTACATGAGAGAGTTGTTCATGTGCTGAGTTCCTTCTAGAGCCACTTGGATCTTCAGCTGAAGTGATATCAACTTGTGAGGAGTTGCAGGTTTGATGAACACAGCTAGAAATGGATCTTCTGAATCCTCTTAGCAAGCAATAGCAGAAATCCCCATGGGAGAGGGATGGATGACTTGAAGTCCTTGGAAGAATTAGTCTTATGGTCCTGGCACAGAAATCACACTACCACAGCAAGATCAGAATGGAAGCATCAGCTGTCACTGCTATGTAATGGTCATGCAACTTCACAGAAAGCAAGCTTTCCACACTGTATCATCCTTAGAGATTTAGTGGAAGATGTTAAGTGAGCCAAAATACAGATAATGAAGAGGTGAAACAAATAATTCACAGAAGAAAGAAACGCATGATATGAAGCCAAGCTCTCTTCAGCAAGGTTTCAAGTACTTGCTTGGATGAGCCTTTAGCATGTGACTTGGGGACACACACACTGTTCAATTTGTTTCACAGCCTGCAAAAGTGGCAGGTTTCAGATCTCTGAGAAATATGCAGACTGACTGCAGTATCTTCCAGGTTAGTAGTGGCCAAACCACATAAAAATAGATGCTTGTCATCTAGCTATAACAAGGAAGGTTAGATCCCAGATTGATATATTGGTTGTAACATAGAAAAGCAAAGCAGAGATGAATTGAGAGAAAGGTGCAAGAATCCGAAAAACTTGGACTGCATTCAGAGAGGCTCTCCTGTTCTGATTCTTATACAATTGTACAGTCATTGTGACAGCAGATTAGCAGGAGCTACAAAGTTCTTGATCAGATTTGTGAGATGCATCTTCTGTGGCAGGCAACAATATGCTTTGCCTGCCTGGTCTCCTCCTTCCACACCCTGCTGATATCCTCTGCCACCTGCACAGCATCATGGGATGCACCAGAGAGCCCTCTCCTTGTGAACCCAACAGCATAAAGCCCTGACTTCCCTTTCCACCCGCTAGGAAATGGCTGCTTTGGAAACCCATCTTTGTTGAACAAGTCAGTGTCCTGCAAATATTCCACCATGAATCTTTTAACTTCTGATGCAGTCAAAAGATCCATATCATTACAGAAGCCTTATTTTATTCTGCCTTGTTAACACTGCATGTGACATATTAGCGTTCGATGGATCTGAAATCCAATGATCAGTGTGTGTCTGACACCAACTGCCTCAACTACAAAACTAACATGGGAACAACTGCATGCAGAAATCAAAGGACAGTTTGCTGCTATGGAAGAGAAGAAGACGCAGGTTTTACCTGCAGCCATGAAGGAACATTGCTGTAGTAGCCAGTCGCCAAAATGACCGAATCCACATCGATGACCCGACCGTCGACCAACTCTACAGAGCCATGCAAGAACCCCTTTACGCCAGGAACTACCTTTATGTCGCCGGATTTGATCTTTCTGAGCGCACCTATGTCGAGAACAGGGGTCTTCCCCTGCATGTGCTTGAGCTCCAAGGGACCAAGAGAAGGTCGTTTCAGGCCATACCTCTCGGTGTTCCCGAGTATCATCCAGGACAGGGCCAACAGGATCTTATCGACCACCTTCACCGGAAACCATTTCATCAAGGAGACAGCCAGCTCGAATGTGGATTTCCGAAAAATCTCTCTTGGTAAAACATGGACCTGAGGAGCAAATACAGCGATGAGTTCGCAGAGCAAAAGGAGAATAAGCTTGCTTACGGCTTACCGAGTCGCGAACAACCATGACAGGGAAGGATTTGTGGTGGCAGAGATCGAGACAGACTTCCATGCCGGAGTTGCCGCAGCCCACCACGAGCACCTGCTTCCCCAGGTACGTCTCACCGGATCTGTAGTCGCTCGCATGTATGACCTGCCCCCCGAACTTCCGCAGTCCTTCCATCTCCGGGATCACAGGCTCTGCATTCTCCCCCGTGGACACCACCAGCCACTGGCAAATGTACTCCACCTCGGCGCTCCTGTTCGCGGTCTCAGGGCCTGACGCGGTGGTCCTCACGCGCCACATACCGCATGTGTCATCGTACTTGGCCGACTGTACCGTCTCATTGAATCGTGGGCTCAGCTCGAAGTGCGCAGCGTAGGACTCTAAGTAGTCTATGAACTGGTTCCTGGTGGGGTACTCGGGGAAGTCGTCAGGGAAAGGGAGCTTGGGAAGCTGGCAGAACTGCTTGGGGAGATGGAGCTTCAAGCGATCATAGGTGCGGTTTCGCCAGAGGGAAGCAATGCTGTTGGATCTCTCAAGGATCACGAAGGGGACGCCGAGCTCCTTGAGGCACGCACCCACAGCCAGACCTGAAGGACCAGCTCCTACGATGAGAGGTCCGTTCACCAACCTGCACCTTCTCTTGAGGATCTCACGATGGCCAGACATCTGGGCCATGACCAAAAAGGTTGAGGGAGCTCGATGCTACCCGGTAAAGCTTCCTAAAGAATCTATTAGAAGACTCGTCTAAGAGAGTGTTATCTTGTGCTCGAGTCTTGACCTGAACCACAAGCGAAAAGGACAGTCTATGGAGCTGCGTCGTTAAGGATATCGGGAAGGAGAAGGAAGAACAAGATCGAGCGAGTGAGAAGGAAGAGGCAATGGAGCTTGTCGTGGTTGAAGCGTGCAAGATCGAGAGCCTTGGGGGTCTATAAATAGTTGGGGTTCACAGCGAGAGCTATAGTGGAGGATGGCATGTTGGGTTCCCTTAATGATACTCTTTCACAGTCTCCTCCATTTCCTTACTGTGGTAGAACCGTGGAAGCATGTTCCCATCTTCATCATAGTCACAAGCCTATGGCGCATTACTTGCTGAAATGTTGAAGCATTTTGGTTCTCAATGTGGATACTCCACCTGCCGAGCAGATTAATCTTTGGTAGCTATTCAGGCACTCTGAGCACTGAGATGATCAGAGAACTGATGTAATTCATCGAAAGGATGGAAAGAGTCCACACATTCACTTCATGAGATACGAAATGAGGAGGGCTGAATTGATATGACATGTTCCAGAATAGAAAGAGGTGGTAGGGAGAAGAGACAGGCAAACTTAGAAGTTTCATTTTTACTGAGATGAGAATAACAAAGATTTATGCAGTTCGGTTTGTATCTACTCTGTATATACTCTGTATTTGTACATCCTCCACAGTTGCAAGAGAAAGAATTCCAGAACCAATATCTTACAACCAGGAATGGGTCATTGTCTTCAGATTAAAAGGTTTCTCCAAACTTTCAGCTGGCATCAAACAGCATCTTAGCTTTCCTCCCTCCATCTTCCCATTCAGCAAAGTCAAAGCCTGACACACCAAATCTGGCCTGAAACTATTTGATCCCACTGTTACTTGGTTCATAGACTGTAGTTTTAGTGCACTAAGTCCACATTTATGATAACATGATATCGTTTGTTCCACTGCAGATTTGATGAGGCCACCTCAGTGCTCGCTGGAGTATCTGGCAACATCACAATGGTGTGCTTTATGTTTGAGCTTATCTGTTGGTGGTAATACATGTTCTGATTTATGTTTCTGATGTTCCTGCTTTGGCCGATGACTTTTGTCACAATACTTACACTCTAAAATGGATGTTTCGATTAACCTCTTGTCTGGGTGTCAAGGTACTAAATTACCAAGAAATATGGTGTTGCAGCATAGTGTGACACACCATGATCAGCTGACGGTAGACCACATTTTCACAGCCAAAATCATGAAAAATGGATCACCAAACCCCCCAATGGAGATGAGACCCCCTTGCTCTGTTTGAATAATTTCTTCTTCTGTCAAGTTCTTTAATAGGGACTGAGTCAGGATCTTTTCTTGGAAGAAACTGCACTTTCCTAGCATTTGTAGCAATTTCAACAACATTAAGTAGTATTACAAGGATATCTTCGAGCTTCAAGATATTAAATTTGTCCTTGAAATGAGGAGACAATGAGTTGGTTGCCAAATTGATGTGCATGCATGAGCAACAAGTTGCATTCATGTTAATGCATTAAGCATATCAAAGTCTGCACCAGTAAAAAATGGCTGGAAAGTCTCCTATAGATAGTTGGAAAACGCCATGTTGTTCCCCATGCATTTTCTCCTCCATGAATCATGAGAGATTGGAGGAATCTTCGAAGTCACATGAAGGAATAGTTTGAGAGTGATGCATGATGAGTCCTGAGGTCAAAATGATTGGGGGGCTAATAGGAAAACGAAAGTCAATAGGAGAAGAGATGGTGACAAGGGAGAAGGGAAGAAGGGATTTGTAATCATACCTGTCCCAAAGAGAATGTCAGAGAAAGTCAATCATCCATGGCCTTACTACCTCACTTTTTCTTATTGTCTTTCCATCTTTATAATCAGATATCAAACATGAGTTCTCCATGTCTTTTCCTGATCATGAATTAGTAGCAAAGAAAAAAGTAAGGAAAAAACCAAAAAGATGTGCCCATAAAGACGTCAAAATCATGCTCAGGAGAAAAGTTGACTTCGTGATCCAGAAATCATCACAACTTTTGAGACTTCGGTGGCTTAGGCTGCATTACAGTGCAATGTGATCATCTCATCTCATCTGGGAATTCTAACATTTTGTGTAGTATGTGAATCCCAAGATGATACATACTGCAGCTACAACACTGCATGTCATAGGTGAGACTTACTTCCACTGTCTCAACTATCACTATCCCATTTGAAGTAGATGTTTCTTGTATTCATGTCTTTTTGAGGGAATACATCTTATGATCAGAGAAGAAGAAGAAGAAGAAGAAGACATGCACACAGTTCAGAACTCTGAAGCTGCTGGTTGGTAACTTTCTCCGGAGAAGCATGCAGCAGGTGATGGAGTCGAATCCGACGGCTTGGTTGCAAACGGTGGGGCCTGAACGACGAAGAACACACCAACTTATGCTGGTGTTGGTGTCTAGGGTTAGGGTTAGAATGTGTTGGGAGATGAAAGAACGTGAAACTAACAATCTCTTCTTCTGATGAGATGGATCACCGTCGGTTCGAGGATCATGGGAGTGCGTGCTGCCATCTTGGATCCATGGCCACCTGCTGAGCAAAAACCTAAAACAACAACATCCCTCCAAAAGCAACACACACAGGTGATTGAAATGATGGGCGCACGAAGGCTCGGTGGTGGTGGATAGGGATGTCGCATCACATCACCACCTTCGTTGCCTCGAGTCTTTCACTGTATCCCAACACCACTCGTGGCCAGTGTCTGCCTCTGGAAGGTCTCATGGCGAGAGCTCTGACCAACTGTAATTTGGTCAAAATACAAACTGTATACGCTTTGCATATCATTGCAATTGCAAGGTTTGTGTTATGGCTTCCAAATCCAATTGTGGTGCAAGAATCCATGCACATTCATTGCTATCTTGGAAACTTAGTTTATTGAGAAAGGCATGTGACTTTAGATTAACAAAGTCTTTGCTAATTGCACCCTAATAGTTTAGTCAACGCAGAAGCAAACTACCTTCACAACGAACTCAAGCGTCAAAGACAACAGCTTTGACCAACTGATATCCCGTTAACTAATGGCTTTGAACTATTAAGCAGTCGATTAATCTCAGAGAGAGAGAGAGAGAGAGAGAGAGAGAGAGAAGAGAGAAAGAATCTTATTGCTTTTGGATGGTTCTCATCTAAATAAATAAAAGGAAAATGTTAGCTGGTTTTCATATGATGTTGGTCAAATCAGAATCCAATGGGCAGCAGTCACATGGGACAACATAGTGCATGATGAGAGTAATCATTCATGTTGATGGCACACCTTCTCGGAGATCACTTTGGGCCACCGTGCTCGTCTCCCACCCACGGAAACGAACAAGAACAGCAGCACAGTGCGTGTGGGGGAGAGGCCTTCCTCCTCCTCCTCCTCCTCCTCTGAGTCGATCCCTCCCCAGCATTAACTTGCCCACCTCCCGAGGACAAGGTTCGTTGGGTTGACAGGCTCTCATGTGGCGTGGCCATCGTATGCTCCGCACGCAGGAGGTGGCGGCGCTGGCCATGCAGCTCCACTGGATTCTTTGAAGGTTCTCGGGACGTGTGCTGCAGATGTGGTCAACACTTGAGTCATCTTCATCAGATACATCACATGATGGCAATTGGCAAGTGGATTATCACCAGTACGAACCCTTGTTTAAGTAGCTCATGATCGATTAGCAACAATAATGGAGAGAATTAGCATCTGCATCCAATAATAATAACAAGAAGATAGATCTAATTAGGTCACTATATATGTATATATATGTATAAATATATACTTGTAGATCATTGTAATAACAACATATCAAATTGGTTCTGATTGTTAAGGGGGAAGTTTATGTCAAATTAGGATCCAATGCATAAACTAATGAAACCTGTTGTTGTTATTATTATTTCTTTTGAAAGATGTGATGCTTGTATTGTAGCAGATGGCACAATTCATGCACTGAGATGAGACATTGTCAGATAATTCTGGGGAACATGAATTTATGTGGCATGCAAATAAGCATCATATTATCTTACTGTAGATGTTCCCTCATGCATGTTACTACACAAAAGCACCTGCATGCTTCAAACTATAATTCTCAGGTTGATGGTTTCCTACAACCTTGTCAGATAGACAAAAAAACCCCTAAACATGTCCATTAGAAAAGCAATGCTGCAAGTGAAATGAAGTTCCATAAATCATTAGCAATGTGTTAGATACCATATTCATGCCAATTATCCAACCAAATAATAATAATAATAATAATAATAATAATAATAATAATAATAATAATAATAATAATAATAATAATAATAATAATAAAATGCAGGAGTATAAGACTAGCAAATCACATCACTAGTCCATGCAATCCTGTATGGGATTAAGGGCCTTTTCCTTTCTCTACTGTGTCACCTGCAACATTGGAACAGTGTCACACATGACTGTCACATGGAAAGCCCAATCTATCACTTTGAGGGCTCACATGTGATGAGAACAGTCTAGACAATGATCTTTGACAAGATAATTGTTCTTTGTAATGATTGACCAGTCCATACATGGCTTTGATCCCATTTGGTTGTTTGCAGGTAATTTGGTGCTTTGATTGGCAAATGCAGGCCCCACTGGAAACACTTTCTTATTTGTCCACTGTCTGCCAAGTCCAAATGCAGATGATCCACTTCACATGAACTAATCATCATCAATCATTAAAGAGCATGCTGCCTCACCATGAACATGAGAAACAGGTAGCAGCCAAATGGCATGAGTACATCACAAGAACATGAACATAACAAAACAGAAGATTGCATTTTGAGGGAGGAAATTTTGAGTATGTCATTAGTTGGGGGATTTGTTTTAGCTCACAAACATCAGAAGCAGCATAACAGTATTATGATTGATGCCTTTCATGCAGAATGTTCAATTATTTTGTTAATCACTTCTGGTCAGGCTTGAGTAGGTGAACACTAATCCATGCTCAGATTTATACAAGATTAAGCAAGAAAAAAAGAAAGAGATTGGTGCAGAAGTACCAAACTAGTTACAGAACCATCCTAACCTGTGAGATCATATTTAACTACAAGAACTTCTTCATCCTGAGATGTGCTAAGGTTTCCAATGGATGCTTGAATGATTAACTTAATCCACAACTAAGTTTAAGTTAAGGTGTCTAGGCATGATGGCACATAAATATAATAAGCCCTGGGATTCAGGCAGAGCATGTGGCTACATGAAGCCTCAAATCTCCATTTCTCTTACTGAGTTCACCAAGTTTCATCCTATATGTCATTTTCTGTGTCAATCTACAGTTTCACATATAGATCCCTATGAACTCTGTTAATGAACCATCTTCCAATCTCAGAGAGAAAAGAACATCCATCAGATGCCAAAATTAGCAATCAAGGACCTATAAGTTAGCTCTCTAGTTGGTAAATGTTGATAGCATTGCTTTTAGCGTAGCTGACTGATATTATCCACCAGAGAGTGAAAAAAGAAGATTAAGAAAAAAAAAAATTTTGGCCAAGAAATTGAAGCAATGGATAATGTCACCAGCATCAGCAGCCCCACTGAACAGGTTTTAGATTTCAGAGGCTGGACAGTACAACCAATAATGCATTTGAATACAAACTATTCACCCACTAAATTCATTTGATACTCCAACAAGGACACAGTCAGGAATCCATCAGAGCAAGTTGAAAAATCTTAATATCAACAGGTCAAGAAGCCATCATCCTTTGCCTGAGTAATAGGCAAGCATAGTCTCCTCTCTGCAGTCGAAAGGAATCATCGCTGCCACAAAAAAGAAAGGAGTTATTCCAAAATCCCAACCTCTTACTTCTCCGACAAATGGATTCAACGAGTACATCTCAAAGAACATATAGAATATATTTACATCTGAGAAAGAAACAGTTGGATTAGACATCCATATCCTGTTCATTAGTGTTTGATCAGCGACATACAAAAGAACATCAACATTGAGAAACAATTAATCTTAGCATAGCATTCAATGGCATTGCAAACTCCTATCAAAAGCATGACTGGAATCCAGAGGCTATCAAGTGTTTGCCTACGCCATTCTGCGGCTGTAATGATAATAACTTCACATCAGCATGTAGATCATGTCAAAGGAAAACAAAGTTGATCTAATTCTGAGCAGTATGGAGCCACCTAACACATCAGTCATCGGTTAGCTCCACATCTAATCCAAGTGAATTGTAAAGCAATCCTTTGTTCTTTAGGTATTCCGGGTTGTCTTGATGAAGAAATAACAATGTTCTAAAAATTGATGGTTAAGGAAAATATTGTCGGTGTGCAGATCATACGTGTCAAGAAGAACCTACATTGCTGCAAGTTTGGAATTGCATTAGTTATGCATTACAAAACCAAGTTTCGCTACACATGACAATAATGCTAAGAAAAGCATTTCTAACTCAAGAACCAATTTCAACGTCCGACTAATTTCTACATGCTATGAAGGCATCAAAATTATTGACATCTTTAAGTTTGATCATAATGATCAAGGACAAAGGCCACCTTGACCACATCATATGCTTTTGCGAGACTGCAACCAAAGACCTCCAATGTATCATGCTCCGAGTAGCATCAGTGCCAGCTCATTGCAGTGTAAAGATCTGGATCAGTATTGCAAAGTCAATTCTCACCTGGAGATGAAGCAATGAAGGGAAATTATTTTCCTAAGCTCATGGCTGCTCCTCATCTCGTCTCGATCTCATTAGCCTCCTGCGCCTCCTTGGTGCCTGAATGTCATTGTCTGAGTTCCAGTCATCATCATCTTGCAGGCCTAATAGGTTCTCACCCCATAGACGGCGGTGTGTGGATGAGCGCCGACGGGTCCTCCAAGCCCTCGACGATCTCCTCTGTTCATCAAGTGAACCTATCGGACTGCCGATCATGTGAAGCAGAAAGAGCGTAGGCCACCATGGCCCATTCCCATCACCTGACAGGCTATCTGCATCATCAATGACATAATCCCCAAAGACTATTGCACCTGGCATCGCTGATCTGATGGCACTGAGGATATCACTATGCTCCTGCTGGTTTTCTAGCCGACGCCAAGCACGTTGCCTTGATGGATCAACCTCAGCTGGCCTTGTCATGGGATGGACCCTCCTGGCATGCTTACGAAGCTCCTTATAGTTGCCAGAAAAAGAGCATGATTCCCTAGAGCAGCTTCTTAGCTTCTGGTCCATATACTCTCTGGCTTCCTTAACAATCATCCAACCTAGTATAGTACCCCGGCAGAGAGGGCACTTCAAGGAGTTGTCCTCTGGTTCATTACCACCACTGGATCCATCAAAACTAGTGTTTGCTTCTGCCTGAGATGCTAAATGTCTATCTTGTGCTTGTCCATCTGCATTGTTGCCTAAATATTCAGCTAAACCAGCAGAAATTCTACCATTAGTACCGTAACTGTCCTGGAGTTCCAAGTTTGTTCCTGTCCTTGGTGCATCCAGAAAGGAAGCAGATTCCGACGGATAAGAAGAGCTCAAGCGAGGTCTCTCTGCATCAACACTCTCAAAGATGGTAGAGCTGGAACCAGAGGGGTTGTCACTAGAGTTCATTCTCAAATTTCTGAATCTATCAAGGCAATTTGAATGCCTATAACTCGTATCACAAATGTAAGATCTGCAACCTTTTTCATATGAAGTGCATAAAAGAACCACAGCGTTGTGAGGATGATCCATGCAGATAGGGCAAAGAACTTCATCCCATTGCTTTTGTAAAGCATATATATCTGCATCCTTGGAGGTGCTTTCTTTTTTATCTGTCATCTTGATCACACTGCCACACGTTGTTTGGAGTATTATATTGATGACAAATGCATACATGGATTAATCATCACCAACTACATTTAAGAGCTACCAAATTTGTAAAAGCAATAAGTTCTCTAACAATTTTAAGAAAAAAGCAAGACCAAATAAAACATATCATGAACTACGAACTGATAAAAACATCTAGTACATCTACACTTGATAAAGAATGATGGTGGACATGTATACTTGATAAAAGATGATAGTGGGCAAAATGGTTGCACAAACAAATCCAATCGACGAATCAAAAAAGACAACTTTGACCTAGGAAGCATCTTATGCAAATGCAGATGATCATTTCTTATCATACATTTAAGTTCATTGAAGTATCAAAAGGCAAGGAAATTTGTAATGCCAAAATTTGGACCATAAAATGAGGTCAACATCATTGGATAATGAGATTTATTTAATGGTTTCATGGATACACAACTACGGTGAAGAATGAGGTTTGGGTATTCTACAGTAGTTTCTTTTATACAAGATTAGTTTCTTCGCTACACCATCTTATCCCTCGTTCACTACTGGCAGAAGAAATTAGAAGAAATTTCTTTTTAAAAATTATGGCTACAGTGTTTTTTTTAAAGAAAAATAAAAAAAATTATTATATTAAACGACGTACAAAATGCTCACGTTTGTGAAGATTGCGGCTACTAGAATGATTATGTTTATATTGTAGTCACCTGCTACAGTCAAGTTGAAATAATTAAGAAAACATGGATTTCACTCTCAAATTTATTTAAGAGGTACAACATATCATTCTTGAAACTTTAAATGTGAATTTAAATAGTAACATTAAGTTCTAGAACCACCTCATATCAAAAACTCAAATGACGCAAAGGAGATTGACTTTGTAGCTTTGAACATCTAAAACTGTTCAGGTCAAAGTGTAGGAATAAGCAACATCACACCCATAACTGAGGCAAAGAAAATATAAACCGAATCTCTTTATATTTGGGATATGTATTGTCCAAACTATCCTTTCCTTTTGCCCTTTCCAATACCAAATTTTCCTTCTCTTTTTCTTCTGCTACCAACACAATCTCAAGTAAATCTTCCAGCAGTTTTATGCCACGGGTGAGGTGCCTCCAGACTTAGGTAACAGTGTTAGCAAGTTGGATGAAGTTCAGGGTCAAGAGACTTTTTTGAACAAAGAATAGTTAATAATAAACTCCCAATATCTTTATGATCTACTGTATTAACCTTGAAGTTAATTTCCTAGAGAAACACCTCATTTGGTTGCTGCTATTATGCCTTGAGCAAACAATTTGAAACATTCATAGAAATATAATACATAAATTTAACAAGTAAAACAAAAGCAAGACAAAATAGCAATCACATAAATGATTAAGGCTTGCGACTTCTCCCTCTCTGCTTGTGACTTCTCACTCTCCATGTGTGCAACGTTTACCATCCTCCATCGCCTGCCTCTCCCTCTCCATGCTGGAGATATCTCTCTGACGATTCTCATTCTATTAATCCTACAACTCTACAAATAAGTATCTCCAGCTTTTACAAATTCACCATTTAGCATGCGCATCTGGTCTAACATAAGCACCTCAAACATCAGATTCTTATAGAATCAATTTCATACAAAAGCATGAACTCGTTTTACTCCATTGGCATTTGAGATAGTCTTAGTTGGCAATTATTTTTCTTCTACAAAAATGAACAGGTGTATTACAGTAATAGAGTTGCAATACACTCCCAGTTCTGCACCAAGGGGGGAGGGTTAAGAAACTTATGACCTCTGAAGTTGTAATTCATATATTTGGAGGTCACCAAACTCATCAAGGGGAAAAAAGAAACAACCTTATTCTTTTCTCCTGCTAATAGGTTTGAATCTATCCAAACTTTGCCCTAGAAATGCAGCCTTTAGTCAACTCAAACACAGAGGATAACAATAGCTCTTTTAACATCAATTGAAGCCCGGATCCAGAAGCAGACGCATCCAAGTTAAAAGAACAACATAAAATATTGCTGGAAAGAACACCTTACTATCACAGAAATTTGATGATAGACATATTAAATATTTGACCGAGATTAAATTTAACCAAAAAGAAATTCATCACCATAAAGAAGTATCTTCTCTCTTTTTAGTAAGAGAAAAACTATTGCCTTCAGATCTAACAACTCCTAACATGCACACAGAAAAAGGACACGATAACAACAAAAATAATAAAGATAGACATAAAAGAGAACAAAATAAAAAGTTTCTTCTGTCAATTCCCAATCACGATCCGAAGTCAAAAGACGGTTCTTTGACATCAATATGTAGATTGTTTAATATGTTCATAATTAACAGAAAAAAGGAGAAAAAAGAAGAAGAACTTTTTCCACGAATCGGGCAATAGGCGGGTCGAACGACGCATCGAAGATTTTCCAAACCCAAAATAAGAAGAATCTAACCTTAGGTACCGAAAAGCACGCAAGTCCTACGCCGCGACCTGTAAAACAAAGATCCACAGAAGCTGGAGTAAATAATACAGCTAACCTAAGTTCATAATCAGCCCAAAATTGGAACAGATCGCTGGCCAACAACCGGATCTAAACCCAAAAAAAAGAGGGAAAAGGAAGAGCACACAAGAAAAGAACTGTTCTTGGTAGAAAAAACGGAAAATTTGTACAAGAAGCTCCACCGAATAGTTCCTCTTCTTCTTCTTCTTCTTCTTCTTCTTCTTCTTCTTCTTCTTCTTCTTCTTCTTTATCGTCTTTTTATCGCAAAAAAGAGAGATTTTTTTATCTCTTCTTCGATTATTCTTTCGACTTCTTCTTTTACCGTCATAAAAATCTAAAAAACGAGAGAGATTGAACTCTTCTACTTCGTCTTGCTCTCGTGATCTTTATCGCTGATGAGACAAGAACGAGACCAAGGGTTTTATTGACAGGAGCAGCGTGGGCGAAGAGAAGGAAGGCAGAGGACATCGCTCACCGACTCTACGCAGCGAACCGCCGCAACCCATCGGCGCCCCAGACCGAACCGAAGGAAGGCCGGCGGCCGAGGCTTGGCGGTGCTTGGGTCATCCTTGGCTCGCATCTCCTGTCATGAGAAAACACGAGACATCATTTTGTTCCCATAGAAAATGCATGACGGGCATGGGACCCCTTTTATGCGTGCCACGGCATGGTGTTCCCTGTTATACGAGAACACGGGAAAATTATGCACCCATTTGGACCGTACACGATCTTTTTCCACCCGTTTCGGAATCAACAACTTACCGACCCTGCTTTCTGTGTGGTAGATGCTGTGGCCAGTGGCGGGTCCCACAGCGCTGCGCTTTCCTATGGGTCTGCAGACGGTGACTCGGGTAGGTGTCGGAAACCTCGATCGCACGAACGACGTGTTGAATTTGAGTCGACCGACAATTGTGTGAGACGGTTCGATCTTTTCGCTTTAAACCGGTTCGATTCTCGGCAAATTTGTAAGATCAAACACAAAGAGTGTCCATTCTCTCTCTAATAATAATTATTTTCGATCAATAGAATTAGATATATAAAATCTATTCAATATGAGAAAATATTCATTTTTATGGATAAATATGATTTTATCCTTTAAAGGTATTTGCTAAAATATTTATTTAAGAGTAGAATATGATTTTGATGTATCTTGATTCTCTTACGCATTGATATGAGACTAAATATACTTATGGTACATGTCTATTAAGGAGGATGAATCAACATCTTATAATCATCAAATCATCATCGATTTATCTTTTGGGATATATCTCTAAGAGGTAATATGGTGGAGGTTTGTCCAAAATGAATATTTTTTAAAAAAATCACGTGTTTATGTAAACGATGACTTGTTGTTAGTAAAGTATTTAAAATATATATTTTTTATTAAATTGATAGTTATAAAAAATAATCACATGTAAAACAGTATTTTTATTATATTTTTTTTCTTCTTTTGAAGATTAAAGATTAAAATGTATTCATAATAACAATAATAATAATAATAATAATATAATTTTTGCACGTAATATCGGAACTCCATTTTTACATCCTCATCATCATCACATCCCATCACTGGTCTGACTCGTTCAATCCAGTCCAACTCAGGACCCGAGCGAGTTATATGCGGTTCACCGTGCCTATGTTCTATTCGAACCGAGTCGACCCAGTGGAATCGCCTGTCGCAGATGCGTCTATAGTGTTGGCGAGTCGAACGCACGAATACAGGGCAAGAGATGTTCCGGCGGCGTGTGGCTTCTCTGACTTCCCTCGCTTCCACCCTCATCAATTCCGCCCCGAGTTCGAGGATCTCTTCGTCTCGCTATCCCCGTTCCTGCCTGTAATCCATTCGGTTTCCGCCATCTCGATCTTGTTGTTGTTTGTTGGTTCGTTGTGGTTAGAGGATGCTTATGACCATCGGATTCTTGGTGCAGTTCCTTCTTTGCTGCTGCTTCCTCCTCCGCGGAACCGGCCGCGAGCACCGGTAGTGACACGGGTAAGAGGGGGAAGAGGTCCTTTGGCCGGAAGCTCTTCCAGATCGGCTTGATTAGCCTCACGGGAGGGGTTTTTCTCAGTGGGCTCAACGATCTCGCTATCTTCCATGGTTGTAGCAGGTGCGGGTTCCTGTCCTGGTGGTTATTGTTCTTTCCTGTCGATTTCTGTTACTTGAACTTGGGTTTACCAGTGCCAATTACTGCAATTGCATGACAAATTAGCGGGATTGCTGCCTTTTTCGCCCTTCGATCACATCAAGTTGTGAAAGAAAGCGTTAATTAATCTCTAAGTTTCTTTTTCCCTGTCGATTGCTATCTTGATCTGCTTGTGTTCTGTCACCTGAGCCCCAATTCCCGAGGCCTATATAGGGTTCAGGTTTTGTTCTAGTTCAAGTTTGGGCGTGGGGTTGAATCATATGGTCCAAGTGGATGGTTTGCACGCCTAGGGTGGGTACTTGCTATCTTAGTAGCAGTTTTTAGGACAGTTATAAAGAATCTGTATTAGTGAGGTAGAAATCTAAGGTCTTTGTTCATCAGCTCCTTGTTTAGGATCAATAGTGTCACAATAAGATTCAAAATTATGGCTAGAGAAGGAACAGATTAAGAAAACTTGAAAGTGATTTTTAGTCGTTTTCCCTCTTGAGTGACCATGAGTGCCGACTAGATCAGGAATGGTGTTTGGTTAACTTATCTTAGTTCTTGTGGATTCTCGGTTGTAGGTTCTAGTCCATCCTTCTTCTCTTGTCTCTGTCCTTGTTCTATTCTATTATGTTGTGTAGGAAAGTTTCATACAGCAAAGTATACTTCATTTGATGAGCTGTAGAATGAATTACAATGAAGCCCCCTTTTTGCACAGAAAGGTTATATCGACATAGTGTTAGCAAGAAAAAGAAAAACAACCAGCTCAAGTGGAGAGGAACCCCTCTGACAACTAAACTAATAGTTTATCACATACCCATGCCTTCTGTGTGCTTTCCTTTCATATTTTGGATATGATCTGAATTGCTGTTTTTATTTGTGATGTATGCTGCTCTTAGACACTTTAAATAATAATTTTCAAGAACTTTTTGGAAAGAAGATAGGATGCTTGCTATCTATTTTTCTAAAATGAATTTTTGTTCCTTTTCCTAAGTTGTATGGCATTTTAATAATGTGAGAGGTTAATTTTGATTCTAATAAATCGTAGTTGTGTTAGCTTTTATTGTGACAGAAGCATGTCACATGAATTAAATTGCACTGTAGAATTTTGGTCCAAAGAATCAAATGTAACTTTATAGCTTATATACCTGAGGTCCAAGTTATGAATCACAAACTATAGGCATAGTGCCCTGTGGCTAAAGATCTTGACCCTGTCTCTAGCAACGGCATGTTACAAAGTGGCTACAGTGGAATAATGCAGCCAGGCTTAAATTACAATCAGATCTAGTTTGTGTGGTGTAGGTATTCAAGTTGATTTTTCTTATTCTTTGAAATTTTTAGGTGCAATTATTTAGTTGCCATTCATATGAATCATAAGAGTTATTTACATAGTGTGCCAAGTATTTGGTATTCTTCCAATAAGACATTTCTTCTTCTTATCCATGATTAGAGGAGTTTTAGAAGGATGCAAACTTGCTGACTATAATATGGTTAGACTATGTGAATCTAAGGTGTTTTAGACTTTTTAGTTGACTGTCATATCCCCTTCTAAATGACCATAGGCATCATAATAAATTAATCAGAGGATCCTTATAGTTGATCTGATCACATAAAATACTTGACTTTTGTCAGATTTTTTTTTTTCTTGCAATCATTTAAGATACTTAATCCTTCCCAGATTTATAGTTTTCTTGCTTACATGCAGATCCGTTCCATTTGGCTAAATCAGTTCAGGAAATCAATTAGTATTTCATTGCTATATGTAACCTTAGCGTTTAGCATTCACTCTGTGTGATACAATGCTTTTATGGGGCCTCTGCACAAGTTTAACTTGCGGTATCAGGTTTTATAGCTTTTGGATTTTGTAAATGGTGGAGATTACAGGTTACGAAATTGTAACTTCTTATTTCATGGCTGGATCTTGCTGCTTGTTCAATTTTTTTTTGTGCTAAATGTTGTATAATTCATGTGTGTTATTGTATTTCATCTAGAAAAAATATTTTGATAAGTCGTGTTTTGGTCACACAATGAGAATCTCATGCTTACCATCTTACTTTGACCTGTTTCAGTAAAGCCATCGAAAAGGCTAGCCAGAATCAGCAAATAGTAGAGTCTCTTGGCCTGCCAATAGTAAGGGGCCCATGGTATGATGCATCTCTTGCCGTTGGTCACAAGAGGCATTCTGTATCCTGCACATTTCCTGTTTCTGGACCACAAGGATCTGGCATATTTCAGTTGAAGGCTATTCGCCAAGGAGGTTTTGTCTATGCATTTCTGATATAGATTCTTTGGTTTTGTCTTGTCATTATATGTTTCTGCTGTTCACTTTGTTTATATCTTTACATTTGGGAAATAGTAGCGACAATTAAGAGTTTATACTGCATATCAGAAATACAATTTTTATTTCTAGTGTTCTGTTATAGAATTTGTTAAATTTTACCATATTAGAAATTTGTTTCCATTGAAGCTATCATTCCAAGTCTTGTTTATGCTGCTTGATCTGGATAAACCTAACAATTGCATCGCCAAAAAATTGAGGAAAATATTTCTGACCCCCCGCCTGTGCCCCCTTCTTAATATGGAATATTTATTCTTTAACCGTAATTTTAGTTTGCTATGCTTCATTACCTTATCGACACTCCTTTTCAATTTTATTCCACAACTGCTACATGTGTTGCGCTTGGGGTTATCAGGGTCAAGAATCCATAAATAGAACTTGTGAAAACACAACCCAAATAGATAATGAAAAACATAGCATCTACGGAAACTAGTGATGTCTCCAACTCAAATAAAGTTTGATATGTGTAATATTAGTCTGATAAAATTCCTTATTAAGATACTGGATTTTGATCACCATCTCTTTCCGCACTGCAGACGAGACAAACTTTTCGTTTTTTAGGCATCATGACTGGGATATACTGATAATGGATGCTCTCCTTCATGTTCCCTCCAATGATGAGAAGCACCAGACTGTACGAATAAGTCTTTCCGAGAATAATTCCCCATTGGCATCCATGGAGTGCAGGGAGTGCAGACTTTCAGAATCCGCAACGCCTGAAAAATGAGATGTCTATTTTGTGTGGGTTCTGCCTGCAAATGATACACCAATCCTGTAGAGAATATTTTGACACCTACGGAGGTAATAAAAGTGCTGGTATGATGCCATATTTTTTTTTATGAAAAACAAGTGTGTTTTGTCTACATCACCCTATGTGTTAGTGTCATAAGATGCGGATAGAGCTTCATTGTAACTCTACACAATTCATTTAGTTAATTTTTTTTGTCTTATTTAATCTTATTATGTATTTGGAAAAACAAGATTAGATTGCATTGTGTCACCCCTTTGCTATGGTCAAAGGGATTAGCGTGTGCAGGCGGCAATAACCGAGTACAAAATCGGTTTTTGAAGAGCAATTATTTTCTTTCCTTTTACTAACATTTTGGAAACTCATAGAATGTGGAATAAGAGCATGTGAAACTCTTGTTTGCCATAAGAATACCGGCAAATGAAGATAAATAGAGGTCACACCAAATACTTGGTCAAAGCTCAATCAATTGTCATGATTGATAAGATATGCTGTTTAATTATTGATGGATGGCTATTCTGTAGAATGTATATCAGGTGCCAGTGAGGGAATCTTTGCCAAAGCGAAGACAATCAAGTGAAGAAGCGAGCAGTATGGATGCTAAATTGTGTGTTCTGTTTTCCCCCCTTTTTATAAAGACTTGAGTTCAATACTCTTGTATATTTTGCATTGCATCGACACTGTTTGGTATCATTTGTTATTTGGTACGTAGACTTTGTTCTAGTCGGTCATCGAAATAATCTCACTGTGGTCATTGTTTATTGAATCGTGAAGGCCAGGCTTCATTAATGCTCTGCTGCGTGGTAAACGGAGCTTCACCGGTTTAGCATCTGTCATCAGTAATGGCGCCATCACCTTACTGCAGCTATCTACCTTTCCTCTTCAGAGGGCCGACAGGTAGTAAGTAATACATTATTTCTGTACATTAACATTTAATCATTCATGCATTCAAGAAAGAATATGCACCACTTGCTAACAAGAGGGAGATGAAGGGAAATATGTGTTTCCCTTTGGAGGAAAATTAGAAGTTTATGATGGCAATACAAAGTTCATTGGGGCATAAAGAAATGATGCCGAAGGCGGGGGATTAATTGGGTCAATGTTTAGAGATGCTTGCGCATCTTCCCAATTGATGCCCATAAATTTGGATCCCATCCGACCATTTGACACCAACGTGAGCTGTTGGCACCGAAACGGGAATTCATGGATCCATCTATATGTTTCTTTTTCGGTTGGTCAATTGGAACGGAAGCTTTCTTATTCGTGTTTATGAGAGACCAGAAAGATTAATAATAATAATAGTAATAATAATAATAATAATAATAATACATGTATCACATGGTCGAGCATTAATTTACACACCATTCATGCATGCATTCATTCATGCATTGCAAGTGTTTGTTCGGGTATAGCGGCCGACTCGGTGTTGCGACCTCCGCAGAGTGCGTCACGGGCGGCAGAAGTAGCACCGTCTATTAATTGTCACCCTTCCCTCCTCTTCAATATCCCTGTGTACAAATAGCTCAGACCTCTCTCTCTCTCTCTCTCTCTCTCTCTCTCTCTCTCACGTATTGAGATAAAGACCAAGGAAGCAGATGGACTCCGTTTCAGGCGAGAGCGGCTACTGCTCTACCACCGGCATCTATCGCAGTCCTTTGGTTCCCCCTCCTCCACTTCATCTCCCATGCGTTTCCCTCCCCCACTTCCTCCTCCTCTCCACCCCGGCTCCCCCCACCAAGCCGGCCTTCGTCGACGCCGTCTCCGGCGACTCCCTCTCCTACGCCGAGCTCCACTCACTCACCGCCGCCGCCGCCTCCGCACTCTCCTCCGCTGGCCTACGCCACGGGGACCTCGCCCTCCTCGTCTCCCCTAACTCCATCCACTACCCCGTCCTCGCCCTCGCCGTCCTCTCCCTCGGCGCCGTCCTCTCCACCGCCAACCCCCTCCTCACCCACTTAGAGCTCCAGACGCAGGTCCGCGATTCCGAGCCCGTCCTCATCATCGCCGCCGTCGAGCTCGTCCCCAAGCTCGACGGCATCCTCCCCGGTTGCTCCCTGATCCCGATCGAGCCCTTCCTCGCCTCCCTGCCTCGCGAAGTTGACCCGCCCTTGCCCGACGTGGGCGTGGGCCCCGGCCACCCAGCGACGGTGATGTACTCGTCGGGGACGACGGGGAAGAGCAAGGGGGTGGTGAGCACCCACGGGAACCTGACTGCCACGGCGAGCCTGCTGCGGCACGTGTGGGGGGGCGAAGCGCGGCGCGATGAGGTGTACGCGTGCGTGGTGCCGCTGTCGCACATGTTCGGGTTCTCGGTGCTGGTGTGCGGGACGCTGGCGTCGGGGGCCACCACGGTGGTGCTCCGGCGGTATGCGGTGGGGGAGCTGCTGACGGCGTTGGAGCAACACCGAGTGACGCGGCTCCCCGCGGTGCCCCCCGTGGTGGTGCAGATGGCGCGGTCGTGCCGCGCGGGGTTGGCCGGCGGACGCGGTCTGCGGTCGTTGAAGGAGGTCATCTGCTCCGGCGCGCCCATCGCCAGGGAGCAGTTGGAGCGCTTCGTCGAGTGCTTCCCCGGCACCACTGTCTCTCAGGTGAGTCACACGTCCTTACGCATTGCTCCTATGCCGACCGTCGGATCACGATCGAATGGTCATCCTCAAATTACAACAACAATAATAATAACCACAACCTTCCTGCACGTGCGATGCACGTAGACGAAAACGGCGCGTTCTCAAGATGGACGACTGGGATTACATCCAACGTCGCCCATCCGAAAAAGGAATTAAATTCTGACATGGAACGCAATGCGAGCCGCTCCACTGCGTGTGCCCTTACAATCGGGTTTTGGTGAACGGTGGCCGTTCAAATAAGATCCGACGGCAGGGTAGTAAGCTTATCTTTCCAAGCTAACTCAATTCTGGTGTGTCGGGCCCCAACTTAATTACCAGAAACTGGCAAGAATTAGTTTGACCACTCGATTTGAAGACCACTTCTCTACTTCGCTTTGTGATTTAAATGCCTGTCTCTGCTCCATAGTCCAAATCGAAAGCGAAGAGTCAACATTTGCAAAGCCGAGTCCTCATTATTACTGTGCTTCAGATGTTAATGGTTTTGCCATGAACACATGTAGATTATTAAGCTTATCGAGTAGCTTTTCTTTAACGGTACTGCTCTATGCACATTTGCCTTGGCATGCGCATGGGGAGGTTCTTCTTAGACATAAGAATATTTGGTGCAGTGCTATGGATTAACCGAAACCAGTGGCCCCATAACTGTGTGTGATGGGGTCAAAGGCCGATTCCACGTCTCCATCGGAAGGTTAATCCCGACAATGGAAGCCAGGATTGCTGACGTGCGTACAGGAAAAGCTCTTCCACCGTATCGACATGGAGAACTGTGCGTCAGGGGGCCTCTTGTCATGCAAGGTACGTGACGCACCCATTGCATGCACACTTGGGGGAGCGAATTAATAGCATTCCACAGAGGTGGTGTCTTCATCTAAACCCTGGAATCCTGGTGGGGTATCTATCCCTAGGCTACATGAAGAACAAGGAAGCCACATCTGTTGCCATCGACCGAGAAGGGTGGCTGCACACCGGCGACTTGTGCTACATCGACATGCGTGGGTTGGTCTACGTCGTCGACAGGATCAAAGAGCTCATAAAATACAAAGCTTACCAGGTTCTCTTTTGCTCAGCTTTCGATGACGAGCACTCGATTTGCCAGTTTCAGCCGATGCTTGCTTGGGCATTGCAGGTATCTCCGGCGGAGCTTGAAGAGGTTCTTTCTACGCATCCCGATGTGCTGGATGTTGCTGTCACTTGGTGAGTAAAAGGACTGCTTAGTTTTATTGTGATGGCGTTAATTTGATTTGGTCAATGATCTAATATGACTGTGGGAAACTATTAACTTGATCGAGCACTTTTCTCTTGTAAAAGGGAAAAGATAAAAGAGGAAGAAAACAAACACACTCGGCAGAACAGCTTAGCAATGACAAGAGAACACAGGAGAAGAGTCTAGTGCATGTCAAATATTTAAATACTATTATTATACATGTATGACAGTGAGCATTTCGATAGATATTTGGTAAAATGGCACCACACAATTCTAGTTAGAAATGGACTGCATTCACTGCTCTTGGTATCTATTGTTGTTTCTGAAAGAGTAATGGCACTGCTATTCCCATGATTGATTGGGTGTGTGAAAGTTCCAACTTTGATAGCAGGTACCCTGATGAAGAGGCAGGGGAGATCCCTGTGGCATGTGTTGTCAGAAAGGCGGGCAGCAATGTGAAGGAAGATGACATCTTCGCTTTCATGGACAACAAGGTAGAGGGCAGACTTTTAATATTCCATACAGAGAGATTAGAACACTGTCATCTTCTTATCCAACCAAATAACAGAAAAAGGAAGATAGCAAATGCTGTTGGAAATATTCATATCTGAATAGGGAGGATAGTCTCATACCCCCCTAAGGATCGAAAGAACCCACTTACATATACTAGATTTTACCTACAACATGATAACTCAAGTTTTTGTTTGACCTCATGTGTATATATATATATTAACCTAACCAAATCCGTAATAGATTCTTGGCAATAAGGGGCTATTATGATTAAGAAGAGAGAAAAAGGTTTATATTCTTCTTTTTTGAATTTGTGTTTGTATAGGTGGCTCCTTACAAGAAGATTAGGAAAGTGGCTTTCGTGGAGTTCATCCCAAGATCTCCGTCAGGGAAGATCCTGAGGCGGCATCTGAAGGCCGCGGCTGTTCGCCGTCACAGACGAGAGATATCTGCAAGGCTGTAGAATAAGATGTCACGAAGCATCAACTTCTTTGAGCTGCGTTCGCCGTACCGTACGGAGTGGATGCTGTCGGACTGGGAGGCTTTATTTCTCTTGCTGTTTGTTTTCCTTGATGTTCTCTATTCTAAATAAGTCGTCGTTCGATTCTATGTCAACAAACGGTGTAATAACACCACAGAAGGTTGCAAAGATTTGTTACATGAGTTCATCTAAATTTCTTTGGATTTCTCCCGACAGCTTTCGGATCAACACTTACTCAGCCACTATTATTATTTGATGAAAGAAACAACACATTGTTTGGTGAGAGCAGCAGTTGGATTGAAAATGTAGCAACACCAGAAACCAGGAGATTGAGAATTACAATAAAGAACCAAACCATCTAACAGAGGCTGCATTGAAGTATATGTTGCTTATCGTCGGGGCATATATAATTTGGTCCCATATGACCAGTGCTCATGGCTCGTGAGAACCAACAGTTTACGATCTGCAATGATCAAGCAACGTATAAATAGCTTTGTTGGTCATAATGCGATGAAAGAGACTTGAGTTTAATGTAACACACACACACACACACACACTTACATGGCATCCTTCGATAACAGGTTGTGAGACTCCTTTCTCCGTGCATTGGTGAGTCCATCGGTTGCGTCTCCTCTTTCGAAGACAGCGGCAGCACCCATCCCTGTGCCTGCACATACCATACAAAAATTGGTCAGGTAGGAACAGCAAATCAGAGGAAGAGACAGTGGGGGGTAAGAGAGGATGGACAGACCTATGCACATCGAGATGACCCCAAATCGGCAATCTTTGCCCCTTCGTTTCATTTCATTTAGGAGAGTGCTCACACTGCGAGCACCTGCAATGAACAGAGAAGCAATCACATATGATGTCCACCATCAGCCAAGAGCAGAATTTCCTCGATCATCTTAAGGTTCAAGTGAATCAGAACTCTTCAATATTTGAAGACAGAAGGAAAATATACCAAAGATAATAGAGAAGCCAACAAAATATCCTCTATCTTAAGATAATGCCCCAGTGGAATTTAATCCAACTATTTGAAGTTATTCGTAATATCATGACTAAAAAAAATCATGCTAATTAATGAAAAGGCATGAAAGAGAAAGGGAAAAATCTGTAATCCCAAATCCTCGGTACCGATCACATCGAACCATCTATGATCGATGGTGATTTTATATAAGAAAATATCTTAATCGCAACTGCAGTTAGTAAGAGATAACAGGTTACCATCTAATGAACCCATATATTAAAAGGTCATCGTACCCAATAAACAGGGCTTTGCTGAACTATGTTGATTCTAAGATGACAAGAAAACAAGGATGCTAAGAGATGAATGTAAACACTCGTTGAATAGGATATTTGTCGATCATAAAATATCAACCTCCTCCAGTATTGATCACACGCATCCAGAACAGATGCACATCGAAGAAAGATGTTTGGCAGTTCCTGCAATAAAGAAATAAACGGTGGCAAATACCTGTTGCACCCAAGGGGTGACCAAGAGCGAGAGCACCTCCATTAACATTTACTTTTGTCTCATCCAGCTCCAGCTTCTTGCAGCAATATACAAATTGAGAGGCAAAAGCCTACACAGAAGCAACAACAAATATCAAGACATGCAATAATATAACTGCATGTTACCAAAGACGGTTATCGAAATACAAAATTTATATAACCTCGTTAATTTCAAACAGATCAATGTCTTCAATCTGAAGACCAGCAGACTTTACTGCAGCTGGAATTGCTACAGCTGGACCGACACCCATGACAGCAGGGTCCACGCCAACCGCAGCAAAACTCCTGAAGTTATCAAGTAAATATAACTAATGGATCATCTTGTAAAATTATTCTCTCTTCAGAATAAAAAAGATCACCACAGATATCAGTGACCATGATAAAATGTATAACACAAGCCTTACGAAGGTTAAGTTAAAAACAAACAGTTTAGGCCAATCAAAACTATGATAAGGGTGGTCAAATGAGCAGTTGTGACTGCTGAAAAGATTGAACTTAACTATCTTATTCACCCATAACAGTTTGCTCTTTGGCATGGTCTTGTACTGCTGAAGTTTAAGAATATGTTTACAATCATTTCATACCACCAAATATGAACCATCTGTATTGGTTATATTTGGTTACATTAAGTAAAAACTTCTGTTGAGGACAGGCTTTGATGTAAAATGAACAAATATGTAGGATAGAATAGGAAATGGTCCTTTTCGTTGTATAATGTAAGCTCATCAAAGCAATAAGCTGCTACAACAATATAGTGTCCAAAAGGGATTTAAGTAGTTGTGATCATATCGGTGCTAACTTGCAAAACAAACAATATTCATGTTACAAGATGGATCACTCTCGGTGCTTGAGTTAAATAGACAAATTTACATAAGGTTGATTGTGGTAAGCAGCTTAAAGCTTTGCTGCACAAAATCAATGTACCGGAAAAACAAACTTAAGCATATGGAATGGGCCAGGTTGCTGTCAGGTCAACAATGACCAGATCCACAAAATTGAAACCTTCACTATTCTCAGACCTAGACTGAACCATCATGAAGATTAGACCAAAACTTGGCCCAACCATAGGGAACAAAGCTCAGGTTGGGCTGACTGATCTGACTCCTTGGTTGATATCGGTGATACATGGAAGGATTACTTGTTTGGGAAGAAAGACTAATGAGAACATGATATTTAGATATATGCCACTTCAAACTCAAATCAGTCATAAAGCCACAAGCTAAAAGAGTTGATCGGTTTCTAGCCCAAAAAAATCTTACCGGCTAAATCACCAATCAGAATCCAACATGATGACCCTTGAAATTGCTAACCACTATTTCTTTAAGTCAGCTCACAGCAGATAGAGACTGGCCCATTCACACCCCCTAAAAGCCTATCCAAAAGCCAACCATTGGCAAGAAAGGTTTGCAGAAAAGATAAAAAAAGGGTAGGAAAGACGTAACACCTATCCCCCTTCTTGTTTATTTATCTATTTTTTTGTGTATATGAGCATGATGCATATGCATTCATAAAGTAAGTTCAAGCAAGTGAAGCAAGGACCTCAAGCTATTAGATTCAAACAGACATGATTTATATTAGTACAAGAATAGTTTAATATTCAACAAAATATACAAAATTTAACCTGAATACACCAAGGATAGGAAATCCATTTTGCATTGCTATGTCTCTCCTCATCAAGAGGACTGCTCCAGCACCATCACTTACCTGACTAGAATTGCCTACAATATAGTGTCACATACAAATGACTGCCAACAGAGAACCAGCTGATAACATATTCATCATATAAAAGAGAATTTTAATACCAGCAGTTGTACTTCCATCCTTCTTAAATACTGGTTTTAGCTTTGCCAAACTAGAGATGGAAGTTTCTGGCCGGATTCCATCATCCACTGATATGGTCACCTGCTTTTCCTCACCAGTTTTTGGGTCTACAATCTTCAAAAAGTTAACCATATCATCAGAACCAAGAATTAGAGAGCAATAGGTGCAGAAGCTTTAATTTTGGGCCAATGATGGTTACTTTCTTGTGGTATATGTTGGATGATACTATTGCTACTGACTGACTCGAGGCCAAATGATATTAAATTGCTAAAGGAAGCAAAAACGAAAAAGAAAAGGTATCGTGATAGGATCAGTCACCTTTGTGGTAACTGGTATGATTTCTTCTTTAAATTTACCGGCAGCAGTTGCTGCAGCTGCCTTCCTATGAGAATTAACCTGACCAAAGAAGAAAAGTACTTTAAGACAAGAAAATGCATCAAAAGACCAGTATAATCAATGGCCACAGACTCACAGCAGCCTGGTCTTGCTCTTGTCTAGTCACACCATAGCGATGTGCAACATTCTCAGAGGTAATTCCCATGGGAAGTAGACAATTTTGGGCTTGCTGAAATGCATTTACCTGAGTCACTCGGAAAAACTCTGCAGTCAGAAAAAGAATACAAAAACTATCTTATGGAAAACTAAACAAGATTCCAAAAGCATACTTTTGGATTTATTGAACCGTCCCACGACATTGAATTTGTGGTCATAGATTCTAACCCAGCACCAATTCCTGTTTTGGCAAAGGGAAAAAGAAAAGATTAGGAGACGATTATCGCTCCAGCACAAAGGCAAGGAAACCAAAAGTAGCTCACCGATATCATAGAATCCAGCTTTGATAGCAGCAGCAACATCAGCAACTGCCTGAAGGCCTGATGAGCACTGCCTGTTGACAGTTCTGACTGGAACAGTTTCTGTGGGGAAAATTTATGTTGCATGATGTAACAAAACTGTACATAAAACACCAACATAAATAAGAAAGCAGGAAGCCTAGGTACCAGGAAAACCAGCATAGAATGCTGCCATCCTGCATTCAGTTGCTCTTTGGGCGCCTGGTGCCAACACAGTACCGACCACAATATCACCCACTTCATTTGGGTTTAGGTTCGTCTTATCCAACAATGCCTATATGAGAAAAAGATCTTTTTGAGATTACCTCCACTCTTTAATCTCAATCTTATTAAACACAAATCTGAGGAAAACAGACCTTCAGCACAGCAGTAAGCAGCTCCTCAGGATATGTATCCTTGAAACCCCCTCTCTTGGACTTGCAAATCGCAGTTCGATAAGCACTAAAACATATGGTGGTAGGATTGAGAACGATCAGGATAGGAGCAGAGCACATAAACGAATAACATATGATGTGATAAACCATCGCAAATCACAACTAGCAACATACTAAACCAAGAATGAAAGAAGGCTCTAGTGGCTTGTAGGAAGAAAGATCACACTACAATAGTACTCAAACGACAACAGTAGTAAAATTAAGAAAACAGAAAGAAACTTTCTGTTTGACGACTGAATCATTGACAGAAGGTCTTGACGACCGAACCATCCTTCTAATTTAGCCAGCAGCAGTACACTTTCTCAATTCATTAGCATCTTGAAATGAGTTGAGAAGCAACATGGCCATTATAATCACTACCACAAGCGGTCAATGATGTCAGCCGATCATGACATCCTTGTGGAGTAACAAAACACTTAGGTGCATCATAATAATTGAACACAAATCTACGCTGTAACTTATTTATTTGCCTTAGAATCCTTTTGTATTTTTTTTTTGGCAATAAATCATTGTCAAAATTTAACGATTACGTTCTAGAAAACGATAACCTTCTTTCAAAAAGAAGTACAATTATTTTGGACAACAAATAATCGATATGTCCAAATTTAACAATTACCTTGTAAAATTCTATTGGTTTACGATCTCACTTTTCCTCCCTAACAAATACTACAGTCTCCTTCCATATATCAAATACGAATTGAGGGAATTAGAATTCTGACGATTAATTACGACTCAAACAAAACAAAATTAAATTTACAAATGAGAAAGAACTTACGCGACAACCACGACGTCATCGCCGAAGCAGGAATTCCTCTGATAAGCCGCACTGTCCCCAGCGGCACAAACAGAAGCCTGTCGTCGAGAATTAAAAGGGGGAGAAATAGTGAACTGGATGTTTTATGCCACAACAGAAACGGAGCACGTCCAATATGATCGAACCAAAGAAACAAAGGAAGCACCCAACACATTAAAAAAAAAACCCTCCGACGCGATGAATCACGATACAGGAAACGAAACACTAACTGATCCATCCACCACCGTGACGGAAAAGACAGCGTGGGAAGCGATTACCGAGATCAAATGCGAACCATTCGGGGACGAAGAAGGGGAGGGTCGGAGGTGCCGAAGGAGGACCCGTTGCCGATCGATCGCCTTCTCCATGTATTCGATCCTATGCAGATCGCTTTCCCCCCTTTCTGTCTCTCTCCTCTCTCTCCAGAGATATTTCTTTTGCAGCACCGGGGAGAAAGAAGCGTTCACGCCATTCCAACGGAGACGCCTCCGGAGAATTATATCCACACGCGTAAGAGGTCGTATATAAGAATCTATACGGACGGAAGCACGGAAATGACGAATTCCATATCAGCCCTTCGATCGATCCGATAGCGAGAAGATCCAGCCGTCCGATTCTGGATGTTAACTTGAGACGACATAAAACGTCACTTGTGACGTCGGCACTAATGGATGGGGGTGGGTGGGATATAGTTGTCTACGTGTCTGATTAGAGCGACTAGTTACTGTTTAGGAAAAGTGCCATATACGAGAGGTACATTGAATAATTGGTGAATCATATGATGGGCAGCATTTTAGGCATCTCCTAAAGCATCTGTTCATGTAAGACGTTGTCAATGAAATGGAAATAGAATGTATTTATTAATACTTGGGAATTCCAATTAACTGAGGTAACGAATTTTTTTTCCACTTACGATATTAAAAATCAACAGGTTCGAATAGTATCGACAAATTGATATATGAATAAAATCATTTCAAATCAAGATCAACTCCAATGATTATGTGGGATGGGTCCATTCTTTTTTGTTATAATAATAATAATAATAATAATAATAATAATAATAATAATAATAATAATAATAATAATAATAATAATAATAATAATCAGAAACTGGTGAAAGCAACCAACATATAGAAAGGAAAATTATCTCCCTCTAAGATCTGGAATTAGCTAAATCATCCATTGTGCAGTTAAACCATTGTATTCTGATCGAAGACAAAGAGAAACAGATAGATTGGGTATCAGGCAAAGATGGATACTTCCAGGTTTGCTATTTAAGAACCATGGTCAGCCTTATGAGGAGGCCATACGTAATACAATCTTTAAGATGACAAAATCCATTCCTACCAATACAATGACCAAGCGAAAGGTACAAGGAAAACGGGCAAAATACTAAATTGCAACTATATAAAATTCTGCTGCACTATAGCAAATTCAACTGTTGCGACACGCCACCAGGCTTGCCTTCCATGTCCACAACATTCATCACCGCGAGGATGAAGTCTTCTTATCTATAAACCCACTTATTGCTAGATGGACGGTGTAAAAGGTGTAACCGAGCTAAAACAGCAAAGTAGAATAAAAGAAACTGACAACGCTTCCGCATGCGCTCCACATATGGAGGCAGGCGGAGGTTGGGCAATCGGAGGAAATGACATTTCTGACGGTGTAACATAGAAATTTGTAACACCGTCAAGTACAATTTCCCATCCTTGGGGTTGTGGCGTTCTGCTAATTGGCATTACGTTAACATCGAGTGCCGACTTGGCAAGACAGGACCCCAGCTTCAGAAGTCAGTGTGTCGACCAAGGAAGAGGGCTTGGCCCCAAAGCTGGAGGCCCGTGCGTAGCTGGCTGAAGCCCCTGCACCGGAAGGGGTGAAAAAAGCACCATTCAGAAGCAGGTCACCCTCCGACCTCCAATTCCAGTTCTTCCACGCGCTTTGATCTGTGTTCACCCTTTTTGTTACCTATTCAATCCAAGTATAGGGATTTAGAAGTCTCGATGGAAGGAAAATTCTTATAAATGGTGCACAAAAGAGGGAGAGAGGATGGACGGAGCTGTTGTAGGTTGCTTCTTGTACCTCCTTTGCAAAAGGATTGGTCGGCGCAAGATATCGGTTGCCTTGACTGTTGATCGTTGGATTCGCGCTCCCGCCAATGGCGTACATCTCCCAGTGCGTGTAGTCATTGTTTACCACGTGGAAGTAGCCATGCCTGCACCTGAAATCTCAAGCAACATAGTCATTGTGGAGACTATTTATGCTTTCAACTTCTCGGACAATATGTTAATTTGTTCCGATTTCCTAAGTGGATCAAAAGAGTTGGACAATATATGAATATTCTTCCATCGTTGCGGATTTCCGAAAGTTACCTGGGCATTCTCTGAATCAGGCCTTCACCAAAATGATTAAATGCGATCGTTACTTGCATGATGCTGTCCCTTGCATAAGAATCGGTGTGTCCCAAAAGCATGACCTGCATCAATTTGGCCAATAATGCTTTAGATAAATCAATGTCAATCAAGCAAATCTTTTTTGTTCTCCCGTGCTAAATACCAATTGCAGTTAAGAAAATAGAAATCAATTCTTTGGCGAATGCTCCTTGGTGCCTGTCATAATAGGCAATCTCAATTATCAAAGAAAGAGCACTGAAATAAGATGTACAGTCATATTTAGAAAGTGACATTTGGTAGCAACATATTTTCTTGTTTTTAATATGTCTTGTACTGGACAAATAGTACGCATGATATATATAAAATAGCACTTCCTGTCGAATTCGTTCTTATTCAACACTCTTTTGGTGCTACAGAATAAAATAGAATAACCGACGATCGATTGGAGCAATGTAAGAAAGGTATACCTCATTGTGGTGGGTGAAGTAATTGTTGGAGACCGTAATGGCAGTGGAGCCCATGACGGCATCGACAAGTCCATCGGCGCAGTTGGACAGAGAGCAGTGGTCCACCCAAATGTGGCTGGAGCCGAAAATGGAAACGGCATCCCCATCAGCCATGGTTCTCCATCCATAGTGAGAAGGAGAGCTGCGGACCATGGCATTCCCGGTGGGCTTGCAGTCGTGGATGTGGAGGCCATGGATGATGACGTTGGTGATGTACTGGATGGTGATGCAGGCGCCATTGGCAATGTGGACGTTGACACCGCGTCCATCGATCGTCTTAAAGCTGTTCATAATGAGTTCCTCCTTGAGCGTGATCTCCATGTCGTGTTTAAAGGTGATCCAGAGGGGCACGTCCTGGATGACGGCGTATCTAAGTGTTCCCGGGCGAGGATTCACGGGATCATCGTCCCCGGAGTCTGTCACAACGTACAACTCCCCGTCGCGGCCACCTATCGCGTTGCGGCCAAAGCCAATGCCACAGTCAGCGAGCTTTTTTCTGTTGACATGCCAATCAGGGTCGCACCGCCAGCAGTCGTCGATCGGGTTGCCTGAACCGCACGACAGATAACCAAGAGATCTGCGAGCCGTGCTGTTGATTATGGTCCTGACGAAAGAAGTTTGTCATACCGAATCGTTAGCATTTCCTCATGAAAATAGTGGACTCTCCGTCCGTTGCTAATAAGGCTATGTACCAAAGGTGCTCGATGAATTGGCAGATAAGTAAATCCATAGGCCATCAATTTTGAGGAATTTATGGACCAGTCACCTACAGGGATGGGAAAGGATAGCATCTCAGATAGGCAAGTTTCACGGGTCCACTAGACCTGTGGAGCAAACCGTTCATGTGAGGAATTAATGCGGGTGTAGGAAGTACAACGTCAAGGAGAAGCATGTCTTTAATGCAGCGAAAGATAAGAGGCTTGTACTAATTTGATGAAACAAGGTGATAGCGACCACTCGAAGGAAGAAAGGTGTTCTTCTATCGTCGAAACAATCGAAGTCTCCGCAGGTAGAGCGCAAAGGAGTGCATGGCGCACGTGATCCCACTAGGTACCAATGAAACGAAGGTAAAATTGAAATGAGGGACCGAAAACAGTGCATCGAGTCTGTCTGTGATCATTAAAATGCAATTGAACATGTCGAAGGCGTCAATGGAATCCTATCATGAACAAGAAAAGATGCAACTGCAGCTGACTTATTCTGGCCGTGGGACTCCAGGAAATGATGGGGGTACCCTCAACGTTGATGCTGCAGTTATTATAATTAAATAGCAGGAAGACGAGATTTTGACATGCAAAAAGGACAACAGGAAAACAGCAAACAACAAAACTTATAATCCAACAAAGCTGCATTCATTTAGAATTCCTCAACTTTCTATTCGAGAGAATTGACAACGTAGGATATAGAAATCAGGATGACTTACATCAGGACCGTCGAAGCAACCTCCTCGGGGTCGTCGACTGCGGCTTCTGCTGCCCTGGTTACAGCCCTAGGAGTAGGAGAAGCATGAAGCATCATTCTTAGTCAAGAGTCATCGCTTGCAATTTTCATGTATTAAAGCGACTAAGAAACAGTGAGAAAAATGGACTGGTCGATTTTATTTTGACCAAATCACGTCTCGGAAGTCGAGATGTTACAATTTTTCGGGAATGACGCACAGATCCAGGTGGACGGTCGCCTTCTGACCTAACCATGGAATACCTCGGAAGGGAAATCTACGGCGCCAAAGCGGGAAACGCGGGCGTAAACGCCATGGTTCGGCCATGGAGAATAAGGGAATCGATTGATTACCAAGAAACGATATTCTGGCCCCATCACAGCGTCACTCACCCCATCCTTCGATGGGTATTGACCGGAGTCTTCTGCATTGGTGGTGTAAAAGGACGAAGAAAGGGCTTGAGATTTGATTTGGTTGGTTTTTTGTTCCTACCCTTTTCCAAGAAAGCAATGGCAGTGGGGGAGCAACGAGCAAAGCGAAGCGTAAGGAAATAAAGCGTGATCGGAAAGCTAAGAGATATCGATCTCGGGGAAGTCCGATGAACGGCCCAGATTCTCGTAGGAACCGGGAAAACTCGAACGTGGAGTTCGGAACTCACCTCTCTTCCAAGGAAGCATCGGCGCTGGTCGCGTTCGCGGAGGCCTCTCTCAAGCTCCTCCGCGATGCTCCGCCATTCCTGCAAGAAGCCCGAGAAGTACAACCTGTGAGAACCTTCTTCTTAATTAGTTATGCCCAACGCCACTTGCTCGGCAAAACCTCGGCTCTCGCTCTGCTCCAGAACAGAATCAAAGCCATCTCAAACCCCCCAAATTCCCATTTCCATAGAAATGGCAGAAGCCCGCATGACGTTTCACAAGAAACGACTGAAACTCCTGCATCTTTATTTCAAATGAAACGGAAAGAAGGAAAGAGATGTCAAAGGGACAAACGATAGAAATGTACCTCGAGCCAGAGGACCTCTCGCTTCCAATCCACCCCCGACCTCCGTTCAAAACCAGCAGGAAGCCCAGAAGAAGAAGAAGCAGAGGAGGAATCCATCTTAAACCCGCCGTCATTGCCGCCCTCATCTCACCTCTCACGTTTCCCAGAGCAAAAAGATGTGATCGAAGGAGAGAACAGAAAAGCTGATGGAGAATGCAGTTGCAAGGAAACAACGCAAAGGTAGTGGCATTATATAGAAGCCAATTCGCTCTCACCGTAACCCGGCCTAACCATGGTTAACCCACCGTTAACGGAGACGGCATCGGGCCCCGACGAACACCACTCCTCGCCTCCTCAACTAACAACAACACCAGCTTTAACAGAAGCTTCGCTCCTCCATCCGTGGCGGGGGCCGCCCGTCCACGTCGGACGTCGTACCGGGTTTCGCCCACGAGCGTTATGGTGGCGGACGTCGACGCCGCTCTCCGCACTTCACAATTTGGATGGCGACCATCGGGTGCGTTTTAGACGGCTGACAAACAATCAATTTTTGGAAATAGACATGGCTGACACGCAAGGGAGTATACGATGGAGTTTGCCTTCCAATCGTTTGATAAAATGCCGTGCGCTCGGTGCTTAGAGAATTCACACACACTTAAGGTTGTTCTTAATCCAGATGATGGAAATCCAACTTTACATCAGATTTGATATCTTGAAGTCTTCCGCTAAACGAGAGGCGTCGAGTAAAAGTGATAAAAGTGAAAGAAGTGGGCATGCTTGATGGCCTTTATTAATGTCAACCAGTGACAGTCGAAGCTTCCATCCAAATGCCATGGAACCCAACTTCAACCCCCGGTCTCTGTGCAAATGGGTATCTCGCTCGGAACAAGCACTGTACCATGTTTGTCATCCATCATCTGCTGCTTTAACTGTTACCACTGCGTCCAAGCATCTTCGGAAGCGTGACGTACGCCGGAGTACCTCAGACAAAGGAAGGTTCATGTTCGTCCTTCTTCCTTCCGTTCACCCATCGGCACATCTGATCCGATGCGATCAACCCGATGGACCGGTCAACACTCATCCCATGTGCCCTGTCTCTCTCTCTCTCTCGTACACGAGTCGGACTCGGAGCAAACGCACTTGACGACCATAGCATCGTCGTCATCCGTTTCCATTTCAGCGTGAGCTGTATCTGAACATGTCCATCATACACCAGTCGGCAAACTTGAATACCTTTGACCGCCCGATTGATTGAGGGATGCTCTCAAATCAAAGTGGTTGATTCTTGAAGAAGGTCAAGATCGTTGAACACCGAGGGTGGGTGAGTGTCGCCTCATAATTTTCTATATCTGACGCTTTTCAGCCTCGATTTCTTGTTATCTCGGATTTGATATCCCGGCTGTGATTGAGTATCTATGTGCATCGATCTTCTGATAGAAGTAGCATATGGGTTGTCTTCTCGCTAAAACAAGGCAAGAAATATCGCATGGGGCACATCGGATTTATTCCGAGTCGAATTGATCGTGCCACATTGAAAGGTGGAGAACTGGAATTTGATGATCTTGCCATCCATCTCACGTAAAGGGAGGAGATGGAGTCATGATTGCGTGCAGGAAAGTCCAGCCGCCTCGCAAGAGCACACAGTTATGCGAACTCCATTTTTGGCAGGTGCGAATGGTGATACGAAAGTTTAATTGCCTTCTGAGTGCTACAATTATTGTTGTTATTACTCTGATTATTATTATTATTATTATTATTATTATTTAGGGTCGAATCGACTACGGCTTTTTACTGGATAATTCCGAATTCCAATAGAATCCATGCAAGACTGCTGTGTCGTAAGAAAACTCTCCTTCCTCACTGCCATGCGTTATCGTGTCCGAGAACTCGTGGAATTCCAGGTGTTATCTTCGGCGTTGGGGTCATGGAAGAGTTATTGCAGTACACTCCTCTCTCTAGTCTTCTTCGTTAGATAGGGAATTGAGACAACAGTCGCTGGTTAAGGTTTAATTAGATTTTTTGGACCTTCTCGTGGTGCATCATTTTGATACGTTAAGGTGAACCACACCATCTTCTAACATCATCACGCATGTCAGATTCGCGACGAGAGATATTAACTGGAGGAGAGGATAATAGATTTCCCCCAATCTTGTCGTGTATGATATGACTTTGAAAGTAGATATTATTATATATTCATCTTTTATCAATGTTGAAAATAATCGAACCTAGTAGATTTCAAATCCAGTAAAATTGTATTAGGGCGAGCTTTATAAAAACCCTTCGATGCTTAAGTTAATTTGATAATATTTATTATTTGAATTAATTAAAAATATACCTGAGAGGGTTTGTTTTTTATAGTATGATTATATGATTATTATGCTCATAGTTATACATTGGTGTCAAGGACGATTTTATATATTTCCTATCTTAAGTATGAGAATAGAGACGATATAATCAATAATACTCGAGAGACAATGACATGTCAATCATACTTAACGAAAACACTATGAATGAGACATCGAAGTGTTGATCATCGACATAAGATATTGATCACTTGGTGCATAGATATTCGTCATATTGGTGCCACGACATTGATCATTTTGCATTATAGTATCTTGTCATTGATGAAGTGATGATCACATAGGGTATAAGTGTTGATCACTTAGCATCATGTTGACTATTTATTATATAGGTGCTGACCACCCTATTATCGAAGTATCGATCACCTCATATCTATATGTCAATCAATCACATGATTATTTCTTATTAAGATTAAAACTTTAGAATATATTTATATTTTTAATATCTATATGGAGAAAGATGTTTGAATGAATGTGTCATTGTGAAATGAGTGTTTGGTAAATAATAGATGAAAATTATATTTTTAATATGCATTGACATAAATGTTATTTGATAAAATTATATTTCAAAAGTCTATTAAATAATTTTTATAATAAATTAATCTTTATAATATTTTTATATTTATTTTAAAACTATATTTTAATTACATTAATAAGTAAAAAAAATAAAAATAATATTTAAAAATGTACCTTTATAAAAATATAAATAATATTGATTTCTCATTAAATTATATTGAATTTTTAATTTTTAGATAAAGTCACAAAATATTTTTAAATTTTATAAAATTATATTAATTTTTATAAAATATTAATATTATCCTGAGGTAATATTAGTATTTAAATATTTTCAATATAATATTCAGATCACCTGTAATTTTAAAAAATATATTAAATATACATTGAGGATTATATTGGACAATGTACATTTAAATATGCTTCAAACGCACCATCAATCACGTCTCTCTCTCTCTCTCTCTCTCTCTCTCTCAAAACAAGTAATCTAGCCCGAAGGTCATAAATGACACCTGAATTGGGGAATGACGTCTCTCTCTCTCTCTCTCTCTCTCTCTCTCTATCTCAGAGGACATGTCATCTAACCCAAATATGACAACGGACAATGGACACATGAATTGGGGAATGACACAACAGGATTCAAAATAATCATGTCAAATCTTCATGCCATCATATCTGCATTGCACATCCCACCGATGTATATAATAATAACATAAAAAATTATATTACATAACCGATAAGATATTGTTAATATTCTGATCTAGACCCATATATATACATATATATATATATATATATATATATATATATATAATATTTTTAGATAAAAATATTAAACTATCAATATGTCCCCTATATAAAGATTGAGATTGAAAAAAATTTCTCGACCTAATTTTTCGTACTCAAATTAGTAATTTGAGATAAATATATATAAACATGAGAGGTGAAAAATGATTCTTCTTGTAATTTTATTAAAAATAAAATTTTATATTGATTATAAAAGGATAATAGAGAAACGAAATATTTTACAGGAATAATTCTTAATCATCTCTAATAGCTTATCTTTTTCAAGAGGAGATAGTCTATAACTATCAATTTTGGACTTATGTCCATACGCACAAATCAAAGATGATAATTGATTGATGTTTATGTATCACATATCAATATAAAATGATATGGTTTCCACAACATATAACTATACAATATGCAAAGTATTGGCAAGCGCATTTGGGCTCGTTGAAATCGGTCTGAGATTAGCCCGGCCCGTTAACAGGCATACGGATTCACAATTCACGTTTCCTTCTCAATTCCGGGCTTTGCCCTCTCTGTAGAAAACCCAAATATTTGCGAAGGGGAAGAGACAGATCGCCGGGAGATGGCTCGCCGTAGAAACGAAAGCGACGACGATGACGACGATTTCCTCTACCGATACCCCGTCCCCTCCTCCTCCTCCGCCTCGGCCGCCAACTCCGGCTCCCGCGGCGGCAGCGGCGCCTCCTCCAAGGGCGGATCCGGCGGCCTTGCCCCCTCAAAATCGACGGTCTATGTCTCCAACATCGATTACACCCTCACCAACTCCGACCTCCACACGATCTTCTCCACCTTCGGCAAGGTCGCCCGCGTCACCGTCCTCAAGGACCGCGCCACCCGCCGCAGCCGCGGCGTCGCTTTCGTGCTCTTCGTCTCCCGCCACGACGCTGCGGCGGCCGCTCGGTCCATGAACGGGAAGGTCCTCAACGGCCGCACGCTCTCGGCCTCCATCGCTGCTGACAACGGCCGTGCCGCCGAGTTCATTCGCCGGAGGGTCTACAAGGACAAGAGCCGGTGCTACGAATGCGGCGAGGAGGGCCACCTCTCCTACGAGTGTCCGAAGAACCAGCTGGGGCCCAGGGAGCGGCCCAATCCGAAGCGGGCGCGGCGGAGGGCACAGGGCGGCGGCGATGGCGGTGGCGGTGGAGGTCAAGATGGTGGTTCTGACGGTGGCGAAGAGGAAGCTTTCGATAACGATAACTGGGCGTCGGTGGTGGACACGAGGGGGTTCGACGAGAAGGCGAGGGAAAGGGACGAGCGTTCTGGTGATGGGAACGACAAGAAGAAAAAGGAGAAGAAAGTTAGCTATTTTAGCGACGAGAGTGGCGAGGATGAATAGGAAGGTAATGCTGTGAAGCTTTCTCCATTCTCATATTGTTCTATTTGTTTGATATTACTCTATTCTGATCATGAAGAAACACTATTCTGTGTCATGCTTCACAATGTGCTTATAGAGTTTCTGAACTATTTATTCATGACATAAACATAGGAATTAACCATCAAACTAATGTAGCTATACTGTAGCCTTTCTACTTTTAATTTCTAATTGTTGTATGTCTCACCAGGTCTTTTTGTGTTTTCTTTTAAGACAGATTAAGTTAGAAATTCTAAGTCTTTTCTAAGCCAAATTGGATCCAACTTTCAGAAATTGTAACCATCAGCCTATGGATGGATTTAATGGAATGATGAAGAAATAGTCTCTTGTCTAACCATAAGACTGATGCAGGAAAGCAAAACACAACTGGAACTTTTTTTTTTTTTGGGTGACTAATGGGCAGTGGACCTTGAAAATAATTTGTCCTCGATCATCTCTGTAATTTTGCATAAGATCTAGCAATCTAGACTTGATTGGCAAATGCTAGAAGTTTTGGGATCTTAATATTTTGGAACCTAGGTCAAATTTTCCTATGAAGTAGAATTTTAAAAGTGATGGCTCTGAATAAGAATGAAGTGCTTACATTGTAGTTTTCTGCCAGGGATCATTAAGTTTAACTTTGGATGAGAGTTGAGTGAATCTTATTCTGGGTAAGTGGATTAAAATATTCTTGAAATTGAGATAGGATTAAATAGAGAGTTGGACACCATCAATCTTTTTCTCTGATAAAGATGGAAAAAATGTATTTGTTTGGAACTCTTGTTCAAAAGGTATTTGTTTAACTTTGTTTAAAAGGTTTCTTCAATTGATGGTGTGATTTCATATAAGGAGCAAAATTTTAGCTAATCATGTGAAGTCAGTGAGTTCAGCTTGATGACACTGTGCTTGTTATGGTCCCTAACTGAAGTCAGTGACTTTTCTTGTACATATTTGACTGTCCATTGACCTGATATCGTTTGTGCTTATTGTGAAAAGGGGTGTATTGTGCTGAAGATTTTATTTGCAATGCATGTGATAAATGAGTTAATATTTTGTGCTTTTTGTGTATCAGTTTCACTTCTCTTTCAAGCTGAAGCTCTATGATTTTACTGGAACCGATAAGGTTAATAATTTTACTAAATGAGTTTGCAGCCTATAGTCAGTGTCAAAGATAATAGAGAGCGGTTGGGATAAACTGTTTGAATGGAAGTCTTGGATACATATATGTTGGTGAACTGGTGCACCGTGGCTGGTGAGTCCGCACGGCCTGGTCCACGGGTCGATGTCAGGAGCTCGCAATCGGTGGGGCGAGGCGTCGGGATTGACCACGTCCGCAGGTCGGGATGCCGACGCCGTCTGAGGGGAGGGGCCTCTCGGTTGGGACGTTGACACCGTCTTCGGGGAGGGCGTTTCAGATTGATCGGGGCGATCACGCTCCTGCACAGAAGGCCCTCGTCGGGTGGTTCCCGACTTTGGCCCCTCGACGATTAAGTTATGATTTGTTTTCTCCCTCTTTTTTTTCCTCCTCTGGCTAGATGCCTGTCAAGAGGCTTTTATACTATTGTGCGAGGGTCGGCCGTACGCGGGTTTGGCGTGACGACCGATCCTCGAGGGGCGAGGTGGTACCTTCATACGGTCGCCGTCCCGGAATGCACGGAATAACGCCATACGGTGCCGTCCCGAGCTTTCCAGGACAGGATGTGTTGAGGGGTGCCTTGGTACGGACCCTAGCTTGTCGTGTGGAAGTGCTCCTTGTGCTGACTTGGCAGGGGCATGGTGCGACGTCGGTTGTGATGTGGCCGGGGCCCAGAATATGCCTTATCACTTCTCCCCCCACCGAGGCATGCCACGGGGTCTTTGCAAGAGGGCGAGGGGCTCGTAGGAGTGCCGCGTGTGGACTGATTGCTCGTGGGGGGTAGTCGGGCTGGTTCGTCGCCGGGCTGCTCGGCGGGCCGTGCTTCGTGCTTCGGGGAGGGTTGGAACTACTGGTCGAGCATCTAAGCTTTGGCAGGGTTGCACTGGCGAGTCGCTAGTCGGGAATCCGAGCTGCGCAACCCGAGCAGAGACAACCCGTTGGCCGAGCAACTGAACTCGGGCTCGAGTTTGGACTGACGAGTTGCTAGTCGGAAGGTCGAGCTGTGTGGCTTAGGCAAAGACTGAACCTGTTGGCCGAGCAATTGAACTCGGACTCAGATTCGGACTGATGAGTCGTTGGTTGAGAGATCGAGCCGCGCGACTCGGGCAAAGACTGAACCTATTGGCCGAGCAAGTGAACTTGGGCTCAGATTTGGACTGACGAGTCGCTGGTTAGGAGGCCGAGCTGCGCAACTCGGGCAGAGACTGAACTTGTTGGCTGAGCAACTAAATTGGGGCTCAAATTTGGACTGACGAGTCGCTGGTCGGGAGGTCGAGTTGCGCGACTCGAGTAAAGACTGAACCTGTTGGCCGAGCAATTGAACTCGGGCTCGGATTTGGACTGATGAGTTGCTGGTCGAGAGGCCAAGCTGCGCGACTCGGGCAAAGACTGAACTTGTTGGTCGAGTAACTGAACTCGGACTCAGATTTGGATTGACAAGTCGCCATCCGGCGTGGCCACTGGGCGGTGCGCCAAAACGCACGTGCGGTGGCATGCACGCGTGTCCAAGTGCTCGTGTCGTGCGGGGCGATCTAGGTCCTGACAGGAAACTTCCCGTCACGAGGGGCTTCTGGTGGGAGCTTCGAGATTAGGAAATCTGGGGGGATCCAGGGAGTTATGGCGGGTTTTAAATGCCGCGATCATCTCTTTCCTCGGGGAGCCCAAACGTCAGCTTTGGGGGTGGCGAGTTTCTTCTTTATAAACCCCTGATTGTGGAAAGTGGTGGCATTGCTCCGTTGCTGCTTTCCCTGCTTACGACTCGGCTTGCTGCTCGTTGTTTTGAGGTCGGGATGTCTTCGTCCTCTTCTCCCCCCTCTTCAAGTCGATTGGTTTCTAAGATCAGTAGCTCGGGCTCCGGTAGAGGTGATTAGTTCTTTGTTGGGCGGCTCGACCTTGACGGATTCGAGGGCCTTTGCGGCTCTGCAAATGATTAGGTCATGGCACGACGTTGACTCGGTGGTGCTCGAGAGCCTGCTAGGTCTGATCCGGGATCGTTATAGTATCCCAGAGGATTATGAGCTTCACGCTTCACGCTCCGCGTCTGGGTCAGCATCCTTATGACCCGGTTCCCAATGGGTTCGGATGGACACTTTGGAGGCTGGGCTGCGTTTTCTGCTGCACCCAGTCATCCAAGAATGCCTTCGTTGGTGGGGGATTTCCCCGTCCCAGATGGCGTCGAACTCCTGACGCTATCTGGTGATTTTCCTTGGGGAGTGTCGGGGGGCAGGGATCGAACCAACCCGAACTCTCTTCTTAGCCTGCTTTTGCCCGTGCAAGGGGCGGGGCGGGTATTACTTAACCGTCCGAAGTGGATTCAGGATTAGCGGGGCTCCCTTCAACAACAAGGGGTGGAAGGCCCGATATTTCTTTGTGAGTTGTAGTCGAGGTGGGAGTTTTGTGTTGGATGGACCTCCCAGGCGATCAACAACGTTCCTCCTTTTCTTTCGCACGAAGAGGCTGAGCGCGTGGAGCGATTAAGAAAAATCCTGTCCTCCTCTCGGGCAATCAGGGGGATGATCGAGGGGTGGTTGGTTGACGTGGGGCTAAGTCCGGCTACTAGGGGTACGATCAGATTCGTGCCGGAGGTGCTTTCTTTCTTTTTTCTTTTCCTGACGTCTCACTGATCATGCCTTTGTTTTGTAAAGATGGTGAACCTCCATATTCTGAAGGGGATGCCCCGTTCTGCGTCCGCGACGCAGCCGACCCGAGAGCGCGAAGGATCCGACTCCGAGGCCCCCTCGAGAAAGGGGACACCGGCATATGGGTCGAAGTCGCCCGAGGATCCGGATGCGGGTCGGCCGAAGAAGAAAGTTAAGGTCAGCACTCGGAAGGTCTCGAAAAGTACGACGAACCGCGAAAAGGCGACGCTGGGGACCGGTGAGTCGGGTGGAGGCCTTCAGGGCGAGGGCTCTGCGTGCGCACGGGAGAGGGGGCGGGTTGCCTCTCCTGGTGAAGGCCTATCGGAGAGATCTGCAGTCTGCCCGAAGTCGATGTGGGACTTGTGCCGCATCCGTGCTCGCTCCGAAGGGGAGCCTTTCCAGGTCCTCAGTATGGCCGACCTTGCGGAGGAGCCAAGGGTTCCCTATAGCACCAGATGAACCACTCTCAAAGCCGAGAGTAGGATCTGGTCGGATGGGTCGGTAGCCCTGGAGTTCTTGCGGGGGGCGCTGCATCCGCTGCTGGCGAAGTAGCTATACTGTTTGCCCTCCGTGGTACTGATGGATTGGGCGGCCAAGTCTCTCGTTTGGGTGAGTTCAGCGTTATTCTTGCCACTATTTGGAAATAGTCATTAACCCCGATCCTTATACAGGGGCAGCATTATACCATGGCCTTGATCGATCGCATCTACGACGCTGGTAGGGTGATCGAGCGCATGGGCGAGATGAACTCAGGCCTTCGCCGAGAGATCGAGGAGCAAAAGGGCGGGCCTGGCCCAGCGGCTGTGGCGGCGACTGAGCAGCGCACCGCCGATTCGGAGGTTGAAGTCGAACGACTGAAGGCCGAGCTGGTCGACTCTCAGCGTCAACTGAAGGAGAGTTGAGGGTGGGTTCGGGCTCTAGATGACGAGCTACTAACCCTTTTGCGAAACATCGAAGCTGCGCGGTCTGTGTCCCGGGTTGCGGAAGACGCTCTAGCCGAGGAGCGCCGGTTGGCGCTTGAAAGGGTGAAGGAAGCGATCTCCGAGTACAAGAAGTCCTAGGGGTTCGAGCTTGGTCTGGTGAGGTCAGCCAGGTGACTTATGAGTTCGGGTATCGAGTCGCTCTTGCTCGCGTTTGGGCGAAGTGTCTCGAGTTGGAGGTGGAGACGAATCCCTTCGTCGATCTTCCCGAGGACCAGAGCGTTTGGATGCCGAACAAGGTCCCCTTTGATGACAGCTTAGAGGGTCCCCAAAACCGAGGGGTGTAATTTTCCTTTGTCTCAGTCGGGGCAAATTTTGGGTTGTGTTGCCCCGACCGCAATGTGTACACCCCCTTTGATTAATGAAAATTGGCTTTTTGGAATCTCGATTCTCCACTTTCATGGGTAAAACCTTTTCAAGTTTGATACATTCCAAGTCCTCGGCAGGGGACACCCCCCCATAGTCTCGAGGCGGTAAGTTCCTTCTCGGACCACGTTATAGACCCTGTAGGGGCCTTCCCAATTCAGTGCGAGCTTCCCTCTTGCTCAGGTTGGGTCGCTCACTTCAGTCTTTCGAAGGACGAGGTCTTTGATCTTGATCGGTTTTGGGCGGACCCTGCGGTTGTAAAGTTGGGCTGTGGCCTTCTTGTAGGCCAGGGTGCGTAGATATGCCTTGGCCCTTTTTTCTTCGAGGAGGTCCAAGTTAGCCCTGAGGCCCTCCTCGGAGTTGTCTTGCTCGAAAGTGGCTGCGCAAGGTCGGGAATACCATCTCAGGCAGAAGGACCGCCTCGGTTCCGAATGCCAGGCTGAACGGGGATTCCCCCGAGGCGGACTTGGGGGTTGTTCGCAGCGCCCACAGGACGCTAGGGAGCTCGTCCACCCAGGCCCCGAGCGCACTCGATACCCTCTTCTTAAGGCCTTCCAGGATCGCTCGATTCATCACTTCGGCCTAGCCGTTGGTTTGGGGGTGTGCGACCGAGTTGAACTTCAGTTGTATTCCATACGACTAGTAATAGGCCTTGAACTTAGCGTTGTTGAACTGAGTTTCGTTATCGATGATGATGGCTTTCAGGATCTCGAACCGGGTGATGATGTTCCTCCATGTGAAGCCTTGAACTTGTCTTTCCGTGATGGACGCCAGAGGTTCGGCTTCGACCCACTTGGTGAAGTAATCAACGCCGACTATGAGGAAGCATCACTGTCCGGAAGCTGGAGGAAAGGGCCCGAGGAGGTCGAGGTCCCATTGGGCGAAGGGCCACGCCGCATCTATCGGGTTAAGGGGGACTGTCAGCTGGTGTTGTAATCGGGCGTGCCTTTGGCATTGTTGGCGCTGCTGCACGTATGATTGGGCGTCTTGGCGTATGGTTGACCAATAGTACCCTTGTCCGAGGATCTTGAAGGCCAATGTCCGGCTATCGATGTGCTTCCCACAGATTCCCTCGTGGAGTTCGGCGAGAGGCAGCGCAGGAGGGGTTGCGAGAAGGCTCTTCGATACAACTTTTCGCCGACCTCGTAGTACCAAGCTTGGGTTCGTCTTAATCGTTGCGCGACCGTCGGGTGGTGTTCTGTCCCTCTCGAAGTGGAGGATTTCCTCCATCCAGTTCAGCGAGACCTCGGTCTCGACGACGTCGCGGGTTGGTACTGTTGGGGTCGTGAGGGATTCTGTTGCTGGGGCTCCTGCCGGGCCGCGAGCGGAGGCTAGCTTGGCCAAGGCGTCAGCCTGCGCGTTCCACGCACGAGGTATCCTTGTAATCGAGAGGCGGTCGAAGCGGCGGGCGAGCCGTCTTATTTTTGCCAAGTACAACGCCATGGTTGGGCCTCGGGCTTCATGGCTCCCGTTGACATGTCCCGCCACCAATTGAGAGTCGCTGAAGGCCTCGAGGTCGCCCACATGCATTTCCAGGGCGAGGCGTAGTTCGTGGAGTAATGCCTCATACTTGGCTTCGTTGTTGGTGGCCTTGAATCGTAGCTGAAGCGATCGTTCGTAGGTTTCTCCGGTCGGGCTCCTGAGGATGAGTCTGGCCCCTGCTCCCTCGGCGGTCGCCGACCCGTCCACATACAGGGTCCACGTGCGCTCGTTGCGTCCCTGTCCAACGGCATGATCCTCGGGGGTTAGTTCGGAGATGAAGTCGGCAATACCTGGGCTTTGATGGCTGTTCTGGGGGCGTATTGGATGCCGAACTCGCCGAGCTCGACTGACCATCGCAGCATTCGTCCTGATGCATCGAACTTGGAGAGGATTTGCCGCAGGGGTTGGCCGGTTATCACCTTGATCGTGTGAGCTTGGAAGCACGATCACAGCTTTCGGGTCGTCTTCATAGTGCGAGGATTAGCTTCTCGATCAGGGAATACCGTACCTCGGGGCCGATGAGAACGTGGCTGACGTAATAGATGGGTTGCTGTGCTAATGGCGCCTCTCGGATTAGCACCGAGCTAACCGCTTGTGTCAAGGACGCGAGGTAGAGACCGAGGTCCTCGTTCGGCTCGGGTGAGGCGAGTCAAGGCAATCGAGCGAGATATGCCTTCAGCTTCTCGAAGGCTCCCTCACATTCTGAGGTCCACGCGAAGCTGTCGGCTTATCAGAGAGCTCGGAAAAAGGGGAGGCACTTGTCACTTGAACGCGACACGAACCTGCTGAGCGTTGCCAGTTTTCCAGCGAGGCACTGCACTTCCTTGATCGAGCGGGGAGGCTACATCTCTATTATGGCTCGAACTTTTTTCGGGTTAGCGTCTATTCCTCTTTGGTGGATGACAAACTCGAGGAACTTCCCTGAACTGACCCCGAAGACACACTTCGAAGGATTCAAGCGCATGTTGAACTGCCTGAGGGTCCGGAATGTCTCCGCCAAGTCGGCCAGATGCGTGCTTGCCGACTTGCTTTTGACGATCATGTCGTCTACGTATACCTCCATATTCCTCCCGAGTTGTTGCTTGAACAGCTCATCGACCATTCTTTGGTAAGTTGCCCCGGCATTTTTCAGGCCGAAGGGCATCACTTTGTAATAATACACCCCTCTATTGGTGATGAAGGCAGTGTTCTCTTGGTCTTGTGGTGCCATCTGGATCTAGTTATAGCCCGAGAACGCGTCCATAAACGTAAGAAGTTCATAGCCTGCGGTGGCATCAACCAATTGATCTATTCTCGGGAGCGGATGACAATCTTTGGTACATGCTCGGTTGAGATCGGTGTTGTCAACACACATCCTCCAGCATCCGTTGTGTTTCTTAACAAGGACTACATTCGACAACCACCGAGAGTATTTTACCTCGGTTATGAATCCGGCCTCTCTAAGGCGGTCGACCTCGCTGCTGATTGCCTTTTGTTGGTCGAGAGCGAACTTCCTCGGCTTTTGTTTCACCGGTCGAGCCTCGGGGTGGATGTTGAGGTGGTGCTGGGTCACCCTTGGGTCGATTCCGGGCATATCTTTTGAGGACCATGTGAACACATCAGCATTTCTCTTTAGGAAATCGATGAGCTGGAGCTGGTCTGCTTCGGGGAGTGTTGTCCCGACTTTCACGGTCATGTCGGGTCGGTCCTTCTTCAAGGGTACCTCGACGAGTTGTTCGGGCGGCTCCAGGTGTGTCGGTGTCCTGGCTTCCTCGCGGGGATCCGGGGTTCGCTGAGGCCGCGACTTCTTCGGTAGAGTGACCACTGTAAGGTAGCACCGCCTTGATTTTTTAGGATCGCTTCGGGATACCCCGACCCCTTCTGAAGTCGGAAATTTGATGGCCCGGTGGTAAGTGGAAACCACCGCTTTTAGTTTGTTGAGTGTCGGGTGGCCGAGGATGACATTGTAGGCCGAGGGAAGGTCGACTACCATAAAGGTAGTCATCGTTGTCTTGGCCCTCGATTCTTCCCCGATGGTAATAGGGAGGATGGTGGTCCCGAGCGGGGAGATGGAATCCCCCGTGAATCCGATGAGCGCCGACGCCATGGGGGTGAGGTCCTCATTAGTTAGGCTGAGCTTCTTGAAGGCGTCGAGGTATAGCACGTCGGTGGAGCTCCCGGTGTCGACCATCACTCTATTTACCCGAGCGTTGGCGATCCGGATGGAGATTACTAAAGCGTCGTGGTGGTGGGAGCGTTCGACCTTTTCGGTTCCGAAGGTGATTTCGGGCTCGAACTCGGGTCTGAGGCGCTTCTCCACCGTGCTGCGGGCGTAGGCCTTCCTCGCCATCGAGCTACTGCCGCCAGCTGCCGGTTCGCCGGTGATGATGTCGATTTGTTCTTGATAGGACCCCTGGGACGCGGAGATGCTTCTCTCGGTTCCTTGAGGTAGCGCCTGTGGTGACCTCTCCGGATCAACTCTTCGATCTTATTTCAGAGGTTGTGGCAGTCTTCCGTATCATGGCTGTAGTCCCGATGGAACCTGCAATATTTAGATCGGTCCTTGTGGGTAGCCTTCAAGGGATTGGGTTGTCGCAAGAGGCCTTTCTCCCTGATCTGGAGAAAGATCTCGGTACGAGATATGTTCAAAGGCAGCGGCGGGGGCCTCGGGAGTGGCTGCTCGGGCTGGTCGGGCCTTCTGTGAGGTTGCACTGGTGGTGCCGAAGTTGTTCCTCGGGCCTGCTCCATCCTTGGCCTCTTGCTATCCTCGCGCCTCCTCGCCATTTCGGGTATGGTTGCGGGCGGCTTCTCAATCAACGACCAAAAGAACCTCGATGGTCTCAGTCCCATCAGAAACGCCTGCATGATCAGAGAGGGATGAGCGTCCGGGAATCCTCGGATTTCTGTGGCAAAGCCCGCCATAAATTGAGAGAGTGATTCATCTTCGCGTTGGGATAACGCGAGCAAGGTGGCCATAGAAGGCTTGGGTCACACGTTAGCCAGGAAGTTTTGCTCAAACTCCCTCGCGAGCTGGTCAAAGGAAAAGACCGAGGACGTGCGTAATCGACTGAACTATGCTCATGCCGGTCCTCTGAAGGTGGTCGGGAATGCCTGACACATTAGGGCGTCGGAGGTGCCATAAAGTGCCATCTGAGCCCGAAACATAGTGACATGTTCTGTGGGGTTGGAGCTGTCGTCGTATGTTTCCAATGCTGGGGGCCTAAAGTTGAGCGACACAGGCTTGTCTTAGATTTCCTGAGCAAATGGGGACCCACCCAAGCTGCCTTCGCTCGTCTCGTTGCGCAACTTCTGGAATTCGTGCTGGAACTCGTCTAAGCGCCGGTTGGCTACGGACAACTGGACCCTAAATGAGTCATCTGCTGAGTCCGATGATAAGGTATCAGGCTTGGGGTGGGGTGGAGCGGCTCGGCGGGGTGCAGGCGCGCTTTGCTCGGGGAGGCTTCTCGGGTTTGCTGTCTGCTCTCAGGTTTCTCCCATCCCGACTTGTTCCCTGCTCGGCCTCGGCTGTGTTGGGTTGGTTGAGGGAGCTGCTAACTGCACGATCTGCGGAATGAGCGGCACGATCGTCTGCATCATTCCCGCTAAGGTTTGTACTTGCTTGGCTAGGCCGAGGAATGCCTCGGGCGAGACAATCGAGGGTCCTGCAGTATATCCGGGGGGAGAGAGCCCTGGATCATTAAACAGACGCAAGTAGCAATCTGGTGTCGGAGCCGGGATGCCCTCATCCCTGAGAGGGGGGTGATCAGCTGGTAGTTCTCCCTTGGGGCGAGCTCTTGCGACATCAGGCCCTCCTTCTAGCGCCAAAAATGTTAGTGAACTGGTGCACCGTGGCTAGTGAATCTGCACGGCCTGGTCCACGGGTCGATGTCGGGAGCTCGCGATCAGTGGGGCGAGGCGCCGAGATTGACCACGTTCGCAGGTCGGGATGCCGACGCCGTCTGAGGGGAGGGGCCTCTCGGTCGGGACGCTGACACCATCTTCGGGGAGGGCGTTTCGGATTGATTGGGGCTTTCGCGCTCCTGCACAGAAGGCCCTCGTTGGGTGATTCATGACTTTGGCCCCTCAACGATTAAGTTAGTGATTTGTTTTCTCCATCTTTTTTTTTCTCCTCTGGCCAGATGCCGGTCAGAGGCTTTTATATTATTGTGCGAGGATCGGCCGTACGTGGGTTTGGTGCGGCGACCGATCCCCGAGGGGCGAGGTGGTACCTTCGTGCGGCCGCTGTCTCGGAATGCACAGAACGGTGCCATACGGCGCCGTCTCGAGCTTTTCGGGACAGGATGTGTCGAGGGGTGCCTTGGTACGAACCCTGGCTTGGCGCGTGGAAGTGCTCCTTGTGCTGACTTGGCAGGGCGTGGTGTGGTGTCGATTGTGACGTGGCCGGGGCCCAGAATATGCCTTATGAATATATATGGTAGATTGGGCTATTCAGAAGATCTTGATTTTGGCTGAACAAGGGTTTATATAACAAAATTCAGAAAAAAAATTTAGGACAGCTACGAACATAATACACATTAATGAGAATATATAACCTAAACTCTATAACTTGTTCAATGGCACCTAGTCACAACTGTCAAAAGAACGTTTGTATCCCAGTTGTTTGGGATCATTGTCATCTTGGCTGATACTGTGCATTTGATCAGCCAGGTCCATTTTTTCTGACTATTCCATGCTTATTGTGACCTGGATCCGAAACTGCCCTACTGATCGAACTTTGGCAAGTGTATGTAGTGCAAACTCTCTCATTAACATCTGTTGAATGATTAACAGTTTCTGTTACTTCTCATTTTAAATGGATTGTATTTCCATTTCTGAGGAAACCAAAATGACAAATATATGTGATTGCAGTTATGCCTTTACTTTTTCTTAGTTCTAATGTTTGATTATGACATGAGAGTGCTTGTTTACTTTTCAGGTTCCTGATGAAGAGTTTTGAGTATCTTAGGCATCTCATAGAAGAAAAGCGTACTGAATGAACTGATGAATGATAGGGTATATGCATGTCTTATGTGCTATTTCTTCTGTATCGATACACACACAATTTTCTTAAGATGTTGCTTAGTTTTGGAAGTAGACTTGATCTTTTATTTGGTTGAAATCATTTAAGTCTAAACTTGTAAAGTTCAACTCGATTACCGGTGGACTTGCTCTTCTTCTTATCACATTTTATTCTCATCTGCATACAGTTGAGGTATTTGCATACTTACAACGTGGACCTACATCTATGTGGTGTGCCTATTTCAGTCAAATGTTGCCTTGCGAGGTAATTGCATAGGGCTGCAGCTGAACCTTTCGGGTCAAGGGCTCTGTGCAGCGTGGCCACAGCCAATGCGCTGCGCAGCTGCACCAAGCGTGCCTCGGCAATTCAGCATGCCCGCGGCTGCACCAAGCCTGCCACGTGGCTGTACTACTACAGCACTCGCGCCTGCATTCTGTGGCTGCCTATTTCAGTCCAATGTTGGACTTGCCAGGTACTTGTTGGTTCCTCTGGAGGTGTGGTTATTCTCAGCACTTATCATCTCATCACTGCACCTGCATCCAATTTTTGTTGATCCATTTAACTTGTTTCATATGCTCCAGATACTGTGTTCTTGGATCAATAATTCTATCTATCTTTCAACATGCAGTTTAGCTGCCATTACTGTTAAATTGTCAATCTATATATGGTAAGTGTATCTAGTCAAGTTTTTATATTAAAAGTAACATTAAAATGTAAGGCTTGATTAAATTCCGGCAAAATATGAAAGAAAAAATCGACATGTTTGGCTCTTTAGTAAAATGTGTGTTTCTGATTTAACAGTTCTTTGTTAGTTCTCCACCACGTCTTATTAAAATTCTTGATATAACTATTATGAAAAAGATAATTGTGCAAATAAAATTTGTCTCACAACTCATACCCACTCAGTATCTTTTTTTTTTTCTTCTCTTTCTGCTAATTCATTTTAGTAAGATATTTTTCAACAACAAATGTCTTAAACTTGTTACCACATTTTCTTTATTGCAGCTGTATGTGCTTGCATAGTTCTGTATCTCTTCTGAGTAGTTCCAGCTTTTATGAAACTTACTATGAATGGAAGTTTGATAAATATCTGTCATTTGCCTATCAAAGTGGAAATACAAGTGATATTCCATGGTGTTTATAACGTATACTAATTGAGAATGATATTATGAGAATACTTAAGATGTCTAGGAGTGAGAATACTCAAGATGTCTAGGAGCTTTTTCTCTGCTCGATTGAAAACAACACTTTAGGAGTCTTTTCTCAATGTCTTAAAAATAGCATACCAAGGGGGGGGGGGGGGGGGGGGGGGGGGGGGGGGGGGGGGGGGGGGGGGGGGGGGGGGGGGGGGGGGGGGGGGGGGGGGGGGGGGGGGGGGGGGGGGGGGGGGGGGGGGGGGGGGGGGGGGGGGGGGGGGGGGGGGGGGGGGGGGGGGGGGGGGGGGGGGGGGGGGGGGGGGGGGGGGGGGGGGGGGGGGGGGGGGGGGGGGGGGGGGGGGGGGGGGGGGGGGGGGGGGGGGGGGGGGGGGGGGGGGGGGGGGGGGGGGGGGGGGGGGGGGGGGGGGGGGGGGGGGGGGGGGGGGGGGGGGGGGGGGGGGGGGGGGGGGGGGGGGGGGGGGGGGGGGGGGGGGGGGGGGGGGGGGGGGGGGGGGGGGGGGGGGGGGGGGGGGGGGGGGGGGGGGGGGGGGGGGGGGGGGGGGGGGGGGGGGGGGGGGGGGGGGGGGGGGGGGGGGGGGGGGGGGGGGGGGGGGGGGGGGGGGGGGGGGGGGGGGGGGGGGGGGGGGGGGGGGAGTAAGCTTGACGTGATTTGATCTCATGTGTACAAGTTGGATGAGGTGCTATTGAGGTGTTCCCGACGTGGCATTTGCACAAAGATCAAGGTTGGAGGGAGGCTTCTCAATATGTCCCCTCAAACCATCAAGTTAGTCAAGCCCGAGGACAAAAATAATAAAGGTAGTAAAAGAGTAAACATTTGCACAAAGACTAAGGTTGGAGGGAGGCTTCTCAACATGTCCCCTCAAACCATCAAGTTAGTCAAGCCCGAGAACAAAAATAATAAAGCTAGTAAAAGAGTAAAGTTTGACCTATCAAAAATAACTTTTTATGCTTTTTAAGAAAGGAGAGGAATATTCTATGACATTTTTTTATGGAACATCCTAAAATCACCTCCCCTTCGGCCTTTTGTCTATAGAGGCATAAGAGGGTGGTAGCCTGTAATTATTGTTTTGGACTTTCGTCCACATGGGTAGATAAAGAGGGAGCAAGCTTCATTCTCAAGGTTGACGTGGCTGTGGCTACCATGATTATAGTCACATGTAGGATAAACATGAGCTCCAATATTTCCTTTATCATTTGTCCACCTTGTCTCCCTCCACCCACCCCCCCACGGTGTGCTTCGGGAGCTCCTCTGGGAGGGTCTTGCAGCGAGGCGTTAGATTCATTCGACATGTGGATCTTACATTCTTTCGATTGCTTCTCCGAGGGAGTTGGGGGGCATCCGACTTGCACACCTCAAGCAAGCCTCTCTACTAAGGTGCCTTACTTTCTAGGTGCACCTTCAACCCCGAGACATTCACCCCTGTAGGAGGGTGTCGGGTGCCCTTAGGATGCTCACCCCAAGGGGGCTATATTAGGCTTGCCCCCATATGTGAACTTGAGGGTTCACTGGGAAATCCCGACCTTTGTCTCTTGGGGTGGGTTGGTAGAGCTCCTATGATGCAAGTACCTCGACTCGATCATCGGCCTTATGTTCCGATATTCAGATTCCCTTGAATGCATTAGAGTTTGGGCTTCGGTTTCCCCTCCAACCATATATAGTATCCCGTCTTTAGTGGTGGAGAATTTTTCTATTACAGATGACACCCAACTCATGACGTTATTTTCTGGTATTCATCAGGGATTGCTGTCATGCCACCATCATCCTGACCCATAAGGTCTTCACTGCTTGTGTTTGGCTGTGCAAGAGATAAAGAGTGGCTATTGTCTTACCACTTGAGAGAGCTTCAAGGTGAGTGGTGTCCTGACCAACAATAAGGGTTGGACTGCTGATCGACATGAGTCTCAACCTAGCTCCTTGGGGTATGATCCAAATCCCTCATTCCCGAGGTATTTTCTTTCGAGGTGTGATTTGTTAGACTGGTGACTTAATTTTTTTACTATGCTCTTTGTAGGGATGGATCTTCTAGTGATGAAGATACAAGGAGCTACCTCCTCTTCGAGTATGACTATTGCCTCCTCGTCTCTTCCCTTGCTTACTCGCGAGCCTATGCTTGAGGTATCGATTTTGACCTAGTTCGATTTACCTTCCGTCGTCAACCAGCCAAGGAAGAAGAAGCCATGCAGAAGGTTTCTTGTCCCCGATCGATTAAGGAACATGAAATCGAGCATATTCCTAAAGAGGAGCCAACCGAGGAGCCTTCGACATCTAAGGCACCCAGAACATCCAGGACCCCCTCGAGGAGGAGGGGGGGAGATGCAAAGATTGATGTATGACGTGTTAGGGCAAGTCATTGCCTTTCGTAGCATTAAAGATTGTTGACTTACCAAACCCGACCCTTGGTGAGTAGCTCCAAGAGGTGGGACGACCTATAAGACAATGATGTTATATGGAGTGACAGGGAGGCCGTAGAATAGTATTGTTGAGGCTCCTTATACATTGGTATAGTGAAGTAAATTTACATCTCTCTGTTAGAAAGGGAGGGTGGGGTCGGGTGGGAGAGGCAAATAGATTTACCTAGGACATCTCAATCCTAGTCTGGGAGGAGGGGGGAATAGACAAAGATCAATGTATGACTTATGTCAGGGCAAGCCATTGCCCGTCGTAGCATTGAAGATTGCTGACCTATTAGACTTGACCCTCGACGATGATGTTATATGGAGCGATGGAAAGGCTATAAAACGGTATTGTTGAGGCTCCTTATACACTAGGATGGCTAAGTAGATTTATGGCTCTATGTCAGAAGTGATGATTGATGTCGCTTATTGTAACAAAGTGCTAGTAAGTAAAGTCATAGATTGGTTATTTGATTTCTTGAGACTGCCTCTTAATTAATGCCTCCACCTTGGCTTGTAGCATCACCACTATGTCACGGCCTTGATCGACTATGTATGTGATGTTGGGTTCGTCATTAATTAGCCTTTGAGATCGATAGCCTTCATATAGATGTGGAGTTGAGAAGGGGGAGGGGTGTTCCAGCCCTCATTGCTGGAATTGAAGCTCAGGTGACCAAGTTGGAGAAGAAGTTGGAAGAGGCCCAGTAGTGCCTTGCTAGTTAGGTCAACCAACTAAAGATTGTTTGGGCAATAATCGTCAAATGAAGGATGAGCTACTTCACGAGGCTAGAGAGATAAACTCCATGAGGACCTTTAACACTGAGCTCCGTGTTCAAATCTCTACAAACGAGCAGATTATAAACCTAACTGAGCAACTGGTTGTTGCAAATGAACATATCCGGAGCCTAAATGAGCAGGTGGCTGTTGAATCTCAGATTTTGATGATGAAGTCAATTGTAAATTGTTTGATCTAATCTATATGTTGAGAAAAGTGTGCAGGATTAACTATGATAGCAGTAAGACATAAAGCAGGTGTTGTGTCGGAGTCAAGATCGAGATCTCGTTGGGAGTTCAAGAGTTCGTTGGAAGTTCTGCTAGAACCAACCGAGAAGTCCAGAAATTTGCCAAAGAAGCTCATTGGAACTCACCAAGAAGATCGTTGTAAAGTCCGGGAGCTTGCCGGGAGTCCGCTGGAATATTACCGAGAGTTCGTTGGAAGATCGCCGGAAGAGCAATTAACATACCAGAACAAGATGCTGTGTCAAATTGTCTTAATTATTATATTTAGTCCGTAAATTGAGTTAGGATTGAGAGGTAATCCCACTAACTTAGAGGCCAATTGGGCCCTAAACAGGGCTGAATTGAATAGCCCATTCAGTCCTTAAAAACATGGTCGGCGGTAGCACCGCTTGGTGAGTCAGTCCACCAGGTGGTCTGGCCAGTGGTACTGCCAGAGCTCGGTCTCCGAGCTCTATCAAGCGGTGGTACCGCCCAGTGTCAGGTTTCAAGCGGTAGTACCGCCCAGTAATGGTGGTGGCACCGCCAGTACCTCGGAAAACCGGGATGAGACACTTTTTGGCTCCATTTTTGAAGTCATTGGGGCCTATAAATACCCCACCCTTTTCTGTATAAAAGGGCACGAAAGTGTTTAACATAATCTTGAATTTTTGAGGCATTAAGCGTTGTAAAAGTTAGAAAGAGTCCTCCCCTCCCTCTCTTAGCTTTGTAAACATCCAAGAAAGAGAAGTGAGGCTTGTAAGGGTTATCTCCTAAACCCGAAAAAAGAAGAAAGTGTTGTAAAGAGGTTTTCGGTCTTCACGTATTGAAGGAAGGCCTTTAGTGGACGCCGGTGACCTCGTCGGAGGAGGAATCCGAAATTGGATGTAGGTCATATTGACCGAACCACTCTAAATTCTGGTTTGCTTTTCATTTGTGCAATTTACATTACTGCAAATCTTCTTAATCTTCTCTTGCACTTTTATGAAAGCTTTCAAGTTTAATTTCTCTTCGAAACAGATTGAATCGAAACCATTTTCATCGGAATCGATTTTAATTGAAACAAAGACTTTTGAAATTGGGAAAGTTTTCCGCTGCACTAATTCACCCCTCCTCTTAGTGTCGCTTTTGATCCTAACAATTGGTATCAAAGCAAGGTTCACTCTAATTTGGTTTAAAACCCAAGAGAGATGACATTTGCCGACATCCAGGACGGATTACACATATTGGAAGACTAGAATGAGGATCTTCCTAATTTCAATGGATTTCGAATTATGGAATATTGTAGAAAATGGGTTTCAAAAGTCTTCTCTTCTAATGAACGATTGGAATGAGTTGGAAAAGAAGACTTTCGCCTTAAATGTCAAGGCTATGAATGCCTTGTTTTGTGTCTTAGATAAAAACGAGTTCAATCGTGTGTTTATTTGTGAATTGGCTTTTGATATTTGGCATACACTCGAAGTGACTCATGAAGGCACTAGTAGAGTGAAGGAGTCAAAAATTAATTTTTTAGTGCACATTTATGAGTTATTTCGAATGAAACCGAGTGAGACCATTGGAGACATATACACCCGATTTACGGATGTCATTAATAGTTTAAAAGGACTTGGTAAAAGTTTTTCGGATTTTGAACTTATTAATAAAATTTTAAGATCCCTTTCAAAGAGTTGAGACCCTAAAGTAACGACCATTCATGAGGCCAAAGATCTAAATAAATTTTCTCTTAAAGAACTAATTGGGTCATTAATGACCTATGAGATGACTTGTAAAGCTCATGAAGAGCTTGAGTACATCCTTCCAAAGAACAAGAAGGATATGACACTGAGAACACAAGAAGACCACTTGAAAGAAAATTCAAGCGATGAGGATTGTGATGATGACTTGGCACTCTTAACAAAGAAGTTCAAAAAATTCAGAAAAAGAAATAAATTTAAAAATGATACTAAAAATAATTTTGAACATAAGAAAGAACAAGTGATATGTTATGAATGCAAGAAGTTAGGACACTTCAAGAGTGAATGTCCCCAAGCAAAGAGGAAGCAGCCAAAGAAGAAGAAGGCTCTTAAAACTGTGAATCTCAGATTTTGATGATGAAGTCAATTGTCATTTGTTGATCTAATCTATATGTTAAGAAAAGTATGTAGGATTAACTATGATGGCAGTAAGACATGCAGTAGGTGTTGTGCCAGAGTCAAGACCAAGATCACGTTGGGAGTTCGAGAGTTCGTTGGAAGTTCTACAGGAACCAACCGAGAAGTCCTGGAGCTTGCCATAGAAGCTCATCGGAACTCGCCAAGAAGATTGTCGCAAAGTCCAGGAGCTTTCCAGGAGTCCACCGGAGCATCGCCGAGGGTTCGTCGGATGTTCGTCGGAAGTTCGTCGGAAGCTTGCCGGAAGAGCGATTGATGCATCATAACACAAATTACAGTAATCATATCTTAAATGTCGTAGTTAGAGTTTAGATTAAGTTAGGATTGAGAGGTAATCCCACTAACTTAATTAGGGGTCAACTGGGCCCTTAACAGACCCAAATTGGGCCGAATGGAACAGCCCATTCGGACCCTGAATTCCTGGCCGGCGGTGCAACCGCCCAGGAGACTCGGTCTCCCAGGAATTCTGGGTGGTGGTACCGTCGACAGTTATTGCTGCCAGCGGTGGTACCACCCCTGTCAGGCAGTGGTATCGCCTGAGCTCGATCTTCAAGCGTTGTCAGGCGGTAGAATCGCCTAGTGTCAGATGGCAAGCGCTAGTACCACCCAGTAATGGCGATGGTACCGCTAGAACCCTGAAAATTTGGGAATGAAAACTTTTAGGCTCCATTTTCAAACTCATTGGGGCCTATAAATACCCCACGCTTTCCTACAGGAAAGGGAACGAAAACTTGCTTTAATCTTGAGTCTTTGAGGCCTTAAAAGTGTTGTAAAAGCTAGAGTTCTCCTCTTTCTTTCTTCCAAGTGTTGAGATCATTCAAGAGAGGAGTGAAACTTGTAAGGGTTGTCTCCTAAGCTCGGCAAAAGGAGAAAAGCTATAAAAGGGTGATCAGCCTTCGCCTATTAAATGAAGGCTTTTAGTGGACGCTGGTGACCTCGTCGGAGGAGGAAGCCGATAGTGGATGTAGGTCACGTTGACCGAACCACTCTAAAATCTCGGTTTGCATTTACTTTGAGCATCTTTCCTTTATAGCAAACTGCTTCTCCTCCTTACTATGCTTTAAATACGTCTACATTCACTTTGATATAAAACATCCTCCGAGATCGGTTTTCTACGAAGACTTTATGAAATCTACATTTTTTGTCATTTGTGTGATTTACATTGTTGCAAATCACCTTAGTCTTCTCCTGCATTTTCACTTAAGACTTCATGCTCAAATTCCTTCTGAAACGAATTGAGTTAAAATCATTCTCGTTGAATCGGCTTTAATCGAAATAAGATTTTTAAAATAGCGAAAGTTTTCCGCTGCACTAATTCACCCCCCCCCCCTCTTAGTGTGCTCTTGATCCTAACAATTGGTATCAGAGCAAGGTTCACTCTCAATTGGATTAAAACCCAAGAAGAGATGGCATTTGCCGAAAACCAAGAGGGTCACTCAATTACACGTCCGCCCATGTTCAATGGGACGGATTACACCTATTGGAAGACTCGAATGAGGATCTTCCTAATTTCTATAGATTTTGAGCTTTGGAATATTGTAGAAAATAAATTTCAAAAGTCTTCTCTTCCAATGATCGATTGGAATGAATTGGAGAAGAAGACTTTTGCTTTAAATGCAAAGGCTATGAATGCCTTATTTTATGCACTAGATAAAAACAAGTTCAATCATATTTTGATTTGTGAAATGACTTTTGATATTTGACACATACTCGAAGTGACTCATGAAGGCACAAGTAGAGTGAAAGAGTCAAAAATCAACCTTTTAGTACATTCTTATGAATTATTTCGAATGAAACTGAGTGAGACTATTGGAGACATGTACACCCGTTTTACGGATGTCGTTAATGGTCTAAAAGGACTTGGTAAAGGTTTTTCAGATTTCAAGCTCGTTAATAAAGTTTTAAGATCCCTTCCAAAGAGTTGGGACCCTAAAGTCACGGCCATTCAAGAGGTCAAAGATTTAAACAAATTTCCTCTTGAAGAATTAATTGGGTCACTAATAACTTATGAAATGACTTGCAAAACTCATGAAGAGCATGAGGACACCCTTCTAAAGAACAGGAAGGATATGACACTAAGAACACAAGAAGACCACTTGAGAGAAAACTCAAGTGATAAGGACTTTGACGATGACTTGGCACTTTTAACAAGGAAATTCAAAAAATTCATTAAAAGAAACAAATTTAAAAATGACACTAAGAATAAATTTGAACCCAAAAAAGATCAAGTAATTTGCTATGAATGCAAGAAGTCGAGACACTACAAAAGTAAATGTCCCTAAGCCAAGAAGAGAACACCAAAGAAGAAGGCGCTCAAAGCAACATGGGATGACTTAAGTGCATCCGAAGAAGAAGAGGAGGTATCAAGTTCAATTGATGCAAATTTATTATTTGATGAATTATTAAATGCTTTCCATGATTTATTTGATGAATGCAAAATAATTAGTAGAAAATATAAATTGTTAAAAAAGGAGCATGATACTCTTGTTAGTAATTTTGATAAATTAAAAATTAAACATAATGATAGTTTAGCTCTATGTACGAAATGTCATGATTTAGAAATACTTCAAAAGGAGAACTTGCTACTCAAGGATACCTTGAAGAAATTTGAGGTTGATAGCAAGTCTTTGAACATGATCCTTACCAATAAGGGTCACGTTCATAAAAGAAGTGGAATCGGATTTGTGAGAAGCTCTCACCAAAATCCAACCACCTTCATTAAAGGCCCTATCTTACATATTTCGCACCAAAACAAATGTAACTTTTGTTGCAAACATGGACATAGAGCTTATCATTGTCCATTCAAGAAGGTTAGTCCAAACAAATTGATTTGGGTTCCTAAAGGAACCATAAAGAACTTCATGCAACATGATAAGCAATTTAGATCGGTTTTTGAGGCACCCAAGGTCAATTGGGTACCTAAAAATCATCTTTTTTTTTTAATAAATGTATACCATCACAAGCTAGGAGCAAGAGATAATATTTTGCTTTTTGGGTGCTCAAGGTTTATGACCAGAGATCCAAAATGACTCATAACGCTCTCTAGCTAAAATGACAAAAAGAGGATCAGTAGAATTAAAACTATCAATTACAAAATGATACTTATATTTCATATGTTAATGATGGAATCTTGTGTGATAAACACTTACGTTTGATCCCTCAAAATTTTAAAACTTGTAAACTCTTATGCATAAATTCCCCTTCACATATCCTCCTGATTTTCGAATTTATCGGATACATTCCTCCCTCAATTTTTCCGGATCCAACTATATCTTACAAGATCATGAACTTATGGCCTGCGATGCTTGCTTGATGAGTCATAAACATATTGAAAACATATAAGCTCTATATGACATTTGAGTAGAGTATGCATTTCACAAGATCGATCATGAACGTATAAATTTTCTCATCTTGTGATGTGAATTTTTACATGATTATGTAATTAGGGTTGTGTGCTTCACAAACAAACACTCCCTTCAAATTGAAATCACCCACATCAGCCCACACACCTTTGTAAGCAGTGCTCATTGCCTGTAGGTGGTGGCACCGCCCAGCTGGTGGTAGCACCGCCAGCTGTCATGGGTGGTAGGCGGTTGCATCGCCCAGCCAGCAGTGCCACCGTCCGCAATCTGTCCCCTTTTAAAACCGAGCTAGGGCTGGCGGTAGAACCGACCCCAACTCATTTTCTACTCACCTTTGCAGCTCCAAACCTCCTTTGAACTCCACTCTCTCCCTCTAGCTATCCAAAACTCCATATTTCCTACAAGATCAAGGATCAATCCTACATCTTCTTGAAGATCTCAACTAAGGTATTCTCTAAAAGGCTTTGATTTCTCTTTTGTATTATCTGCTCTTGCTCATTATCTATCTTCATAATAGCAATATTTATGGGTTCTAGAAGATCCTCTACAGACAAAAGGAAGAGGAGATTAGAAGAAAACTATAATTCCACACTCTTCGATTCTAATCAACATGACTTAAAATTTGCATCCATAGAATTTAGACATGTTCATAAGGGAAAATATATTGATTTAGATAAACTAAGTGATTTAGAACCTATTCAATAGTTTACAAATTTAGACCTTCTCCCAATCCTACAAATAAGTGAACCTATCTACCCTAGACTTGTAAGGTTGTTTTATAACAATCTGCATATAGATGAAGAAGAAAGGGTGTCTACCTATCTTTTAGGACATCATATATCCATTACGGATAGATCTATTTATGACATCATAGACATCCCGGTGAAAGAAGGATGTTGTTATTTTAGAGGACAATGGGATGATGAAACAATTGGGACTACTTATGTTAATGCCTTAGGAACAATTTTTGGCAATCCCAACTTAATGATACTTTCGTGAGCATTTACTACCATTAAGCACCAAAATACTTCATCACATTTTGATTAGTATCATTCTCCCGAAACAATACCATCATGATGAAGCAAGCCAAATGGAACTAGGTACCATGTATTGGATCATGAAAGGATATAACAATTGTTTTGGTTACCTTATCCAACAAAACATGATAGAAATATCTAAAAAGAATATAATGCTGCCATATGGTGGCATAATCACTAGAATACTCCATGCCTACGATATTGCAATTCCACCCGATGAAGAAGTTATAAAGCTAGATAGATTTAATATCATAAATAAAAATCTACTTCGACCGATAAGATGCACATTTAGAAATGGTATGTGGGTTAGACTGCCTAGAAGGACCGATCCCCCTCAACCAGAACCAGAAACCGGAAACACCAATCTTTAGGGGTAATCTATCTCCTCCAAACTGATCCCTTTGAGGAATCACCTCCGAAAGAATAAGCCATTCTTTATCTATCGAAGACATAGGGATTCTATATCGAGACATAGGGATTCAGATGGATCGCTTTGAACAAAGACAAGATCGACTTGAACAACGCCAAGATCACCGACAGTTTGACACATTGTTTAGACATTTTAACTTTCCACTACCTGAATGAGCATATGTATGTATTTAGAAAAAGTAGACACAATTCCTTCTTGTCATGTTGTAATACTATGTGTTTACCTTAATATTGTAATCTTTTATGCTACTCACTTTGATGATTGCAATGCCACTTACTTTGATAATCGCAAGTCCTTGATATGTTTAACAATTGGTATCTACGACTTGATGTATTATTTGGTGAGCATTGGTGGAGTTAGGAATATTAATTTATCCGAATGCATGAATTTCATAAATTTCGTTTTCAGAATTTCTTTGATCACTCACTTAAATTCGATACTGAAAATTTTATGATACGAATTTGACATGATTGTATGCTTCAATAACATGTTTACTTTAATGTTGGAAATTTTGTGCCTTGATGCGAAAAGTTTCCATGATGATGAGCATGTTATACTTTCATGATTGTAATTTGAGAAGTTTTAATCATACATCATATTCTTAATCTTTGAGCACTACAAAGTACTAATGAGTTTACCTTCATAATTGTGATAAAAAAGCTATAACAAAACATTGTCTGAATGCATGATTTTGTTGTATTTCTCTTCTGGACTTAATGTATTTCTTGAATGGAGTTTTCATAAGTCTATGCCATATCAAATTTATTGCATATCCATGCTCCATCACTAAATGATTTTTGATACATGGAATTAATTGACAAATGCATCTCTCATGGATTTATCTTTTGTGAATTTTAATTGAGAAATGGATTTGATAGAATGATTCTTTCACATGAATTCCTTCTTGATGAAGGAAGAGTTTTTTTGAGATGAACACTTGCAAGGATTTAATTTCACATGTATATTTTGATCCTTGTGAAAAATGAAGCATAATGAAACTCTCTTATTGTTTTTAACTTCATTCCAAGTTGGTTCTCAATGACTTTTCCTCCTTACTTTCCTCCTTCATGCAAAGTGTTGATGATAAATAATAAGGAAGAAGTAATGAAAGCTATCTCTTTTATGTGAGAACTTGTGAATGATACCATGTCATGAATGATTGAAATATGATTGATAATGTTTTTACAAAGTTGAATATGACATGAATCCTTTTTTACAAATACTTTCCTCCTTCATGCAAAGTGTTGATGATAAATAATAAGGAAGAAGTAATGAAAGCTATCTCTTTTATGTGAGAACTTGTGAATGATACCATGTCATGAATGATTGAAATATGATTGATATAAATTGTTTTTACAAAGTTGAAATATGACATGAATCCTTTTTTACAACACTTGTATACATTGTTGAATCATTCTCCTTTTTGTTGATGACAAAGGGGGAGAAATATGTGGTAAATTGATGATACAATGAATTGCTATACATGTTTGCATTATGATAAGATATCTAGAGCTTAATTTGTAATTTTACAAAATTGATATCTTTCCATATGATGAAATTGCTATGCTTGTTATCCTTCACATTTGAAATATAAGACTTGAAAATGGATGTCATGCCTTGACATCATTTTCAGAATTGCTATATCATGATAGGAATCATGATGAGAGTATTGATAAGTTTAAATGAACTTAATTTATTAATATGTCTCTTGAATTCAAAGGCTTTGAATTCAAGAATGACTTTTCTCAAGTATGACATATAGATAGGGGGAGTTAAGGTTAACTCCATCATCAATTGATTGTCATCATCAAAAAGGGAGAGATTGTTGAATCTCAAATTTTGATGATGAAGTCAATTATCATTTGTTGATCTAATCTATATGTTGAGAAAAGTGTACAGGATTAACTACGATGATAGTAAGACATGTAGCATGTGTTGTGCCAAAGTCAAGACCAAGATCACGTTGGGAGTTCAAGAGTTCGTCGGAAGTTCTGCGGGAACCAACCGAAAAGTCCTGGAGCTTGCCATAGAAGCTCGTCGGAATTGGCTACGAAGATCATCGCAAAGTCCAGGAGCTTGCCGGGAGTTCGCCGGAGCATCACCGGAAGAGCGATTGACGCACCGGAACACGAATTGTAGTAATCATGTCTTAAATGTCGTAGTTAGAGTTTAGATTAAGTTAGGATTGGGAGATAATCCCACTAACTTAATTAGGGGCCAATTAGGCCCTTAACAGACCCAAATTGGGCCAAATGGAACAGCTTATTCGGACCCTGAATTCCTGGCCGACGGTGGCACCGCCTAGGAGACTCGGTCTCCCAGGAATTCTGGGTGGTGGTACCACCGGTAGTTATTGTTGCCAGTGGTGGTACCGCCCTTGTTAGGCGGTGGTACCGCCTGAGCTCGGTCTTCGAGCGCTGTCAGGCAGTAGAATCGCTTAAACTGAGCAGTAGTACAACCCAATGTCAGATGGCAAGCGGTAGTACCACCCAGTAATGGCGATGATACCGCCAGGACCTCAGAAATCTGGGAATGAACACTTTTAGGCTCTATTTTCAAGTTCATTGGGGCCTATAAAAATCCCACCCTTTCCTGTAGGAAAGGAAACGAAAACTTACTTTAATCTTGAGTCTTTGAGGCCTTAAAAGTGTTGTAAAAGCTAGAGTTCTTCTCCTTCTTTCTTCTAAGTGTTGAGATCATTCAAGAGAGTGAAACTTGTAAGGGTTCTCTCGTAAGCCCGGCAAAAGGAAAAAAACTATAAAAGGGGGGTTGGCCTTCGCCTATTGAAGGAAGGCCTCTAGTGGACATCAGTGACCTCGTCGGAGGAGGAAGTCGATAATGGATGTAGGTCACGTTGACCGAACCACTCTAAAATCTCGGTTTGCATTTACTTTGAGTATCTTTCCTTTATAGCAAACTGCCTCTCCTCCTTGCTGTGCTTTAAATACGTTTATATTCGCTTTGACATAAAACATCCTCCGAGATTGGTTTTCTACGAAGACTTTACGAAATCTATATTTTTTTTCATTTGTGTGATTTACATTGCTGCAAATCACCTTAGTCTTCTCTTGCATTTTCACTTAAGACTTCAAGCTCAAATTCCTTCTGAAATGAATTGAGTTGAAATCATTCTCGTTGAATCGGCTTTAATCGAAACAAGGTTTTTGAAATAGCGAAAGTTTTATGTTGCACTAATTTACCCCCCCTCTTAGTGCGCTCTTGATCCTAACAAAAGCAACATGGGACGACTCAAGTGCATTCGAAGAAGAGGAGCCAACCAACACTGAGCAAGTTGCTCACTATGCACTAATGGCTATTAGAGAGCTTTTCATGAATTGTTGATGAATATAGAATCTTGAGTAACTCCGAGTAAAAGTAAACTCTTTGTAACAATGCTTCTCTTGTTAGCAATTTTGATAGACTAAAAATTGAGCATGAAAATAGCTTAGCTCCCTGCACAAAATGCCATGAACTAGAAATACTTAAAAAAAAAAACTTGCTACTCGAAAAAACCTTGAAGAAATTTGAGGTTGGTAGCAAGTCCTTAAACAGGATCCTTGCCAATAAGGGTCACGTTCATAGAAAAGGCAGAATCGGATTTGTGAGTAGCTTTTACCAAAATCCAACAACTTTTATTAAAGGCCCTACCTTGCATGTATCACCTCACACCAAATGTAACTTTTGTTACAAACTTGGACATGTTGTGTACAAATATTCATTCAAGAAATATAGTCCACATATATTGATTTAGGTTCCTAAAAGAACATTAAATAACTCAATGTAACATGATAATATATGTAGATCGATTTTTGAAGCACCTAAGGTCAAATGGGTACCTAAAAATCATCCTTTTTTGTAAAAAAATATACCATCATAAGCTAGGAGCAAGAGATGGTACTTTGATAGTGGATGCTCAAGGCATATGACCAGATCCATCTTAATTCTCTAAGCTCACTAGTCTAAACGAAGGATATGTCATATTCAGAGACAACAACAAGGGTAAAATCATTGGCAAAGGAACTATAGGTAACAAATCCAACATTCTTATTAAAGATGTATTGTTAGTTGATAGTTTAAAGCATAATCTTTTGAGTATTAGTCAATTATGTGACAAAGAATATATCGTTAAATTTGAATCTAATGCTTACATTATTGAAAAACCACACAAAAACACATCTATGATTGCCCTAAAACAAAATAATGTATACACTATCGAGATTGATGATCTTTGTAATGAAATGTGCTTTTCAGTTTTGAATGACGATGCTTGGCTTTGGTAGAGAAGATTAAATCATGCTAGCATGAAACTAATCCCTCAAATTTCATATAAAGAACTTGTAAGAGGAATTCCTCATATCAAGTTCGTCAAAAATAATGTGTGTGATACATGTCAACTAGGAAAACAAATAAAAGGTAGCTTTAAATCTAAGAACCAAATAAACATTTCTAGACCTTTGCAATTGATCCATATGGACTTGTTCAGACCAATTGCTACATCAAGCCTAGGAGGTAGCAAATACGCATTTGTCATTGTAGATGATTTTAGTAGATACACATGGACTTACTTTTTAGCACACAAAAGTGATTGCTTGAGGTATTTCTCTATGTTTTGTAAACTAGTTCAAAATAAAAAGGATTTTATGATTTCGTCAATATGAAGTGATCACAGTGGTGAATTTCAAAACTATGATTTCCAAGAATTTTGTGAATCTAATGGATACAACCATAACTTCTCTACTCCAAGAAATCCTCAACAAAATGTAGTAGAAAGAAAGAATAGAAACTTACAGGAAATAGTTGGAACCATATTAAACGAACATAGTTTACCCAAATATTTTTGGGCCGAAGCCGTAAATATGACATGCTATGTCATGAATAGGGTTCTAGTAAGACCATTACTTTCCAAAACTCCTTATGAGTTGTGAGATAATAAAAAACCTAATGTTTCATATTTTAAAGTTTTCAGATGTAAATGCTTTATATTGAATGAAAAAGATACCTTAGGAAAGTTTGATGCAAAATCCGATAAAGGAATTTTTCTTGGTAATTCTTTCATTTCTAAGGTTTTTCGTATCTTTAACAAAAGAACTTTGGTTATAGAAGAATCAATTCATGTGATTTTTAATGAAGTTCCAAAGTTAAGAAGAATAATTTCGATAATGATCTTAATTTTGATACTTTGAATTTATATGAATCTCCTTCTCCATCTAGCAACTTGGAAGCATCTTCTTCCAAAATATCCTTACCTAAGGAATGAAAGTATGTAGATGCTCATCTCAAGGAGCTAATCATAGGAGACACATCTAAAGGGGTTCAAACTCGTTCATCTCTTAAGAATTTTTGTACAAACGTTGCTTTTCTCTCCCAAATTGAACCCAAATGCATTGACGAGACCTTGAAAGATGATTCATGGGTCATCGTAATGCAAGAATAGTTAAATCAATTTGAGAGAAATGAGGTGTGGAAGCTTGTTTCGAGGCCAAATGACCATTTAGTTATTGGTACAAAATGGGTTTTTAGAAACAAGTAAGATGAACTTGGTATCGTGGTTAGAAACAAGGCCATATTAGTGGCCAAAGATTTCAACCAAGAAGAAGTTATCGATTATGAAGAGACCTTCACTCCTGTGGCACGATTAGAAGCCATAAGAATGCTCCTTGCCTATGCTAGTAGTAATAATTTGAAGTTATTTCAAATGGATGTTAAAAGTGCTTTTCTATTGGCTTTCTTTCCGAAGAAGTTTATGTTGAACAACCTCCCGGATTTGAGAATGATAATCTCCCTAATCATGTGTTTAAATTAACTAAAGCTCTCTATGAATTGAAACAAGCCCCAAGGGCTTGGTATGAGAGATTTAGCTCATTTCTTATCGAAAATAATTTCTCTAAAGGCAAGGTTGATACTACATTGTTTATCAAAATTTAAAAATAATTTTCTTATTGTTCAAATTTATGTTGATGATATTATTTTCAGTTCCACGAATGAATCTCTATGTGAATTATTTGCTAAAAGTATGAGTCTTGAATTTGAAATAAGTTTGATGGGGGAATAACTTTTTTAGGCTTTAATTAATGATATTTTCTTAGTCAAACAAAATATGCTTTAGTTTTGCTAAAAAGGTTTAATATGTATAGCTTAAAGGCTATCAATACTCCCATGAGTACCTCCACTAAGTTAAACATTGATGAAAGTGGAGAAAGCTTTGATCAAAAAGCTTATAGGGGTATGATAGGAAGTTTACTATACCTCACTGCAACTAGACCGGATATCATATTTAGTGTAGGTCTTTGTGTTAGGTTTCAATCTAATCATAAGATATCTTATCTTAAAGTAGTTCAGAGAATTCTTAGATATTTTAAAGGTATCACTAATCTAGGATTATGGTATTCAAAATCTGAGAACTTTGAACTAATTGCATATGCTGATGCGAATTTGCTGAATGTAGATTAGATAGAAAAAGCACATCCGGAACATGTCAATTTTTAAGAGACGCACTTGTTTCTTGGTCTTTCAAGAAATAAAACTCGGTTGCACTATCTACAACTGAAGCTGAGTACATTGCAGCTAGTGCATGTTGTACACAAGTTGTGTGGATGAAAAACAATTTACATGATTATAAGATTCATCTTAAAATTATTCCCATAAAATGTGATAACACAAGTGCAATATGTTTAACAAAAAATCCCATTCAACACTTTAGAATTAAACATATTGAAATTAAGCACTACTTTATACGAGATCATGTCAATAATCATCATGTAATCTTAGAGTTTATTGATACGAAATATCAATTAGCCGATATTTTTACAAAACCTTTAAGTGAAGAACAATATGATTTTATTAGAAGAGAGTTAGGAATGTTAATTTGTCCTAATGCATGAATTTGATATATATCTTTTCCGGACTATCTTCGTGTATTTCATAAATGGAGCTTTCATGAATTTATTTTTTCTCCCTTGATATCAAGTTTACCTCATATCTTTGCTCCATCACTTAATGATGTTTGATAAATGGAATTCATTGACAAATGCATCTCTCACGGATTTCACTCTTATGAATTTTTAATGAGAAATGGATTTGATGTGATCATTCATGAAATTTCTTTTATCCTTCATATGATGATTCTTTCACATCAATTCTTTCTTAATGAAGGAAGAATTTTTATGAATTTTTTTTTATGAGATGAACACTTGCAAGAGTGAGGATTTGATTTCACATGAATATCTTGATCCTTATGAAAATTGAAGCATGATTTAATGAAACTCCTTTATCGTTTTTGACTTGATTCAAATCATTTCACAAAGTTGATTTTTAATGGATTTCTTCCTTACTTTCCTTCTTCATGCAAAGTTTTGATGACAAAGGGGAGAAGTTGAGGATCATCCTTTATGGAGAAGTTGATGGAATCCATCTCTTTATTATTTATAACTTTTGATGTTGAGGACTTTTGAATGATACCATACAATATTGATTGGATAAACTAGTATAAAACTTACTTGGATTATTACCACACTTGCATTGTTGAATTGTTCTACTTTTTGTTGATGACAAAGGGGGAGAAATGATACCAAAATGTGGTTAATTGATGACAATATATGCAATGTATCTTATCGTAAATGTTTATGTGGCATGATTACTTACAAATGTTTTAATTCTTAGTATCATACTTGATTTCGCATCAAATTGATAAATGTCTTTCATGATAAGATATCTAAAGCTTAACTTGCTATTTTACAATTGTCATCTTGTCTTAAAATGATGACTTGCTATCTTGCTAAATTTCATATTCGAAATTCTCAAATAATGATTGATTATCATTGGACATCATAAATACATGATATCATATTTAGAATTGGTAAATCATGATAAGTATCATGATGTGCATATTGATAAGTTTAAATGAACTTATCAATTTGATACTTGAATTCAAAGGCCTTGAATTCAAGAATGTCTTTTCTCAAGTATGACATATAGATAGGGAGAGTTAGGGTTAACTTCGTCATTAATTGATTATTATCATCAAAAAGAGGGAGATTGTTGAATCTCGAATTTTGATGATGAAGTCAATTGTAAATTGTTTGATCTAATCTATATGTTGAGAAAAGTGTGCAGGATTAACTACGATAGCAGTAAGGCATAAAACAGGTGTTGTGCCGAAGTCAAGATCGAGATCTCGTCGGGAGTTCAAGAGTTCGTCGGAAGTCCAAACATTTGTCGGAAGTTCTGCCGGAACTAATCGAGAAATCCAGAAACTTGCCAAAGAAGTTCGTCGAAACTCGCCAAGAAGATCATCGTAAAGTCCGAGAGCTTGCCGGGAGTCTGCCGGAACATTATCGAGAGTTCGTCGGAAGATCGCCGAAAGCTCGCTAGAAGAGCAATTGACGTACCGGAACAAAATGTTGTGTCAAATTGGCATAATTATTATAGTTAGTCCGTAAATTGAGTTAGGATTGGGAGGTAATCCCACTAACTTAGTTAGGGCCCAACTCGGCCCTAAATAGGGCTGAATTGGGCCAGATTGAACAGCCCATTCAGCCCTTGAAAACATAGCCGGCGGTGGCACCGCCTGGTGACTTAGTCCCCTAGGTGGTCTAGGTGGTGGTACTGCCAGAGCTTGGTCTCTGAGCTCTGTCAAGCGGTGGTACTGCCTAGTGTCAGGTGTCAGGCGGTAGTACCGCCCAATAATGGCGGTGGTACCGCCTAGTAATAGCGGTGGTACTGCCAGTACCTCGAAAAACCAGGATGAGACACTTTTTGGCTCCATTTTTAAAGCCATTGGGGCCTACAAATACCCCACCCTTTTCTGCATGAAAGGGCACGAAAGTGTTTAACATAATTTTGAATCTTTGAGGCATTAAGTGTTGTAAAAGTTAGAAAGAGTCCTCCCCTCCCTCTCTTAACTTTGTAAACATCCAAGAAAGAGGAGTGAGACTTGTAAGGATTATCTCCTAAACCTGGGAAAAGGGGAAAGTGCTGTAAAGAGGTGTTTGGTCTTCACCTATTGAAAGAAGGCCTTTAGTGGACGTCGGTGATCTCGTCGGAGGAGGAATCCGAAAGTTGATGTAGGTCACATTGACCAAACCACTCTAAATTCTGATTTGCTTTTCATTTGTGCAATTTACATTACTGTAAATCTTCTTAATCTTCTCTTGCATTTTTACGAAAGCTTTTAAGTTCAATTTCTCTTCGAAACGGATTGAATCGAAACCATTTTCGTCGGAATCAGTTTTAATTGAAACAAAGACTTTTGAAATCGGGAAAGTTTTCTATTACACTAATTCACCCCACCACCCCCCCCCCCCCCCCCCCCCCCCCCCCCCCCCCCCCCCCCCCCCCCCCCCCCCCCCCCCCCCCCCCCCCCCCCCCCCCCCCCCCCCCCCCCCCCCCCCCCCCCCCCCCCCCCCCCCCCCCCCCCCCCCCCCCCCCCCCCCCCCCCCCCCCCCCCCCCCCCCCCCCCCCCCCCCCCCCCCCCCCCCCCCCCCCCCCCCCCCCCCCCCCCCCCCCCCCCCCCCCCCCCCCCCCCCCCCCCCCCCCCCCCCCCCCCCCCCCCCCCCCCCCCCCCCCCCCCCCCCCCCCCCCCCCCCCCCCCCCCCCCCCCCCCCCCCCCCCCCCCCCCCCCCCCCCCCCCCCCCCCCCCCCCCCCCCCCCCCCCCCCCCCCCCCCCCCCCCCCCCCCCCCCCCCCCCCCCCCCCCCCCCCCCCCCCCCCCCCCCCCCCCCCCCCCCCCCCCCCCCCCCCCCCCCCCCCCCCCCCCCCCCCCCCCCCCCCCCCCCCCCCCCCCCCCCCCCCCCCCCCCCCCCCCCCCCCCCCCCCCCCCCCCCCCCCCCCCCCCCCCCCCCCCCCCCCCCCCATCAAGAGGAATTCATCATCGACTACAAGGTCTCAATCGAGTTCAGGAAAGGCTTGGAGCGGTCGGGGGTCTCCTTTTATTAGTACGGATACCACATTGCCTTGGCTCATTTTAATGCAAGGTATCTTGGGATGTAGCTTGAGGAAGATCCTTTAATTGATTACCTCGACGATCGAAATATTTCGATGGCCCCCTTAAGTTCCCTTTAATGATGATTCTGGCTTGCCTCCCTACCCGAATGCTTGAGTCCTTGGTCATATCGTAATTGTCTTGTTTAAATCCTTAAGTCTGTCTAACAAATCTGGTCTTTCGAGTCTTTACTTCATAGAGTCATCGGGCTTGTCCACTTAACTAGCTTTCTATCTGTTGGGGAATCTTGGGGGCGACATCACATGCGCAGCGGAAGATCAAGAAAACAAAATCTCTAATTTTTCAAAAGGATGTTCATCGTCGTGCGAAGATTGGTGCGCATAAATCCGCGAAACAAACTACATATAAGAAGATAAATTGTGTTACCTAGGGAGATTGTATATCCCTGATTCCTTGCAGATCTCTACGAGAGGATGAAGGAGGTCAAGCGTCCTCCTCTCTAGCGGTGATCCACACAGTAGGGCTGCGATGATGCTCCTCAAAAACTCTAGGCCTACTCTGAGGTGGAGAGGGGGAGGAGAATAGGAGAGGCAAGCAAAGGCTCTAGCCTATGAGGCTCTGAATCCCTCCTATTTATAGAGGCCCCCTGTCAAACCCTAATGGATCCTCCCCTAATGGGTATTGGATCTGCATCCAATTATCCAAGCCTTTTAGATTAGTGGATCAATATCCAATAATCTCTCATGGGCTTTTATTGGATCTCGTCCATGGGATCCAATAATTTAGGGGCTTATTGGACAATAAGATAGGGGCTCCGGCGGATATCTCATATCCGAACCTCTACTCATCGCAACGCCTACCATATATGTGTGACCCTCTAGGCCCAATATCGAGTTGGCCGTGAGTCATAGCTGTCAGAACTCCTTTTGGCTCAGTGAATTATTATCTCTATAATAATTCACTCGACTCATCGACTACGGACGTACTAGGCCACTACGCCGTAGTCCCCAGACGATACATGGGAATCCAATCCATCGGACCTGTCTGTCCTCAGTTACCGTGTACCTATAGTCTCTCATCCATCTAATATCCCAGAGACCGTATATCGGGCATGGTGCTGTCAGACCCATACGATTTCTACTCGAGTCTCGCTCTAATCGGATTCTCCGGGAGAACTCTTTCTCTCTCAACCCGAATGACCCTGGCCAGAGATTTGTCTGAGCAAGAACACATGAGATATTCCTCTCATGACGCCGAGAGTGAATGATCCTCTATCGACATTCAATAGCCCTCGTAAGGTCGACTGCCACTCCCAATGACCAGCTGTACTAGATCTGGGATAGCCAAACCTATAAGTCTAGTATCAAATAGTGGAGCACTCATACAGGACATCCTTGGTGTCTCAAGTCTAAGGACCAGATACACCACTAGGACTACGGAATCGCTGTCTGACAATAAGGCATCATCAACCATCCAGTATTCTATAAGTGGATCAATTAGTGAACTCATTCTCCAATGAGCACCTGTACTATATCCCTAGTGTCCTCACACGAGCAGCTATGAGACCAACTGCATCCATCATATGGACGGGTATACAGCACACCAGTCTGTCCGGTTATCACGATGTCCCTCTCGAGTAACCTATGATCGGGATTATTTAGGATCTGTGTTTAAAGGTGAATCGGTCTCATTATCGTGATCTCATCACGATCCGATTCCCATTGCACATATCCAAGGACATCACAATATATACATGCATATATGCAATAGACAATATATAAAGTAATAAATGCCAAAATATAATAAGAAAAAAAAAGATTCTGTGTCAAGTCACACGTGCCATCACTCACGTGATTGGCTTGCTGGGCACCTATGACTAGCAATCTCCCACTTGACCTAAAGCCAATCACCTATGTGTCTGATCCCCATCAGACCCCTGTGACGCTCAAAGACAATTTGAGACAACGGCTTTGTCAGTGGATCTGCAATGTTGTCTTCGGATGGAACTCTTTCCACTACTACATCTTCTCGGGTCATGATCTCTCTAATAAGCTAGAACCTCCTCAAAACACTTCTGATGAGACCTGGGTTCCCTTATTTGAGTAATCGTCCCGTTGTTATCGCAATATAAGGAAATCGACTCCTCGCTTTCCGGCACGACTCCCAAATCTGTGATGAACTTCATCCAGACTCCCTCTTTTGCTGCATCTGCTGCAACAATGTATTCCGCCTCTGTGGTTGAGTTAGTAGTAGTATCTTGCTTGGAACTCTTCCAGCATACTGCTCCTCCATTCAAGGTGTACACATACCCCGAATTCGACTTGCTATCATCGACATTAGACTGAAAACTTGAGTCTATGTAGCCTTCAACCTTGAGGCTACTACCTCCATATACTAGTAAAAGATCCTTAGTCCTTCTCAAGTACTTAAGGATACACTTTACTGCTTTCCAGTGCTCCAAGCCTGGATCCGCCTGATACCTGCTCGTGACACTCAGAGCATGCGCTATATCAGGCCTAGTACATAGCATGACATACATGATAGACCCTTCTTTTGGAGTTTTTGTTCGCCCTTTCTTTTGGAGTCTTTGAGGACATACTCCTAGAAAGCGATATCCCATGTCTCATGGGTATGAGACCTCTCTTCGAATTTTCCATGCCAAACCTTTTGACAATGATTTCTATGTACATGGATTGGGACAAGCCAAGCATCCTCTTGGATTTATCTCTATAGATCCGAATCCCCAAGATATAGGATGCTTCCCCTAAGACCTTCATGGAGAAGTGTCTAGATAACCAAGCCTTCACTGTGGATAGCATTCCTACGTCATTCCCAATGATCAGGATATCATCAACATATAACACCAAAAAGGTGATAGCGGTCCCACTTACCTTCTTGTACACACAAGGCTCATCTTCGTTCTTAATGAAGTCATAAGATCTGATTGCCTAATAAAATTTTATGTTTCAACTTTGGGAAGCTTGCTTTAGTCTATAAATGGATCTAAGCAACCTGCACACCTTATCTTGGCAGTCCTTGGACACGAATCCCTCAGGTTGTATCATATACACCTCCTCATCGAGGTTCCCATTGAGGAATACAGTTTTCACATCCATCTGCCAAATCTCATAATCATAGTGTGCTGCAATAGCCAATAGAATTCGGATGGATTTTAGCATTGCTACGGGTGAGAAGGTTTCGTCATAGTCAACACCTTGCCTTGCTTTATAGCTCTCTACCTTTCCTTATACTCCGATCTTTTTCTTAAAGATCCACTTGCAACCGATGGGTACAATACCTTCGGGCGCATCAACAAGGGACCAAACCTTGTTGGAGTACATAGAATCCATCTCAGAATTCATGGCTTCTTGCCACTTCCCGAAGTCTATACTCATAATAGCTTCCTCGTAGGTCTGAGGATCAATATCCTCAACATCTTCTCCTCTAATATGTCCAACATATCTCTTAGGAGGATGTGATACTCTACCGAACCTACGTAAAGTTGAAACTTGTGTGTTAGGTATCTAAACAGACTCGGGCTGTAGAGTGATGCTTGAGCTTGGTTCTCCAACCTCGCTCAACTCTATCATGCTCCCACTATCTCCGCCAAGAATGTGTTCCTTCTCAAGGAACACTACTCTCTTGGCTACAAAGACCTTTTGATCCTCGAGATGATAGAAATAATACCTACAAGTTTCCTTGGGGTATCCCATGAACTTGCACCGCTCTGTCCGCGATTCTAACTTATCGGGGTTGTGTCTTTTAACGTGGGCAGGGCAGCCCCAAATCTTAACAACTTTAAGATCGGGCTTCTTCCCTTTCCATATCTCATATGGTGTAGACACTACCGATTTAGTTGGAACTTTGTTCAGAAGGTAAGTTGTGGTCTCTAGGGCATATCCCCAGAATGAGATGGGTAGGTCAGCGAAACTCATCATGGATTGTACCATGTCTAACTGTGTACGATTTCTCCTTTTAGACACACCATTGAGCTGAGGTGTATAAGGAGGTGTCCATTGGGATAATATCCCATAGTCCTTGAGGAACTAAGTAAACTATGTATTTAAGTACTCACCTCCTCGATCTGATCGAAGAGTTTTGATATTCTTTCAAGTCTGATTCTCCACCTCATTCTTATACTCTTTGAATTTCTCAAAGGCCTCGGATTTGTACTTCATTAAGTACACATATCCATACCTTAAGAAATAATCAATAAAGGTAATAAAGTAGGAGTAACCACCAATGACATGAGTTGACATGGGTCCACATACATCACTATGTATGAGTTCCAACATCTCAGTGGCTCTTTCTCCAGTTCCACTAAATGGAGAGTTGGTCAGTTTTCTATGAAGACAAGGCTCGCAAGTTGCATATGACTCATAGTCGAACGGATCTAGATATCCATCCTTTAGCAACTTTTGAATCATTCCCTCATGGATGTGACCTAGCTTACAATGCCACAGGTATGCACTGTTCATCTCATCTTGTTTCCTCTTGGACACACTTACACTCATGATATGTGGAGTAGTGTTTAACATAAATAAACCATTATGCAATGTTCCTTTCGTGATGATCTCATCGTCTAATAATATTGAACAACCATTGTTCTCAAAAACTAATTTATATCCACTAATTGTCAAACATGAAATGGAGATAATATTTTTGATAATAGAAGGAACAAAATAACATGCATCTAATGCAATAAAAGCTCCACCAGGTAAATGTGTAACGACTATTATAGCAACTTTTGCTCCATTGCCCATCTTGAGGTCCATCTCGCCTCTCTCTAGTCTCCTAGGCCTTGCTAGAATGTGTAACGAATTGCATATATGATAAGCACTACCGGTATCCAATACCCATGTGTTATCATAAGAGTCTGACAAATGGAGACTAATCATGAATATACTTGAAGCTTCACCAAGCTTTTATTTCGCCTTTTCTGCAAGGTACTCTTTGCAGTTCCTCTTCCAGTGCCCATCTTTGCCACAGTGGAAGCACTGGCCTTTGTCCTTTGTTGGGTCTTTCTTAGCAACCTTTGCTTTTCCTAGTCTGCCCTTGCCCTTTCCCTTCTTAAGGGACTTTTCTGCTTTCCTTTTCTTTCTTGTGTCACCAATGTAGAGAACTGGCTTCTCTTTCCTAATAGTACTCTCTGCCTCCCTCAACATATTGAGGAGCTTTGAGAGAGTCAACTCAAGCTTGTTCATATTATAATTCATTATGAACTGTGAAAAGGAATCTGGTAGGGACTGAAGCACGATGTCCACACACAAGTTATCCTCTAGGACCATTCCTAGACTTGTGAGTTTCTCCATCCACTCAATCATCTTTAGGACATGATTCTGAACCGGTGTCCCCTCAGTCATTCTAGTGCGGAAGAGGCTCTTGGATATCTCATATCACTGAGTCCTTCCCTGTTCCTCAAACAATTTATGGACATGTAGGAGAATGGATCTAGCATCCATCTTTTTATGTTGTCTCTGTAACTCAGGAGTCATAGAGCCCAACATATATCACTGAGCAAGAGTGGAGTCATCAATGTACTTCACGTAGCGAGCGATCTCATCCTCGCTTGCCCCTTCCTCGGGTGTAGGCATCACTGTATCAAGGACATATATGATTTTCTCCGCCGTGAGAACAATTCTCAAGTTGCGGAGCCAATCCGTATAATTTGGACCAGTGAGGCGGTTGACATCAAATATGCCACGTAAGGGATTTGAAAGCGACATTTTCTGAAAATAAAGATGTAGTAGGAATAAATAACATGCAAATTTTGCAAGAAATAAACTATCAAGATATGGACTTCTATCTTAATATGCTCCCACTATTTTACTAGCGAGTCACGCGACACCCTCAACACATGAAACGGAAGTCTCTGGCAGACTTCTAGTGGGGATCAGGATCCAATCAGTGTCTTAGTGTAACCTCGAGGGACTCGACCAATCACACTAAGCCTAAAAGGTAGGCAACTCTTGCCAATCACAACTCCTTGTGATTCCTGTCCTGTTCGGCCTCCGAATCACCATGGTCTCGAGGGACTCGACCAACCATGATGTTCGGCTAAGTCAACACCTTCGTTATAAGATGAGTCTGATTTGATGATATACCCTCGAGGGACTCGACCAAGCATACCATGCCCTCAGGTCACCGGTGACAGCTCTATGTCGTAAGTAAGATAGCGAATTGCGATATAGGTAAGCCTCGAGGGACTCGACCAACTCAACCTACACCGGGAATCGGTTCCTACCCATAATGATGGAAGGCCACGTGGGTCAATCTAATTGCCTCACGTTTACCGACTTAATATTATCGAGAGAGATGTTTCTATGATTTGGTCTCCTAATATGACATGTCACACATATACATATTTAATGACATATTCTTATATGGGATAATATAAAATCATTTCCTTTGGCCTCTTATTCACACAAGTGCAAGAGGGAGGTGATAAATCAATATTTGGTTGTCATTAATATGACCCATAGACTCATGAGGAATTATCTACTTTAGGGGTGCTCGCACGATTTTGCCCTTTCGAGGCTCGTGAGCTCCAAAAAGCACATTTGTAGATAAAAATAATGCTAAAGACTTATAAACCCTTAGTTCCCCTACTCAACCAATGTGGGACTAAATATCCTCATCAATACTCCTCCTAGAGATAAGGGCTCATGACTCTTCTTATAGCACTATTCTGATAAGTCAACATTTGATCATCATTGGTGCAACCTTGTGGGCTCGCAAGGAATTGTCTACCTTGAGTGTGCTCGTACAATTTTGCCATTTCGAGACACATGAGCCTCAAAAGGCACCTTTTAAGGTAAGGATAGCCCGGGGGCTTATAAACCCTTGGTTCTCTTACTTTTCAACTAATGTGAGACTAAATGTCCTAATCAGTACTCCCCCTAAGAGAGTCAAGGGCTCATGATCGTCCTTTTAGTGCCATTTTGATAAGTCAACATTTGATCGTTATTAGTGTGCCCCCATAGGCTCACGAGAAATTGTCCACTTTTGGCATGCTTGTATGGTTTTGTTAGGAACGAGTCGGCACTAAGAAGGGGGGTGAATTAGTGCAGCAGATAAAAATGTCGGTTTGAAAAATCTTTTGTACGATTAAAATCGATCTCGGAAGATGTTAACTTGAAAGCGTATGAGAGCGTAGTGAGAGTATGAAATCAGTTTATAAGGTAAAGTAGATTGTAATAAAGGTAAATAGTAAAACAGAAATGCAAACCGATTTATAGTGGTTGGGTCATCGTGACCTACATCCACTCCACCAATTCCTCTTCCGTCGAGGCCACCGACATCCACTAACGATCTTCTTTCAATGGGCAAAGATCAACTACCCTTTTACACCCCTCTTATCCTTTTCACACGTTTAAGAGACAACATTTACACTCCCACTTACTCCTCTCTTAAACTACACTAACACTTAGAGCTTTTAGAGGAGTTCACATAAGATTACAATAGTGTTTTATTTTCTTTTTGCTCTCAATTGTGTGTATGTTAACTAGGGATGAGAGGGGTATTTATAGGCCTCAAGTGGATTCAAACTTGGAGTCTAAAAATATCTTATCTTGGGTTTCTCGGGTCCTGACGGTACCACTGCCTGCAGCACTAACACTGGGCGGTACCACTGCTTGGGAGATTATATCTGGGTGGTACCACCGCTTGACCATCTCGGAGATTGAGTCTGGACGATACCACCGCTTGACATAGTCTCGAAGACTGTGCCACCGATGGTGCCACTTGTTGGGTCACTATTTAAGTCTTTCACTTGGCCCAATACAACCCAAACTTGGGCCCAATTGACCCCTAATTAAGTTGGCTTAATTATATTCTAAATCGACTCAATTAGACTCTAAACTAACTCGATCTAGACAATCGATTACAAGCAAATCCTTATTGTCCGACATGTCATTGGTTCATCTGGAGCTTCGTCTGATCCTTCGGCACATCATCGTCTTTTGTGACTTTTTGCCCAATCAGCATGTTGACTCCGCAACTCTGATCTCCTTGGCACAATGTCCACTCTTCTAGGCCTGATGCCTGAATTCTCGGTCCGAAGCTTTCTGCCGTCACGTCGATCGATCCTTCAGCTCGACGTCCAATCTTCTGACATGTTCCCTTTGGCCCAATGTCCGATTCCTCCTGCTTTAATCAATTTGCCTCTCCTTGATGGAAGTTAGTCCTGCATCACTCAAAATGCAGATTAAATCATAAACACTATCAATTGATTTCATCATCAAATTTTGATATTCAATAGGTTTTGCCCTTTCGGGGCCTGTGAGTGTAGATTGGATGAGGTGTTCTTGAGGTGGCCACTCCATCTCTCTCTATGACGTCTACATAAAGACAAAGGTCGAGGGTAGGCTTTCTTACTTGATCCCTCTTATGGTTAAGTTAACCAAGCTCAAGAATGAAATTAGTAAAAAGATGGTAAAAGAGTAAAAAGAGGTCAGAACCTCTATGCCAAAATAACCTTTTATGCTTGTTAAGAGATGTGGGAAATATTTAATGACATATTCTTATATGGGACAATATAAAACCATTTCCTTTGGCCTCTCATTCACACAAGTGCAAGAGGAAGGTGATAAGTCAATATTTAGTTGTCATTAATATGACCCATAGACTCACAAGGAATTATCTTCTTTAGGAATGCTTGCACGATTTTACCCTTTCGAGGCTCGTGAGCCTCAAAAAACATCTTTGTAGATAAAAATGATGCTAAAGACTTATAAGCCCTTAGTTCTCATACTCCTCAACCAATGTAGGACTAAATGTCCTATCAATACTCCTCACATGAGTCTCAAAAGGCACATTTGAAGGTATAGCCCAGGGGCTTATAAGCCCTTGGTTCTCTTACTCCTCAACTAATGCTAGATTAAATGTCCTTATCAATGCTCCTCTCTAGGAGAGTTAAGGGCTTATGATCGTCCTTTTAGTGTCATTTTGATAAGTCAATATTTAGTCGTTATTGGTGCGCCCCTCGAGAAATTATCCACTTTTGGACAGTTGCTCCTTAATCAATATGAGACTAAATGTTTTTATCAATGCTCCCCTTATGAGAAAGCCTATACGATTTTACTCTTTCGGAACTCACGAGCTTTCAAAGGCACCTTTAAAAATAAAAGTATGATTTTACCCTTTCGGGGCTCGTGACCTGGGGGGTTTATTAAGTCATTGGTTCTCATACTCCTCAATCAATGAGTGACTAGATGTCCTTATCAGTATTTTCCTTGTAGGGGAGTTAAGGACTCGTGGCCCTCTTCCTAGCATCATTTTGCTAAGTTAATATTTGATCGTCATTGGTGTGACCCCATAGGCTTGCGAGAAATTATCCGCTGGGCATACCCGTATGATTTTACCCTTTCGGGGCTCGTGACCTGGGGGGTTTATTAAGTCATTGGTTCTCATACTCCTCAATCAATGAGTGACTAGATGTCCTTATCAGTATTTTCCTTGTAGGGGAGTTAAGGACTCGTGGCCCTCTTCCTAGCATCATTTTGCTAAGTTAATATTTGATCGTCATTGGTGTGACCCCATAGGCTTGCGAGAAATTATCCGCTGGGCATACCCGTATGATTTTACCCTTTCGGGGCTCGTGACCTGGGGGGTTTATTAAGTCATTGGTTCTCATACTCCTCAATCAATGAGTGACTAGATGTCCTTATCAGTATTTTCCTTGTAGGGGAGTTAAGGACTCGTGGCCCTCTTCCTAGCATCATTTTGCTAAGTTAATATTTGATCGTCATTGGTGTGACCCCATAGGCTTGCGAGAAATTATCCGCTGGGCATACCCGTATGATTTTACCCTTTCGGGGCTCGTGACCTGGGGGGTTTATTAAGTCATTGGTTCTCATACTCCTCAATCAATGAGTGACTAGATGTCCTTATCAGTATTTTCCTTGTAGGGGAGTTAAGGACTCGTGGCCCTCTTCCTAGCATCATTTTGCTAAGTTAATATTTGATCGTCATTGGTGTGACCCCATAGGCTTGCGAGAAATTATCCGCTGGGCATACCCGTATGATTTTACCCTTTCGGGGCTCGTGACCTGGGGGGTTTATTAAGTCATTGGTTCTCATACTCCTCAATCAATGAGTGACTAGATGTCCTTATCAGTATTTTCCTTGTATTATATTCTTCAATCAATATGAAACTAAATATAAGATAGCTTATAACTATTATCTTGAACTCTAACAAATATAAGTTAGAGTAAGCACGATGCTTGAGATTGATATGATTGTCGTGTCATATAAACATTGATCATAATATTTTTCTTATAAGATAAATAGGCTATATTTTGGTCAAAATCAGTATCCACTATGCAATAAATAATTTGCATATGATTGCAATGCTAATCAAACTAACAAAATTTATTGATTTGGTCGACAAAGTACGTTTATGCTCCAAATAACCTACCGTAACATGCATATTAGATGGTTAAAGGTTTCTGCTTTTGCTAACAGTGTGTGAACCTGTAGGCTAATGGAGAAATCATATCTTCAAGCTACGACTCTGTTATGTGACTTATGGCTTCCCTATTTGCAGCTGATTCTATTACATTATTCGTTGCAGTGGAGGCAGAACAATTCAGACTTTGAGCTGAGGTAGTCTTAAACTTGGACTGCACTTCTGCAATGTATCCTTCTTCTTTTTCTTGCTCCTCCGCAGTCGGAAGCACTGCATCATATGCGAGCCATTCATAGTATCTACCACCGTATGACATATGCACATTAAAGCACACTCGTTTGGGATCGGAGGTCAAAGATTCACAGGAAGACGCTACCAGGAAATGTGTCAGCTCTCTTTGTCACAGCCCTCCTGCCTTAGCTGTTCTCGACTCAACGTGGAGACTTGCACCGGTTCTGAACCAGCGATGCAAAGGACAAGCATGACAGCCGGACGCCGGCACCAAATCCATCCCACATCGACAGGTACGTCTCTGCCTCTTAATTACCCGTATCCATCCCATTCAAGACACTGTTTCATTTGCAGGAAGACTCATCGATCCGATTCATCTGAAGCTCGAATCATCAGGACAGCGTCTTCGATAAGCACGTCGGTTAAGGTGGCAGAAAAACTAGCCATTAGGCCAACTGTTTCGCCCCTTCTAATCCTGCATGCAAAGCGTGTGTCCTGTCATATTACCTTTCCTCTTCCTCCTCTCGCTCATTAAGCAGCACCGCTCACTGTCCTCGCCTTATATAACTACCCCCGCCCTGCACCGCCCACTCCTCACCACGGTGGTAGAACGTCAAAGCTGCTGCTATCATGAGGAACCCCGTGCTGGTGGAAGGCGCCGGGGATGGGGCGGCGGCGGGGGAGAGGCTATCGGTGCTGTGGCGGCGGATCAGGACGCCCATGGTGGTGCCGCTGCTGTGGGCTCTCATGTACGCGTGCGCCTTCATGTCGGTGATGCTGTTCGTGGAGAGGGTGTACATGGCGATCGTCATCGTCCTAGTGAAGCTCCTCCGGATCAAGCGGTACACCAAGTACAAGCTCGATTCCATGAGGCAGGAGATGGAGGCGGACGAGTCCCACCCCATGGTGCTCGTCCAAATACCCATGTTCAACGAGAAAGAGGTACGCCAATGGCCGGCCATTCGGCTCATCATCTAACAACTCTGCAATCGCCCATTCAAACAGATGTTGTCAGTTCGTAATTATGCGATTAGCTTTTACGAATCATATAGTTGGTAATAAAGAGGAACACAAATTTGCCACACAAAACAATTAAAAGGAATGCTAAGCACGCGATGACAGGTTTACCGCTTATCGATCGGGGCAGCCTGCGCGATGTCATGGCCGTCTAACAAGATGATAGTTCAAGTTCTCGATGACTCCACTGATCCCGTCATCAAGGTGATGATACCTGCAACAGAGAAAGAACCACCGTGGCAGCGACATGCGATGATGCTTTTGCTCACCTGCGATGCTTGCTTTGGTTGTCGTGGTCGTCGCAGGAGATGGTGGAATACGAGTGCCAGTCGTGGACGAGCAAGGGAGTCAACGTGGAGTACGAGTTCAGGAACAGCCGAAACGGCTACAAGGCGGGCGCCCTTCGCGAAGGCCTCGAGAAGAGCTACGCCAAAGACTGCGACTTCGTCGCCATCTTTGATGCCGACTTCCAACCCGACCCCGACTACCTGTGGAGGACCATCCCTTTCCTTCTCACTAACCCTGAGCTCGCTCTGGTGCAAGCTCGATGGAAGTTCGGTGAGCCCATCGATGGTGATCATCTCTGCGCGTGGTTGGTAACTCTCGTTATTCATCATCAACCACGTCTATCCGTTCTGGTGCAGTGAATGCTGACGAATGCCTCCTGACCCGCCTCCAAGAGATGTCTCTGGATTACCACTTCAGCGTGGAGCAGGAAGTAGGGTCTTCCACGTACTCGTTCTTCGGGTTCAACGGTAAGACCCTCCTCCCTCTTCGCATGCATGACCAGGAGACGACGGTCACGGATGCATGTATCTGCAGGCACTGCGGGGGTGTGGAGGATGCAAGCCCTCGTCGACGCCGGAGGGTGGAAGGACCGGACCACCGTGGAAGACATGGATCTTGCAGTCAGGGCTTCCCTCAGAGGGTGGAAGTTCGTGTTCGTCGGCGACCTGGCAGTAAGTGTCATCTCTGCTCTCCCAACCGAGCTCGGATGGATCATCTACTAGTGCTTGCAGGTGAAGAACGAGCTACCCAGCACGTTCAAGGCGTACCGCTTTCAGCAGCACCGGTGGTCTTGTGGCCCGGCAAACTTGTTCCGGAAGATGCTGAAAGAGATCATATGCTGCAAGGTACCCTCGAAACCCTCCTCCTTTGGAGATCTCCCCCGAAGATTATACTGTAGCAAGCGATGTAGTTTCCTGCAGAGGGTGTCCGCTTGGAAGAAGTTCCACGTCATCTACGACTTCTTCTTCGTGAGGAAGATTGTCGCCCACTTTGTGACCTTCTTCTTCTACTGCGTGATCATCCCGGCGTGCGTCCTGCTCCCGGACGTTCATCTTCCCAAGTTCATCGCCGTCTACATCCCCTCCGCCACCACCGTCCTCAACGCCATCTGCACTCCCAGGTTACCCAAATCCTGAATCACGCTAACGACATGAGATTCCCATGAGAAAGCTTCCCTGTTGGATCGTGGCGCAGGTCCTTCCACCTGATCATCTTCTGGATCCTGTTCGAGAACGTCATGGCGATGCACCGAGCCAAGGCGACCATAATAGGGCTTCTGGAGGCGAACCGCGTCTACGAGTGGATCGTCACCGCCAAGCTGGGGAACGCTTCCAGGAACAAGAACAGCTCCAGGTCGCACAGGAGATCTCGATGCCGCATCGTGGAAAGGTAAACGAACGCTGCAGAGTCGTCATCTCAAGGACAAAAGAGTGCCTACTTGTACTGATGATGATACCTCGGTTGCATCAGAATCCACCTGATGGAGGTCCTCATGGGATTGTTCCTCTTGTACTGCACCATCTACGACATCATGTTCGGCCGCGACCTCTTCTACGTCTACTTGTTTGCCCAATCCATGGCGTTCTTCGTCGTCGGCTTCGGTTACGTGGGCGTATACGTTTCCAACTGAGGAGGAAAGGGGGAGACGGCCGAGGCCATCGGATTCAATTTGCCGAACACCCCAAGTGCACAGAACTAACATACTGCTCTCATCTCCTGAGACACGGGAAATCCAATGTTGGACGTAGGGTTTGTGACAGGGTCAGTAGGGTCGTACCATTGACCCCACTCAATATATGTTTTAAGCTCTAGAAAGATGCAAGTAGCAATACAAAGAGTGTTGGAGTATAATAATAATAATAACCAGTCAGATGCATCATCCTACTCCATGCTCCAGTTTCTCTTACTCCCTCTCCCTGTCAAAATATATATGTTTGCAGAGGTAGCTTTTGTGCAGGCATCCATGGTGGTCAAAAGCTTCAACATATTAGTCACTGCAGTTCTTCAACACTCTGATATGCAGTACAGTTATTTCCATTATAAGAGAATGTTTGACCAGATAAGTAGAGAAAGAACAAATAACAGGCACATATTTAAAAGTTGGAAGGTGCAGTATGAGGTACATAAGACTTGTATTTCAACATAATACATTGCGCTTGTACAAAAATGAGGCTCAACCAAATCGACTAGAAATAATGGGAGTTGGTACAAACTCTGATGTCATTTTAAGAAGAAGAAAGATATCATATCAGTTGCTTATGATGAGTACCTTTGTAATGAAACACTGGTGGAATAAACCAGTCAGATGCATCATCCTACTCCATGCTCCAGTTTCTCTTACTCCCTCTCCCTGTCAAAATATATATGTTTGCAGAGGTAGCTTTTGTGCAGGCATCCATGGTGGTCAAAAGCTTCAACATATTAGTCACTCAGTTCTTCAACACTCTGATATGCAGTACAGTTATTTCCATTATAAGAGAATGTTTGACCAGATAAGTAGAGAAAGAACAAATAACAGGCACATATTTAAAAGTTGGAAGGTGCAGTATGAGGTACATAAGACTTGTATTTCAACATAATACATTGCGCTTGTACAAAAATGAGGCTCAACCAAATCGACTAGAAATAATGGGAGTTGGTAACAATCAATGTAGCAATCCACTAAGAGAAAACTCACACCTGTTATTGGCAGCAATTCTATAAATAGGAAAGGTTCACTAATCAACAAGGATGAAGGCCGAGAAATAACCAATCAGCTATAACACTCAGTTAAGTTCATCGATTTTAGTTTCGTATTCTTCTCTGGTCGACAGGACCTTGACGCGAACCATACCTCGTTGCCACTCAGAGTTCCCAACCAAGATAAGCCTGCTTGCATTGACTCGTTCGGCATGCTTAAAAACCCTATCAAGTAATCAAGAAATAACAATCAAGAGAGTCATTTCAAAATTACACAAGTTGTTAGTTTCTTGCATGATATACATTTTCAGGCTATACCTATGGGGTTTTATTAAATTAATGAAACTTAACAGTTTAAGACAAACCATTTAAGGCGTTTATCTTCTACAAGGTCAACACTATGGCCTTTTCTTCTGAGGGCGGAGGCGACCATGGAGGCTTGTCCTTCAAGCTCCTCATCCAGTGGAAATACAATGTCATCTACTTGGCGACCCAGATCAGGCAGAAGCCCTTTTTCCTTTAGCAACTGCAAAGATGACCATTCAGAAGATGTTAAATGATGGTTACGGCAGATATGAAGGGAGATGGTCATTTGATGAATTGTTTCAAATGAATAGTGAATAAATCAGTTGACTAAAATTTTTTAAATTTCTGTTGGGACGTTCATATTTATCTAATAATATCTTAATTCTGGATGTCTCAAAAACAACATTAACAATAAAGCAACCAGATATTTACTTCCACTATAACTGCATCACCGAACCCAAACCCACAAGCGGGAATGTCATCACTTCCAAATGTGGACAGCAGCTGGTCATACCTTCCACCACCACAAATCGCTCGTAGTTTGCCTTCTCTATCAAAGGCCTGGCAAAACAAAAAGGTGACAAATTAATAGACAACTGGCAGTTACCTGCAAGATTCATCGTGTATGCAAGATTTGTTATGTATGAATACTATGTGACACAAGCATGATCGATCTCATTCTTATGTGCATTAATAAAAGAGGAAATTCAAATGCATTCTGCAAGGTACAAGGTTTGGTAGAGAACGGACTAGAACACAAGAGTTGCACTTGGCGGCAATACAAAAGAAAAAGAATACTATTCCAATTAACTTCATATCCATCTACAAAATCAAGTTGCTAGTAGAACCAAAACATTCACGGCTAAGATGGACAAATGGCATCATAGTTGCTAGTAAAACCAAAACATGGACAAATGGATATCAATGTAGCATCCAAGTAAATTATTACTCAAATTGATTGGAACCAGATGAAATTAAACCATAATCAAATCATTCACTTGTTTAATCTACCAAGGTCAATCAACTAATACTAAATTTCACTAAGGGTGTGACTGGTCTCATAAAAAGGCAGGTGATGCAGCAGCAGTTGAGAAAACCTCTTAAATGACTGGTTCTTTGCATGTTGCTTTTGATCTAGCATCATGTTTAAACATGGTGTCTTGTGAGTAAACCCATTTTCGGTTTTGTTTCCCTGTACAGGATTCATGACTTGCATGATACTTCTAATTCTTGAAAGTGAACCATGATTAGATGATAATTGAACCAAACAATGTAAGAATAGCTGTCAATGTGCATCAATTAGTCTCTGATCAGAACACCAACAAATTTTGTGGGAGACATCTGCTTCTGTAAGTATCCGCATAGAGAACAAAATGACTGCAACTTTGGCATATAAAACATAAACTCCTCTGCATCGTTTGGTTTTGAAACATTGACTGGCATGTAGTTGAAGTATTTGATCACACGATCACTGGAATTATATCTTTAAAGCAAGGAATTGAGATGTCAACATTCGAACCAAGGTTTGATTGCAGCACAAAAGACTTGCAGTTCAGCTAACCTAGGGAGTCTAGATTAACTGACCTATAAATTCCTAACTTTTCGACAGAAAGTTGAGTGACTATTTATTGTCATTTATATGACATGTTAAGAACCATAATTCTTAAAATGAAGTAACAGGAAAATTTACAACATATCTGACCTCGAATACTATTCCTGTATAATAGGCAAGTCCACGGACTACAGATGCATCAAAAGTAATCCACTGAGAATAACCGTAATGCTCAGCAAGTGAAAAAAGCTTTTTCAAATCAGCAATAGCTTCAACATCAGAACCCAGTACCGCTGCATAAGCAAAACCAGATATGTCATAAAAGATGAACACTCTGTTGGTTCAAGCACCACTACATGTAGCCATTATCTATAACAACAAACCTTCAAGTTTGTCTAATGATGTAAGAGAGAGAACTTCAACAATCCCCTTGACAGCTTCTGAAGTTACCCCAGCACTCATGAGTTCTTTTTCAACCTCTTCTTTAGTAATTTTTCCCAACTGCACTATATGCAACAGAGCGAGCATCATAAGAACAAAAGCTAACATATATTGTCGTAAAAAACTCAGATGGAAAGAAACATTTTGAATGGGTGGTCAGAACTCAAATAATCACTGGATACCAAGATCTTATTTATAAGTGAGAAAAAACTAGTTTTTAAAGAATTTTCTAAATGAAAGGTAGGAATTATAAATTTCAAGCAGCACTTAGGCTAGGAGAAACAGCTATATGTCCCTTCTTAGTGCAAATGTCTTTTAGAAATTTTGATGTACACAAAGCGTTCTCAAACTCAAGCCTTTGGTCTGATAGCAGATTCATGCAAGAAGTGCTGATCAAGAAAAGAACAACTGGCTGACATTTCATCACAACTCAAAAGGCTTTTATTTACTGGTGATCCAACCAAACAGTAATCACATACTCCATATCGTTGAGATTTTCCAGGATTCTGAGACAAATTGTTTACATCTGTTTTAGTGATCAGCTACATTTCACACAAACACTATCTCCAGGTTTCTGAATTTTAGGCTGCAATGGTAGTGATTGAACTTGCTTTAAAAAGTTGTTGGTTGGTGTCCCTTGTCACATAATCAATGAATGTGCACAACTGCAGATATTTGAAATGGCTATGTAAGTTATATTCCCCAAGGGAATCAACAACAGTTTTATTCTCAGATATCGACTTAGCATTATTAATTTATTACATCCTTCCGTCTTCTCTCTAATCTGCAATTATTTAAGTGTCAGTTAGGACATATCCAATATTTACTGCAGAATTTGGAGCGATTTGTTAAGCTGCCACCTTTTGTTAGTAAGAGCTCATGCCGACTATGTTACCTTATTGGTTCAGCTATTACCAAATGGAAGTATCTTATGCTTTTCATCTATAAAATCTCAAATCTTCCAATGTTTCTAATATATTTCAATTTAACCATTATCTGGCTAGGGTATCTTAACAAAAGACAAACATCTATAGCTGATGCATCTCAGAAACTAATGAATAGTACAAGTACCACAATCAGCATTGAAGCACTTCAATTGTAAATGATAAACTATCTAATGCATGTAAGACTAATTGTTTCAACTCAAACTATAAGTCGGTGAAGAAGATATTAAGAGTTGGGAGGTAAACTAACCTTGTCAACAATCACACAAACTTCTGCAAATAAACGTTCTGGTATAGCATACATTTGCAACACTGCCTGGAGAACCTGTAAGCAGAAAAGAATTCAAATCAGAGGCGGCTATGCATTCACAATTCTATATCGGAGTTCCACCTAATAATTTGAACAAGGATAAATTGAGAGCAATCATCAATGACAAACATCAGAAGACAAACAATTTCTTAAAATTATCCATGTACTACATGAGTGTTATGAAAATGACTACATGGTTAAATAAAGAATATTAAAAAGATTGGGACAATTTTTTATGAGATTTCATGATCTTGATAGTAGATCAAATGGGCTTGTAAGTTGGAATACACAAATCCTGAGAACTAGAAGATCATGGAATTATATATCTCAATTCTTACAATCTAGTGATGCCTGGCAAGTGGTTGTGGCATCTGAATTCTAATGCTCCCTTTGAGTAGAAAGCCATTATCTCAACAATAGAAGATGGAAGAATGATTACAGAAACAGATCTTAGTCACGTTTATAGAAAAGCATTTCAGACACTTTGCCTGCTTTTAGAATCAGCACTCTTCACACAATTGGCAATGATTTGGCTACCCATTTTGAAGGATTATTGTGCATGCACCTAAGACTGAAGGAACACTACTGCGACTATGCTTATAAACAGGTGCTGCAACTGATAAACATATTGTTATATTTGTGGATGGATACATATGCATTAAAAAATAAAATTATATGTATATATGCATACCTATCTATAACACACATACATACATATAAAGAGAGAGAGAGAGAGAGAGAGAGAGAGAGTACCTATATTGATTATGTAAATTTGTACTTATAAAGCTCAACATATTTCACTTTTCAAGTTTTTTACAAATTCCAAGTCTTTCAACATCGAATAAACTACCAACTATAGATGTAGGAAATAGGAACCGAGATACTCTTTCCAATCATATACACAGATATATAGACATGTTAAAATTAAAGAAAAGAATGATTTCAATGTACCTTTCGGCTAGAGACTCTGATTCCCACATCTGATGAAGTTATCCCAAGCCGCTCAAATAAGAGAACTATAGCATTAACAAGTTCAGCCTCAGCCTGTGACCAAAAGTAAATCTAAACAGGTTCTCAGGGAGAAAAGAAACATCAAAGATATTTCTCCAAACTAATGACTGTGAAATAGAGAAAATTTTAATGACTGAAATTTACAATGTTTTATGAGAATGTTATCCATTGCATTCAACTTCTTCCCATAGATTATATCATAATACTTTGCTCACGATCTGTGCTCTATTTTGTACTGTGTTTTTTATATATATATGACACTGTTACAACATTCACAACTACTAAGTTCCCAACCAAGTGTATCAGCTACTTAGATGAGATCTTCAAGGGTAATATTATCCTACTCATGTTAAGGACCATCAAGTCTCCCTTTTATTATTTCGAATAAGGTTTTATACCTCTCCTTGAACCTCTAATCTTGGCTTGCCTTGTGCAACAAATACTTTTTAAACATTCTCTGTCAATTTATCTTCAACCGAGAATATCTAGTATCCCATACATCTATCTTAACCTCCTCATCACATTGGAACTAATTTTTTGTTCAGTGTTTCTTAATTACATATATAATCCATAAAGCATAGCTGCTTTTATGACTATTTTATAAAAACAAATCTTTATGTCTATGTGAAATATGACAGTCCTTAACTCCAAGTCTCCAACTCTAGTTTAACCATTGTATTTTTTACTCCATTAAAAATATGTTCAACAATATCCTATCTTTCTTAACACAATATATAAGAGAAATAAAGTTAATAAATATTTTAGTCATCTAAAACTTTAATTAATGCTAAAATCTTAGAAATCCTTTGAATATATGACAATGATGCTTTGAACCACTTATACAAGGAGAAGAAAATAGTCATCGTCTTTTTTTATGTGACCAAAATGTATAACATATAAAAAATTTACAATAAAAAACATGCAAAACTACCAGTAAAATATACTGCAACAAAAGTACAGCTGCACATACCCGAACTCTAGAAACACCTATTATATCCATATTCCACTGGTAATGTTCTCGGCGTCTACCTCTTGTCATCCGTTCATATCGCCAACATTGTCCTATGGTAAACCATTTTAATGGAAGAGAGACTGATTTGCTGAACAAAAAGGCATGTAAAATGTTAATTCTGGTGAAGGATACTACAATCACTTTTATGAACCGATATAAGTACTCAACAACCACAAAGACTCCATAAATCATTCTGGGGTTCACAACAAGGAGGAACTGTATGTAAAAGAGAAAAGCTGGATAGATTCTCATGCATATTCAAAAAGTCTTATGCGAAAGATTACCCCTGCTTTATAACAAGTCGTGCAAGTGAAGGGGTTATTTCAGGCCTTAAAACAACACGGCGACCCCCTTTGTCCTCAAAATTGTACAGCTGACAATGAAAGATTAATCAGTCAAATAATATGCTCTTTTAAATATTTTAAACATATATGAACGTGAACAAACTCAGAAGTGCCAGGACATAAAGAGGAGAATAAAGAAGTGCCAGGACATAAAAAAGAACACAAATCCTACACTTCTTTACCTATTATCTTAAATTAGTGCATCAAAATAAGATAGTCTTCGTAAGGAATTAGTAACAGAAGGAAGTCAAAGAATATTGCCAGCGCCAAAAAGCGGGCACTTGTAGGATACTGTAGGAAACGACATTATAACACTGGTCACCACCACTCGTCAAGAAATAACCTAAAAATCGCATCTTTAGTTCCTATTGACCAAGCACATTCATCAAATTAGTATGCACATACCTGTTGGGTGATCTCCTCCCCAGCTTTCCTAATGAAAAGAGCCTCAGACTCGAGGACCGGGAAATCAACCTCCTCGAAAGATAGAATCCGAGACACCTGACAGGTATACATCAACCACGAATAACATCGAACACTTGGAGTGCAGAACACTAACACGATGATAGCCACATAACCATTCACCAGACTCTTACCTCCCTGAACTGTTGGAAGAGCCAGTTCCGAAGCCTCATGTCCTCCGGAGGGAAATCCCTCGTTCCCCTTGGAGGGTTAACATCAATGAGCTGTTGCGTCTCCCTCCCGGAACCAGGCGGCGGCGGGACGCCTGGCGGCTCCGCAACCTCATCGATGTCGTCTGAATGAGGAGCGGATGAGATTGATGGAGCACGTCGGTGAACGTATGACAACGACGATGGGAGGGCTCACCTCGAGATGCAGTGGAGGAGGAGGAGGGCGAGGACGAGGAGCATTGAACGGAGGCGGCGGAGAAGAAAAGGCGGCGGCGCAGGCGAGGGGAGAATGGTATGAATGAAAGATGGAGGCGGGGACGGAGGAAGAGGAGGTGGTTTTGGAGAACGGGGAAGGCGGACATCGGGAGGGGAATCTCGAGTTCTCTCTCCCGGAGAGGAGGGGTCGGGAACGAGGGCGAGGTTCCAACCGTTACGGGGTTTCTTCTGATATACCTAACGGGGGAGCGGATAAGGATACGTGGCAGTTCATCAACCGATATAGATAAAGAACCCTGGTCGGTACGCTACGCCGTATCAGTTGTCGACCGAGAATTGAATAACAAAGGAAGCCACCCTGCCATCCGTGCACCAAAGTTGGCGCATCCAAGCCGCTCATCGTATTATCGTGGGAATCTCAACGATGACCCTCAGGATTCCGTGCTTGGATCATACAACGCTCACGACGTGGATGGACGGTGATCCTGCGCTGGATAAGATGATCCGGGTCCTCTAAGATGGGGTTGATGAGATTATGATTATCTGAAATATCAAATGATGAAAAGTTCCTTTATATAATGGAAAAAGAACACACTGCGCTACTGTGACGGATAAAATTATAAATGAAATATTTGACGTAATACTTGTGTATATTTATATCTATTAGTTTGTTCATATTTTACACAATATATAAAGGGACGATTGAAGGCTTAATAGCTCCATCATAGTTGGGTTTGGTGGTCGTTTAAGGTAGTATCATGTAGACACTTGTGAGTGATGTTCGATCTATAGTGGATCATTTTACCCTTTGTTATGCAATCGTTTCAGAGCTTGTAAAGTATGTTTATAATTTGCATTGACTATGAAAAATTTTCTGAAATGTTTGCTTGTGGATCCCGAGTAAGACATTTTCTCTAACCCGTTTTTCTTTTGTAAGTCCTAAGAGACTATATGAGGTTTTGAGAATGCTAACCTTTGCGGACGGACACGCAATGATGTCACACGACTTAAGCAAAACCAACTAAGGCCGAGATAGATGGTATTAGAGCGAGACAAACACTCATAGAAACACTTGGCATGCAAACGTGGGGGACCTTGTGGGGCGGCATTGAGGGCAACTAGCACGCGCGACCGTTTAGAGGAAAACGGGAATGGAGATGTAGGGATAAAGATTTACTCAGAGAAGCGAGCATTTGAGATTAACATTCAGAGGAATGGCCAACCCTTTGCGCAAGAGGCACTACGAGGACAAGCAAATTGAGAAGAATGCATAGCGTACAAAGGTTGGGATGGTTGAGTTTGAGCTATGGCTCAACGTTGGCAAACATACTTGATGGTACTTATGTTTTATAATTTGCATTGACTATGAAAAATTTTCTGACATGTTTGCTTTGTGGATCCCGAGTAAGACATTTTCTCTAACCCGTTTTTCTTTTGTAAGTCCTAAGAGACTATATGAGGTTTTGAGAATGCTAACCTTTGCGGACGGACACGCAATGATGTCACACGACTAAGCAAAACCAACTAAGGCCGAGATAGATGGTATTAGAGCGAGACAAACACTCATAGAAACACTTGGCATGCAAACGTGGGGGACCTTGTGGGGCGGCATTGAGGGCAACTAGCACGCGCGACCGTTTAGAGGAAAACGGGAATGGAGATGTAGGGATAAAGATTTACTCAGAGAAGCGAGCATTTGAGATTAACATTCAGAGGAATGGCCAACCCTTTGCGCAAGAGGCACTACGAGGACAAGCAAATTGAGAAGAATGCATAGCGTACAAAGGTTGGGATGGTTGAGTTTGAGCTATGGCTCAACGTTGGCAAACATACTTGATGGTACTAAGACAAGCAAGGTGCTTGGTAAAGGATGAGACCATGCAAGACGGAATGAGTTGTTCAGCGACCAAAAGAGTTGTTATGCAAAGCTCACAGAGGTAAAGGGAATTGTTAACTCGAAGAATTCGGTACTCATGTAAGGGCTTGTATACGAACGATGGAATGTTTGTGGCCATCCCAAGGCGGTCGAATCTCGGTGTCATAAAGCATTGAAACTTTCTCTTTGGCATGAGAATGATACGTCCATAAGAGGCTGAAGTGTGTAGCAAGTTTAGCATGTTGCTAGGCCTTGAGGGGTGCAGCAGGGATTGTATTGACATAGAGTCACAATCTAGTAAGTATATTTGCGGGAGGCAGAACGATGCACAGTTTGTTCAGTAAGACGGAATAATCCAAGAGGATGGTGATCTCCAAAACATTCAAAGAGAAGAAAGTGAAGAGAGAAGTTGCTCCAACGAAATAGATATCTAAGAGGGATAAGTCTTGGCTCTTTAGAGGGAGAACCAAGTGTAACAGACTGCACATCTTGAGGAGGAGTACCTCAAAAATAATTTCACAAAGCTCAATGGATTGAGCGAGCGACGAGGAGTCAAAGCATTATCTTGCTTGGGATAATGCATTGAGAGGATGCATTACAAGATCAAGTGGGGGAGCGATCCAAAGCAACACAAGATGAAGGTACACTTAGAGTCAATATAGAGATTGAACTTAATAAAGGGCTGACCCGTGGAATAGTGGGCGTGAGGGCCACCATCAACTTAATACAAAATGAGGAGCATAGTAACTTGGATGTAACTTGGCAAAATACCTAAGCCACATAAAGAGAACCAACATAGAAGATGGAGTATGGAGCGAAAGCATAGAGCTTTCGTTAGATAGAGGTTAAGGACATGAACTCTTGTAGAGGCAAGAGCAGGATCATGTCGTTTCATAGGTCCCTCATTCTAATGGAGCGGGCTCATCTTGCATGGTGCCAAAGACGAAGGGAGCTTTGAGACACATGCACCTTACCTTAGAGAAGTATTTGATTGAGGAACTAAGGCGACTCAACTTGCGGAGGCGAAGTTGGGTTCAAAAGGCCTTAGCACGGGGCAAGAGAAAGCAGAGGCAGGTACACTTGAAGAATATGCCACAGTGATGCCATTCAAGTTGCAATGAAGGATGTGGTGCGCAGCGGAGATTGTGCTAATAGGGGCAGAGACCCAAGATCCACACAATGATGCACTAATTTTAAAGGCCCTATGATATGTTGGCAGAGGCCACACATGGAGGGATCACAATCTGGATTCATCCAACAAGGATCAGAATATAATGGAGATGTCACCAAGAGATGACATTGTGCAGTAGATCGTGGTGGAATAGTTTGTGGTAATGCAATACACATGAATCTAGTCCCGTGCGGGACTACATCATACGGAGGTATGATCGGGAGCTACCGAGAGCTCCACTTCGGTTAACAACATGATGATAATAAGGGCTATGGATTTAAGGAGTGAAATCCATAGTACCACAAAGGCGGGTTTTCCATGCGTGCATCGAATTTTGCATCGGATGAAAGCCTTGGTCATCAGCATATGGGGGTTATGTACCACCGAAGAAAAAGTTTGAATACAAAGTGCCAGTGAGTCCCATAGGGGGGATTTGATCATGCAGAGGCATGATCGGAGCGGCTGGAGAGTTGGACTGCTCTAGAACTCATATTCGCTTAACGGAGCCCGGCAAGTTAGAGGACAAGCCCAAGTAAGCGAACATTGCTACCAAGGAAGTTAAGGAGAACAGAATCGGTACGAACCCTGCATCATGGTGGCAAAGGCCATGCATGAGAGTTGTAGTCTGTCTTTCCATTGACCAAGGGGAACTGTGTGGAAAACACAGAAGTCTTGTAGCAGGGGGTCGAAAGGGGCGAGGAAACGACGATGAGTCCATAGGGACTTAGCTACCCAAAACCAAGTATCGGTTAGAATAGAGGTGGACTTGGAGGAGTGTCACAGAAACATATCTACCGATCATGAAAGAAATTGATGTAGATATGAGGCGATGGATAGTAGGGCCATGGGCTTAGCAACGCCATGGTACCATAGAGGCGGGACTTCTGTGAGGTCATCAATCCATTGCTCTCATAGAAGGAGAGTGCTTGGTCATGAAAGGGGCCGATGAGATAGAGAATGCAGAGGCAAACTCCAAGTACCAAGACAAGGCTGAAGGGCAGAGGCCAGGGAACTTCATAAGACCGGTAGTAATGAGCTTCTTATCAAGATAACTGAAAGTGAAGGGCTTTGGGTCGATACAAGAGTGCATGATTAAGGAACGAAGCAAGCAGTACATTGTGCTATACCTTTGCTACTCAGTAGAGTAGGCGGCAGGGTTGATGGAGAAGACGGTACAATCCCAAAGATGACTAAAACTATTAGAGATTTACTCCAAATTGGGGTAAAAATTTTCTGCATTCCAGAAGTTCAATGGCATTGAGAAGGTGAATCATAGTAGCTAACTCAATGTAAAGAGTGCAAACACTTCAAGTGCTCCAGAAGTGTGAGCGAAGAGCGGGCGAATGCTAGTAACCAGCTCGATGCATGAAGTACAACCTTCGAGGAGGCAAGCGAAGTTAAGTAACATTTGCCTTCTCAACTCTTAAGAGAATGGGTGAAACCAAGTATCCCAATTCTCTTATTTATCTAGTGGAGGAGCTCTATACATGTTCAAAGACCCTTCAAAAAAACTAAATGAAAGATAATAGTTGTCAAATCCTCACCAATGATGATCAGTACTACTGAGAGTATATTACCCGCTTCATTTCCTAAGAGGATGCTAATTGAAAGCGGAAGTGATGCGAACTACTTAAAAGTGACAACTAAGTGAAACAAGAGTCGATGGACAAATTTTGTGGAGGAAGGATAAAAAAAAAACTTCAAAAGTTTACGAGATGATGCTCGTTAAAGTTCCAATAAGCATCCACCCAATTCAAACAGCATGAGGCATTTGAGAGACTGGCACATAGCAAGGATGGTCTTTTCCTTTATTTAAAGGATCCACATGAACCAACAAGGATTAACACAACTTAGCCAACCCCACACTAGAGTCAAAGTCATTGGCAAGTTAAATCTGCATGGCGGATCAAAAGTTCAACTACTCAACAATAGTAACAAAGAGCAGTTGGGAGCCAAGAGGCACATTGCACCTAGAGCAGAAGATTGAAGACTCAGCAAAGGCGAGGAGTTGCAGTGTTGATAAAGGCTTCGACGAAGACGTCGAAGAAATAAGTGGGGGAGAATGTCACGAACAAAATTATAAATGGGGTGTTTGACATAATGCTTATATATGTCCGTATCTTTTGGTTTGTTCCTGCTTTGCATAGCATGTAAAGAGACGGTCGAAGGCTTAACAGTCCCATCTTAGTTGGGTTTGGTGGTCGTTTAAGGCTTATAAATAAAATTGGTATCATGTAGACATTTGTGAGTGATATTCGGTCTGTAGTGGACCATTTTGACCCTTGTAACCGTTTCAGAGCTTGTAAAGTCTGTTTGTAATTTGCATTGACTATGAACTGTTTTCTGAAATGTTTACTTGTGGATCTCGAGTGAGGTGTTTTCTCTAACCCGTTTTTTCTTTTGTAGGTCCTAAGGGACCATGGGAAGTTTCGGAAAGACTGACTTTTGTGGACGGATACGCAAGAATGCCGCACGACTTAAACAAAACTAGCTAAGATCGTAACACTACGTCATACATGGCTTGAATGGATATATGACAATTTAGCATGAGTAATTAATCAAAGATATCAATTGGTGATTTTAAATGATAGGATGGGTGATTGGAGTTTTGACATAAGATATAAACATTGTTTTGTAGATTTAATGTTTAACTTGGTTTTAATGAATTTGTACACTACTCATGGTCGAGAAATGTGTTGTGCTTTGTTTGTTGTTAATGATGACTCGTGGAACGAGAGAGAGGGCATCGGCTGCAGCCATGGGTAAGATAGGAGTTACAAATGCTTTGACCTGCTTCTCATTTCATGATCTCCTGCATGAATCATCAACGTGTGTATTCGTTTTCGCCACAGAAGAAGCCGAGGAGGAAGAGACCGGCAATGCAGCAGCAGCAGCAGGTGGAGAGGCAGCAGAGATGGAAGAGGACGACGACGACGGCAGCACCACCGTCGTGGTGAAGCTCATCATATTCCTCATGGCACACGATGGGCTTTCAAACGATTCTAATATTTCCTGGTGTTACAACATCAATAAATACATTTCTTGTATCCATGAAATCATTCGGGTGATTCCTATCATTGTTAGCATATCGAGCCAATACCCACGCACTTAAGTATCACAAGCGTATAATTCACGCGACGGCAATCGATCGATCATCTTCCTCACTATGGCAGATCTCTGATAATTCTCTCGAGCGCGCTCTGCAGCAGGGTATGGCAACGGCGCCCTCATGCCGGAAGCCGAACTCCTCCTCGGCCAGCTCCAACAGCCACAAAAACACCGGGTGGGAGAGGCAGCTCAGCGAGACCACAAACCTCTTCGGCTGCTCACCCCACACTGCCACCACCGCGAAGTGGCCCTCCTCCACATCCTGCGGCACCGCCGTCACTGCGCCGGTCCTCTCTTTCCCCTTCAAGCCTTGATCCGGTAGGCGGCAGACCCTGGGGCAAGAGAAGCTCCGCTGCAGCACCTTGGCCGCGTGCTCGAGTACACGGTAACTCCTCATGAACTTGGCCGTGTCTGGTTTCCACATGATCTGGTTGCTTGGCGTACAAATAACCATGGAGAGATCCAGAGATAGGAAGCATGAGGGTGATGGGTCTGCCGTGACTTGTCGTTAGATTTGGATATATGTTCATGCATTGTGGCCTGTATTCAGCTCAGTAGCAAGATCTGGGACATCTGATGGGTGGTCACGCTCCTCAAACTGTATTCGGCTTTTAGAAGGGGAAATAATAATGGAGATGGGTTCTAACATGCTTGCTTAGCTTGTGTTTGAAAGGATACATGCCTAACTTAGATTCAAGTGAGAGCTGAATCTGTGATGTGCACTTGTTAGTTGATCTATCAGTATATGTAGCTCTTAAGCTTAGCCATGTGATCTGAGGCATTTGAGGACTATGAACATGTACTCATGAAGTAATGTTACTCGTCTTGCTGAAGTGCTGTCGACATAACATCACGTAGTCCTCATAGAACCAAATAATATCTTCCTTGACTTGTTTTGTTTGACCAATGCATGGTGGTAACACATCATGTTTCTGCAAGCTACATCTATGCAATATATGGTGCGATGCAAACGTAGAAGTTGAAAGGAAAGTCTTCTCTTTCTCACTGTGCGTGGCAGCCGAAGCACAGCGTTATGCTTTAAGATCCAAATGCATGTCGATCTCGAGCACTGTCGAGGACGATTGGTAAACCACGAGTGTACATGGATAACTTGGTCGTGAACTCTCCATCACTGTTCAAGCACGGAAGCCGTTGCAGGCTCTGAGCCGACCACTGTCGACATCGCGGGAGCCATTTCCAAGGGCGGTGCGATCGATGAGGCACTCACTTCATGATAAGCTAGCGCTGGTGAGACTTGGACCAACCATTTCCACACATTCTACGATCTCTATCAATTACGAGTGCTTTCAGGCAAGGTGGAACTCCCTTGAGCAATCACATCTATATGAATCAGCCAAATCCACACGTTAAGCTGTCGCAACGCCAGAATCCTAATCTTGCTTGCTGCACGCAGTTCTCCCGATCTATCCATCTTAAGTTGTTCATCTGCCACCTCCCTCGGTTGCTCCCACCATGATCCTCCTCGCAGAGGGTTCGATCAGATCACTTCATTGTTCCTCATGAAATGGTGCGAGATTTTGGCACTAGACAGTCTCCCCGCGTCAATAGCGATCTCAGGACGATGTTGTAGTCCGATGTCTCAAGCCAAGCACAGGGGGTCCGTTCCGGCCACATTCGACGCCTGATTCATGCAACGGAACATATGTGAATCAAACCAACCTTTTTCTGCCAATGCTGTCAATACATAACCCCATTTGGCCTAAGCAATTCATCACTCCACTTTGACTCTGCAAACTGTTAAGTTGAAATATGGTTGTCCAAATTGGATACCGACTAGGAGCAATCAAAGCCCTATTCCGTGTATGTCTCTTGTGAATGATCGAATCTAGAAGATGCTGAATCCTACAAAGTCTGATACTTAAGGTTTAGTTAATAGTTGAAGTATCGACAAAGCACCGAGAATAAAAAAAGTCAAAAACACTAATTAAATGAGAGTTTTTCTGTGTGTGTGTGTTTGAGCCCGTTATGCTGACATATATGTATTGATGTCAGGAATGGTTTCATATATTCCCTATCTTATCTCAAATGGAATTGTGTTACATCGAATTGGCCAGAACCTATTCTCTGTATTGGTTAATCAAAACTAAGAGCATGGTATTTCCTTGTACAGCAGAAGAATCGGTGTTCCATCCGACCTTTGTCGTTTCTTGAACGCTAGAGTTCTTTCGCTTGCTCTTTTCAACCATCTGCAAGGCTCATAACATATATACTCGATGAAAAGCAAAGGTTTTCTTCCGGTTCAAATGTCATGCATCAGAGGAAGTGTACTTGTGCTGCATGCATGGACTATAAACAGGGGTAGGTTTGATATCTCTTTCGTCTCACAGAAAAAAGCTGATATCAATGTTCATCGACTGACCGAATGGATCGTCAAATATTATCTTCCCGTGAGAATCATCTGTTCAGATTTGAGAGAACAATATATATTTATATATATTAGAGTCTTGAGCTCTTAATGACAAACCCTAGCAAAGATGCTTTGAGAGAAAAGATTTGAGGCAATGGTTCGGCTTTTATCTCCAAGATCAACTTTGAAAGGCATACTTATGATGAATCGGAAAGCATCATGCAGATGTTCTCATGCACGCTAGCTCTTGTGTATAGGGGTAAGGTGTTTCCATGAGACACACTTGATGATAGGAGTAAGGTGATTTATATATTTTGTGTTATAAGCATCATCGGTAGATGTTGGGACATGGTGATTGAACTTTGGTTTCTTTGAGTTTGTTCTACTCGTGACTTCAAAGGCATCTCAACCCATTCATTAGGCAAAGAAATCTGTACAAACAGATGATATATCTTTTCCTCTATTCCAAACAGCTATATATGGGCCTTTACTATTGAATGCTTTTGAGCTTTATGGCACAACGATAACTATAGCAACAAAAACAAACTGTAGATCCCAATCATTCGAGAATACTTAGTTTCCTGTCATCGACCTCTGCTGAGAGATATATAATTGGTCGAGTCGATATTAAGAGAGGAAGCAAATCAATCAAGATTTATCCTTCAGTGCATGTTTTGGGAGCATTATGGTGCGATGCGCAGTGCAAGCAAAATAATGACCTCATGACAAGAAGAAATATTGGAAAGAACGTACAAACGAAAGAAGGAAGCAAATTGGCTGTCACTGCTCAGCATAACATTTTCTCATAGAGGACTCTGGCCATAAAGCACCCGAAACTTTGCATGAAAAGCATCATTGATGCCATCACAGTTGCAGTGTTTCCCTGCAGTCGACTTGAATGAAAGAAACCCTTTCTTTTGGATTATGGCAACCCTCTGATTGGAGAGAAAACAACACTCCAGTTCATACAATAGTACAACCAATATACTTTGACTAAATCACATGCTTGCATGGTGCATTCTGTATCTTTCTGTACAATTGTGGGAAGGGAAGAGGATGTACGCATATGCGTTTAGCTCTTAGATGTATATGTATGTTGGTATATGTGCTTAGATGGAGAAAGGAGCTCAAATCAAATTGCCGGACAGTTCTCTGCATGTTGTCCTAAAAGATAGGTCCACTTAGAAACAACTAGCAGCAACATGTACCTTCTGTTAGGTCCACCTAAATGAGTGACTGATGAAGGAGAGTTATTGCTAACATAAGATTTTTTTTCCTTTTTAGATCCTTTCCATCCCAGGAAATTTCCTGCCACATAGTTCTTTAGATGGTAAGCTCTCTAAGAACAATGATCAAACCTGCATTAATTAGCAAATGATCCTTGCACATATTTTACATGTTAGTGTGCATTAATGTGAATGAGTTGCTCTTTTGTTTTCTCCAGGTTTCAGAAAATAAATCTTACCATGTAGCAAAGGATCTCCGTGATCCTTCTTCTGAATGCAGTTGTTGTATCACAACTTAAAAATGAGTCCATTGATCTATGATTTTACTATGGCAACCAAATTGAGCAGCTTAACATCATTCATCTCAAAGCAAGAAGATAGTTTGTTGATGACCACCAAATATTGAAGGAATGCACAATATTAATGTCAAACTTCAAAGCATTTCCATTCAAGAGTACTACCAAGATGCATTAGAATCCATAAATTAACAAAGCCAGACTGAAATTAAAAGTTATTGTAGTTAATTTTTTGTAGTCTTCTGGTGTCAAAACTAAGCTAAGCTGAGGTGAGGATAAGGAGTAAGCTCTTTGACTGGACCATATCAAATCAAGAAGGAATTACCCCATGCAAGATGATCACATGTTCAGATCTACAACCATGTTTTGTTTGGTGTGTTTGAGAAGGAGCAGTACCATCGTCCTCTTAAAAAGGGCTCATGATGAAGTCAGTCGATTGAAGTGGTCCATGATGTTACTCGCCATTTTGATTTCTTAGTTCTGTCCTGCGACTTTTAATGCTTTATTTCATCCATCAGCCATATAAATTAATAGAGTTTCTTCTATATTGAGAGGAGAAGAAACGAAACAGAAGGTTTTTCCTTATCAACAAAAGACACAGTAAGATGAATAAACGTAAGAGCAGCTATATATATATATATATATATATATATATAATATATATATATATATATATATGTATATCAAACGCAAAACTGCTTAATGGAAGGGTAGATCTGATCCTGCACACTTGCAAACCGCACATATGAACCCTAATCCTCAAGAATCTAAATCTTGGCTCCAGATAAGAGCAAAGGATCAGTGAATACAGGTCTATAACTATGAGTTGGGAGCATCTGTTCTCCATGAATCATTTGCAAGGGAAAAGGAACCATTACCTTCTACAAGCATGAACTTAAAGGCAGCAAAGCATCTACCTTAGCGATGGAGGCATATATATTTAGCCGCTTGTTTGCTGATGCAGCATCATCAAGATTCTCATCGACGACGACGACGGGGCTCCCCGGACGTTCGTGTGAATCTTGATGATGCCGCAGCTGCAAGCACCGGCCGGCTGCTGCTCCGACAAACTGAAACGCAATTAACCGAGAGAAGAGCGCACCGGAAGCTGTAGACTTCAAGGAAGGCTGCTATCCCACCCCAAGATTTGAGTCGAGGAGATGAAATAGCGAGAGAAGAGGAAGACATGAGCACTGCGACAAGTACTGCAGCATCCCACGCGGGGTGACATCTGCGGCTGGAGCCTGGATTTATGGACCCACAGGAGGAATCTTGCAGCCTGTTGCAGTGCTCTTTGAGTTGTATCGAGGCGACACCAGCGACAGATCCATTCCCAGGAACCAGCGGGTTTAAAAGCCAGGGCAAAAAAGAGAGAAACAAGTCCTAGATCGAAACCCTCATGCACCTGATCACTTCCCACAATAAAACGAAAGGGCAACCAAAGATAATCCTGTGTTCGGGTGAGAAGGAGGAGTTCCTGTCACCTCCGAAACCTAATCGACTTCCCACCCAAGACTTGACACGCTTCCACCTTAAGAACCACGGTTTGGGGTCTCAGAGGATAGAAAGATGATGGCAACTTCAAAAGTGAGGAGAGAGAGAGAGAGAGAGAGAGAGAGAGAGAGAGAGAGAGAGAGAGAGAGAGAGAAGGAGACGACGTTGGTGAGAACGATCGACAGAGACCGACCACGAGAGGCGTGCATATATAGCTTAATTTCCCCGTCCAGGGATCTGTATCTGTATCTGTATCGCAGCCCTAATGTACAAATGCTTCTGTACATGTGCATAAAATTCTGCTGCACTGCTCTCTGTCCCTTGTCACCTCGAAGAATTCAACTTCAACTTTCATCACGTTACGGACACTATACATCTGCGCGTACAAAGCCCACGAGAAAGAGAGAGAGAGAGAGAGGCATACGCAGGGCTGTACGTGTTATATAGTGTCGGAGACAATAGAATGCATCTTTTGTCAACAAAGGCCCGGTTTTTGCTCCCTCCTTTTAAGGCTTTTTCCGATGGCACGCTCCTTTTAGACTCGAACATTGCTGGTGCTCCTGCCGATCGCAAGACTCCACCACGGCTTAAGAACCAAATCATCATTAGAAGGCATTTAGATTCTCCGGTGGGGGCTTAACACTCTCCCCAGCTTTATGTTGTTTATGCTCTTCCTTCTGCTCCTCGCAATGGGAAGATCAATGGCAATAACTAATAACGATCCCTTTATACGTATCACACATAGTTGGACCTGTTCATCGGTATAGAGACGCCCAGTCCAAGCCAAAACTTTAGGTTGTCTCTCGGCGGCCTTCGTCGCAGAATGCACGTCTCTACCGACATCATTTAGCCGCAGAAAATAATAGTAGGAATAGGTGGGTGGATGGTTGTGCCTTAGCAGTCACACCTTTCTTTTCGTTGTGGGCAATAACCTAGTACCATAACACATAGTCATTATATTCTCGGGGACCAGCCTCCATCATCATCATCATCATCCACCGGTTATCGGATGATCTTGGCATCCTATGTTCATGCTGCCAATAATTAACCTGACTCATGTCCTTTCTTCTCTTTTTGCTTGAAACCCTGGTTTAATATCCTAGTAATGGCTGGAAATGGAACTGACATTTGAGTCAAATCCGCATAGATTGCTATATAATAAAGACATGAAAGAAGAAGCTGAAATATTGTGGCATGCACGTACAAGTTCTCCCCTGGTTTTGTGAGATTCCATCTGGGGACTGACTCTTGAAATGATCTCTGGCTCATTGTGATCGCTCACGTGACATCCAGTTTCTGTCATTTTTTTGAGGCATTTAAAGATCCATGCAGGAGAAAAACTAGGTGATTGTGATTAGCTACAGTATCATCATCATCATCATCAACCAAAACTTTTGTGCATGTATCGGAATGGCTTTTGAGTTTTTGACTCTGCCTTGCAATCAAAAGCCAAGGCAGGTCGTGTGAAGAAGATATACGTTGCTGGAGACACAGGCACGTGGAGACAGTCCATATGCTCGATTATAATTCATGAGAGCACATGATTAGCTCTTATTTTAAAGGCTAACCATGTGATTGCGTGCACATAATCATATGCTTATACACCACAAGAGTTAATCAAGCCGTGCTTGCTTCTCCACACCTCCACGGTTTGATCAAGACGATTGTGCCGAGTAATTTAATCGTTTACGCAATCGAAATGAACTATAGAAAACGTTCAGAATGTAATTTGTATGTTAGATTTCAAATAAGTGAGTCTCGTCATTCAGAGATGAGCAATCTAAAAATGAAAGGGGAAATTTTGACCATGTATGAGATGTTGACCAAGGAATCTTACAAGAGAATTCTAATCAAGTAGTGGGCATTCGTCATGGAGAAAATTCCAAGTCAACAACACGATGCTCTTTCGGATCGAGAGAATACAAATGCAATTAATTGTACATGAACTTGGCCCTCCTTTTTCTTTCACTGCCTGCTTGTGAGATGGTGACAAATCCAAGAGACAACATCACAAAGCTTCGACGTTTCATCTTCCATACTTGTCAAGATCGGCATCAGCAAAAAAAAAAAAAGTTACATGCATCACAGATATAATTTTTAGTCAAAATCATCCTATCCTATCCTATGCAAAGGAGTTAAATCAAATAGGAGGAACCACAAATACCTACTTAATTTAGATTAAGGTTGGCCAACCGTCCCAATCTTTCTCGACTATCAAGTAAATATTCTTCGTAATATTTTAGATGATTTCACTTTTGATCATATAATTTTTTTTTTATGCACGTAGGCTCGAATTAAATCGGATTGATCCAATCACGAATATATAAAATATTATTATTTTTATTTCATCTTTTTCCTACTTTGGATGTGTTTAACGTGTCAATCAATCCATTCCCCAATCTATTTTTGGCATTAATTTTCACTTTCCAGAACTCTAAAACACCACATTTTAGTCCCCCCTATTTAATAGGAACTTGTGTGGAAAAAGTCACATATCGGATACACGGTTCAATCTGACCTCACATCCTATGCACACAGATCTGCAGTGTTCTTTATTGGAAGCCAAACTCAAAACCCAACAACTCAGTCAAATCAAATTGATTATTCGCTGATTGTTTGCAAATGAGGTTGTGTTTGTATAAAACCAATCATAATTCTTTCATCATTAAAATAGTAATAGAAAAGTTATCTATTTTGGTCCTCATACTAATTTATTCACCATCTTTGTTGTACTGCATATTTTTACTTTGATCCATACGAATAATACGATCTTTAAACACAATAATTTGTTGATTAGTCTATTATTACATAAGTGAGTAAAAATACTATAATTTTATTATTAAAAAAATCGAGTATATGTATAATAATAATAATAAATAAATAGATAAATAAGGAAAACGTATAAGAATACTCGACGAGTACGACTGCGACGACAAAATGCTGCTATTTTCGGTTATTTGAATCTCCCAAGTCGGACTCGCGATTGCTTGGGAGATGTCCGACGCTCACCTCGCCGCCGTCCCTCTTCATCTCCACTACCCGGCTTTCCCGCGGCACCACGCCGCCCTTCGATCCTGCCTTCCCCTTCCCCGCCTCAACCGCAAAAAATCCCTTTCCCCGCCTTCGATCGGTACTATCTCGCTCAGCAGGGCTGTTTCTTTCGCCGCCGCCGGTGGGACGACCGCCTGGAGTGCGAAGGAGGTGGCCCCGTCGCCGGAAGAGGAGGAACCGCCTACCTCGGTCGCGCTCGAGCCTATCGTCAGCGAGGAGCATTTCGATCGGATCATCGCCGAGGCGCATCAGCTCGAGGAGCCGATCGTTGTTCTTTGGTTCGGTTTTGAGCCTTTGGATTCTTCCTTCTTTTGTGCTTTTTCCTTTTATTTGCTAGGTTTGTTTATTAGATTAATTTTGGACTATACATTTCAAAACCCTAGTTTTAATTGAGGTTTATGAGCTTTTTTTTGGTGAATTTGCTCTCTCTACGTGCTCATATTGTGCCAATAGGTTCCTCATTGCCTGTGTCTATAAACAATAGACAATACTTGCAGTATATATCTTTTGAAGTTTCCTTTTTATAATTTTTGGAATATAAAAATAAACTAGAAGAGTAAATTATGTGCAATTGTTAGATTTCTGGGTCTTGATTTCCATTGTTAATTTGTGCTTCTTGACTTCTAATCTGTGCTAATTTTTTTCGTTATTCTTTTTATTTATATTCTGATAATGCCTTAGCGTTTATTGATTGAATTATGTGATTATGTTTGATGGCTTAGGTTAAATTTGTTTCCATGTGTTGGTAACAACCCATACATGTTGCATTTGGTTTGATGCAAAAAATGAAAGGGTTTCTGTTCGTTAACAGCTAATTGTAAATATTTCTAAGAAACCTTTGGACTATAAGCTGCCTATGTTTATTGAGATATAATTGTAAATATTTCTAAGAAACCTTTGGCCCGTGAGCTGCCTACTCTGTTTATTGGCATACAACACTGTGAAAAGCTTCTCAGATGTAGGAACATCTCAGGTCATGGTTTGTGAGAACGACTTCTACACGGCATGGATGTTATGATCTTCCTAATTTGTTCCCACTGTTCTAAATCTTTCATTACATCTTGATGTGTAGGATGGCTAGCTGGTGCAGAAAATGTATATACTTGAAACCCAAATTGGAAAAATTGGCAGCAGAGTACTACCCAAGGTTGGATATTGACTTTCTTTTAATAGATTCATTTTTCTATACTGGAAGTTCATTCGCTAGTACAATATTTATTATTTCTTTTTTTCAGAGAAGTTTACTTAACTTGGTTTGAACACCCAAACCCATTTACTATCTTCATCATCCTTGCTCTATACAATACATGGAAATTTGTTGGGTTCTTACAGTCTTGGATTTGTTTTATGTTTCAGCATTAGGTTCTACTGTATCGATGTGAACACAGTTCCACATAGGCTTGTGAATCGTGCTGGAATCACTGTAAGGCTTAGTTTCATTCAGTTTCTTCTCTATTTATAATAATATTCTGAATGAGTTCGTGCGATTACTTTTCTATTTATTATCCATTGTTAAACGTAAAATTTGAATACCTTGTCAATAACGCTTTCCATTAGTTGGAAAAGTTGAAAACTATTACTTTCAAGTGTGGTTGTTGGAGAGTCAGTAATCTGCTATAAGCATTTTGAGACATAAAAAACGAGTAGTTGACATGATAATTAGCTAATTTTATGTCAAACTTGACTTTAGCATAAAGAAAGACATTTGATGACCTAACTTAGAATTGCATGAAAATAGATAGGGAATAAATTAGGTACTCAGGGGGGAAAACCAGTTCTGGGTTATTAAACAGAGCTAATGTCTTCTGCATAAGGAAATTATAGCCTTCTGAATCATATTAGAGCTTAGCACCATGATCTCTTGGCGGGATTCGAGCTCAGGACCTTGCAATGTACTGTCAAAATCTTTATCAGCTAAGCTAGCTGACAAATATGATATTGCTTTAAGACAAGGATATGGTAATAGACTGTCACACATATATGTTACAAAGAAATCATTGGATTGGTTATTCCGAAATTAGTAGAAAAAATTGCAGCAGAGATTATATACTATCCTCCAAACTGTCGTTTCTTCAGGCAATCAGAATCCATGTGCCAATCTGCTTTAGATAGCGTCCAGGTCTTTGTGTGCCTGTGCTTCTTCATAGAAAGTTGTGAGACTCTCTTCGGTGGTGGCAATGGTAAAAGAATAAATTTATAGTTATGGAACAATCTTTGTGATACATATGATGTTCGTGTTTAACTTGGTTATATCAATGCTTATGCATACGCCAATGTTCTAATGTGTGTGCACAATTTTGTATGGTCTCGCAATAAATTTTTGATGTTTGGATTTTTTAAGCAATGCTGTTTGGATCAGCATATAACATGTTTTTCCAAGCAAATTAGATGTCTTCTTCACTAAAGCAAACAATTGATAAATGTTCCAAAGGATGGTAGATGCCTGTTATATGGTTGTCTCAAAATGTTGACGATGCTTGAGATCTTCATCATAATTCATATCTGTTTCTATGTTGTCGTTCAATTCTTCTTCAGCTAAAGCACATAAAAATTGTCTTTTATGCCTCTACCAGTGTCACGATATATTCCCCTCCCTCTTTTGTACTTAACAATGCACATTAGTAAAAGGTTTTATCGTTGTTATTGATGCTTGGTTTTATTCTTGCAAAACTTGGAACTCGAGCAGAAGATGCCAACGATACAGGTAATAAAACTAACGTCCCATCTTTAATAATATTTAATGACCGTTTACATAATTTTCTATTAATTACTCATGCTTTCCTCAGTTGTGGAGGGACTCTCAGAACCAAGCTGGGGTAATTGCTGGATACAAGGCATGGATGGTTGTCGATGATGTGCGTAAGATGATTGATAATGAGGATTGATCTTGTGCACTCACACCCGCCCCCCCCCTCACACTGTCTTTTGTACTGCTTTGTCCTGTTTGATGGAGATAGGGAGGAACAGCAACTTAGTTTCATTGAGATCAATTAAGGTTGCGCGGTTGGTAGGATCAAAATGTTGTAGGATGAACACGAGTTAGAAGTTACACGTACTGTCATTTTTTGCCACCAACTCAATCCATTGCTTGTCTTTTTAAGTTCTTTTTCTTTTTCCTCCTACGGAGGATGCTGAAACCTAATAAAAGGTTCTTCTATATTATGATCTTCAACATCATAAAAACCAGCTGAATGAATGATACTGGGCTTATCTATAACGTTTACAGCGATTTGCAAGCCGTAGAGAAACCACAGGAATAAACTTTCTGCGCACCAACCGGGTTATCAGCGCACGGCAGTTCGCCGGGCCCGCTGCTTGTTCCGTGCTACTTGCCCTGTCGCGTGAGTCCGGTGAACGGACGGGTGGGATATACGAGTATGCTCGCATCAAAAGGCCGGGAAACCGACGCTTGAGATCAACTGATGATTCACCAAACGAGACCGGCTGACATATCCCATCAACTTGGAAGTGTATATTTCATCCTTGTGAGTCATTCCCTAAACCACCTGTTATTAACTTTGATTCATATCAAGACAACATGACAAATTGATCATAACACAGACTTCATCCTGGACGTCCGTAAGGGTACTATGAAAGCTAATGAACACATGCAAAATGAGGTTGATCTACTACTCGTTCAATACACTGGAATTATCCCAAAAAACCAATGATTGCTCAGGCCCAAATAGACTATTATGGATCAGAATAAAAAACGACTTGGTTTATTCTCTTTGATGAACTCATGAATCACAATTCACCAAACATCACAACCTCATTTAAAAGTGCCACCGAAGAATTAGAGCAATCATAACCTTCGTGGCCACTAACTAACATGGAAGAAGCTCGCACCTGTGCCCGCTTACAACCCGGAATATCGCTATCTCATGGACGTCAACGCGCCAGTGCTCAATGGAAAAAAGATCTGCTATGCTCAAACTTTGCTGTTATTTCTTGAAAACATTTCCTGTGATGGACACAAACTTTGCTGTCCGAATAGAAAAGCATAAAATTTTCACGGTACAGAGTGCTCACGAATTACATCACGGCACATGGCCTAGGAAGATGGCTTGAAAAAACATGTTGCATATGCATAATGTCAAACCATTAATATCACCCAAACGAAATTTGCTCATCATCTCCTTCAAATCTAGTTAGCTTGAGGAGAAAATAAATAAAGCTGCAATTTCAGACACATGGTAACAAAGCTACACGGGTTTGTACCGAGATCTAGTATTCTGAACGAAATGATAAAAACTTTTCTGATTAGTTGTGTGGCAAATAGCTATTTTAGCAGGATTAAAAAAACTCTGACAAATGAACTTAACTGCAACAGCATGTTAAATCTGGAAAGTATATTTCCTACTTTACAGAAGAGGATTAAAATGCTTAGAAATATGTGGGTTCTGAAGTATGATATTATAGAGATATCATGTGATGTTTGTAGGATTGGGTTGCTAATTTGTTGATGCCTCGCATGCTGCGGAAAACCAGTTGAGAAGTTACAAACAGAGAGATATATCGGTACTCTGCTTTCACGCCTTTTGATGGACAAAATGTCTCTTATTTTGACTATATTTTCTTGCACTGCGATTATCCTACTCCTAATCACAAAAATGCAGCCACCTGTTCTACTATGAATCCACAAGACATCAAGACATCGAGCCAGACACAGAAGCTCATCGAGATTACCTCGAAGATTCGCAAGATGCCTGCCGCGGCAGCATAGGTCTCGTCGAGAACCTTGAAGAAGCAAGAACCAAGGAGCCTCCTGATGGACTCGGAGAGCGAAGAAACCAGATTGAGGAGAAAAAGAACGACGGGCGAGCGAGGAAGTTGAGGGTTTCGCTATTTGTTTTCGAATGGCATAATTCGAATTCCTTTTTCTTTTTCCCTCCCAAACCGCCTAATTATATTGCGATTTATATAAAAAATGTACTTGGAGAAGAGATCACACGGGCGCACGAAAGACAACGCGAACCGTTGTGATCCAACGGCCCTCACGATGCCACCTCGGCACGTTACCTCGCCTCCTTTGTCTCAATGGTTTGTCTCAGTCACGGAGCCGTACGGGAGACACCGTCCACCACCACCACCCAGCTGTTCCACGTCATCCAGCCAGGCCTTGGGCGGTGCGAGAGAGCCCTGCGCAGGTTCAAGCAGGCCGTGTCTTATCCGTACGCGGATCCCGCGAGCCGCTTACCTACCTTGCGGATGGTCACTGCATGTGGGACCCGCTTGTCGAATCCAATCGCAAGGCAGAGTAGTTTGGGTCTGGATAGAGGTTCTATTTATGTGTCAGATTCACCAGGTGAGGTGGGTTCCCGAGCCAACGTGGCGGACCAAGGGCTCCTGTTGTCCCTCCCTGCTTCGCGGATGGTCGTGCAAGTGGGACCCACTCGTTGGATCCAATCGCAAGGCGGAGAGAACTAGGGTTCCCAGGACGGGTTCCTTCATGTGTCGGGTTCGCGACATGAGGTGGGTCCCTGAGCCGACGTGGCGAGCCAGGGCATCAGCCTGCGAGTCTTTGATACCTCCCCTTCTCTCTCGACCAAAAAAGAAAGAATAAATGCCTCTTTTCACAATGAATTCCTACCCTCGTCGTCTTTAGTTTTGGTCGAACACAACTGCTGATCATAATACCGACCTAAATCAATGGACAATTGAGCTACAGGAATTGTGGGCTTATGACACTTTTCCTGCACTGATGGGTTCCAAAGCAAAAGCCGAAGGTTAGTCCCGGATGCTGCCATCGTGTTCCTCGTAGATGCGACAAAGAGACGCACCGACATCCCTACGTTGCAGCCAATGGCAAAATATGCTTCTGGTCTGAAGTAGGAGTCAAGTCAATTGATCTGAAGCACGGGGCAAAACAAATACTTATGATTGCTTGTAGGCAATCTAACTTTTCAGATGTCGATAGAGGCTCATTGCATCTCTCAGCTTTCTTGTGCTCAACCTTACCACAGCATACCAAACCACACAGCCACCAAATGCTGTCTGGATGGAGCCAGGAATCCTCTAAATTATTATAGGCAAGCTTGCAAGTCAACATTAACGTCTCCAGCCAGACAATTTCTTGCATGCTTTCTACAGAAAGTCCAGTACGAGAAGATAGCACAAGTAACAAAGAGGAAATAGGTTCGGATATACTTATTACCAAACTACAACAATAACTGTTTCACAACTACGAGATGACATCAAAAGCACCACAGAATGCCTCAACCAAATGGCTCCGAAAGTAACGCTGGTGTCCTCGAAGAAGACCTCAAACAAACAAGAACATCCAGTTATCGGTTCATGACTTCAGAGAAAGGCTTGACGACTCCTCGCTCAATCATCTGCAGAGATACAATTCGAGGATAAGGATCTGGAAGAGGTCATACCAAACTTGGAAATCTAGAATCACAGTGGGGATTGTGGTTCAGGATGGAGACCCACCATTCGGGGACCGGGAAGAGGTGCTGGAGAAGTCTGATGAGGCTATTGGAATGGAAATAGAGAGCTGGGTGGTGGAAAATGATGTCCGGTTTGATCTGTCTTCTTCAAGATCTGACCAAGAATCTCTGGTCTTTGGCCATTCATCAAAAAAGGGCCGGAGCAACTGCGTTTCATGCTTCACGGGCTCCGATGAACCAAACTCACTTCCAAAGAAAGAATGATGCTGCTGTTGCTGTCGAGACAGTGAGTTGATTGTAACCTGCCCAAGATCTTGCACTGACTGAAGTTGTGGGTAGGCATTCTGCAGAATGGAAAGGTCATGTGTTTTTGACAGAGAAAACGAGGACACTGGTGGTGGCATCGGGCGCCATGAGCTGTCCAATGATGAGTCCACCCCAAGGGCCCTAGCAGTGCCAGACGCTTCAGAAAAGAAACTGTGCTCATCCGCATCAGGTTTAAGTCCAGAGAAGTACCTGCAAAATTAGATCCATTACTCCCTGATGAAAGCACGTTAAAAAATCCAGCACATGAAATACAAAATTTGATGGAAAACTAGTAGGAGCCAGAAATTTCCATATAGATTTCAAAAATCCCTAACACAAGTAAAACTGGATAATGACTCCATTCCTACATGTGGCTTTCTTGCTCTATTCTTTTTTTCTGAGTGATGCTTCATCTGATCTGCAATCATACTTCTTTTTGCTTCAAGTAATACATTCCAGAACACAACATCAAAATACATTATCACAAGCATGCTTATTTCACTCTTCAATTCAACATGAAGAATCAAAACCCATGCTTAAACTTGCTTCATCATAGACCATTATAGAAGTGTGGTTTGGTTGTTAAGTCGAGTAATGATATACATTAAACTGTTAACAAAGAATGTCAAAAGCACAATCTTTTAATGTTATCACATCAAACAAGAACAAGGCACTATTAACGATCGAAACTCTTAAGCTCTAAAATGGACCGAGAAATCCAACTACGCATACTTCTTTCCATCAATCGAACGAGGATATTTAACAGATTGATTTGTTTCCCAAGTACATGGAGCATTGCAATTTGCAAGCACTGAAAACAGTGCAATCTCTGAAATATGCAAAAAGAAGATGAATGCAATGAGCCTTTTTCTTTGCAGGTAATATAAACTTACCCCATCCAAAGATTAATCTCAGTTTAACTGGGTTCAATGAGACAAATAATGAAAAAAAAAAACTTACTAGTCATTATATCTATTCAAGCTCCTGAAAACATTCTCCAACTAGAAGCTGAGAAAAACAGATATTCATGTGATAAATAGGTGAACAGATATGCCTCTCCATTATCAGGAATTTCTAATTTCTATCCAGAAACATAATGCTTACCGTTGCCTACCAATTTCGCTGCAATAAGCTGAGACTGAAAACGAATATGGCCATTTACCAACAAATACTTAACAGGAGCAAGTTTATTACATAACGTGGAAAGTTGGCAAAGATAGAAGCATGCATGTTAAACCAAGACATAATTTAGAAAAGTAACTTAGCATTATCTAATATATTGATCACTAGACTTCACTAGTTGCAGAAAAGATTATGGCTAGAATGCATACTTTGACTGCATTCGGAAAAAGGGGGAAAAAAAACTCCTCCCACCTCTCAAATGGAAAAAACTCTGAAAATAGGAAAAGCAGCCAAATATGCAGCTAAGGCACATCCAAAACATATGTTAAACTGGCAGTCAATCTCCCAATCTGCGGAATGCAGAGCTTGGGCAAAGCCTGCACTAGGAGCAAATAAAAGATCCTGTGCAGCTTGTAAAAGATTCAGACAACTGCAAGTAGAATCTGAAAATTCATGAGAATTGTCAGACTTTAAACCTGGAACATCTAATATCCACAAGAGAGAAAAAACTTCCAGTTCTTCCAGTACTGACAACAGGAGCATGGACTCAGAAGGTTTTTCTCTTTTTCAAACGTTGGGCTCCATTGGGAACATATTGGGAGGGTCAATGGATGTAGTCCTACCCCTGTGAACCATTGCTCTTAGTCTACAATTTGACCAAAATGGTTGGCTGTGAATTGATAATGTATTATACCCTACACTCGGATGAGCAGCTGTTCTATAGAAACTCAGGTGGAACCATGGAAGTCTAGAGACTATAACACGTTACAGAATTTGGCCATATACTCCCAACATATCATCATTTAGGTTTGAGCCTACATAAAGCGAATATTCTCCTTTTATCACACAACCAAATTCCAAATTACATGATTAAATTATCGAGCAAACAGAATCACCATATTGAGATTTTGATCCTGAACAAAAACAAAGAACAAATAATTGTTTGTGTTGAAGTAAAACAAAAAAAGGAAAAAAAAAAATACCTATTTCCAAAAGTGCCAGTGTCCATGGGTAGCTGAGATGAACTAGCACCACCAAAGCACAAACTCTGTGCATTGCTTGGCCCTGTGATCGGCTGCAGGGTGATGCCCCTGAAGCTTCCAACACCGGTGCCACTGGCATTGCTCGCAGAGGGAGAGAGGGATGTCAACGCCGATGAGGAAGTCTGGGATGGAGCGACAGTTTGTGATTCCACAGGCTTTCTTGAACGGTTGCGGCCACGGTGCATGTGGCGCTCACAATACTTTGAACCAGGGTACGCGTCCTTAGAGCAACGCCACTTTTTTCCGTCGGTGCGACGGCATCGCCCTGGTTCTGGGTCCGGTTTCTTCCCGTAGTATGAATAGTAACTCACTGAATCCAAAGGAAAACATTGCAATAATAATCTAAAAGGCGACTTTTGCAAGGAGAGATCTCACAGAGAAGAATGGAGAAATAAAAGAGGCCATGATGATCCACTTGACTACTAGCAGCAGTCGAGGAACTTATGCCCAAAGGTTCTGAGACTACCCTAAATACCAATCAAAATCTAAGAAAAAGGATATGAAAGTTTCTATAGCAGCAAAACAGATCACATTGTGCAAAACTATCACATAAAGCCACAAAGGCACACAAGAAAGCTCCAAGAAAGAGTTGAAAACTACCAAAAAGGGGTAATCAAGAATCGAGATCCCACAAATTTTAATGAACAAGGAAATGGAGGAAAGACTGCCAATAATTACTGCAAATAGCAAGAACTTCCCAACCGCGTCCCCTAGGCAACTTCAACATGTCATGACCATTTTCCAACAAGCTAAATTTCTTTTCACAGAGAGAAGTAGAACAGACAGATCCTATCTCTCCGAACCTATCATTCGAGAAATCGCAAACATGACGATTAAGATTATCGAATCTAAGCTAAAATTGTCCACAAATAAAGAAGACTAGCCAAGAAACCAACCAAAAAGCCCAAATGAAGAGCAACACATGAAAAAGTTGTCGACTTTGGGAGCGCAAACCCATGGGAGAAGTTAGAAACCACTGCAAACAAATGATCGGCCAGAACTGTACCACATCGTAGCCAAACAGTCGACAAATTGATGCGGAAACTGGGAAACCCTCGATTCAAGAAAGGGACTAACTTTGAAACAACCCTGAATCGTAAAAGCTTCAAAAGGAAACAACCGGCAGCAGCAAAATGGGGAGAAGAGGACGAAGAGAACGTTCCAAGAGAACAAAAGGAAAAGGACTTGGCCTCGGCGCCGGCCTCTTACGCGAAGGGTGGTAGTATCTGCCGGGCAAGGTCTCGAAGCTCCTCCGGATGGGAATGATGAGCTCCGGCGGCACGGGAACCCCCGCCATTAGGTACTTTAAGATCAGCGCCTGGTGCTCCAGCTCCTGCCACTGCGTCGCCGTGAACGGCGGCCGGCCCCCGACCACCGCCGCAAAGCTGTTCATCGCCTAAGGAGAGACAAGAACGAGAACGAGAGCGACAAGAAGAAGGCCCCTCGTCCTCCAGCTCACTCATGGCCGAGGGCGGGAGGGACGCTCGCATCCTCCACCGGTGAGGGGAAGCCGTCAAGTTTCGCCATTTTCGGATGGGGAAAGGCCGAAGTGTTGCGCTGCGGAGAGAGACGGTGGCAGTCTTATAGGGTAAAATGCAGGGACTCATAATAGAGCACGGAGAAGGGCGACTATGAAATATAGTGAATCATCATGGGTTCAAATGCAAAAACCTACTGATACATACATATCTGGGATATCGTCTAATAGGCCGAGGAAGTAAAATGATGAAAGATTGAGGTGCAAAGTGAAAAAATGTATATCTAGTGCCATCTAAAATAAGTCAGTCTATATGTCATGGTTTATTGGGTCGGATACAAATCTCGTCTTCAATCTAAGCTTAGGTTTTAACGTGCGGTACTAATCAAGACAACGTAGACATTCTTTTTGGATTTCTCAGCAAAGGTGGCCCACGGGCTTATAAGTTAGGTCTGAGAAGCAAGCCGAGTGATGACCTAACGTGCAATGCCATATACGATGATACCCCCCTTAAGGTCCTTTCACATGCGTGATGCTCTCGACGCATTTACCATCTGGATGACCATGAGTGAAGAACGGGAGTAGTGAAGCTAAAGGCTCAAATAATTGATATGGAGGCATGTGGGTTTTATGACTCGCATGAGCCCACATCTTTTGGTGGAGGAGTACTATTATGAGCTCCACCTTGGCCAAGTTGGAATCTTCTTGCTTGTGTACCCCGGTAGCTTTTTCTTCTACTCCTTTTCCTTCTCCTGTGTCAAACATGGAATCAAAGTGAGAGGAGGGGAAGTGGGTTACTCTCGCACTTGATGCTTTTGTGTGGGGGGGGGGGGGGGGAATCGATGGCCATGACTTATCCAACACTCCTCCAAAGATGTTGCTTCCTTGTGATCTTTGCCCTGTTGGCGTTGCGGCGGCCCCACGGCTGCAGCTCAAAATGGTGAAGGGGGAGGAAGGAAGAGATGGGAAGGGGCGAAGGAGTCTTGTTTCTCTCTCCTCCTCCTCCTCCTCCTCCTTCTGCTGCTCCTCCTCGCACGACAGCAAGTGCATGTGATGGGTACGTCCGCGACCGCCCCCAAAGAGAACCTCTGCTTCGGTGTTATGTAGTTTTCGGGTGGCCGGTGCTACAGGGACCATCGCTTGTCGGTTGTTGTGAACCTGGTAAGGAGGGATGACGGGTACACTACAGTAGAGAGAGAGAGAGAGAGAGAGAGAGAGAGAGAGAGAGAGAGAGCCATTATGTATGTATCTGCAAGTTCAAGCAATTATGCGCCTGGAAGAAAAGAATGCTATCTGCAATGCTACAACAGCACAAGGCTACAGGGAAGCATAAAAGAAAGCAAGAATATAGGTGTATCACCAAAGAGACCTGATGCAATTGAGATGGTGACTTCAGGATCCAGGTCTTGTTATTAGAGGTCAAATGACATAAATCTTACGAGAACTGCGCCAAGCATAAAGAAAGCACCAGCTCCTCTTTTTTCTCAGCTACAAAAGCCATAAATGCACAACATTTCTACACTCCAAAGTTAAAACCAGGTGGGGCCTCCAGAGAACAATGTATGGATGCCACATGACATGCATCAATGAGAAAAGAAGATTATTTTGTCTAAACCAGAGATATCATCCAGAAAACTCTTCCCTTTTTCCCTACTTCCTTCCATGTGTAGGAAAGAGAGATATCCACCCAATCTACTGACCTATAGTGCAGGAACTTTTGAGACTAACAAGAAGAAAGTAAGTTATTTTTACCTTCTCTGCAGACTGCAGGTGAGGTATGAACCAACTCATTCTAAACAAAAGCCTGCAAGCACATAAGAACTGACACATCTGGGAGTCGCACAAAGTCTTCATCTGAGCTTGTAATCAACCCAATCAGTATTTGTTCCATGTCGATGCAACATACTTCTGTAGCTAAGCAGTTGGCCAAAGCAGGAACACCAACGCTCCGAAGAGGATAAGCCGTACTACCTGATCCGAGCGACTGTTCGTAATCCGAGCAACCTCATTCACTAATAAAGCAATTCACGTGAATAGGAAGAAATCAAATCATACTTCTTTAACTGCGAAACAAGAACAGGCCTCTTACGTGAGTTTATTTGTGTACATGAATGTGTAACCAATGCTTACTACGCCAGAGTTACGTTATATATATATAAATATATGTATGTATATATTTATATATATATATATATATATGTATATGTACATATACATAGACATATATATATATATATATATATGTATACATATATATATATATACATACATATATATATATACATATATCCTCCTGATAGATTATTCACGAACCAACAGTGGCTGACGTTGATCGTGTTCCCAAAAATGCCAAAGAGAAAAAGATGATCTATGAGCTCAAATGACGCTCGTTTTAGACTTTGTAACCTTCACGTATAAGAAGCCACAAATGACTACTTCTATCAAAACTGATGGAGTATTTAATGTGGTCAAGCACTTAAAACTCTTTATGCAGTTGTGCAATTTTCTATTGTTGACGCACGAGTTGGCTCGATTGGTTCTTTGTGAAATGTGTAGATCCCCACTGGTGATTTCTTTCGGCTAACGTGGAGTGCAGGTGTTATAAACAAAACGAAGGAAACTCCTGAACGATGGAAACTGTCGGGAGTGGCTTAGTGTTTAAGCGGTCAGACTTAATTCATCCGATTTTTAAGTTAGGAAAATAAAGGATTCATTAGAAAACAAAGGGGGAGAAAAATAACAGTATCAATAATAAATTAAGAGAGTAAATTTTTTTTTTCTTCTCTATCTCGATTTAACCAAGGGCATAACTTTTGGGTAGAATAGACGGGCCTGCTCTCCTTACCGGCGTGTGCTCCCAAGGGTAGGGATTATCACGATGATGTCTTCGGTTGAGCTTTCCGACTTCTTTGGGTTAGACAGGGCATGGTCCCCTCATCGTTTGTTTGGAAGAGAAGGATGGTGAAGTCAAGCTATATCATCAACCATTAATACAGAGCCAAGTTTATTTTCTCAATTACGGGATTAATGAAGAGTGGTTCCTATGGGTTATTTCAAAAACTCGGGACAGGTGACGTGACCTCCCATCGGTGGTTGTAGGGAGTAGGTGGCTCCGGGCTTTCGTTTAGGTCTTGCTTACAAGACGAGGGAAGTTGGGAGGTGGCAAGATTTATCACTATCACTCATCTTATTAAATCTTAAATTTTAATGATGAAATCAATTAATAAGTTTATGGACTGATAAACATTTGAGATATATGACACAGGAGAAATTTCGATCATGAAAAGATAAAATTGTTGAAGTAGGAGAATCAGACGTTGGGCCGGAGAGCATCATGTCATAGTTTGGGTATCGGTTGGAAGGATTATGTATTACGCCAAGAAGATTAGATGTTGTGGAAGATCAACATGTTGATGTATCAAGCAATATACTGAAGGAAAGGACGATGCACCGAAGATTCGGACAAAATGCCGGATGAATAGATGACATGTTGGATAATGTTGGTTTCATGATTGAAATTGTTATATCTTGATCGAAGTCATTTAAGTATCTAATTGAGTTGGTTTTGGAGTGTAACCATATCAACTTGATTAGGAGCCCATTGGGCCTGAACCAGGGTTGAATTGGGCTTGTTAAAAGACTAATTCAATAACATGGAGTTAGGCTAGGCGATGGTACTACCAAAGCTCGGGTTCCCAAGCTATTAGGTAATGGTACCATATTACCTCCTAGTCAGGAAGCGGTACTACTAGAGCCCTGGTTCCCAAGTTCTGTCAAGCAATAGTATCACCCAACGCAAGTAGTAGTATCACTCGGCATAGGCAATAGTATCATCCAATGCAGGCAGTAGTATCGTTAGTACCTTGAAAACCTGAGAATTTAAATTTTTAGCTCTATTTTTTAAGTCATTTAGGGTCTATAAATACCCCACTCATACTTACTTGGCAAATCATGAAAATATGTGATTTTAAGTGTGTAAAATCTCTTGAAAAGTGTTGAATCTTTTTCTCCTTGAGTTTAGAAGTCATTTTGAGAGAAGTGTGAGATTTTGTTGTAAAAGAGATGTATGAATGTTCTCTCCTAAGCCTGTAAAAAAGAGAAAAAGTTATAACAAGAGTAGTTTATCTTTGCCTATTGAAAATAAGATCAGTAGTGAAAGTTGATAGTCTTGAGGGAAGAGGAATCGGGAGTAGACATAGGTCGAGATAATAGAACTACTATAAATCTAGTTTGCATTTCTCTTTATGATTTTTATTTCTATTACTAACTGATTTAATTGCTCACTACTCTTACTCACATTCTAAGTTAAATGTATTTCTGATACATATTTTTCGATTGAATTTTTGAATCAAAATTTTATTTTAAAAGTACTAATTCACCCCCCCCTCTTAGTTCCTTTATGATCCTAACATGTCCCCTATGGAGAGGCATTCTTTAAAACTTCTGTTATAAATATTGGTGCACAAAAACCCATGAAATTGAAAAATCGCGCGTGTTAAGAGATGTGTGTTACCTAGAGAGATTGTATATCCCTGAAAATCCTACAAATTTATTGGAGAGGAAGAAGAGGTCAAATGTCCTCTTCTCTAGTAATGATCCATATGATAGGAGCTGCGAAGATGCTCATCAAATCGCTACAAAGATCTTCTCTTCGCACGCAACACGTAATTAAGAAGGGGTCGGCCCTTCTTGTTTTCCACACGCCCCAAATAGGGGCTATTGGCTGAGAAGGAGAAAGGGTGAGGAGAATAAGAGGTGATAGCCAAAAAGAGAGTCTAGCATATGACCCTTTGGTTCCTTCCTATTTATGGAGGCCCCTTGTTAACTTAACCATAATGAATCCTACCTTATTGGGTGCTGGATCTCCATCCAATTATCCAAGCCTCTTGGATTAATGGATTTTTACCCAATAATCTCTTATTGGATCTTATTCATAAGATCCAATAATTCATGGACTTATTGGATATCCAATAAGATAGGGGCTCCAGTAGAGATCTTATGTTCAAACATCTACTCGTCGCAACACCTACTATATGTGTGTGACCTTTTAGGCCTAATATCGAATTGGTCATAAGTCATACCAGTCAGAACTCTTTCTAACTTAGTGAATTATTATCTCCATAATAATTCACTCAACTCATCGATTGCAGATGTACTAGACCACTACACCGTAGTCCCTAGATAATACAAGGGAATCCAATCCATTAAACATATCTATCCTCAGTTATCATATATCTATAGTCCCTCATTCACCTAATATTCTAAAGATCATCCGGGCATGGTGCTATCAGGCCTATACGGTTTCTACTCGAGTCTCGCTCTAATTGGATTCTCTTGAAGAATTCTTTTTCTCTTAATCTGAATGACATTGGCTAGGGATTTTCTTAAACAAGAATATAAAAGATATTCCTCTCATGACAATGAGAGTGAATGATCATTTATCAACACTCAATAGCCCTCGTAAGGTTGGTCGTCACTCTTGATAGTTGGTTATGCTAGATCTGAAACCTCTAGGCTCATAAGTCCAGTATCAAAGAGTGGAATACTCATATATGACATCTTTAGTATCTTAAGTCTAAAGACCAGATACACTACTAGGATGACGGAATCATTGTATGACAATGAGATATCATCAACTATCTAATATTTCGTGAGCGGATTGATCAGTGAACTCATTCTCTAATGAGCACCTACACAGTATCCCTATTGTTCTAACATAAGCAGTTATGAGACCAACTATCTTCATCATATGTATGGGTTTACAATACACCAATCTATCCAGTTATCTCGATGTCCCTCTCAAGTAACCTGTGATTGGGATTATTTAAGGTTTGTGTTTAAAGGTGAATCGATCTCTTTGTTATGATCTAATCGTAATTTAATTCTCATTGTACAGATCCATGAATATTAGAATATTTACAATAAATAATATGAAGTAAAAATAAATAAATAATAAATAAAAAGAATGTGTATCATGTCACACATGTCATCACTCACGTGATTGCCTTATAAGGCACCTATGACTAACAATGTTGAATGTAGGTCTTAAAGGACGTCGCTCTTCTTATGTTCCTACATGGTGATGTGATCATCATTGACATCGTGGTGCTCGGCATGAAGCCTGTTTGGTATAGTCTATGCTTTCTTGCTGATGTGACCTTTGTTCTAATGGGTGTTGACCTAAGAGACCCCTTTCTCGTTTCCTCCTTTATCTTTATTCTCCCCCTTCCGCACGGGAATTCACTCTCTTATTTTCTAACCTCCCCCTTCTACTTCAAGAGGTTTTCTTCTCCATTTTTACCTCCTCCTTCTACACGATAGGTTGGGTTTTCTTTTAGGCTTGCCCCTTCTTTCGCTTTTGGGGGCCGATACTTGACTGCTTAAGCAGGAGTGTAAGTTCGCAATAATAGATGCTAGCTCGATCGTGTGGGTGGGAGGATTAGTATTAGTCTGCTATAGTGGTTTTTGATTCGATTTTCATAGTAGGAGCATTGGTATCAATCCATCGTAGCGAGTCTTGATTCGATCAACGTAGTGAGAGAAGAGACCGTTGTGATAGGTTTTGGCTCGATCGTATGGGCGGGAGAAGGGACCCATTGTGGCGAGTTCTTACTTGACCTCGTCTATGAGAGGAGGGACCCATCGTAGTAGGTTTTGGCTCGACTGCATGGGTGGGAGAAGGGATCTATCATGGTAGGTTCTTGCTCAATCGTGTATACATGAGGAGGGATTTGTCGAAGCGGGTTTTGGCTCTACTACATGGGTGGGAGAAGGGACCCATTGTGGCAAGTTCTTGCTCGATCGCATCTGCGGGAGGAGGAACCCATCGTAGCATATTTTGGCTTGATCGTATAGGCAAGAGAAGGGACCCGTCATGGCAGGTTCTTGCTCAACAGTGTCCATGGAAGGGGGGACCCATCGTAGCAAGTTTCGACTCGATTGTATAGGCGAGAAAAGGGACTCATCATGGTGGGTTCTTGCTCATCCGTGTCTGTGGGAGGCAGGATCCATTGTAGCGGGTTTTAGCTCGACCATATGGGCAAGGAAAGTGACATGTCATGGCGAGTTCTTGCTCGACCTCATCCACAGGAAGAGGGATCTGTTGTAGTAGGTTTTGGCTTGTCCGCATGGGTGGGAGAAGGGACACGTTGTGGCGGGTTCTTGCTCAACTACATTCGTGGGAGGAGGGATATGTCGTAGTAGGTTTCGGCTTGACTACATGGGTAAGAGAAGGGACTCGTCGTGGAGGGTTCTTACTTAACCACGTCCACGGAAGGAGGGACCCATCGTAGTGGGTTGGATTGGATTATCTTATATCATCCAATTAGATGGATGAGGGACTATAGATATACGGTAACTGAGGACAGACAAGTCAAATAGATTGGATTCCCCTGTACCGTTTGAGGATAATAGCGTAGTGACATAGTACGTCTACAGTCGATGAGTCGAGTGAATTATTATGAAGATAATAATTCATTGAGCTAGAAAGAGTTTTGACAGGTATGCCTCACAGCCAGCTCAATATTGAGCCTAGAGAGTCACACATATATGATAAGTGTTGTGACGATAAGAGGTTCAGATATGAGATATTCGCTGGAGGCCCTATCTTATTAGATATTCAATAAGCCCTTGAATTATAAGATCCAATAAGAGCTAATAAGAAATTATTAAATAAAGATTCACTAATCAAATAGACTTAGTTTGATGAAGATCTACTACCCAATAGGGCAGGATCCATTAAGGTTAAGTTGATTGTGGACCTCTATAAATAGGAGAAAACTAAAGGGTCATAGGCTAGACCCTTTTTTAGCTACTACCTCCTATTCTCCTCTCCCTCTCCTCCTTTGCCAACAGCCCCAATTTCTAGTGTGTGGACAACAAGAAAGGCTGACCCCTTCTTGATCACGTGGTGCATGTGGATAGGAGGATTATGCAATGATTTGAGGAACGTGTTCGTAGCCCTTGCCATGTGAATCACCGCTAAAGAGGAGGATAGTTGACCTTCTTCATCCTCTCTTATAGATCTGTAGGATTTCAGGAATATACGATCTCCCTAGATATTATATTTTTCATATATACATAGTTTTTCAGTTTTATGATTTTTGCGCACCAATCTTCGCACGACGATGAAACCTTTTCTACGAGAAATTTATGATTTTATTTTTTGTTCTTCTACTATACATGTGATGCTGCCCTAGATTTTTCAACACTATTATCATATTTTATAGGGATTTTTCAAGTAAAGTTCATAGTCTTCCAAAGTATTTTTCATCCAAATTACCTGTGCACAACATGCATTTGTCGCTACATATTTAGCCTAAGTTGTAGATAATGCGATAGAGTTTTACTTCTTAAAAAACTAAAAATATGTACATGACCTAAGAACTTACACGTTCCAGATGTACTTTTGTTATCTATTCTACATTCTACAAAGTCAACATCGGCATAAGTAATCAAATAAAAAATTTTAAATTTTGGATACCATAATCCTAAATTAAGAGTTTCTTTTAAGTATCTAAAAATTATTTTAACTACTTTATAATGAGATTGTTTAGGATTGAATTGGAATCTTAAATAAAGCCCAACACTAAATATTATATCAAGTCTAGTTATAGTAAGATATAATAAGCTACTTATCATACCTCTATAAGTCTTTTGATCAAAGCATTTTTCTTCATTGGCCATATCTAATTTGATAGAAATGTTCATTGGTGTGTTAATAACCTTAGTATTATCCATGTGAAACCGTTTTAAGAGATCCAAAGTATACTTAGTTTGACTAATAAAAATTTCATCATTTTGTTGCTTAATTTGTAATCTTGAGAAAAATATCAATTCACCTATTAAACTCATTTCAAATTCTTGGCTCATTTTCTTAGTAAATGATTCATATAAAGATTCATTTGTAGAACCGAAAATAATACAATGAACATAAATTTGAACAATAAAAAAATTATTTTTAAAATATTTAATAAATAATGTGGTATCAACCTTGCTTTAAAAAAATTATTTTGAATAATAAAAGAACTAATCCTCTCGTACCAAGCCCTAGGGGCTTCTTTCAACCCATAAAGAGTATTCTTATTGGCTTTTGACATCTATTTGAAATAATTTAAAATTTTTAAATTATCGTTGCTCAACATAAACTTCTTCGAAAATAAAACCATTAAGAAAAGTACTTTTGATATCTATTTAAAATAATTTAAAATTTTTAAAATATGTATAGGCAAGTAGTATCCTTATTGGCTTCAAGTCTTACTACATAAGTGAAGGTTTCTTTATAATCTATACCTTCTTCTTGGTTGAAACCTTTAGCCACTAAGCTAGCCTTATTTCGAACCATGATATTTTGTTCATCTTATTTATTCCTAAGGATCCATTTAGTGTCAATTACAAGATTATTAGTAGGTCTAGGAACAAGTATCCAAATTTTATTTTTTTAAATTGATTTAATACTTCATGCATTGTCGAAACTCATGAGCCATTTTTAAGAGCATCATCACTACATTTAGGCTCAATTTGAGATAAAAAAGTAGCATTTACTTTTTTTTTATAAAGAATGAGTTTGAATATATTTTAATGTATCTCCAATAATTATTTCCTTAAGATATGCATCTATATACTTTCATTCGTTGGGTAAGATTTCTTTGGAAGTAAATGTATCCAAGTTGCTTTGAATAGGAGAATTCTTATTAAAATTTAATATATCAAATTTAAAATTATCATTAAAATTATTTTTCTTAACTTCGAAAAACTCATTAAAAATAATGTGGATAGATGTCATAAGAACTAAACTTCTTGTATTGAAAACTCGATAAGTTTTAGAAATAGAGGAATATCAAAGAAAAATGCCTTCATCGGATTTTGCATCAAATTTTCCTAAGGTATCCTTTTCATTTAAAATAAAATATTTATATCTAAAAACTTTAAAATATAAAATATTAAGTCTTTTATTGTTACATAATTCATAGGGAGTTTTAGATAGATGAAGTCTTATTAGAACTTTATTCATGACGTAGCATGTCGTGTTAATAACTTCGACTCAAAAATATTTCGATAGGCTATGTTTATTAAGCATGATTCTTGTCATCTCTTGTAAACTCCTATTTTTTTTCTCAACAATTTTATTTTGTTGTAAATTTCTTAGAGTATAGAAATTATGGTTATACCTATTCAAATTATAAATTTTTTGAAAATCATGATTTTTAAATTCACCACCATGCTCACTATCAATAAAAGAAATCATAAAACCTTTTTCATTTTGAATTTGTTTGCAAAACTTAGTAAAATATTTAAAACAATCACCTATATATGCTAAGAAGTATGTTCAAGTACATTTACTATAATCATCAACAATCACAAAAGCATATTTACTATCCTTCCAAACTTATGATGTCAATAGGTCCAAATAAATCTATATGAATTAATTGTAATAGTTTAGAGGTACTCACTTGATTTTTTAGGTTTGAAGATACTTTTTATGTTTTCCTAGTTGGTATGTATCATAAATTTTATCTTTGACAAATTTAATTCTAAGTATTCCTCTTACAAGTTCTTTAGTTGTAATTTATGAGATCAATTTCATACTTACATGACCTAATCTCCTATGCCAAAGTCATGTATCATCATTTAAAATAAAAAAATAAACACTTGCATCATCGTGGACTCATTCTCCAATAAGCATTTGCACTGTAGCCCTAATGTCCTCACACGAGCAACTATGAGACCAACTGCCTCCATCATATGGATGGGTATACAACACACTAGTCTATCTAATTATCTCGATTAGGTAGAGGAGGGACTCGATCTCCACATATCTGGTGGAGGAGAGATTGGATCTCCACAACTCGAGCGAAGGAGGGGATTAAGATTTTCTGACCTCTGTGCCTCGGGCAGAGGAGACACTCGATCTCGATGTCTCGAGTGCAAGAGGGACTAGACATCTATGACTCGGATGAAGGAGAGAATCGGGATTCATCAACCTCCACACCTTAAGCGAAGGAGGGACTCGATCTCCATGCCTCAGGTAGAGGAGAGACTTGATCTCCACATCTCAAGCGGAGGGGGGACTCGACCTCATGACTCAAGTGAAGGAGAGGATAGAGATTTTTCAACCTTCACGCCTCAATCAGAGGAGGGAATCAGGTTTCCCAAACTCCACACCTTAGGTTGAGAAGGGACCGAACCTCTATATCGCAAGCAATGGAGTGACTCGACCTCTATATTGGGAAATCTGGGACAACATCACTAAGCAAAAGAATAGAAAACAAAAATCTCAAAATTCCATAAAAAAAATGCTAGTCATAAGTGCCCTACAAGCCAATCACGTGAGTGATGACACGTGTGACTTAGCACGTTATCTTTTTACTTATTATTATTATTTAATATTTTATCACTTTATATTATCTATTACATAAATATATTATAATATCCATGTATCTGTGCAATGGGAATCAGATCGTGATGAGCTTACGATATTGAGACCAATTCGTCTTTAAACACAGATCCTAAACAATCCTAGTCATATGTCACTCAAGAGGGACATCGAGATAACCGAACAAACTGGTGTACTGTATACCTATACATATGATGGATGTGACTGATCTCATAGCTACTCGTGTGGGGACACTAGGGCTATAGTGTAGGTGCTCATTGAAGAATGAGTTCACTGATTGATCCGCTCATGGAATGTTGGATGGTTAATAATACCTCATTGTCAAACAGTGATTCTATATAGTATATCTGATTCTTAGACTTGAGACACCAAGAATATCATGTATGAGAACTCCACTCTTTGATACTAGACTTATAGGTCTAGAGGTTTCAAATCTAGCACAATCAGTCATCGAGAGTGGTAGCCAACCTTACGAGGGTTATTGAGTATCGATAGAGGATTATCTGCTCTCTATGTCATGAGTGTAATATCTCATATATTCTTGCTTAAACAAATCCCTAGCCAGGATTGTTCGGATTGAAAAAGAAAGAGTTCTCCGAGAGAATCCGATTAAAGCGAGACTCAAGTAGAAACTATATGGGTTTAATAGTACCATGCCCGATATATGATCTCTCTAGGGTATTAGATGGATGATGACCTATAGATACATGATAATTGAGAACAGATAAGTCTAACAGATTGAATTCCCTTATATCGTTTGGGGACTACGGCATAGTAGCTTAGTACATCCACAGTCGATGAGTCAAGTAAATTATTATGGAGATAATAATTTACTAAGCTAGAAGGAGTTCTAATTAGTGTAACTTACGATAAGTCTGATATTGGGCCTAGAGGGTCATACACAAATGGTAAGCATTACGACGAGTAGAGATTTAAATATGAGATATCCATCGAAGCCCCTATGTTATTGGATATCCAATAAGCCTTCGAATTATTGGATCCTATTGATGAGATCTAATAAGAGCCAATAAGAGATTATTGAATAGAGATCCACTAATCTAAGAAACTTGGGTAATTGGATGGAGATCTAATACCCAATAAGGCAGGATCCATTAGGGTTAAGTTGACAAAGGGTCTCTATAAATAGGAGGGAACTAAATGTTTATAGGCTATAGCTTCTCTTGGTTGTCATCTCTTATTCTCCTCTCTCATTCTCCTCCTCAGATAGTAGGCTTGGAGATTTGAGGAGCGTCGTTGTTGCAGTCTTGCTATATGGATCACCACTAGAGAAGAGGACGCTTGACCTCATTCACCCTCTCCTACAGATTTGCAGGGATTTAGGGATATATGATCTTCCTAGGTAACACAATCTTTCATATACATAGTTTTCAATTTTGTGAATTTTATGCACCAATCTTCACACAATGACGAACATAATTTATAGGAAATTTAGGGATTTTGTTTTTTGTTCTTCCACTCGCGTATGTGATACCTTCCCCAGATTTTCCTACAAAATAGTCTCTTGTCGTCATGCAATGATTGATATGCAAAAACCCGCAAAATTAAAAGAACTATGCTTATAAGAAAGTTGTGTTATCTAAGAAGATCATATATCCCTAAATTCTTGCAGATCTGTGGGAGGGGATGAAGGAGGTCAATTGTCCCCATCTCTAGCGATAATCCACATTACAAGAGTTATGAAGACACTCATCAAATCGCTGCTCAAATCTCCTCACAGCGTGCACCAAGCAATCTATAGGATCCAATAATTCATGAGCTTATTGGATATCCAATAAGATAGGGGCTCTAACGGATCTCATATCTGAACCTCTACTTATCACAACATCTACTATATGTATATGACCCTCTAGGCCCAATATCGACCTAGTCGTAAGTCATACCTATCAAAACTCTTTCTAGTTTAATGAATTATTATCTCTATAATAATTCAATCAAGTAAGCCATTATGTCGCAATCCCTATACGATATAGGGGAATCTAATACATTGGATTTGTCTGTCCTCAATTACTATGTATCTATAGTCCCTCATCTATCTAATATCCCAAAGAACGTATACTGGACATAGTGCTGTCAGGCTCATATGGTTTCTACTCGAGTCTCGTTCTAATCGGATTCTCCCAGAGAACTCTTTCTCTCTCGACCCTGGCCAAGAATTTGTCTAAGCAAGAATATATGGAATATTTCTCTCATGACACTGAGAGTAGGTTATCATCTATCGATACTTACTAGCCCTCGTAAATATTGGTTGCCACTCTTGATGACCGACTATGTTAGATCTAAAACTTCCAAGTCTATCAGTATGGTATCAAAGAGTGAAGTACTCATACAGGACATCCTTGGTGTCTCAAGTCCAAGGACCAGATACACCACTAGGACGATGGAATTATTGTTTGACAATGAGGTATCATCAATCATTCAGCATTCTGTGAGTGGATTAATTAGTAAACTCATTCTCCAATGAGCACCTATATTGTATCCCTAGTGTCCCAACACGAGCAATTATAAGACCAACTGCTTCCATCATATGGACGGGTATACAGTACACCAGTCTATTTGATTATCTTGATGTCTCTCTCGAGTAACCTATATCTGGGATAATTTAGGGTCTGTGTTTAAAGGTAAATCGGTCTCATTATCGTGATCTCATTATGATCCAATTTCCATTGCATAGATCCATGGACATCATAATATATGTAGCATGTAGGATAAAGTGATAAAATGTTAAATAATTTAATAAGCAAAAAGAGTAAATATCATGTCACATGTGTTATCACTCACATGATTGGCTTGTAGGATACCTATGACTAGCACTCCATACCTCGGGCGAAAGAGGAACTGAACCTTCACATCTTGGGTAAAGGGAATTAGGATTTCTCGATCTTCATGCCTTGGGCAGAAGAGGGACCTAACCTCCATGACCCAAGAGAAGGAGGGGATTGGGATTTCCCGACCTCCATGCCTCAGGTGGAGGAGGGACCCAACTTCCATGCCTTACGCGGAGGAGGGACAGAACCTCAACATCTCAGCTTAAGGTGTCATCTATTTTATGTATTCTTTTCCTTGTGTCTCTTGTCATGACAGGTTTTTTTTTTTTATGGGTTAGATTTTTTCAACTTATGTACCTTGGGCATATTTTGTCTTATGTCTTCCATTGTGGTGGATTTCTTCATAATGGGTTAGATTTTCTAAACTCATATGCCTTCGACACATTTCGTCTTATGCCTCTCATCATGACGAGTTTCTATTTATACGAGTCGAGTTTTTCTAACTCACATTCTTCAAGAATATTTTATCTTGTGTTTCGGTCATGACAGATTATTTTCTTATGTGAGTCGGATTTTTCTGACTCATGTGCCTCGGACACATTTTGCCTTGTGCCTCTTATCATAACAGGTTTCTCCAACTCATATGTCCCGAGCATATATTGTTTTGTGCCTTCTATTTTAATGAGTTTCTTCTTATACGAGTTAGATTTTCTCAACTTATACACCTCAAGCACAACTTGTCTTGTGCCTCCTACCATGATAGGTTTCTTTTACATGGGTTGGGTTTTTTCAACCATATATCTTGAACATATTTTGTCTTATACTAGATAACATAGGATTTATTAAATCTCAAATTTTGATGATGAAATCAATTGATGTGTTTGTCATCTAATGTATGTTTAAGTGATGCAAGATTAGCTTCGATCAAAAAAGCTAAACCAATTAAAGCAGGAGGAATCGGATGTTGGGTCGGAGTAGAATATGTCAGAAGATTGGACATCAAGCCGAAAGATCGGTCAACGTGTTGACAAAAGGCTTCGTGCCATGAGTTCAGGCATCGGGCCTAGAAGAGCGGACATTGCGCCAAGAAGATCGAAGTTATGGAGGTCAACATGTTGATTAGGCAAAAGGCTGTAAAAGAGGACGATGCGCCGAAGGATTGGCGCCGATGAACCAATGACATGTCGGACAATATAGGATTCGCTTGTAATCGATTATGTCTAGATCAAGTTAGTTTAGAGTTTAATTGAATCAATTTAAAATGTAATTAGGCCAACTCAATTAGGGGTTTAGTTGGGCATGAATCAGGGCTGAATTGGGCTTGTTATTTGGCCCTTTCAGTGTATTGTAGTAGGGTCTGATGGTGGTACCGCTCAGACATAACTTTCAAGATTGTGTCAGGCGGTAGTACTTGTTAGGAATGAGTCGACACTAAGAGGGGGGGGGTGTGAATTAGTGCAGTGGATAAAATCACCGGTTTCGAAAAATCTTTTTGTTCATTGAAAACTGAATTGGAAAGATAACTTGAAATCTCGTTCGTATATGTAGTAAAATCAGTAGGCAAGTAAAGATTCAGTTTACAGTAAAGGTAAATTACTCAAATAGAAATGTAAATCATTTTATAGTGATTCGGTCATCGTGACCTACATCCACTCCATCGATTCCTCTTTCGTCGAGGCCATCGGTATCCACTAACGATCTTCCTTCAATGGGTGAAGATCAACTACCCTTACAACTCGATTCTCCTTTTGATAGGTTTAGGAGAGAACCTTTACAATCCCCTTCACTCCTCTCTTAAACAAGACTAACACTTAAGTTTTGAGAGGAGTTCACACAATATTACAATAGTATTTTCTTTTCTTTTTTGCTCTCAGTTATGTGTATGTTAACCAGGGATAAGATGAGTATTTATAGGCTTCAAGTAGATTCAAACTTGGAGCCTAAAAGTGTCTCATCTCGGGTTTCCCGAGTCTTGGCGGTACCACTACTTGTGCTGAGCGGTACCATTGCATGTAGCATTAACACTGGGTGGTACCACCGTTTGGAAGACTGTGTTTGGGCGGTACCACTGCCTGACATTGCCATTGGGTGGTACCACCGCCCAATCTGTCGGTCCCACCACCTGACATGGTCTCGGAGAATGTGCCACAATAGTGCCAAATAGAAACATGCATCAACGTTTAGGATCGAAAAATAAATTTCGTCATAAAAACCATCAAGACCAAAAAAAAGTATAACACATTAAACTTAAGGCTTCTTCAAACAAGAGATTTGTTCATCATTTTAATTTCAATGATAATATATTTTTCTTTTTATGTGTTTCATTTTATTTGATTAATTTCATATAAGTATGCTCAAGTTTTTCATATGAAAACCATCCATCATATTTAAAACTAAAAATATAATTTTTATTATGATAAAGATCAATAAGCCATAAATTGCAAGAATCATCATGCATAATTTTGAAATATAAACTCATTAATCATGATTATTATGCATCATTACTTTGGGTATGATATCAAAACATGATTCAAGTTTTTTTAAGGTACAACATGTCCAATTTCACATTAAGCATAATATCAAACCTTTTAACATTTTCATTAAGACATCAAGCATAATATCAAGCCTTTTAACATTTTCATTAAGACATCAAGCATGGTTTCATTGGACATAAAGCAATTTCAATCAAAATTTGAAATCATCAAGATACATATTATTTCTTCTTAAAAAAAATATACATAAGATTATCATTAGATTTAAATCTAACATTTTATTCTTTTATCATAAAAAATATAATTTTCATGATCATTTTTTTCAAAATAAAAAGAAGCATGATATAATTTTTGTAATTTTTGTTTTTTACTTACTAATTTAAAAATAACTCATGAAAAATCATTAAGTAATTTCAAAATAAAGTAAAGGAGTTTCGTTTGAGTTGTTTACCTCATTGCTGAGAGTCATCAAAGCGAAGTTCATCGTTTCATCTTCATCAGTTTGCTCCTCATCATCGAATGAGCTCGATGCATCCCAAGATATTTCCTTCTTCTTGCGTTTATAGCAAGTAGTTATGTTCTTCTTAAGTTTCTTTTTATTTTTTGATTCTTGTTTTAAAAACTTCTTAAGCTTTATTGTGAGAAGTTCAAGTTAACCATCACTTGAGCTTTCGCTCAAGTGATCTTCTAATGTTCTAAGTGCAAAATCCTTCCTTTCCTTTAGAAGGTAGTTCTCAAGTTCATAATGTGCCATTTCATAGGTCATCAAAGACCCGATAAGTTCTTCAAGTAAAAATTTATTTAAATCCTTTGTCTCTTATATTGCAATTACTTTCGAATCTTAATTTTTAGAAAGAGATTATAAAACTTTATTAACAAGTTTAAGATTCAAAAAACTTTTACTAAGTGCTTTTAAACCATTGGCGACATCCATAAAACGGTTGTACAAGTCTCCAATGGTTTCACTTGGTTTTATATGAAATAATTCAAAATCATGTATCAAAAGATTTATCTTAGAATCTTTTACTCTACTAGTGCCTTCGTGTGTGTTTCAAGAATATGTCAAATATCATAATTCATTTCGCAAGTAGAAACCCAATTAAATTTATTTTTGCTCAAAGCACAAAATAAAGAATTCATAGCTCTAGCATTTAAAGAAAAAGTTTTCTTCTCCAAATCATTCCATTCATTTATTAGAGTAGAAGACTTTTGAAAGCCGTTTTCAATAATATTCTATAAATTTAAATCCAAGGAATGCAAGAAAACTTTCATTTGAGTTTTCCAATAAATGTAGTTTGTCCCATTGAACATAGAAGGACGAACGATAGAAAAGCCCTCTTGAAAGCCGAAAAGAGTCATTTCTCTTGGGTGTTAAACTAAACAAGAAATAATGTGGCTCTAATACCAACTATTAGGAATGAGTTGACAATAAGAGGGGGGGGGGGGGGTGAATTAGTGCAACGGATAAAATTGTCGGTTTCAAAAAATCTCGTTGTTAGTTGAAAACTGAATCGGAAAGATAACTTGAAATCTCGTTTGTATAGGTAGTGAAAGTAGTAGGCAAGTAAAGACTCAGTTTGTAGTAAAGATAAATTACTCAGATAGAAATGTAAACCATTTTATAGTGGTTCGATCGTCATGACTTACATCCACTCCACTGATTTCTCTTCGGTCGAGGCCACCAGCATCCACTAACGATCTTCCTTCAATGGGTGAAGATCAACTACCCTTACAACTCAATTCTCCTTTTGACAGGTTTAGGAGAGAACCTTTACAACCTTCACTCCTCTCTTAAATAAGACTAACACTTAAGTTTTGAGAAGAGTTCACACAAGATTACAACAACATTTTCTTTTCTTTTTTACTCTCAGTTGTGTATATGTTAACCAGGGATAAGAGGGGTATTTATATGTTTCAAGTGGATTCAAACTTGGAGCCTAAAAGTGTCTCATCCCGGGTCCTAGCAGTACTACCGCTTGCAGCACTAACACTGGGTAGTACCACCACTTGGAAGACTATGGTACCACCCAGACTGGCGATACCACCACCTAACATTGCTATTAGGCGATACCACCACCCAATTTGACGGTACCACCACCTGACATAGTCTCGGAGATTGTGTCACGATGGTGCCATTTGTTGGGTCATTATTTAGGCCTTTGACTTGGCCCAACACAGCCTAAATTTGAGCCCAATTGACCCCTAATTGAGTTGGCCCAATTCTAACCCAATTATGTGCTAACTACGAATTTTAAGACATTTACTAAGCTAAATAAGTCCATAAGTCTATGTTTCTTCCAGCGAGCTTTTCGTGATCTTCCAGCGAACTTCCGACGATCTCTCGACAATGTTCCAATGGACTCTCGACAAGCTCCTGGACTTCATGATGATCTTCTTGGCGAGTTTCGACAAGCTTCTTTGGCAAGCTCCTGAACTACTTGGTCAATTCTAGTAGAACTTCCGATGAACGTCCGGACTTCCGACGAACTCTCGAACTCCCAATGAAATCTCGTTCTTGACTCCGGGACTTCATTTTGCTTTATGCCTTGCTATTGTAGTTAATCCTATACACTTAAAACCCACTTCAATCTAGACAATTATTATAAAGCTTAAATCAAGTGTTGTTTGACATGTCATTGGATTATTGACATTTCGTCCAATGCTTTGGCGCATCGCCCTCTCTTGCGGCCTATTGCCCAATCGGTCAGTTGACCTCCGCAACTCCGATTTTCTTGGGGCAATTTTCGCTCTTCTTGGCCTGATGCCCGAACCAATGACCCAAAGCCTTCTGCCGATACATCAACCGATCCTTCGGCTCGACGTCCAATCTTCAGACATGTTTTTATCCGGCCCAACATGATTCTTTCTGCTTTAATTGTCTCTCCCTGATCGAAGCTTCCTGCATCACTCAAAATGCAGATCAGATCATAAACACTATCAATTGGTTTTATCATCAAATTTTCAGATTCAACAATACCACTAGACTTGGCGGTGGTATCACCTAGACACAATCTTCAAGACTGTGTCAGGTGGTGGTACCATCGAGACATAGTGTCCGAGACTGTGTCAAGTGGTAGTACCGCTAAACTGAGCAGTGGTACCGCCTAGTGTTAGTGCTGCAAGTGGTGGTACCGCTTACACAAACGGTGGTACCACTAGTATCTGGGAAAATCGAAATGAGACTTTTTTTGCTCCAATTTTGATGTAATTTAGGGTTTATAAATACCCTAGCTATTTCTGCATGGAGTAGCAAGAATTGAGCATAAAATTGAGTTGAAAAATGGGGAAAGAAAAATTAAAAACTCTCTTAGGATTTAGAGTCCTTTCTTCCTAATATTTAAAAAGTTCTTCTAAAGGGAAAAGTGAGGTCTAAGAAAGAGAGGTTGTAAGGGTTGTCTCCTAAACCCGTGAAAAGGAGAAAGAGTATAAAAGGATAGTTGATCTTTGCTTATTGAAGGAAGATCGTTTGTGGATGTAGGTCACGACGACCAAACCACTACAAAAATCTAGTTTTGCATTTCTATTTATGCAATTTATCTTACAGCAAACTGCCTTACTTGCTTTACTCTATCATTACACTCTTATGAATGCTTTAAAGTTTAGTATCTTTCCAAAATGGGTTTAATCAAAATGAAGATTTTTTAACCAATAATGTTTTTATCTGACTCGATCTTAACAAGATCATATTTGTAATTATTTGTGTCTTGATCGAAATAGTTTATGTTATAATTGAGTTCGTTTTGGGTGTAACCATGCCAACTCAATTAAAGGCCCATTGGGCCTAAATCAAGATTGAATTGGGCTTATTAGAAGGCCCATTTAATGACCTATAAGTGAGTTAGGCAGTGGCACCACCAGACCAGGTGGTGGAATTGCCTATGAGCTAGAAAATACAAAGTATATGTTTCTAGATGACTCGACGGTGATACCACTAGTGCACAAGATGGCATGTGGGGGTACCGTCAATATCTCAAAAAGCTAAGGATTTAAATTTTTGGCTTCATTTCTAAAGTCATTTGGGGCCTATAAATACACCACTCATTCTTGCTTGAGATAGCAAGAAAAAGAAAAGAAAGATAAAAGAATTCTTGAGAAAAAAAAGTGTGGAGTCTCTTCTTCCTATGGTTTAGAAGTCTTTATAAGAGAGGAGTGAGGTTTCTTTATAAAAGAGAGGTGTAAAAGAACTCTCCTGAGCCTATGAAAAGGAGAAAGGGTTGTAACAAGGGTAGTTGATATCTGTTCATAAAAAAAAGATCGATAGTAAAAGCCGATGGCCTCGAAAGAAGAGGAATCGGGAGTTAATGTGATTGAGATGACCGAACCACTATTAATCTGGTTTGCATTTTCCTTTATGGTTCACATTCTTAATACTAATTGATTTACTTGGTTACTACTCTTATATTTTAAGTTAAATGCATTTCCGATACATGTTTTATCAAATAAAAGTTTTTAAATCATAATTTTTTGAAAGCATTAATTCACCCTCCCCTCTCTTAGTGCCTTTATGATCCTAATAGTTGGTATCAAAGCCAAGTTCTCTCATTTAGTTTAACACCCAAGAGAGATTAAATAATTTTTTTCGATAATCAAGAGGGTTATTCTATCACTCATCCTCATATGTTCAATAGAACAGACTACACATATTCAAAAATATGAATGAGAATTGTTTTACTTTCTATATATTTTAATTTATGGAATGTTACTAAATTTGGTTTTCTAAAACCCTTAAATTAATGAATGAATGGAATAATTTTGAGAAGAAAACATTTTCGCTGAATGCTAATACTATAAATGATTTGTTTTGTGCTTTAGACAAAAATGAGTTTAATCGTGTTTCGACTTATGAAACTGCACATGATATTTGGCATACACTTGAAGTTACTCGTGAAGACACAAATAGAGTTACATAATCTAAGATTAATCTTTTAGTACATAGTTTTGAATTATTTAGAATGAAGTCAAGCGAAACCATTGGTAACATGTATACCCGTTTTATAAATGTTGTTAATAGTTTGAAAGCTTTTAGTAAATATTTTACTAATCTTAAACTTGTTAACAAAATTCTAAGACCCCTTTCAAAAGACATGAATAATTTTTCCCTTAATGAACTCATAGGATCATTAATGACCTATGAAATGACTTGCAAGGCATATGATAAATATGAGAACAACCTTTTAAATAATAGGAAAGATATTGTACTTAGAACCAAAGAAGACTAGTAGAGTAAAAGCTCAAGCGATGATAAGGACTTGGAACTCTTTAGATATTGCACTTAGAATCAAAGAAGACCACTCAAGTGAAAACTCAAGCGATAATGAGAACTTTGAACTCTTTACAAAAAAAATTTAAAAAGTTTATGAAAAGGAATAAAACAAATCCTGTAAAATAAGACTCTAAGAATAAAAATAAACTAAAAAAGGACAATTATTTGCTATGAATGCAAGAAACTGGGGTACTTTAAAAATGAGTGTCCACAACTAAAGAAAAAGATACTTACACAGAAGAAGAATAAAGCACTCAAGGTGACTTACGATGAATCAAGTGTTTTAGAAGATTAAGAGCAAACCAATAAAAATAAAGTAGTGAACTACGCATTGATGGCTTTCGACGACGAGGTATGTGACTCACTTGAAATCTTTTTACCTTATAATGAATTACTTGATGCATTTCATGATTTGTATGATGAATTTAAATTAGTTGGTAAGAAATATAAATTATTAAAAAAGGATCATATTTCTCTCTCTAGTAAATTTGATAAATTAAAAAATGAATATGAGAATTTCATGTTAACTCCTTGCACTAAATATGAAGAATTAGATTTATACAAAAAAGAAAATTTTGTTATTACAACAAACATTAGAAAATTTTAAAATTAGTAGCAAATCATTAAACATGATTCTTGCTAATAAAGGTCATGCATGTAGAAAGGAAGGAATCGGCTTTGTGAGTAGTAACACTTAACAAAAGCCAACTATATTTGTTAAAGAACCCACATTACATGTTTCCTTGAAAGTTAAATAAAATTTTATGGTAAGTGTGGTTATTATGCTTATAAATATTCATTTAAAAAGTATAGCTCTCATAAACTAGTTTGGGTTCATAAAAGAATCATAAATGACTTAATGCTAAAAGTCAAGATAGATAGATCTAATCATAAGAGACCCAAAGTTAAATAGGTACCTAGAACAATCTACCTTTTTTGTAGATATATCTACAATTGAAAGCTATGAGCAAAAGATAATATCTTGATAATGGATGCTCAAGGCATATGATCGGAGATCCAACACACTTCACAAAGCTCACTAGCCAAAACAACGATAATAAAGGAAAGATCATTGGAATTAGAATTATTAGTAACAAATCAAATCTTTTAATTGAAGATGTTTTATTAGTTAATTGTTATACTATTGATCTTAATGATTGTCATGACTTATTTTTTGGTTTTAAATGATTATGCATTGCTTTGACATAGAAGACTACAACATGCTAGTATGATATCAATCACATAAATTAAAACTAAAAGATGAATGCATTTTTCTTGAAAATTTCTCTATCTCTAAAGCTTATTAAGTTTTCAATAAGAGAATGATGAATCTATTTATGTTATTTTTGAATCTCTTGAATTAAGAAATAATTTTGATTATTTTAATTTTATAATTTAATTTTTTTCTCTCCAAAGCAACTTGGATACTTTTACTTCTAAATAATTTTTACCTAAGGAATGAAAGTATATAGATACACATCCTAAAGAGCTAATCAGTGGAGATACATTAAAAGGTATTCAAACTCACTCTTTATTGAAAAATACTTATTCAAATATATGAATCAAGAACTTTTATTAATTCTCATATAAATCTCTCATTTTATTAAAGAGAATATTTATCCATACGTATCATAATCTTTCACTTGATAATTGAGATTTACTATTTGATCTTATAAGATTTTTTTTAATATTTACTAAAGAGGAGATGTATCCAAATAAATCATGATTTTTCTCTTAATTTCTCAGTATTCATAACTTAAAATTTATTTATTTCATATGACTCTCTTATATTCATAAATTATATACCCCATCACCAAATTGATTTTTTATGATCTTTTTCATGTTATGATTGGAACATTAATATAAAGAGAGAAAATTTGTACCTTCTCTTATTAGTGACAATGACAAAGAGGGAGAGAGAATTATTAGCTTTTACATCTCAAAAGAAAAACAAAGAATTATTAGTTTTCACATTTCAAAAGAAAAGTAAAAATTGCTAGTTTGCACATCTCAAAGAGAAACAAAAACTTGTTAGCTTGTATACTTCAAAGATAAATAATGAACTTACAGCATTTTCTTTTTTGTTGATGACAAAGGGAAAGAAGTTGAATGTAATCTTTGATAATTTGATTTAAAATTTTGATGATTTGAAATTATGCATGCAAGGATATCTTAACGCATGATGATTTGAAATTATGGTTTTATGATGCATGCAATGATGTTTTAACTATGATATGAAAGTCACTATAATTAAAATTGTTTTGACTTGAATTTAAAGGTTATTATTTTCTTAATTCTAAGTTTATTTCAATTTGTCATATAGATATGGGGAGTTTATTTAAAACTCCGTCATCAATTGGTTGTCATTATAAAAAAAGAGGAGATTATTGAATCTCATATTTTGATGATGAAATCAATTAATAAAGTTATTATTTAATGAGTGTTTGAGTGATTAAAAACTAACTTTGTGCCACTTGGACATTGAGCAAGAAGAATAGGGTATTACACCAAGAAGATCGAATATTATGGGAGGTCAACATTGTTGAATCTTGAATTTTGATGATAAAACCAATTAATAGTGTTTATGATTTGATCTGCATTTTGAGTGATGTAGGAAGCTTCGATTAGGGAAAGACAATTAAAGCAAGAAGAATCATGTTGGGCTAGAGTGGAACATGTCAGAAGATTGGACGTCGAGCTAGAGGATTAGTCGACGCATCGACTTTGGGCCATAGGTTCAAGCATCGAGCCAAGAAGAGTGAAAATTGTACCAAGGAAATCAGAGTTACGAAGGTCAACTGGTCGATTAGGCAATAGGCTGCAAGAGAGGATGATGCGTCGAGCAATCGGACGAAGCATCGATGAACCAATGACATGCTGGACAATATTTTATTTAAGCTTTGTAATACTTGTCTAGATCGAAGTAGATTTTTAAGTGTGTAGGATTAACTACGAAAACGATCAAGGCATAAAGCAAAATGAAGTCCTAGAGTCAAGAACAAGATTTCGTTGAGAGTTAGAGAGTTCGTCGGAAGTCCGGACATTTGTTAGAAGTTCTGTCAGAATTGATCGAGAAGTCCAGGAGCTTACCAAAGAAGCTCATCGTAACTCACTAAGAAGATTGTCACGAAGTCCAAGAGCTTACCGAGAGTCCACTAAAACATTACCGAGAGATCGTTAGAAGCTCGCTGTAAGAAACCTAGACTTACCGGACTTATTTAGCTTAGTGTATGCCATAAATTTGTACTTAGCATATAATTGGGTTGGAATTAGGCCAACTTAATTAGGGGCCAATTGGGCCTAAGCTTAGGGTTGTGTTGGGCCAAGTAAAAGGCTCAAATAGTGACCCAGCAGATGGAACCGTTGTGGCACAATTTTTGAAACTATGTCAAGCGATGGTACTGCCCAGACACAATCTTGAGAGACTATCAATTGGTGGTACCGCTAGACTGGGCGATGGTACCGGCCAATGACAGGGTGTTAGGCGGTGGTATCACCAGTACCCCGAAAACTAGGGAAGAGACACATTTAGGCTCCAAGTTTGAATCCACTTAAAGCCTATAAATACTCCTCTCATCCCTGGTTAACAAACACATAATTGAGAGCAAAAAGAAAAGAAAATATTATTGTAATCTTATGTGAACTCCTCTCAAATTCTAAGTGTTAGTCTTGTTTAAGAGAGGAGTAAAGGGGGTTGTAAAGGTTCTCTCCTGAACTTGTCAAAAGAAGAATCGAGTTATAAGGGTAGTTGATCTTTGCCCATTGAAAGAAGATCATTAGTGGGTGACGGTGGCCTCAACGGAAGAGGAATCGACAAAGTGAATGTAGGTCACGATGACTGAATCACTATAAAATTTGGTTTGCATTTCTGCTTTACTATTTACATTTATTGCAAACTGTCATACTTCCTTATTACTTTAGCTGCATACTCTTACGTATGTGTTTCAAGTTAACATTTTTTTAAATCAATTTTTTTAACGTACGAAGAAATTTTAAACCAACGTTTTTATCTACTGTACTAATTCACCAACCCCTCCCCCCCTCCTCCTCCTCCTCTTAGTTCTGACTTGTTCCTAATAGTTGGTATTAGAGCCACATTTTTTTTCTCATTTGGTTTGACATCTAAGAGAAATGGCTCTTTTTGACTTTCAAGAGGGCTTTTCAATCGTTCGTCCTCATATGTTCAATGGGACAAAATACACTTATTGGAAAACTCGTATGAGAGTTTTCTTACTTTCTTTGAACCTTAATTTATGGAATATTATTGAAATAGTTTTTAAAAGTCTTCTACTCCAATGAACGAATGGAATGATTTGAAGAAGAAAATTTTTTCTTTGAATGCTGAAGTCTAAAAGCTCTTAATAAAAGTTTTCTAAATTTTGAACTTGTGAATAAAGTTTTACGATCACTTTCTAAAAATTTGGATTCGAAAGTAACGACAATACAAGAATCAAAGAACTTGAACCATTTTCCATTTGAAGAACTTATCGGGTCTTTAATGACCTATGAAATGAGTTATTTAGCAACAAACAAATATGAGAACAATCTTCCAAAGAATGGGAATGATTTGACACTTCGAATAATAGAATACTACTTGAGTGATAACTCAAGTGATGATGATGATGACTTTGAACTTTTCACTATAAAATTTAAAAAGTTCATTAAACAAGAATTAAAGAATAAAAATAAACTTAAAAAGAAGTTGCCAAAGAAGAAAAGAGCACTCAAGGTGACTTGAGACGAAACGAGTGCATCCGAAGATGAAGAGTAAACCAATAAAGAGCAAACCGATGAAGACGAAGTGGTGAACTTTGCTTTGGTGACTCTCATCAATGAGGTAAACAATTCAAATGAAACTTCTTTAGTTTACTTTGAAATTACTTGATGCTTTTTTATGAGTTATTTTTAAATTAATTAGTAAAAAAACATAAAAATATAAAAAATATCATGCTTCTTTTTCTAGTAATTTTGAAAATGATAATGACAATTGCATATTTTATGAAAATATAAAAAAATATTATATATGAATGTAATGTTTGTACACCAAATAAGATTAATCTTATGAATGCTCTTAAGAAGTAATAATGTATATTTTGATAATTTTCGTATTACTTTTTGATTTTGATTGAAGATGCTTTATGTTCAATGAAACCATGCTTGATGATTTCTATTATTTCCGTATTGCTTTTCAATTATAAATAAAGAAGCAATAATATATATCTTGATGATTTATATATTGCTCTTTTATTTTGATTTTAATTAAAAATACTCTATGTTTAATGAAATCATGTTTGATGATTTAATGATGCATAATAATGTAAGACGTAATAAAAACGTTAAAAGTCTTTGTGATCTTTATGATTTATGATTTATTGAACCTTGCCGTTCGGATTTAAACATGATGGATGGTTTTCTTGAGCATGCTTATATAAAATCAATCACATAAAATGAAACACAAAAAAAGAAAAATATATTATCATTGAAATTAAAATGATGAATCAAATCTTTGTTTAAAGAAGCCTTATGTTTAATATTTTTTTTTTTTTGGTCTTGATGCCTTTTATGATGAAATTTATTTTTCGATCCTAAACGTTGATGTATGTTTTTATTTGGCATAAAAAGATAAAGGAATGCTTGTCTGAAATTAACAACTTAAAATAAAATATCTCTATCTTATTAATTTTTCAATAAAAGATTTATGAATCCATGTATATTATGCTTTGTGAATCTCTTGGATTATGAAAATGATTTGAATTTGAATGAGTTTTATTGAAATCATAATTTCTTGAGACTTATAACATGAAATCTTTTATGAATCAAGATCTTGTATTTAATCTCCTATACTTCTTCTTGTCATTTACTAAAGAGGAAAATTATGTAGATGAATCATGATTTTTTTTATAATTATAACTTTTTTTTAATTAAGACATTATGCATGAATCAAGTTCTTATGTGAATCTATCTACATTGCCTACATTGAATTTTCTGAAAAGTGATTTTGATAATGATTTTAGATCTATTTTTATATGACTAATGATGCATGTAATACTATGACTTGTTACTAAAATGATGTATCATGAATGCTTTAGTATCATATATGATATGATCATAGTAATGATTGATTTATTTTTTGTATCATGTATGAAGCAAGGATGAAAAGTAATTGTTTGAAATTATGCATGTTATATATTGAAGACTTGAAACCATGTTTTGGCATCATGCATACCCAAATAATATTGATTTAAAAATTTATTGATTTAGTATCATGCCCAACGTAATAATGATGATGACTTGGCATTTCTTACAAGAACACTTTATGGGTTAAGATTTATTTTCTTTATCCAAATGATAATATTGATTTCTCTTGATACTTGAGATCTTTCTATGAATTGAGATTTTTTTTTCCTTATTTCTTCTTGTCATTTACTAAAGAGAAGAATTTTCTATCTGAATCATGATTTTGATGATTGAAGATTTTATATGCATGAATTGAGATCTTGTTCTCCTACGATTCATTTTTCTATTCACTAAAAAGGAAACTTATTCTTATAAATCATGATATGCTACTTGATATCTTGATAATTTATGACTTGAGTTTTGTTATATATTATTCCCCTCCTTTTGACTATGACAAAGTGGGAGAAAATAAATGATGAATATTCGGTACCAACAATCATGAAGTGATAAATGCTTAAAAAATATTAATTTAATGTTTGGTATCATGAATGCTTTCGTATCATGCATAAGAGTAATGATGAAGATTTTGAAAACAAATGTTTATATCATGTTTGATAATTTTACATTTTGAAATTATGTATGATGAGTTGAAGTGATGTTGGTTTAAAAATATTTATTCAAATGTATGAATCAACAATCTTTTTGTCGAATGAATCATGATTTTTCTTGTGAATTCTTGGAATTATAACCAGAGTCTTCTTTTTAAATCAAGATTATTTCCTATCATGCTTTCCATTTTCAAAGAAGAAACTTGTCAAAAATGATATATGGTCTTTTGACATTCATGACTTGATTTTTCATCTTTGTTGTTTACCTTTGTCATGATTTAAAAATTGATGTAAAGAAAAAAGAATTACAATGTTGTATTTTTCCCTTCTTTTTGACAATGACAAAGGGGGAGAAAAACTTGCTAGCCTTCATACTTCAAAGAGAAGTAACACTTGCCGAATTGCTAGCTTGCATATTGTAAAATGAAGTAAAATTTTGCTAGCTTGTGCTTTGCCAAAGAAGCAAAAAATTACTAGCTTGCATGATGATAAAACTTAAGATTATATTTATAATGTAATAATTTGAAAGTTGCTAAATGCACTTCTCCTTTTTGTTAATGACAAAGGTGGGGAAGTTATAATAATAATCATGCATGGAATGATATATTAAAATTTTGATTATATATGATTTTATAATGATGTGTTACAAATATTCATGATTAAATTTGCTTTGACTTGAATTCAACTTGAATTCAAGGTTCTATCAATATATGCATATTGATAGGGGAGTTAAGGTTAACTCTGTCCTCAATTGGTTGTCATCATCAAAAAGGGAGAGATTGTTGAATCTCAGATTTTGATGATGAAACCAATTGATAGTGTTTATGATTTGATTTGCGTTTTGAGTGACGCAGAAATCTTTGATCAGGAAAATATGATTAAAGCAAGAAGAATCATGTTGGTCTAGAGTGAAACATGTTAGAAGATTAAACATCGAACCGGAGGATTGGTCGATGTATCAGTAGAAAGCTTCAGGCCATAGGTTTGGGCATCGAGTCAAAAAGAGTGGAAATTGTACTAAGAAAATTGAAGTTGTGGAGGTTAACTGACCGATTGGGCAATAAGCCGCAAGAGAGGACGATGCGCCGAACAATCAGACGAAGCATCGATGAACCAATGACATGCCGGACAACATTTGATTCAATCTTTGTAATAATTGTCTAGATTGAAATAGGTTTATAAGTGTGCAAGATTAACTATAATAACGATCAAGGCATAAAGCAAAATGAAGTCCTAAAGTCAAGAATGAGATTTCATTGGGAGTTCGAGAGTTCATCGGAAGTCCGAACATTCATCGGAAGTTCTATCGGAATTGACCGAGAAGTCTAGGAGCTTGCCAAAGAAGCTTATCGGAACTCACCAAGAAGATCATCTTGAAGTCCAAGAGCTTATTGGGAGTCTGTTGGAATATTGTCGAGAGATCGTCGAAAGTTCGCCAATAAATCGATGGAAGCTCATTGGAAGAAACCTAGACTTACCAGACTTATTTAGCTTAGTGTATGCCTTAAAATTCGTAGTTAGCACGTAATTGGGTTAGAATTGGACCAACTTAATTAGGGGCCAATTGGGCCCAAGTTTAGGGTTGTGTTGGGCCAAGTGGAAGGCCCAAACAGTGACCCAACATGTGAAACTATCATGGCACAATTTTTGAGATTGTGTCAGACGATGGTACCGCCAGTATGGGTGGTGGTACCACCCAGACACAATCTTTGAGAGACTGTTAGGTGGTGGTACCGTCCAGTGGCGGGGTGTCAAGTGATTGTACCACTAGACTAGGCGGTGGTACCGCCCAGTGTTAGTGCTACAAGCGATAGTACCGCCCAGTGTTAGTGCTACAGGCGGTAGTACCGCCCAGCATTGGCGATGGTATCGCCAGTACCCCAAAAACTAGGGATGAGACACTTTTAGGCTCCAAGTTTGAATCCACTTAAGCCTATAAATAACTCTCTCTTCCCTGGTTAACAAACACATAATTGAGAGCAAACAGAAAAGAAAACATTGTTGTAATCTTGTGTGAACTCCTCTCAAACTCTAAGTGTTAGTCTTATTTAAGAGAGGAGTGAAGGGAGTTGTAAAGGTTCTCTCTTGAACCTGTCAAAAGGAGAATCGAGTTGTAAGGGTAGTTGATCTTCTCCCATTGAAGAAAGATCATTAATAGATGTCGGTAGCCTCAATAGAAGAGGAATCGACGGAGTGGATGTAGGTCAAGACGATTGAACCACTATAAAATCTAGTTTGCATTTTTGCTATGCTATTTACATTTATTGCAAACTGCCATATTTCCTCATTACTTTAGCTGCACACTTTTACGAACGTGTTTCAAGTTAACATCTCTCTTAAATCATTTTTTTTAACGTACGAAGAAATTTCAAACTGACGTTTTTATCCACTGCATTGATTCACACCCCCCCCCCCTCTTAGTACCGACTCGTTCCTAACAAACATATTAATAGATTGGGCAATTCGTCGAATGAGAGGACAATGCACTGAAGGTTTGGACGAAGCGTCGGATAACAAATTGTTTGTGTCTTGATTGAAGTAGTTTAGGTTGTAATTGAGTTGGTTTTGGGTGTAACCATGCTAACTCAATTAAGGGCTCATTGGCTATGAATCGGAGCTGAATTTGGCCTATTGTAAGGCCCATTCAGTGACCTACAGTTGGGTCAGGCGATAACACCGCTAGACTAAGTAGTGGAATCGCATATGAGTCGGAAAGTACCGAGTATACATTTTCAAAAGACTCGAAGGTGGTACTGCTAGTGTTAAGCGGTGTTACCGTCAGTACATAGTCTTTTATATTATGTCAGGTGATGGTACCACCCAATACAAGTAGTGGTACCGTCAGTACCTTGAAAACCCAAGGATTTAAATTTTTAACTCCATTTCTGAAGCTATTTAAGGCTTATAAATACCTCACTCATTCTTTCTTAAAATAGCAAGAAAAAGATAAGAAAGGGGAAAATTTCTTGAGGGAAAAAAAGTGTGTAATATCTCTTAAAGTATTGAGTCTCTTCCTCCTAAGATTTAGAAGTCTTTCTAAGAGAGAAGTGAGATATCTTTATAAAAGATAAGTATAAAGATTCTCTCCTGAGCCTATAAAAAGGAGAAAGAGTTATAATAAGGTTAGTTGATCTTCGCTTATTGAAAAGAAGATCAGTAGTGAAAGCCGGTGACCTCGAGAGAAGAGAAATCGAGAATGGACATAAGTTGGGATGATCGAATCATTATAAATCCAGTTTATATTTTCCTTTATGCTTTTTATTCTTATTACTGATTGATTTACTTACTACTCTTACTCACATTTTAAGTTAAACGCATTTCCGAAACAGGTTTCATCGAACGAAAGTTTTCAAATCATAATTTTTCAAAAGCACTAATTCACCATCCACTCCCCCTCTTAGTACCTCTATGATCCTAACAAAGTTTTCCTAACTTATACACCTTGAGCACATTTTGCTTTGTGCCTCCCGCCATTATGGGCTTCTTCTTATGGGAATCAAGTTTTCTCGACTCATATGTCTCGAACATCTTTACACTCTTCAAGATGGTCTTCACATATCGATCATTTTTATGCTTCCTAAGGTGCCCCTTCATCGATTAGTGTTGCCTCAAATTTGATCCAAAGATATACTTATCTTCAAAATTAGAGAAGAGAGACTGTTCCTTTTCTTATAAATCTATTTTAATTATGAGGGGTGAGGCTTATCCTCTCATTTGAGCCTCTGTGGCCTCTCTTGGGAGCTTTCTCTTCTTAGCCCTAGTTCTCATCTATAAGGTGTGTCAATCATGTGCATGCAAAGTTTGGGCATTAAGCCAAATCATGTTACATATGTTGGGGTTCTTACAGCTTGTGGTCATGTTGGACCCTACGGAGAGCACTGTTCATGTGTGATTGATTTGCTAGCTCGTGCTGGTAGATTAAATGAGGCTGAAAATTTTATGGATCAAATGCCTTTTGAACCTGATATTGTGATGTGGAAGTCTATCCTAGCCGCATGCAGGATGCACAATAATGTGGAAATTGGAAGGAGAGCAGCAGAAAATATATTAGATATTGATCCTCAAAATTCTGCAGCTTATGTTTTATTATGCAACATCTATGCTTCCTCTGGCCATTGGGATGATTTTGCAAGACTAAGAAAGATGATGAAAAGTAACAGTGTGAAAAAGTCACCTGGAAAGAGCTGGATCAAGGTAAAGGGAAATGTGCATGTCTTCATAGTGGAAGATAGGTCACACCATGAATCTAGAGGTATATATGAAATGTTAGAACTTTTGGAATTAGAGATGCTGGATGCTAGCTATGATCCCAAATGTGGTCATAGCATAAATAAATGATAGGTCACTTGCATAAATAAATTTAAGCATCCAGAAGACAGAACCTGCCGCCAAAACATATAAATGTGGTGATCACCACATCATGATGTGGAATCATTTTTGTTGAGATAATTGGTGTACTTGAGAACACGGTAATTTATGAAGCTGAAACCAGATTTAGCAACCAGTACAATCTCAGGTTCCTCAGTTGGGTCTTAGAATCTCTTGAACTTGATGAATGATGCTGCAAATTTTCATTCCAGATACAGTAATAGCATTCTCCCTAATTTGTCATGAAGACCAGGAAGTTTCAGTGCCGAACCACTCCATGGTAATATTCTAAATCTGTGAGCACTCTTTTATTTAATTCTAGTAATTGGTCAAATGGAAAGTGATAGCTCCCAATTATACACACTGGCAAATATTCCTCATTTTAATTTATGTTCATTTTCTTGTAGGATCTGTTCAGAATGAACGATTAATCTACTATCTAACCTGGAGGCTTATATGGTTCTTGCAACAGATCCATTTGCATCTGGTACGATTAATCTTCCAGCTTCCTTATTGGCCGATCATATAGACAATGTGATCTACATGATATATTACAGTAGAGAAGCACAAGGAGTTTAACCTAGTCATCCGTGTGCTATTGCTTCTGAGCTGTCAATATCTTACTCTTATATTCAGAATAATAGAGAAATACTAGAATTTGCTGCTACTGGCACCGACATATTGAGATGGAAGTGTCCACTGTAGTTCAATTTCAAGACTCACGAAGATAATGCTGCCATGCTGATATCTTTCTTGTATGGTAAACCTTATGCCATCCATCATTTGTTGTCTGTTTCTTAGACTCATGATGTCATGGAAAGAAGCAAGTTTACAGAGGGGCTTAATTTTACTCGGTAAAAATAAATCAATCAAAGGCCTTAGATTGGTGCCATTTCTTCCACACAAGCACATGTTGCATCTGTAACTCACTAGTCTCTGCCTGTATCTTCATCTTAATTTCTAGCTATCAACACCAATAAATGCTATGCTTATTCTGTTTGCTAGCTCATGTCAGAAAACCTTTCTTGAGGGCCTATTATACACATATCTAGCCGTCAAATCCTTAGACTTTTGTTTCATTCTCTTTCTCGTAGCGAATGCACAAGAACATTCTGATTCCTCGAGACAATAATACCACCATCACTACCATGAGCAGCTGCGTCATCAACAGAAGCACAGCAAAACTTACAGTACTAGCACCAACATGCAAAATATGATCCAAGAGCACCAGAACTTCCACTGCTGTTAGAATTATGGAAAGGCCATTAACACAAGATCAAGAAGCTCTCAGATTGCAATTCGTTGGGTACTAAGTTCTGCTAGTACAAGGACTGCAGCCTCTGGCAGCTGCGCCCTTCCACAACGAAGCAAATGACACTAAACTCAAGGTGTCACCCTGGAACATTCCAGTCAGCGGCAGATGTAGGAAGAACAAGCGCATCAAGAGGGGAGCGACCCGGTCAAACCTATTCATCTGACTCTTCTATTTTGCTAATTCCAGAGAACAGGTGTGATATACAAATTAAGAATCATGTGTGGGTTATTCCAATTGTGTTCTTAATGCAGTCCGGTTATTTACATTGTAGAGTTAAAATGAATGTATAAATCATACCTTTTCAAGATTATAGTCGGGTTATGCAATATCTTGGACTTGGACTTCTTTATCTTAACCCTCCCCTTTATAGAGGACTCATGTAATGTTCATCTACCTGACGATATACATTTTAAAATTTTTTTAATAGGTTAAGATTCAAAACCTTATTGTGTGAATCTATGATGTTGTTGTATTGGATATCGTTTCGACCTTGGTGATAAATTTTTCTGAAGGTAAAAAAATGATAAATATAAACTTTATAATAGGTAAAATAGTCACGGATTTGAATCTACTTACATGTATCAAACTTACATATAAGAACATAATATATGCAAATTGAATAGATGTGGGTACCTTAAAAAAAAAAAACAATTCTAATATCATCAAATCTAAACCTGGATCCAATTTTCTACTCATTTAAACCCGAATCTTTTGGTACCCAAAATCAAATCTGAACCTGACTCTAGAACCTACTACTTCATCTAAAAAATGGATCAAATAGACATAAATGTCAAAAAAAAATCCCAATATCATTAAATGATTTCTTCTACCTCTATAGGTCATGATGTCTTTCTTTTCTTGCACAAGCTCTATCTAATCTTACAATCGCTTGATAGCTAAGGAGGTTGATGCTTTGTCCTTGGACAACCCAAGGGCGGAGGAAGTTCCATCCTCCCCCTTGTTGGGAGAGTTGGTTCCCGTGAACCCAAATGTTTAGGTTTCTTTATTTGTCTTCTGATGCTATAGAGGTATGACTTCATTTTATTAGTATCGCCTCAAATTTGATCTGAAAGGATACTTATCTTCAATATGGGAGGAGACAAATTAGTCCTTTTCTTATAAATTCCCCTTAACTACGGGGGTGAGGCTCATTCTCTCATTTGAGTCTCTATGATCTCCCTTGGGAGCTTTCACTTATTAGCCCTTGTTCTTCTTAGGTCGATGTTGGTCTTCTTCTTGATAGTGGGTCTCAGGTGCTTCTAAGATGTTGACATGATGTCGGATCAAGGAACCTCAATGGGTGTCGATGGCAAGTTAAACCAACTATTGCAATTGAGTTGATGGCACTATTTGTGGGGCTAATTAGAGAAAAAAATATAGTGATAACCTGTTTCATACCTATTAGCATATGCATTTGTTGAGTAAGATTTAAGAACATGTAAGCGAAGGATAAGCATGTGGCTTAAGGTTGTCCCTAAAAGTGAGAAGCTCGAGTCATTGAATATATGTTAATATCGTATCAGTGTTTATACTGAGGTGGATGCACCCGAATGTGAAATGGGTAACTATTTCCCTCATTGAGTGAAAGTACTCTGGGCCAGAGGCAAAACCTCTTTATTTGAGTGTTTATTGAGATGGTCGGTGAGCAAGTATTCCTGTAACATCGGACCCTCCTTCTACTATCAAAATGTTACGGGAAGAAGTTGTTCACAACCTAACTGGCTCAATGTGGTCCGGACCTATATACGTCGGGTTACTCGAGGTACTTCCAAGGTAAAAATGTCGAGCTCCCAAGGTGAAGAGAGGTTTCCTAATTCAATTCTTTTGACGCCTAAGTTAGTAACATAAGGTGGGTGAATGTGAACGTGAGTGATCGAAAAGTGCTCTCTTTTCATTGTGTTGATTATGAGTTTTTATATGTGATTACAAAGGGATGAAATATTTTATAGAATATTCTTTGAGAAGATAATTTTTAATCACTTACAATAATCTTTCATTGATCTTTTATGCATGTGAGTGAGAATGAAAAGAACAATATGTGATCATCTGTTGTGCATATAGATAAACAAATGAATCAAGTTTTATATCTGATTATAAAAGGATGAAATATTTTATAGAATATTCTCTAAGAAGATAACGAGGAAAGAATAATATGTAATCATTTGTTGTGCATATAAATAAATAAATGAAATAATCTTTGTCTTGTCGTTCAATCGATACCATGTGAAAATAATGATGCTCTAACATAAATTTGATATCAATTCAATCCAAACGTTTAAGTTTATAAAATTATATATAATTCTCGTTCTCATGTGGGCACAGAAACCAGCTTAGAATTCACAACCATTGTCAAATGGACAAGTTTTGGAACTTAATGTTGTTGATGGCTGCGAGGCAAAAGGATGACCGGTAATCAGAGAGCAGGTGCAGCACGGAAAACATGGTGCAGGCACTCGATTTGGTCATTGAAAGGTCTTTTGCCAGCGGATGGATGCGGGGAAGCGCTCACTAAGTGAGGAGGTGATGGAGCTACGTGTTGGCTGCAGCGGAATTAGAACGCTGCTTCGTGGCGTTCGATCGTGAGTCGATGGGAAACGCGACCAACCAATATCATGAAAGCTCCGACTCCTCCAAATTCTGGCATCACGGGTGACGGTATCAGAAGGTTGAAGAGTTGGGCTGACGCCGTGGCGTACGGAGGGGTGTCAAACAGGAAGAGTCCAGTCAATATTAAGCAGATGAAAACGGTACGAATTTGGCGGCCGCCTCGTCCGCACGGAGACTCTCCGAAGGAACGCGACCGCTGAGACGAAGTCGACTATTACGCCGCGCCCTCTGTTCACACAAATTACGCTGTTCCCGTTCCCACGTGTCCGCGACGCCCCCATCCAACCGTCTCTGTGCGACGAAAAGGGCACCGTTGGTTGGCCGTGTTTTCTGTAAAATAAAATTTTAATATATAAAATAGTATGAGAGAATTCTCGACGTTTTTTTTAGATTTTTATAAAATTCTCGAAAGTACCTCTCTTTTTTGAGAATTCGAATATCGCTTTTTCTTTTCCCTCTCCTTTTTTTTTCCCCTCTATTTTCTTTTCTTTTTATATGGGTATGTCTAGTTATAATATTTTACTAAAATTTAAAAATTTATATTATAATTTTTATATTATATTATAATAATATTTTTATAACATTATTGAAAATATGATAACATAATGTAAAAATATTATAGCTCAGATTCATCTTTACTATATGATGGAAAATTTATCCATCTTGCACAAAATTCATGGGCCGTCCTTAGTACACCTACGTAGAATCATAACAAAAAAATAAAAACTTACTTCTTATTTATTATGATAAAAAAAATATGATTTTTTCCTTTTTTTATGATAAAAAAATATTTTCTTCCTAGTTAAAAAAAAGTAATCATAAACTCTCTTCCCCTCCTCCAAAGATATTTACGTGTCTCCAAAACAAAAAAAAAAAGATAACTCTTTGAGAAGGACTATTCTAACCCACAAATGAAAATTATAATTTTATTAATTTAAATATCGAAGCTAATTTAGAAACCCTCGTTGGCCTTACACTTTGTACATGTGACATTTCATGTAATATAATACTTCCACCTCAGAGTCACCTTGAAGACATCATGGATTTACTTTAGATCCAACTCAAAGTTATCTCAAAAGCATGACATTTCTTTCTCGGAGATACTTTAGACATTTCTACATACATGAACGAGTTCGTATCATATTAGATTGATCAAGATGTTAATGATATTTTTCTTTAATATTATATTTTAATAATACTTTCATAAATATTATTATAGATATCATAACACAATGTAAAAGGATTGTAATCTTGATTCACCATCTATAAGAAAAAAAAAAAAAAGATTGGTGACTGATTATAAAGTTTGAAGTATTTCAGATTAAAAATTTTATTATTAGAAATTTAAAAAAATAAAAAAACTTAAAAAGAGAGGTTTTTATCAAATATTATCCAGATATTAATTTGACGATAATACAACGAAATTACTTAATAAAAGATTTTTAAACATTTACAAATAAAAATAATTAGATTTGGAATATAATGTCCCCACGCGATGCCAAATGTGACCGGGCAGATGGTCGGTGGACGTCGTGGCGGGGGCGTGTCATGGACAGCTAAGCCCAGCCCGAGCTGATGACGACGGGGGGCGTTGTCAGGAACGGAGTCGTCAACGGCCCACTCTCGCGTGGCGCACTCGGCCACCCACCTTTTCTACCTTTCGTGGTGGTGGGCCGGTGATGGAGAGCTTCACACGCGACGCCATACCATCTAGAAGCGAGCCTCGGTACCACGGACGCGCGAGAAAAAACACACACACGGCTTCGTCGGCTGCCTCCGCCATCAGCCTCTCTGGGGCAGCAGCACAATTGCGTGGTGTCTTTCGCTCTTTTGACCTCCTTTTGAACATGCTCTCCTCCTCCTCCAGCTTTCTTTCGCCGTTTCAGACATCGTGTTCTGCGTCTGGACATCTTCCTTCCTTGGGGTGGTATTAAAGTCATTTAGGACTTCTTCTCTCCCTCTTTGTTGATGCATCGTTTGGATGAGAGGCAGGCGGCAGTGGCATTAGAGTAATAACAGGGTCCAATTCTTGGGCCCATGTGGAGAGGTGGGAGGAGCGGAAGAGGAGATATAAAACCGAGAAGCCCCGTTGTCCGATGAATGATCTCCTATTTGGAAGCTAATCTTTCCTGCTCAGCTCCTCTTTTCGCGGTGGACGAGTTAGTAGTCGAAGACGAAGTGGAGTAGTGAGGCGGGCGGGGAGAAGAAGAAGAAGAAAAGAATTAGGGCTAGGGTTTCTGGAAGGAGAGGAAAAAGATGATGCTTGGAGGTGGAGGAGGAGGAGGAGGTGGTGGCGGGGATGGTGAGTCGCTTGGGGGGCGGATGCCGATGTTGGCAGGAATCCCGCTTCAGATGAACCCGGGTCCGGTGGGGGAGATGGTGGGCACGAGCGGCGGTGGCGGCGGAGGAGGAGGCGGGGGGGTGCTGTTGCCGCAGCAGCAGAGGGGGAGGGAGGAGAGGGTGCCGCAGTGGGGCCAGCAGGAGACGAGGGACCTCATCGCGATCAGGGCCAATCTGGAGCGCGACCCCGCGGTGGCGCGGCGGAACAAGACGATGTGGGAGGGGGTGGCGGCCAGGATGAGGGAGCGCGGGTACCGCCGGACGCCGGATCAGTGTAAGTGCAAGTGGAAGAACCTCGTCAATCGCTACAAGGTCTCGCCTCTCTTCCTATTCCTTTCCCCTTCTTGTGGCTCCGGTGATTTCGGTCGATATAGGGTTCGTGATTTGCATGTCTTCTATCGCTAATTCTTCCGGGGTGACTTTGATTGGTTGTCGCAGCTTGAAGTTGATTGTATTGGCGTATGTTCTTTGTTGCCAATTCCTTTTGGGAAGGTTTGAATCGATCATCGCATTTTAAGTCGACTGCATTGATTTGGCCATGTAGAGTTCATTTAAGAACCCTAAAAACACAACAACTTCGACTGAAGACAGACTCATTCATCGCAATTATGCGATTAATTTCCTACCGAATGTTATTGCCTTTTTGGGACTACAGTATTGCCATTAGATAAACATCTTTATTGTAGCCTAACATTGCAGAAGTTAGGCCTTCATTAGGTAAAGAAATTGGCATTCTTTTCTTGCTCTGGTCTCTCTCTCTCTCTCTCTCTCTCTCTCTCTGGACTGCAGCTCGTCGATGAACATCTAGTAAAATTTGTACAAGTCAAAACCTTGTTGATTCAAAGTAATTGATTTCTGAAGAGATGATCTTAAGTGCTTCTAATTCTTTTTGGTTTGTTGTCAGGGTAAAGAGACGGCTGATCCTGAAACTGGCCGGCAATGCCCGTTCTTCGACGAGCTGAATGCGGTGTTCGTGGAACGGGCGAAGAACATGCAACGGCTCCTCCTGGAATCGGAATCCGGCGCCTCGCAATCAAAGAAGAAGCCGAAGAGGGTCGGCAGGGATCGATCCTCGGATGAATTCTCCGACGACGATGTTGAGGACGACAATGACAGTGACGACGAGCTCCTTCCAAAGGGCAGAAGGAAGAAGGCCGACCACAGAGGGGGCCATCAACAGCACCGGGGGAAGGCAGCGGCAGCGGCAGCCGGCAGCATTCAGGAGCTGCTGCAAGAGTTCCTGCAGCAGCAGCAACAGATGGAGATGCAGTGGTTCGACATGATGGAGCGGAGGGCGCAGGAGCGGCGGATGTTCGAGCAGGAGTGGCGGCAGTCGATGGAGAAGCTGGAGAGGGAGCGGCTGATGCTGGAGCAGGCTTGGAGGGAGAGAGAGGAGCAGAGGAGGATGAGGGAGGAGAGCCGGGCAGAAAAGAGGGATGCACTGCTCACCACACTGCTGAATAAGTTCATTGAAGATGATCTCTGATTGGCCCCTTCTTCGTGTCTGATGCTTGTTCCTTGTTCTTTATTTGCTTTGGTGGATTAGGTAGATTTTTGTTCTTCTTGTAATACTTATAAAAGGGGATTATAGTTCATGGTGCTGTTGTTGACCAGAAACAGACTAATCTTATAGGTGACCCTCCACATCAGTCTTACCGAGAGAGAGAGAGAGAGAGAGAGAGCTACTAACATTACAAGTTTGTTTGTTTTCTTTAACTTCAGTGAGATACGTCTTTGTGCTCCTCCATCTTTGGATCAACCTTATCATCCCAAGTTTTCTTTCTGCAACCACAACATGTTGTTAAGGGAAACATCAACAAACATTATCTATACCTACCTTTCTTTCCGATCATCCAACTGGGAGCAATGAAACAGCAAGTCAGTACCGCTGCCATTGCCCAAGTTTCAGACACATGTTAATACCAATACTCAGGAAGAGCAAGTTCTTACTAGACCAAATATCACAACCACCGTACCATCGAAGACGAAGAGTGCTCAGAGAGTCGGAGTTCGAGTTGTAGCATCCCGGTTTAAGATAGATACATACATTTCTTCAAGTCTTCGTATGCAGTAAGGTTCGGAACACTCCTGGCGGGGGAGGGATGAATCACCCGGACTCGCTCGGAGGCTTCTCCTTGGGATGCTTCGAGCCATAATGATCCACCAGCTGGTTATGATTCGCAAGTTGTACCTAAAAGAAACCAACCCAACCCCCGATCTGAGGATACAGCTTTCTTGCAAGAAAAACCAAGTACCGGAAATTGAGGTAGAAATAGAAGAAAAAAAAACAAAACGAAAATTCAGTGAATTCATTCATGATGCTGAAAAGACTCGAGTTTTTTCCTGAATACATTGTTCGAGGAGAATCAAAATTGACAGCAAAGAAGTCAGCGAGAACTTTGATCAAACAGACACAACAAGAAACCAAAGAAGAAGTGCAATGGCTAGTGTAGAATCTCAAATTAGCTCCGCTAATTAAGTAAAACTTTAAACTTTCCTTGTGTTCTTATCCCACGTCCACGGCCAATCCTGCAGATCTCAATCCTTGTTATGAAAAAATGGTTATTCTATTATCACCTGACCAAACTTTCAAAGCTCATATCTCGTCATAACAACAACGACAACAATAACAACAACAGAAAAAAAAACAAAAAGGCATTCTCTTATCATCGACTCATCAAAGAAAGATACCCCTCTTCACAACACTTAGACATTGAAATGGCGACAGGACTGCTAAAATAATTGTCCGGTTATGTTTACGGTGAATAGATTGTGTTCCAAGTTCCAATTCCAATGTGATCATTTCTCACTTTGTTCAAACCCTATTCACATTTTCTGATCTTTCTCTTGCATGTCACACCATATGGATTTTAAACCAGATTTTTTTTCTTCTTTTAATTAGAAATAAAAAAAAAGGGGGTCTTTTTCTTCCTTTGTTTCGTTTCCTCATCATGAATTCCTATCGATTTGTCAACAAAGAAATATAAGTTAGCAAAATTTCACGGTTCCATGAAATGCTTGTATCCCCATCAAAAACAATATCTGGCACGAGCTCATGAGAACAAAATCCAACCCCATCGGATAGGACAGAACCTGAGATCCATTGGTACTGCTGCCATACAATTTTAATCTCCGAATGCGTGATGAACGACTTGCACAAATGGATCCTGACAAAAGCACTAATTACTTTGTAAATTAACTTGAATTTAAGATCTTGGTGCTCCTTATAGACCATTCATCGATGCAAGGAAATTGTCCTAAAAGAACAACCATCTTAATCGATCTAACCTTGTGGATTGAAATATGGAAAATGGTTTTCCATATGTTCCATCTCGGACACCTCCGACACCATCCTACGGTGGTTCGAACACGAGAAAACCTTCAACCTAACCACGTCATAGAACAACTCCTTACTGTGTTTCCAGCGAAAAGGTGACAAGACAATGCTTGTCCAACATATTTCTTCTACCTCACAAAGAATTAGATGGTGGCTTCTTCCCATGTCTCTTCTCCTTGGATTGCTAGAAGAATGAAGTAAGCGCATAAGATCTATTCCTTAGAAGTGAATACTTTTCTTCTCAATCAAGGCAAATGCATGCTGCTGCTTCCCCCCGTAAACTAGTTCGCCATACATCCAAACTACGATCCAATACTCGCAATCATTGTATCGTCTTTTGCGGAAGAAAGATGCTTTGTTAAGTCGGAAAGCTAACCGCAATCCGAATCATGACCATAAATCATCGAACGAAAACAGGGTTTCCATACCCAGAACCAAAGGCGGATACGATCTTGACGCGACTTTCGATCAAGAAGGCAAACGTGAAGGGAGACGAGAAAAGATTTATCGAGCAGGCGAGAGAAGGGATCGGAAATCGGCACCTTGCAGATGGGGCAGATGACCTTGAGGCCGACGGCCCTCGCCTCGAGCTGCGAACCCCTGGGCTTCTGGTTCCTCTCGGCGTTCCTCCGCTGCGCCTCGATCTTTTGCTTGCCCCTCGTCATCCTGCTCTCGTCTCCGCCTCCCTGCTTCGATCTCAGACCACCTTCCAACGAATGCTCTTGATCACGAGCATATTAACGTTCCATCGCTTGTATCGATCGGAAGGGGAGCGGGTACGGGCACCCCGGACATCGCACCGCACCCCTTAACCATCACCGTCAGATCAGTGCCGTGTCAGAATATCCATGCGGAAACAAGTACAAAAAAAAAAAAAGAAGAATATTTCTATTGGCGACCGTAAGCTTACTATTTACGGCACTAATCCTTTACTATTGGCCGTCCTTTAAAAAATAATAAAATATTATTCTATCATTTACAATCCAATATTTTATTTTTTTATTTTTTATTTTCTACAGCGTCTCATTTCATTATAATCTATTGACACTATCACCATCACCCATCACCCACCTATCATCGTCACCATTGACTTTGTTCATTACGAATATCGCTTATCGGCTTCTTCGATGTCTCTTCGTTCACGATCGATGTTAACGTCATCGTTATCAATTTTGTTCATTACAGACATCGTTTATCGTTCATTTTAATGTCTCTTTGTTCATTGTAACATTGTAACACTTCCTCAATCCATAGTTGGAGACGATATACTTCGTCATATTGTTATTATCTTTTATCACTAACGTTGCTCATTATTGATGTCACTTGTCATTCCATCAATGTCATCGTCTGTGGAGGAAGAAGAAGATGAAAAAAAAAAAGATATTTACATATAGTTAGATAATTTAGAAATATTAATTTTTTTTCTAATTATATTAATTGATTGGATAATTTATGAAGCATTAAAATTTAAGCTTTGCTAATTATAATAAAGAAATATTACAATTTTAAAATAATGTTACAAATGATAATATTTTTTTCTATTTATAATTTTATTTTAAAATTTTTTAATATTCCTAAAATATACCAATATAAATGGATTAAATGTCGTCATCTTCTTCTTCCTCCTCCTCCTTTTAATACTAATTTATAACTTTTAATGATTCGTCACCACCTCCTTTTAATACTAATTTATAAGTTTTTAATGATTCTGTCACCACGGAACCACTCCACAAAGACACGGGCATATTATCGTGTAGTACCATCAAATTCCAGAGCAGACTTCAATCAAGATGTTCAAACCCGAAGCTAACGAGGCTTGCTGAATTCAATGGAAACAACAGGGAGTACTCAATTATATCTAAAAGTTGTATTAGATTTTAAAGTTTTTCCAAGCTTTCAAATAAGATATACAATAAAACCAGTTTCACAAGAATGTATGAACCCAAGTTTCTTATCTGATAAACCATCTGATGCGGTTACTAGGTTTACTGCAGAAAGAACTGACCAATTGGTTAGAAGGGCTGGCTATATTGTAAGAAATGAAGTTCAATTTCCTGCAATACATATGTCCTACTTCTTGTCTTGGTAAAACTACCAAGTTGTATAGGTGGGGTTGCATGAATCTCCTCCATATTGGACATATGTTGGCTTCAAGTTCCAAACATACAGCACCTTTTTCTGTTATTCAAGGTAAGAATAACATAAAGAATGTGGTGGGAGATTCATCTCTAGCATTTCCTTGACAACCCCATCAGAGCAAACAAGATTACAGCCAGAGATTAAAAAAGGTACGGGAAAGAAAATTTATACTTTCAAACACAAACTGGATGTCCAGTACATCCGATATCGCTTGCAAGAGACACACACAACACATCAGCTTGTTGTTGATGTAATATTGTTGCAAATGATAGTGTAATATTGTTGCAAATGATAGTCCACCCACCTATCTCCCCTACACAACACAACACATCAGCTTGTTAGTTTCATCTGAAAAGAGAGCTTATCAGAGATCAGAAAGAGAGTCAGAGACAGACAAAGGGACTGTAATCAACATAAATTATGCTTCATCGTTGGCTTATCTTGGAGTTCCAAAATAAGATTCAACTTTAAGTATAAATTTCAACGGAAAAAGAAATACTTTGTTAGACCAAAAAACAACAGGGCTCCAAACCAGTATAGTACTACGCCAATGGCCTTATGGTTTGCATGATCCCTCAAATATTCCAGCTTTTCTATTCCAGGTTTGTATAAACAATTATATATCACAAAAAAATTCAAGAGAACTAGAAAAGGGGTTTCCCAGTAACAAGAGATTTTAAAATCACTTGACGTATGTCGACAGGAAAAAGTATGGAATCTGCTATAGCATCTTATCTGAGCGTGGCCCATGAAAATATAGGTTATATCTACATGGCTATAACAACTTATTTGATATATAGGTTATATGTCCATGGCTAACTAGATGTGGGTATCTACAGACACCCAATAAAAGATCCAGGTTTATGGCCCATGAAAACCTTGATGCAAGCTTATCATTGACATATATTTGAGCAATTACAAGAGAGCCCAAGCACTTGCAGGTGTAACATCTGCACTAGTACTTCATTCCACGGAGATATACATAATACTCGCTAGGAAAATGAAGTATCGTATATAAACCATGTTATGTGATTTTTTCAGTTTAAAACATGTTATAATGCTACAGAGCTTCAGTTCACAACTCAGGAGGCATTCCAAGCATGAAAAATAACTTTTATGAGTGCCTAACAGATGAAGGTATCATTAAAGAAACAAAAACACAATATCCAGATTGGAAGTTAAGCATCAGCCAGATCTGGGACAGACATCAAGATAAGTACATTGTATATATGTTTGCTACTCCCTAGAAAAAAGACAACTACTTAAATGAGATCTATAGTAAATGTATAAGATTACCATTTCAAATTAGAAAGATAAATTACATGTTACAACATTACAGAGCTTCTGTTCAACTTCACAGCAACTATTGATCTTAATTTTGGCAGGAGATTGTGAATATGATATACTATGGATGATATGACTACCTGCGCCTTCTGATGATTCCACAGATTATGAGTATGCATTGTATGCGCGTGATTAAATTGCTGGAAAGACTGTTGTCCAAAATGCCTGGGTGTGTTTTGTGCACTTTGAGATACAGAATGTGGAAGAGACACTGGATGTGCATATCCACCGTGCAAGCCCTGAATAACAGGGGGATTCCTGCCAGATACCAGTTTAATGATAAAACTTACAAAGATAAGAACAATATTATAAAAAGCAGAATATAAGTAAAGCAAACAACAAGTATAATAGAAAAAAACAGATAGGCTTTGTTTATACTATGTGGCTTCGTTCTAGTATCTGATGCTGTTCTATTAACATTGCCAATTTACACCGTGATATTATTGCCAGTAATTTTGCACATATATTATTCATTTGTTCCTACCTATTTTTAGTGACCGTCTTTAAGACTATATTTTTTTAGTGACTGTCTCAATAATTAAATAGCTTCTATAGTATATATATTCTAGATCTAAGATATATTAATTTTAAAAAATTATTCATCTTACATCACTATGTTAATTTTTAGAAATACTCATCTTGTGTTTTAGTTTTCATTTGATCCACCTCTTCTAAAATTTTGTACTGCAACATATAAGCTTAATCCATCTTGATCAACATCGAACACCTTCTTTATTTTTAGGATTGACATCCAAAAATTTCCTGTCTTAAAACATTCTTTTAATTTCCAAATTTTGTAAAATAAAATATTAAACAGACTGCACCTTGATTCCTTAAGCTCCTCCAAAATGAGAGTGCCATCCTACATTCTTTCTTTCTTAGATCCTATTTATCATTTTCTTTCTCTCTTTCCTGATCTTTTTATAGTTTCAAATCATTTCACCATTTTCTAACTACAAAAAGAACTATAGATTGTGCATTAAATAATTTATAAATTAAAGATAATTTCTTAAAAATAGCACCATCATAAGTCTTGTCTTGCTTGCCCTAGCTCTAGCATGCATATAAATTTCCATGTTATGAACATGGATTCTTGGTCATAAGTCATCTCAAAAGAAGACCCGATAAGACAAATCATATACTTCGACTCAACCGAAATATCCATGTCAGGTAGTTCTAACCAAGGATTAAACATGCTGACATGGGACTCCATGACTTGGCTGAAGTCCACAAGGAGCACTTGTTGGTCAGTGCTAGCTTAACTGAAACTGAAAGAAAACCCTTTAACAAAGAAAAGCTTTTGTCAGTAGACTTCATCATTGTAGTTGAATAAGGATTTCATCATTACAGCACAGGATGTGGTGGTAACTGATCCACATGTTACACTGCATAGGCATTATGCCACATCAGTGCTTGTTTAACAGCTTGATTAAAATGTCAACATGGATTGGATATGATGTCAATATAGTTTGCATATGACACCAAACACTATCACGGTAACCAAAATATATGATGTCAACATGGGCATGTATTGTCCATAATTAAAATATAAAGTTGACATGTAAGAGCTACTTTACACACCAATCTCATTCCTCCACAGTAATAGTATGAATCAAATCCATATTATTCTTATAACTTGGGTGACTAGGGTTTGGTTCATGAAAACAGCCTTTCTATTTGCAGGTAGGAGCTGCACTGTGAGAAAGCCTTCGGCACTGGGATGCCCCCTACTATACAGCTCAAGAAATGTGTTCCAGCAATTAACTTGCAACCAGAAAAGACTTTGCGAATGCAATAAACAATGACTTTACAGTACTGAATTTCTAGAACATCTAGGTTCTAAATGATTTTAGCACGCTATTATTATGGTCATTTGTAGAATCTGTAGAATTCTTAAAGAGAAGGAGACCACACCTTGAATCTGCATACATATAATTTGAGCCCACAAGTGCCTGTTGATGGTTCAAGGGGAAAGTACCAATTCCACTTGTTTGATTACTCAAATCGATTGAGCAACCAAGGCGGATAACACTGTCAAACCCTAAAGCCAGAGAATCGATCTCAGAGCAATCTCCTTGAACCAAGGATTCATCACTGGAACATAGAAAGTAATAGTTAAATACAATATCTTTATCAAATTATAGCATCATAGACAATTTTTACCAGACAATATATGCCAAATTCTAAAAACATGCTAAGAGTATGACTTGTAACATAGTCTTCCCAAAGTTCCCTTGTAATATTATTATGATAGCTACTGCTTATCAGGAATGCAGGAGTAGAAGGGATCAACAAAAATGAAAATATTGAGGAGGAGGGCGCAGGGGGGGAGGGAGCCTAGGGTGATGTGTAGCCCCCTGGCTTGCAGAAGGGCTAACATAAGATCCCCTCATATTTGTTCACAGAGAAAGAAAAAGCAATTACTGAGTTATGAGGTATCAGGCCTTGAGGCTTGAGTTGAGAGTAGTCGGTGATTCACCTAGCCACTTTTTGTTTGTAAATGCAGTACCAATGCAATTTCTTTCCTTAGTCAAACTTTGAGCCCTCCAAACAATGCTATAACAACGAAAAAAGCTTTGCTTCCAATTCTCATATCTATCGTGTGCCTTCTTGTAATCTTGTTTCACTAATCAATTAAATTAGTTATCTAGTTTTGCAATCTCAAGTGAACTTTGTCCCTGGACCTAAGATATTCACATCATACATCTTTCTCTTCTGAATTGGTATCAGTCTGTTGTGTCAGTTTTATAACAAATCACAATAATATATTTTCTCATTGTTATTATTTTTATTTCATCAAATTTACCATTAATTTTATGTTATTTCTGTTATCATATACTGTGTCAAGGATAACTGTTTATCTGTATTCAATTGATACACACTTTTCTATCAAGAAAATTGCAAGAATTTCTTTTCTTGACCATTTCATTGACCATGCTGTTTTATATCCTCACTCATTTTGTTTTAGAATAAGAGCAGAGGTATACAATCTCAAGTAGAAAATAATCCAAATATATCAAAAAAGCAAGCATATTTACAAAGAGGGGCTGCAGGATAGTCAAAAGCAATATGTGGATAAATACGAAGTATCTCATATAAGTAGTTGAGTAGAAAATAGTCAAGATACATCAATATAGAGCAGATTTTAGTAAGATGAGCTGAAGTATAGTGTAAAATACTGAGTGAATAAGCAAGAAGGTACATCTTGTACCTATAATTGGGATCCCAATCTCCAGGACCAAATGGTAAGTAACTTGATTCAGGCTTGTCCCATGACACTTCTGAAATAACCAAGATAAAGCATTTAAGTCACATATACATACAGCTAAGATGGTCATATCAGAAGAGTTAAAAGATTGGCAAACTTCCGAACCCACCTCGTGTCCTGTTGTTAGAATGATGAGAGGCTGAAAAAGTACTAGAACTTACAAATCTTTGATGATTTGAGTCTTCATAACTAGAGCTCGTCTCATCATCACAAAGGCCATGAGAGTACTTGAATGAATTTTCATGAGGTTGAATACCCAACGATCCATTATAGGCATGTTTGCCTTCTCTAACAAATTTAGAAACTTTGCCCCATGGAAAATCATGAAAGCTGCCTTCTGCTGGGGAATGGGAAGCATACTCTCCTTGAAACATTTTTGATTCTTGGACTTTCAAGCTTGGATAAGTAAATTGAGAGGGGCTGGCTCCTAGGGACGTTGGCCAGAAATTGTAACTAGGAGTTACACCAAAACCATTCCCATGACAGAATGGAACATGTCTAGCATCCGCACTAACACCAAGGACAGATCCCCCTGTTTTAGCACTTTGGAAAAGGGAAGAATGGACTGGTGAGGAATCCAACATGCTATTTTTGAATGAATAACTTCTGCAACCACTTCCAAGACTAGCACTATAATTATAGCTTCCATGGCTTTCTGAGCTGCCATAACTACTTTCATAGGATGAAGGCGCCAGTAAAACCTTAGAGCTATTCTGTGGAAGATATTTGTTCATACTTGCAACCTAAGAAGTGAAAACAGAAGTCATTATAGCAATTTCACAACAAAATGTACAAGATGCCTTCATTCATTTAAGAAAACACTAGCAAAAGTATTGGTACCATAACAAGAAACAGTACCAGAAAAGTAATCTGTTGATTACACTTTTTTTCTTAATAGCTTAAGAGACTATAAAACCTTACAGACAGACCTCTGGAGAGAGACCAGCTGCTAGCTGGTGTCCTTGCCTTGGATCATGTTCCACTTGAAGAGCATGAGAAACTGGCTGAAAAAGTATGAAAACAAAATGTCACCCCATTTCATATATATATGACGAGGGCTGGCCATGCACCTGAATGTAAATAAAATGTCACCCTATTTCATATATCCATTATGTGGGCTGGAGATGACCCTGGCCAGCATAAACTTGATTTTTGAGTTGTCAAAAAAGCCACAATACCTAAGTTTACCAACAAATACTTATAGATTGCTGGGAGAAAAACCTATACACACTAGATTTACATAATACAAAAAGCAAACATGTTTAGGAAGCTTTGGACTTCATCTCAGAAAACATCATATAACTAAAGCTAGCAACTAAATGGAGAAGATCAACATAACAATTAATGCTATTCATTATGCATTTCTGATGGAATGGATGATAAACATAACTTCACATAGACATTAACCATGTAATGATTATTAATATCTTGGTACACTAAATCTACTCACAGTGAGTGGAGTCTCTGGAAGAGGTTTGTAAAGGAACAAAAAGGGTTCTCTAGTAACAAATGGATGGTGTGAAGCCTGAGACAGCAGCCAGATAAAGATCAAAGATTATATTCGTGGTCAGACAAGTAAATCAAACACTAAGTAAGTAAAGAAAATTCTACAGACCAGATGATTTCACTAACCTGCAAAGGTGACCATCGTTTGGCAGGATCAAACTCAAGAAGGCCCCTTAAGAAATCAATCAATGCCAAGCACATTGCACTTTCTGTGACAAGATTCCAATCAGAAGTATATAATAGAAGACAGACAATATGTACCTGTTAAATACTTAAGTGTCCAATGTTATGGTCATTATTCTTCAGGAAAACAAATAAGACTATGACACTAACCTTTGTCAAATTGTTCATCTGGCAAGTTTTTCCTGTAAGCTTTTTCTGCAACAATATCTTCAAGTTTCACAAAACTGAAATATTTTTTTCCTATCTTTGGCCTTTTTAATCCCCTCTGGAAACAATAACAACTGTAAGGCACTAAAGATAAAAGTCTCATTTTAGTTCAACATTGAATTGATAATAAGTACCAAAGGACTCACAATTTCAAATTCCTCTTCATTTAGAATTTGGTAAGCGCTGCTGTTTATCTTGACAGACTGGTCATCCACCAACTGGTTTATGCTACCAACATGTTTAAAGAAATTATTTGTCTTGGTTGCATTCCTAAGGAGATTATCAGGAGGCTGATCACTGTACAAAGTCACTCAATAAGATGGAAGCTTATGAAAATTATAATATAGCACAACATGGTAAAGCCAAAAAAGAATATCTTGCATTAGGAAAAGTGTTCCATTTTTTTCAAAAATTTATTCAACCTCATATGCAACTTGAAGATAAATTTGAAAATCATGACTGGTTTATTGTAAAAATAATCAAAATAGATTTTGAAAAAAATGTTAATTTTATAGGATCATAGTGATAAACTGTAACTGGCTTTGTGCCTAATGGGAAAGTTGGAAAGAAAAATGTTATTGGTGCAAAGTAGAGTTAATTTGTATCAACAACAAAACAACAAGCCATAATGTCTCAACTATTTGAGGTCAGCTACATTGACCTTTTCTCGCCATTAAGCTGTGTAGGGAACTCATTTGCATGCTTATAAAAATTTCAATGCAATGAAAAAAAGCAAACATAAGGAAGCATGTATGCAATGCATCTTTAATGTTCTTGGTAAAAAAAAGAATATGTGTGAAAGAAGTAGCAAATTTTTTTAACCAAGTGAGATATACCCAAGTATTTCAGTCATCCTCTTTAGAACATCAAATTGTGACTCCCCAGGAAACAAAGGGAAACCCAAGTACAACTCAGCAACAATGCACCCAAGTGACCACATATCAATGGCAATTGTATATCTAGTACACGTTAAGCTGCAATCTCAAGCTTGTTGTATAATTCTAGTAAAGTATACTGAAAATTTGGAGTGAAAATTTGGTATAAATGGAAACTCTTGGTCAACAAAGCTCATTTGAGATCCACAGAATGAGAAACTGTGTGGAAACCAGACCTATTCTGTTGATCAGATATGAGCATATAGCAGCAGAGAGTCCTAAAATACATGAATTGAAATGATTACTTCTCCAGTTGGAAGTTCTAAATATCAGCAAGGATACGGGTAGCCAAGGATAACTTCTGGAGACCTGTAATAACGACTCTGTACAGTAGAAAATAATGAACTAATAAGAATTCTAAGAGAGAAGCTGATGAATAAAACATCTTGCATATAAAATAAATCAAATAATTAATACATTGCAAGACCAAATCAGTATTCAAACCTGAATGTATGTGTATATTGTCTTACTCATGAAGCAAGCCGACCCAAAATCAATTACTTTAATTTTTGGTGGTTTCTCACTGTGTAGTTCAAGATGCCACATTCAAAGTTCAAGAGTAATAAAAAAATCCTACAACTAGGTTCAAATTGTAACTGACAAAAAGTTCACCTTGTACATATAAGGATATTCTCTGGCTTCAAATCACAATGGATAATACCAGCATATCTTGTGACGATTAATGCATCCAAGATCTGAAGAAAATAGAGAAAAAGATTCAAGGACCACATCAATTTGAATCAGGTGGAGAATGTAGAAAAGTACAAGTAACACCTGCTTACACAAGTCTTGTATGACATCCAATGTAAATCCATTATGCTTTTTTTCTTTTATTAGCTCATACCTAGAATGTCAACAAACATCATCAGCTGATTAATCTAATATTCTCTACAATAATATATATAAATAATTTCAAAAGTCAAGAGAAATCTACAAATTTTAGCTTACAGATTTGACCCAAGCATTTCAAACGAAATGCAAAGATGATTTTGAAATAAAAAATAGTCAAGCATGCGCACAATGTGATGCTCATCATCAGGATCAAGCTTTTGATTGAGCTGCAAAATAAATACATTAAGTTTACGAGTAAGCAAAGCTTCAATACAGTACCTATAAATACATACATATCTGAGGCATACAATTGTCCACTATTATAAATATATACAGACATCTATATGTTTGTGAGCAAGCATGAACATATTCTATATAAATAGATTTACTATGTAAATAGGAATGTGTGAATATACACAGTAATGTTGCATAAATAAGAAGTTATACTACAAAGTTTGCTTACCATTGACAGAATATGGACTTCAAATACTCCATGTCGATAATACTGAGGCTGATTTTTTATAATCTTAATGGCAACATAATTGTTGGTCTCCATGTCCCAACATTTAGCAACCTGAGCAAATGTACCTTGGCCAAGTATGTCTTTAACAATGTACCTAAGATTTCAAAAACAACAAAAGTTATCTGCAATTTATTTTGAGGCAAAATATTTAGATCTGCAGATATTTGTTGAAGTTTGGCAGATTTACTTTTCTCAGATACCTTAAGTCATATAGTTGTCCATTTCCTAAAAGACTCCATATGGTGGTTATAGCATATAACTTATAAGAGTATACATGGAAGGATGGCTGACAAATTCAACAAGAAGGCATTTGAATCCCCATGCACATATGTCAGAACTACAATCCCAGTCTTCATGCATCTTATACCCACTAGTTACCAATGCTTTAGAAAAAGGAAGAGTTTTAGGTGCCAACTAGCTAGGCTGACTACAGGATTCTTTCCCTATTCATTTGATCACCAGACACATGCTTTGTTCACATGAAAGCCCATAATGTCCTTTATGGCTGCTTGTTCCATATCTTTCTGTTGTCTCTGTTTCTCATAGTGGCAACTCAGCTCAGGTCCAGACTAATTGAAGTTGATTAAGGCCCTTTCCACTATTGAGTTTATATAAAAGCCAAAATTTTCTGTTTGGTTGATTCTCTTCAATTCCACTCTATTGTTCCTCTCTTCATTATAGTAATCTTAGCCTAATTGAAAATCTAAAACAGCATCTTACTTTTGATGCATTAAATGGCTTTCAACTGGTTATCTTTACATGATTTTCGTAGTAATATACATTTCAATTCTCCAATTGATCCAAAGTAATGAAACATCTTGGATCTTTGTATCATATGAAACATCTACTTCAAGTACACCTTCATTTCTTCATTTGAAATCAGTAAAGTTGCATTCTATATATTCAGTCATAATCTAATCCTATTTGTTCAGCCGCCATTTCATTTTAAGTTTATCTTCATCCGTTTCTAGCTTGCAGTTTATTACTGCAGTAGTTTGAAGAATTAAAAGGCTGTCACCAGAAAATATTGCAATCTGTTGGTGTCAATCTAAGTGATGCCAAATAATTCATTCAAAATTATGCAAAACAGGGATTTAATAAAACCTGGAAGCAATCCATATACTTGTAATTTCCTTGTCCTTGATGAACCATTTTTCCTCGCAACACTTAAAAGGAGAATAATAATCAAACTAGATTTTGGTTCATATGGCTACAAAATGAATAGACATCCCCAGGAGCTCATTTAGAAAAAGAAAATCACAATATTTGTATCCCAAAATGACTAGTAAAACGTTTTCTGTTATAGTCAGTCTCTACCAGCATTTTTCATTTGTTTAAAGGAGGAAATTCTTATGCAAAGTTGCTATAACTATTTCCTGGTTATTAGAATGAAACAATAAACAAGTACCTTAACAGAAAATTAAGAGACCTTTGGAACTAGTGACTCTCACAGTAGGATCTTCTATTTATTAAAAGGGAAACTTCTCACACAAACTGATGTGAAACAAAAAAGAAGAGAGAAGGAGAGGGCGAGAAAAGAAGTGAGATATGGGAGAACAAAGAGAACTCTCTCTATTTCAAGAGATACTAAGGGCTAATAACTCGAAATATAAAAGCTCGATAAGGTTTCAAAAACTAGAATACCCGACCAATCTTCCTTCTTTCCCTATTATAGATCTCTTGTACATTGAATCCCTCAATTACTTAATTAATGAGTCACAATTTACTAAAAGTCAAACACAAATTACAATACATATTAAATTCATGGTGCATTGTACTTTGGTGATTTTGAATTTTCAAAATTATCTCAAGATACAAATCTTTTTTTTGAAATTTGATAGGATTGAGCTTGGAATTTATTGTCTTGGAACTTAGAGCAATCACTGCTCACCATGCGCTCCATCACAAACTTGTTAAACATGTCTCCTATTTGCAAGAAATTAAACAAAAATAAGGAAACCTTAATTGAAAATTTAGAAATTTGGGGCTTAGAAAATCTTGTGTCTATAGTTTATGATTGCTTGAGTAGAAACTTCCCATGCAATACAAATACTTCCTACTTGCAACTATTTCTTATTATCTGAATAGCTAGATATTTTATTCCAAAAACTTCTACTTGCAAGATTTTGTCCTGGAAAGTCCTTATATATATATAATATTATTCTTAACACTACTTAACATTTCCGAGATTCTTTGTAGGACAGTACGAAGTATATTTTCCACAGTGCATATTAATTTATCTCACTGTTGCTAATTTGACTAACTCGGCAAAATGGCGGTTTCAAAACCCCCAGATTAAAGCCTTCCACTTCTGACAACATATAACACAAGCAAGGACAAAAGTATTCTTTGTCATGCTCTATCAAATAGTTTTGCTATAACACACAACATGCCATACAATGAAGATGAAGTACAACATAAATGCTATTAATGAGTTGAAGAACTAACCTCTGTTTCGAGCCTGAACACAATACAAGATTTATGTACAAAATAAGATCTGAATACGCATTGTCATAGCCATCATTTTTTACTCCAGTAGAAGGATTTGTAAGGAAGCGCTTCCAGTTCAATGCATTAGAGTAATTGAAACCAGGGTTGCATTTGCGGTATGTTTCAACTATGCCTTTGGTTAGCTTTTCAACTAGCTGCAAACATATAAAACATCACCAAAACATCATCATTTCTTTGCCACAGTTACTACCACAGATGAAACTGTTTCAGAATTACTTATATAAAATGTTCACCTAGAATGGCTGAACACTAATGGCATCAATTTAAAATGTATTGAAAATTGATTAACACAATTTCATGCGAAAATAATTTTCAGATGTATGAAATTTGATAGCTAGGTCAATTGATATACACTTAAGGCTACACACGTGGATGAGACAACAAAAAACTGTTGAGCTTATCTGCAGTAATTTGTTGTTGCATTTTCACTTGAAAAGATGAACTAAATAAAAATATTATTGACCAGAGAATGTGTGTGAACTGGCAAATGTTCAATGGCCAATTAAAAAAAAAAAAGTGGTTGTGGACTTGGTGCAAGGGCAACTAGAGAGCACTTTGACCAGAATAACCACAAATGAGTTGTGCAGGTGATTAGCTATAAAACTAGGTTTCAGTTTCACTATCCAAAGACTTAATCACTAATGATGAAGATCATGCATTATCAAGTTTCATCAAAAATCTTATAAATATAATACTGAAGAGTTTTGTTGGACCAATGATTATACACAGTTGTAGGGTTGTTTCAGTCTGTTCAAGACTTGTTTACAGCTTGTGCAAATGCAGAGGGAGAACAGAATGGAAAGCAGAAAGGAATACAGACACAAAAAGAAGAATAGAAGGGGAGAGAGAGAGAGAGAGAGACACAAAAGGATAAAAGCCTCCTTGCCTGAGAAAGTTCAATCTTTTTGTGTTAAGCAGAAAGCTCAATTCTCCTACCCAGCCAACAGCAATGAGTAGATGATGTTGATCCTTCAGTGCATGGGAAATTTCTTGTGGACAAGCAATAATTTATCTTCCCATCTAATGGTTCCGTTGGTGATGTAGTGATGATGACATGGGACAGATGGTCCTTTCAACATGAGGATGTTCGTGTTTAGAAATTTGCACTTATTACCTTGACCATATCCCTCTCAAAACTTCTAAAGGCTTATTACTAAAGAGTGATAGAAAGCAATTAGAATGAAAGCTTTTTCTCCAACCAGATGATCAAAGGCACAGTTGCCGCAACTGTTGGCCTCCAAGAATGACAATTAACAACAGAATGGTTGTCATTGACTTTATTTCATGCATTCTATTGGCCTCACTTGAGCTAAACTCTGAGCAGATACAGAAAACATTTTCTCCGCATATGACTTATAATGACCAACCAGAACTTCATATCCAGGAATGGTTCGGTGCTGACATGCCTGAAGAACTTGAGGCAAGACGGTCGCGATTAATCAGAAGATAATATCATGCCCATCCTGGCGACTACAAGATTAATTTTGCTTTATGCGCTAAAACTTGAGGCATCCATGATTATGAATAATAAAAGTACATGAGAATATATAATCAAATAAAAGAATTCCCGATCAAGATAAACCAAAGCTAAATCAAGAAAGGATAAGATCAAGGTAAAGTCTTAAAAGACATACAGATCGTTTCGCAGTCGCGCAAGATTCGCCGAAAACCAGAGAGGGTCCGGAGGAAGATTGCGACGATTCATAAGGACGGAACGCTTGCGGCTTGTTCTTTCCATTCCCTCCCCCATCCATAACTCCACCAGCGATGTTTATCGCGTCGCTAACGTCCGATCGGTCGAAGCAGAGAGCGAAAGGAGTCGATCGCCCGATTCTCCAGCCGAGGAGACCCGCCGGACGACTCCAGTCCCATTCTACAAAACCTCCCGCGACATCCGGCGACGCAATTGGATCCAATCCGCCGTCGAGTGGGTAGCCGGAGGTCGACCGAAGATGGTAGGAATCGAGAAGAGGTAGGGTTTACGGAGGGGTCTTCGCCTTCCTCTATTCTTTTCCCTTCCTCTTCTCCGCCTCGGTCTCGACGGGTCCTCCCGCTCCTCTACATATATATTGTCTGCTGCTGTGCGTCCGCATGTGATATCCTATGCGTATAACAAACCCATCGTACGTGTGGAATCTGGAGACCAATCTCGTCCGTCACTGGCGTAGATTCGAGATTTGCTTCGGTCAGTTCAGGATCGAGACACCTAAAAAAGAGACGTTAGAAAAAGGACCAATGGCTTTTGTTTGCGTGAGACGAGCTGCTTCATCGCTGGTGGCGCGAAGGGGGGGGGGTTTCCGTGGTCGGCGAGGTTCTCGAGTTCCCGGAGAGTTTGCGCCCTCGTCTCAATTCCCTTCAGGGGCTCGATTCGCGCGTCGCTTCGCGAGAATAAAATCACTCTGATAACACCGCTTTCCTAAGAAGCCCGTCAACAAGTCCCCGTTCCGGAACCGGCATGGTGACCAAATATTAATGGTTCGCATACGTGGGCCCTCACACCGTAGGTGGAGTTTGGGAGTCTTGTGGGTGGGGAAGGTGGGACGATTCCGCCCTGACAACTGTGGCGATGTCTCTCTGTGACTGGGACCCAAAAATATCGGCCCCGTCATCAGAGACCACGTCACCCGTGCAAATTCAGAGAGTGATCCGATCCATCGAGACAGGTTGTTCCCAATGATGACGGTGGCCCTCTTCGGTCATGGTATGGTAGGCTTCTCCTTGTTTGGTATGCTATTGTAATCGCATGGCTTGTGGAAATGGGGACACGTGGATTATGACTTTAATACCACAAGTTATCGTTAACATTACACCAACTCGGTCTACAGGAATAGTTGCTAAACATAACAGGACAAGACAGTCCATCGATGGCCTGATCTCATCTGACAACTTTGAACTCAAGATGTACATGAGACAAGCAGACTTGGCACAAGAAGAGGATGAAAAGAAAATTAATCACTTTCCAGCTCATGCAGACTTGTAGTGATCGCTACATTAAAGTTTTGAATTGGACTCGAAACATTATCAGAAGCTCTCCAATGAAGTATTCTTCCAGAAATGAAGCGTTGAAATTGATTCTGTAATCATCTGACGATTGAAAGTCGCTTCTATAATTCAGCAATTACTCAAAATTTAAGAAAGACTGAATTAAAAAGATTAGTCCACAAAGGATCAATCTTATCTTGATTCTAGAACCTGTCCTCACAAGAATTAAGAACTAAGAATATCTTCGATCTCTTAATAATTATTGACCTTCTCCCCATTTTTTCTATGTTCTCCTACCTTCGGAACTATACGAAGCACAAACGTTCTTCAGCACAATATACAGATTGGTAGAAGAAACAAGCACTTAAGAGAACATGTAAAAATCCCCATTAATATATAACCTACAGTTCTGTGACTGTGGCCAACCAACAAATGATTGCAAAGTATAGACATTGATGACATTTCTAACCAGGACCTAACGAGATCCAGCTAAAATTAAGCTGGATGAGGAACAAGTTTATTTACAAATCCAAATTACACCTCGACTCCAAACGATCCAGATCACAATTTTACTGGTTGAGGCAAGATATGTGTGTCCGATACGATCAATATGTGCTACTTCTCTGTACACAAATAATTTGCCCTATTTCTCTGTATTTCTGTTTCAATTAATTTTCACCCAATCTCCCTCCACCTCTTCTCGGCACTGTTTCAGATTGAAGGCTTATAACTTAATCCAAATCAGGATACAAGTGAGTTCAGCTCGGCTTCAAATCTGATGTATCTAATTCCTATTTGAGAGTTCCTGATATTAATATCGATACACACAAATAGAGAACATGTAAAAAATGTCAAGAAAAGAAGAACAATATCTAAATATGCAGAGAAAGTAAAGAAGTTTAATAATACAAATTGTCCATCATACCATAATGTACTGTTGAATTTTTTTTATAATTGGGAAAAAAAACTCATGGGTATTACGAAAAGAATTCTATTTTGTAAAAAACAGGCGTTTTAAGCTTACTAATAAAATGTTTAATCCCATTTTGAGCTTTTCCCAACTATGTAGGTCAACTCTAAGAGTCCTTGGTGATGAAACCTCTATCTGGTGCTGAAGCAAGCTTACCGAATTATTTCTCATGTCTTGGTGATGAAACTCTGTAGTATGCTCAATTTAAAGGTAATTGAGCTGTGAATTCTTCACAATCTTTCACAACAATAATCTTTCAGCCTACAGTAGCCGCGAATATCTAAGACACCAAAACTTAATTTATACACTTCCCAATTCTGCCAAAGACAATAAGTAACAAAATACATAAGCCATAAGAGCAACCAACCAACATTAATAAAGCAGCTACATGGCATAGCAAATAAAACATCAACAATACCATATTCTAAGGATTACTCTTAGAAATGTGCTACGCACCCCAATTTTGAGGTATTTGTATTGATAAAGAGTGTATTTGCACGATTCAGATCATATATCCAAATCCTAAGGCAAAATCACGATTAAGCTAACTCGAACGATTACGATTTTGAATGAAAGCGACACAATGATTATAGGAAATCAATCAAGTAGTCTTAGCAGTTCATGAAAGAAAATGTTTATGTAAATGTTGGTTCAACTCATTTTGCACAGGAAGGAAGTCCGTGAACGAGTCTTGTGACTGAGAAGAAGATGTGTAAGTAGCCTAAGAAGCTGGCGTTCTTTTCCCCTTTTCATGGACTGGTCTAGAACCAGGAGAGAAACGATAAGGGAAGAAGAACAACAGAACAATTAATAGTTCCAGGGATTTCACTAGCCTTAAGCTCACGATCAGGTTGACAATCAGGATGAATTTTATAGAGACAAATAAAAACATCTGAGCAGGCAAAACATCCAATTGCACGTACTAGATGCAGATTACGAAAAACCATAGTGGATCCCAAAATTTCTGCAGAAGATTGAGTTTTATAAAGCTTGAAACACTCGATCAGAAACGATCTTCAACAACCAATTGCCGCCAGACAACCGAAACCTACCACCAATCTAATAGCTGAATCAAATCAGATAAGACCGGTTAAGTTTTCCGAAATAGATGGAAGCCACAGCTCGGCGCCGAGATATCCACCGGTAATTCAAAGGACTACCATAAGGTCTCGATGCTCCAGAACGATCAACTAAATAAAACATAAAAAGAGAAAGAGATAGGCTCGATATGACCATGGATAGATGGGATCCAAGAAATGGGGCTGACGGGCGGAAGGCAGGTCGAGATGGTCGCTGTCCGCCTCCGATTCAGTTGGTGCAAGGCGGGATCTGGCTCGTCCGCGGCCGGATCAAAGCGTTCCCGACCTGCACCAAGCGAATCTGAGGCAGCCGCGACAACAAAACCCTAGTCGCCACCTTCACCGGAGCCGGAGGAGGAGTCACTCGGGGCAATGATGGAATGAGCGTAGAAAAGCGAAGCGTGGGTCGGACAGCGGAGTTGCAACGGGCGCTATTTATGCTGAGAACGGACAGAGCTGATTGTGACACGTTGCACGTCTTCTCTGATTGAAACCGTGGCGGTCAGAAGACGCGACAGCCTTGAGGCGCGGATTCTTTAATGAGAAAAATGCTACGTTCCCCGACTTAATTCACGATTTAACATGCAACGAAAACACGCTGCTTCAACTCCGCTGCTATTGGCAGCCGGCACCGTGACTTGAGTTGGGATGCGAAATGATACTCTCTTCCATAAAGTCTCGAACACTTGCTCATATGTCAGGTTCCTCCCTCTTAGACTTTGATTTGTGGAAATTGCTGGAATCACATACGTGCTCCAAACTGCTTGTTGCACATCAAATCGGAACTCAAACATTTGTTGGCTCCAACGTGCTTAAATCTGTGCTTCCTATTGCATGAGATATCAATTTAAAAAAAAAAGCTAACGAAACGAGAAGTTTAGGTGGAAGGATAAAAGGTCTGTAATGTCTGGCACCTCAAAATGTTGCAATGCATGCAGCCATGTGTTTGTACGGGTATTCCATGGGTGAGAGATAGAGATGGTTTCTGCCAGCAGGAATTTGACTTCGCTCCATGCCTTTAGCAGATTCTCTGAAGCTATTAAATAGCTACAGGACATCTTGTGGGGTCGCCTGCAGCAATAGACAACACTCGGGACAACGTGTTGGAATCCATTCATTTAAAGCAGGCAGCAATATTGCCGGACACCGCATGTGGAAAGCCAAATGCTCCCTCCCAGGAAGGATCAGCCATCATTTACCGCAGGACTCGTTGCAAGCAAAGATAAAGATGAGCAAGAGCAGCAACAAGGAAACCTCGGTCGAGAAAGCTCCACTTTCTTGCTGCGGGGAAAGGCGAGCCCACATTTGAGCATAAGGGGAGGGTTGCAACCATAGGAGACAGTGGTGACAAGATTGTCACTGAACATGCTAGTAGAGGCCGACACCAAAAACTTGGTGGTTGGCAGATTTGCCGTAGGAGAGAAGCCACTTAATGGCTACCTATTTAACTTTTTGAAAAGTGACGGATCGGCTTGATGAGTCTCGGGAGGATGCTTTTGACTTGGAGAAGGACCACTTGCAAAGTAGATCAATATAAATCATAAAGTTTCAGAGATATGGATGAAGGCCTTACATCTGTGCATCTATGGGAAGCATCCCCACCCACTTTCCGCGAGAGCTTTAGTATGCTACTAAAGAATTGATCCGCCAAATTATGACTGATGACGGCACGAAAGTGTCACATATCTGCCAAAGCAACTGAACAATCCATCTAAATATATAAACATGGAGTGGAAACAACGAGAATTAGGAGGCTGTAATGATGGAGGATTTGTATGAAGATACGGATGAGTAAAGGGCTAATTGTGTTGCTTCCATGAAGATATGGTTGAGCAAAGTAAACAGAGTGAAACTGATCCTGACCCTACAAGATTCTGACCTCGAATCCCTTAACTCTTTGGCTAATGAATAATGTAATCCTTCCATACTTAGCTGGTAAAGATCTTAATAATATATAATAAGATTTTAGGTTCAAATTCCGTCTTCGTCAAAAAAACACAAAAAACAAAAAACAAAAGAGCTACCTCAAAACCATAATAATCGAGGACTGGGAATCACCAGAAGCAGCAGGTGCAGGGAGCGGAAAGACTCTGCTACAAGCTAAACATCAACAATAATGCAAAATAATATCACAATAGATGAATAGGAGAAGGCAGAATTGGCACAACAAGGATTTACATAAATACATGCATGATGTCCATGTAAATTATAGCTTCTTACAAGTCATCATGTTTCCTAGATCAGTAAGATTTGTGACAAAATCATAATTGTTAGAGAGAAAATATCAATGATGTTTGAATAAGCCCAACTCGATTCGCGTTCGCGTACACAACAAATCTAATATGGCTGATGGGTGGCTCGGACTCTTGCTCAAGGACTGAGGCGGACTCACATGCATGGTACGCAATTGGCCTATATGAATATTGAGGTCCGATAAGTTTCTCATCCCTCTAACACCTAATTCAGTGATCAACGAGTAATTTTAGTAAAGATGGGTTTTAATAATTTTAGTAATTTTACCTTGATTATTGTGCTAAATGTAGGTTTTAATAGTAGGTAAAAAGGAGAAAATGTTTCATAAAATATTCTTTAAGAGGACAATCTCTAGCCATCCTTTTGGACTAATGTCCACATAGATCAACCAACGAATAGATCTTATCCCCTCTTGTCAATCAGGCTACAACATATATTGTCATGTGTCAAGGCATTATTGGTCAATAAATACTAAGCGAGTCCTAATAGATCAAATGGCTACTTCTTTATTAGTTTGATCAAACTGTATTTCACAACCTAATTAAACTGAGATTCCCTAATAAACAGGAACCAGGGTCTAGAGTTTGGACACAATAAGGGCTCCTACTCAATGCTTAGTCCAAAACAGGTAGAAAGAATAAATAAAATAAAATACATGCCACCTAGGTCAAGAGATTTTGTCTATTCAATGGTTAGGCAACCAAGAGGGTTTGGAATATAGACCTATGTTAAATATGTAACTCAATTGTCTTTGCAATCAATGTCTCAAAAAAATAAACTTGTAAATATCAGAACAAAATACTGGACTAATGAAACTATTCCTAGAGAATATGCAAAAACAATAAATAGTTCTTGAAAAGATGAGGGAAAAATCTGAAGACTAGGACAAAGAAATAACATGAGCATTAAAAAGAACTCACCTGTGGTCAAATTTTTTTGGTAAGAGAACTCACAGTATGAAACATTGTGATAAAAGAAAGATTATTCCTAAACAATTTAAGTTGCACCCAAGAATTCCGTTCATTGTTGAAAGATATCAACTCCAGTTTCAATCATCATAATGTCTGATATGACAAGGGGAGAGAAAAGATACATCCCAGATGGTATTTAGTAAAAAGATGATTTCTAATATTGCAGATGATACTTCTCATAAAAAGATGAAGTTGTAAAACGAAATAAGATCAATAATAACACATGACAAAGGAGAAACCAGTCAACACTAACTTCAGCAAGGTCATCCACTTCACTCGCAAAAAATACATGCAAAAAACCAGACATTTACACTTAACTTTTACATGGTGATCTGTTTTACTAGCTTGATGTGTTTTGACTGGCAGGCAAATACTTAAACCAATGCCACTGGTGGGGAGAATATAAAAGGTAAAAAGGGGAATATTGCTTTAGGCTATTCTATTGTCCAACATCAAGAACAACGACTTTGACGAGTATAAAAGCCATCCTCTTTCCTAAGCTGTTCGATTGAAGCTGGGGTAGGCGAGAACAAACTGAAATTAAGAAGGCTCGACAAAGACTTAATAGGTTTTGAGAATGACAATGTTCCTAGTTCAGGCAAGCTTAGGCAAGAGAGACTTGCAGGCCGATAGGAATTACCTGATCGATCCAGCTTACGGGAGCATGAGGCAAAGTTGAAATAATTTCTTATTCATGGAAAGGGTGTTCTGATAAGCTGTTTTGGAAACGTATAAAATCATCTCAAAGATATACGACCGGAGAACAAAACCTACCGAACCAAACAGATCCGTCAATCAACACAGTGAAACAAATAGCAATTCCCAGAGATGAAAGAGGAACCAAATTAGGAACTCCTTCCCGAGGTAGCTCGGGGGTATTCCTGGGGGTGTTGCGGATGGCCGTTCTGATCCGGAACAGCCCGGCCGCCACGGCCTGCCTTGGATCCCGACGCCCGATTAGCAGCTGTTGGGGTAAACAATTTTATGCCGTGGCCTTGGGGTCGTCGCGGCTTGTCCTGGGTCCGAATGGAGGGAATCTCTCGGGTGGTTCCTCGGAGCGATAGAGGTCGTCGACCCACTGGTGGATTCGGCCGGGGAAATGGGAGGTCGTTTCCTCCGGGAAAGGGCTCCACGCCTGTAAGTCCGGCGACACGCCTTGTCCTCGTCCCTGCACACAGGTCGGGTCGGAAGCTCGGCCTGACCCCTCCGACGATCAAGTTAGTGATGTGGAGAAGAAGTGGTTTTTCGGGTGTTCTTTTCTCTCCTTGCGTCTTAGAACGCGAGGGTATTTGTAAGGAGCTTGCGTGTTATCGGATGCGCCTGCCCGCTATGGGCAGGGTCGTACCCCTGGTGACGTCTAACATTACCGCTGGCGTGTCGTGAGGAGGCGAGTCTAACCGATCGTTAATGGGTCTCGGTTGGCGTTCCGGCCCATGCTGGCCTGGCGTTGTCAGCCCGTCAGAGACACGGGGCGTCGACTGACGTCACGGGGGTCTTATCATAATTACTATCCTCATCATACTCCCCCCCCAAAGAAGGCTATGCGATGGTCGCCGTAGGGAGGCACGAAGCATGGCCTTAGGTTTCCGGGACTATGATGGCCGAGGGGTGCCGGTTTGCTACGGGGATTGCGGGAGTTAGGGATCTGAGGTGATGTGGTGGGAATGCGGTGGCCGTGTAGGGGTGGTCTCGGGCGTCATGAGGCTGAGGGGCACGACGCAGGCGGGCAGGCCGCGCTGGTGCGGCCTCGGGCGACATGAGGCCGAGGGGCACGACGCAGGTGGACAGGCCGTGCTGGTGCGGCCTCGGGCGACATGCAGCCGAGGAGCACGATGCAGGCGGGTAGGCCGCGCTGGTGTGGCCTCGAGCAACATGCAGCCAAGGAGCACGACGCAAGCGGGCAGGCCGCGTAGGTGTGGCCTCGGGCAACATGCAGCCGAGGAGCACGACGCAGGCGGGCAGGCCACGCTGGTGTGGCCTCGGGCGAGGAGCACGACGCAGGCGGGCAGGCCGCGCAGGTGTGGCCTCGGGCAACATGCAGCCGAGGAGCACGACACAGGCGGGCAGGCCACGCTGGTGTGGCCTCGGGCAACATGCAGCCGAGGAGCACGACGCAGGCGGGCAGGCCACGCTGGTGTGGCCTCGGGCAACATGCAGCCGAGGAGCACGACGCAGGCGGGCAGGCCACGCTGGTGTGGCCTCGGGCAACATGCAGCCGAGGAGCACGACGCAGGCGGGCAGGCCACGCTGGTGTGGCCTCGGGCAACATGCAGCCGAGGAGCACGACGCAGGCGGGCAGGCCACGCTGGTGTGGCCTCGGGCAACATGCAGCCGAGGAGCACGACGCAGGCGGGCAGGCCACGCTGGTGTGGCCTCGGGCAACATGCAGCCGAGGAGCACGACGCAGGCGGGCAGGCCACGCTGGTGTGGCCTCGGGCAACATGCAGCCGAGGAGCACGACGCAGGCGGGCAGGCCGCGTAGGTGTGGCCTCGGGCAACATGCAGCCGAGGAGCACGACGCAGGCGGGCAGGCCACGCTGGTGTGGCCTCGGGCAACATGCAGCCGAGGAGCACGACGCAGGCGGGCAGGCCGCGTAGGTGTGGCCTCGGGCAACATGCAGCCGAGGAGCACGACGCAGGCGGGCAGGCCACGCTGGTGTGGCCTCGGGCAACATGCAGCCGAGGAGCACGACGCAGGCGGGCAGGCCACGCTGGTGTGGCCTCGGGCAACATGCAGCCGAGGAGCACGACGCAGGCGGGCAGGCCACGCTGGTGTGGCCTCGGGCAACATGCAGCCGAGGAGCACGACGCAGGCGGGCAGGCCACGCTGGTGTGGCCTCGGGCAACATGCAGCCGAGGAGCACGACGCAGGCGGGCAGGCCACGCTGGTGTGGCCTCGGGCAACATGCAGCCGAGGAGCACGACGCAGGCGGGCAGGCCACGCTGGTGTGGCCTCGGGCAACATGCAGCCGAGGAGCACGACGCAGGCGGGCAGGCCACGCTGGTGTGGCCTCGGGCAACATGCAGCCGAGGAGCACGACGCAGGCGGGCAGGCCACGCTGGTGTGGCCTCGGGCAACATGCAGCCGAGGAGCACGACGCAGGCGGGCAGGCCACGCTGGTGTGGCCTCGGGCAACATGCAGCCGAGGAGCACGACGCAGGCGGGCAGGCCACGCTGGTGTGGCCTCGGGCAACATGCAGCCGAGGAGCACGACGCAGGCGGGCAGGCCACGCTGGTGTGGCCTCGGGCAACATGCAGCCGAGGAGCACGACGCAGGCGGGCAGGCCACGCTGGTGTGGCCTCGGGCAACATGCAGCCGAGGAGCACGACGCAGGCGGGCAGGCCACGCTGGTGTGGCCTCGGGCAACATGCAGCCGAGGAGCACGACGCAGGCGGGCAGGCCACGCTGGTGTGGCCTCGGGCAACATGCAGCCGAGGAGCACGACGCAGGCGGGCAGGCCACGCTGGTGTGGCCTCGGGCAACATGCAGCCGAGGAGCACGACGCAGGCGGGCAGGCCACGCTGGTGTGGCCTCGGGCAACATGCAGCCGAGGAGCACGACGCAGGCGGGCAGGCCACGCTGGTGTGGCCTCGGGCAACATGCAGCCGAGGAGCACGACGCAGGCGGGCAGGCCACGCTGGTGTGGCCTCGGGCAACATGCAGCCGAGGAGCACGACGCAGGCGGGCAGGCCACGCTGGTGTGGCCTCGGGCAACATGCAGCCGAGGAGCACGACGCAGGCGGGCAGGCCACGCTGGTGTGGCCTCGGGCAACATGCAGCCGAGGAGCACGACGCAGGCGGGCAGGCCACGCTGGTGTGGCCTCGGGCAACATGCAGCCGAGGAGCACGACGCAGGCGGGCAGGCCACGCTGGTGTGGCCTCGGGCAACATGCAGCCGAGGAGCACGACGCAGGCGGGCAGGCCACGCTGGTGTGGCCTCGGGCAACATGCAGCCGAGGAGCACGACGCAGGCGGGCAGGCCACGCTGGTGTGGCCTCGGGCAACATGCAGCCGAGGAGCACGACGCAGGCGGGCAGGCCACGCTGGTGTGGCCTCGGGCAACATGCAGTCGGGCGTGCGGCGGACCACCTGCAGCAAGGAGCTGCGACGTGGGCGGCGGCCCGGGCAACGAGGTGGCCTTTGGCCTACCCGGTAGCCCAGGGGGCGAGCCTTTTTCATGAATCGCTTGTTTTCAAGAAGACCGGCGCCGCTCGCCCGTCTCTCGCCACATGTACTGCGCCTGTTGGGCGTCCTGTCAAGCTGCATTTATGGTTGAGTGACGTTTTGGTCGTTCCGATGCGACGCATCTCGGGAGGGGAAGAGCCGACGCTTTTGGCGGGTATAAATACCGTGTGGGTAGCCCCTGGGGGGTTTCCTCATCTGCTTTTGTCGCGCTGCTTCGGCCCTCCATCGCTTTACTTGCGTTGCGTTTTGAACGCTCCTTCTTTTCTTACTAGAGGTTAGTAAGAATGGCGTCCTCTTCCTTCTCCCCCCTCTTCCTCTCCTTTGGCAAAAGTCGGGGACATGGCGGTCGTGTCGAATCCTAACTCGTCTCCCGACGAAAAGGCGGCCCGGGCCCTTGAGGCCCTAATGCGGCCGCATGACCTCGACTCTATCGTGTGTGAGTCATCTTTGAGTCGTCTCCGGGATCTCTATAGCATCTCAGAGGACTTCATCTTCCAAGTCCCTGAGCTCGGCCAGCGAGCGTATGACCCGATTCCGGGGGCTTCGCCCTTACTATCGATGCCTTCGAGGCCGGGCTGCGCCTCCCCCTGCACTCCGCCATAACTTCCTGCCTTTCTTGGTGGCGAATCTCCCCGTCCCAGCTCGCGTCGAACTCATGGCGTTACTTGGCGGCGTTTCTGGGGGAATGCCATTATGCCAATATAACCCCGACCCGGCCCCTCTTCCTTTCCTGTTTTCGCCTTTCCAGGGGGTCGGGCGGCTATTATCTGTCTGCCCGAGTGGGCTTTTGAGTGAGCGGAGCCCCCACTAGTAATAAGGGGTGGAAGGGGCGCTTCTTCTTTGTCAGTCGTTCGGGAGACTGGGGGTTCGGGGTCCGTTGGGGGGCGCACCCGACAGACAGCACCGCTCCAGTCTTGGACGACGAGGAGCGCCGAGGGCTCCGGAGGCTTAGAGAGATTCTTCCAGCCTCCAGAGCCATCCGGAACATGTCCGAGCAGTGGTTGGTCGAGGCGGGTCTAAGCCCGGTGCCTCGAGGTATGCCCTGAGGGGTAGTTTTAGGGTTTCCTTTTTATGGACTTACTGTGTTAGCTAACCATTTGTTCGGCTTTTTTTTGCAGAGATGGTGGTTCTCCAAGCGCTACGCGGGGGGAAGGTGTCGTCCACTTCGTCGGCCCGTTCATCGCCCTCGGCGGGGACCGGCTCACGGGAGGCCCCGGTGGTCGTCGAGGCCGATCGTCCTCGGAAGAGGGCGAGGGGGCCCTCGGGGAAGGAACCCGAGGTGGCCGCGGCCGAAGCGGTGGACGTCGCGAGCGCTCCGACGAATCGCTCCGCAGGAGGCCCAAGGAAGGGTGAGGCTGGCCCGAGCGAGGGGGCGACGACCGAGGCCCCTCGCGAGCCTACCATTCGTGAACTCTGCCGCTTCCCGAGCGGGGGAGGGGACGAACCATACCTTGCGCGGGTGGTAGGCGCAATCCCGCGTGGCGAGCCTGTCGACCCGCTGGTGGGTCGCTGGGAGGGCCTCACCCGAGGCAGCCGGGGGTGGGCTGACGGGGAGTGCGCAGCGGGGTTCATCCGCGGAGGCCTTCACCCCGACATAGCTTGGGATCTGTATATCCTGCCCTCCGAGACCCTACTTAGCAAGTCTGCTAAGTCGCTGCTGTGGTAAGTCATGTTTTTGTTCTTTTGTACGGGTCCAGATAGGCCTAGTCCTGACTTGTTTGTTTGTAGGGCCACCACTACGCCGCGGCGCTGATGGACCGCGTTCGGGATGCGGGGCGCGCCATCACTGCCCTGGGCGCCCGCAATACCGAGCTCCGGAGGCAGATGGACGAGGTCCGCGCCGGGGCGGGTCCTGAGGCGGTTGCGGCGATCGAGCAGAGGGCTTTAGGTCTGGAGGCGGAGGTGGAGCGCCTTCGGACCGAGCTCCAGTCATCAACGGAGCGGGGAGTTGAGCTCCAGACGAGGCTGGAGGCGTCCAAAGGAAATAACGCGGAGCTCCAGACGCGTTTGAGGGTGTGTGTGGCCGAGGCTCGCTCGGCGAGGGCGGATTCACTAGAGCTTATCCGCCGCCTGGAGGAGTCGCGTGCCGAGGCGCGGAGGGCCTCCGAGGACCTCGAAGCCGAGATCCGTCGGGGACCGGAGAAGGACAAGAAGCTGATTGAGGACTACAAGGGTTCCTCGGGCTTCCAGCTAGGCCTTGTTCGGACCGGGCGGGTCTCATATGAGTACGGGTACCGGATCGCCCTTGCGCACTTCAAGGTGCGCTATCCGGACTCCGAGGTTGCCGAGGACCCCTTTGATTCCTTTCCTGAGGACATGGGGGTCGATATGCCGGCCGAGGTCCCTTTTGATGACTCCCCGGACGCGCCCGAGGAATAAGAGTTTCTTGTAACTTTGTTTTGTTTTTGTAACGAGGTTATCCAATAAATAGAACTTTCACCTTCTTCTTAGTTTGTTATTCTCATGCCCCCTGATGTTTTGATACAATCTTGGCCAAGTCCTGGTTCATGGAAAGAACTTTTTGAGATTTTGCATGTTCCAAGTTCTCGGCAGTGGGCGACCCGTTACTGTCGCGAGCCTGTAGGCTTCGGTCCTAACGACTTTGGTCACCAAATAGGGTCCTTCCCAATTGGGGGCCAACTTGCCCCGCGATCGGGCGGGATCGCTAACTTCGGCTTTGCGCAGGACTAGGTCGCCTAGTTTAATGGGTCGGGGTCGCACCCTCCGGTTGTGGATCCTAGCGACGGCCCTTTTGTACGAGAGGTCCTTCAAGTGTGCATCGGCGCGTTGCTCCTCGAGCAGGTCGAGGCCTGCTCGCAACCCCTGGGTTGATGCCCCTTCGTCGTAGTTTGCCGTCCTCGGGGTCGACAGAGCTATCTCGGGGGGCAGGATGGCTTCTGTCCCGAACGAGAGGCTGTAGGGAGACTCCCCGGTTGCGGTTTTGGGGGTGGTCCGTAAAGACCACAGGATACTAGGAAGCTCCTCCACCCAGGTCGTTCGGGCCGCCGACACCCGTCTCCTAAGTCCGCTCAGGATAGACCGATTAGTTAACTCGGCCAACCCGTTCGTCTAGGGGTGGGCCACCGAGCTGAACCTTAGCTGAATGTCGTGGCTCGCACAGAACTCGCGGAACTGAGTACTGGTGAACTGAGCTCCGTTGTCGGTGATGATGGCCTTGGGTAAGCCAAATCGCGTTATGATGCTTTTCCAGACGAATTTCTCCACTTGCCGCTCCGTGATCGTGGCCAGCGGCTCGGCTTCTACCCATTTGGTGAAATAATCAATGCCCACGATGATGTATCGTCGTTGGCCGGAGGTCGGTGGGAAGGGGCCGAGGAGGTCCAACCCCCACTGTGCAAATGGCCATGCGCTGTCGATGGGGGATAGAGGGACCGCCGACTGTCGTGGCATTCGAGCGTGCCTCTGGCATGGATCGCACCGCTGCACAAAGGATTTTGCGTCTCGGGACATGGTGGGCCAATAGTACCCTTGATGCAGGATTTTGTAGGCTAGCGTCCGACCGGCGATGTGCTCCCCGCAGATCCCCTCATGGACCTCGGCCAAGACTGCTTGGGCTTCCTCTGGCTCGAGGCATCGCAGTAGGGGTCGGGAGAAGGATCGCTTGTACAGCAGTCCGTTCATCTCGGAATACCACGCTTGGGTTTGGCGTATGCGCCGGGCCGTGGCCTCGTCCTCGGGCAGAATGCTGCTGCGTTTGAAAAGCAGCATCTCCTGCACCCACGTGGGGCTCGCCTGGGTGGAGGTTATAGGCGCGATCGGGATGGCGCGGGACGGGAGCTCCTCAACCTCGGGGTGATTCCCGTGGTCCGGCCCCAAGGCCAGTTTTTCCAGCACGTCAGCTTTCTGATTTTGGCTCCTTGGCACCCTAGTTATTGTAAAGTAGGAGAACTTTGTGGTTAAATTTTTTACCTCCGCCAGGTATTTGACCATGGTTGTCTCCCTGGCTCCGTATCCGCCGTCGAGTTGCTCGGCCACCAGTTGCGAGTCGGTGAAGATGCGGATGGCGTCCACCTGCATTTCCAGTGCCAGCTCGAGCCTCGCCAGGAGCGCCTCGTACTCGGCCTCATTGTTGGTTGCCTGGAACCCAAGGCGGAGGGAACGCTCGAACGAGCGCCCATCGGGAGCTGAGAGCACCAAACCCGCGCTCGCACCATTCGAGGTTGCCGAGCCGTCAACATGTAATTCTCAGGCCTCGTCTGGCCGGTTGGAGCTTTCGTCTCAGTCTTGGACCAACTCGGCGATGAAGTCCGCCACGGATTGGGCCTTGATTGCCGTTCTCGGTACGTAGTGTACGTCGAATTCTCCGAGTTCCACCGACCATTTGAGGAGCCGACCTGCAACATCAAACTTAGATAGAATCTGTCGGAGTGGTTGATCAGTGACTACCTCAATTGGGTGAGCCTGGAAGTAAGGGCGCAATTTCTGAGACGCCAGCACGAGCGCCAGGGCGAGCCTCTCAATAGGCGGATAGCGCTCCTCGGGTCCATTTAGGACATGGCTGACGTAGTAGATCGGCAATTGTTTCCCACAGGCCTCTTTGATAAGGACGGAGTTGACCGCGTGTTGAGAATCGACTAGGTAGACGCTGAGTTTCTCTCCAGGAAGGACCGAGGCCAGGCATGGGAGGCGAGCCAAGTGCTGCTTGACCTGCCCGAAAGCCTCCTCGCACTGTGCCGTCCATTGGAAGTTCTTCGGGTTCTTCAGCGCCCAGAAAAAGGGAAGGCAGTGATCTCCTGATCGAGATAAGAATCGGGATAGGGCGGCAAGCCTTCCATTTAGTTGTTACAAGTCCTTGATTGTCCGGGGGGCCTGCATATCGATGACCGCCTGCACCTTCTCAGGGTTGACGTCGATTCCTCTTTCGTGTACGATGAATCCGAGGAACTTCCCTGAGCCCATGCCAAAAGTGCACTTTGTTGGGTTCAAGCGTAGGCCGTGCTTCCGGAGGGTGGAGAATACCTCAGCCAGGTCGGCGAGGTGGTCGGCCGTCCTGCGACTTTTTACAATCATGTTGTCGACATAGACTTCGACGTTCCGCCCGATTTGCGCGGCGAACATCTTATTAACGGCTCTTTGATAGGTGGCGCCTGCGTTTTTGAGTCCGAACAGCATGACCTTATAGAAATACGTCCCTAGGTCGGTGATGAAGGCCGTGTTCTCTTGGTCCTCGGGCGCCATTCTGATCTGGTTGTAACCGGAAAAGGCATCCATAAACGATAGGCGGGCATGCTCGGCGGTTTCGTCGACCAGCTGATCGATCCTTGGGAGGGGATAACAGTCTTTTGGGCATGCATGATTGAGGCTAGTGTAGTCAACGCACATCCTCCAGTTCCCATTAGATTTCTTCACCAGCACCACATTAGACGGCCATTGCGGATAATGGGCTTCCTCAATGAAGCCAGCTGCTAAGAGTCGTTCCACTTCTTCGCGGACGGCGAGTTGCCTATCAGGGGCTTGGCGCCGTGGCTTTTGTTTTATCTGCCGTGCATCGGGCGAAATATTCAAGTGGTGTTGGGCGATGCTTAGGTTGACGCCCGTCAGGTTGGATGGGGACCAGGCGAAGACGTCGGCATTCTCCTGAAGGAAGCCGACAAGCTGTTCCCGCTCCTGCTCAGGGAGATCCGACCTGACCTGGATCGTCCGATCCGGTCGGTCCTTAGTCAACGGAATATCATAAGTGGGCGCTGTCGGTTCCGGGCGCTGGGTCGGCCGCTTTCTTTCCCTCGGGTCGTCCAGAGGTTGGCCAGTGTTACCCCTTTTGCGCATCGAAACCGCCGCCAAGTAGCACCGTCTGGACTCCTAGGGGCTGCCGCGGACTTCTCCTATCCCGGAGTCGGTAGGGAATTTGACCGTCTGATGGTAGGTGGAGACCACAGCTCTAACTCTGTTGAGGGTGGGGCGCCCGAGGATGGCGTTGTAGGCGGCAGGGAGGTCAACTACCAAGAAGGTGGACATAACCGTCCTGGCTCTGGGCGGGCCCCCCAACGTCAGGGGCAGAGTGACAGTCCCTACGGGAGAGATTGAATCGCCGGTGAACCCCGTGAGTGCTGAGTAGATGGGCTTCAGGGATTCTTCGGCTAGCCCCATCCAACGGAAGGCGTCCAGGTAGAGCACGTCGGTTGAGCTCCCTGTATCAACCATGATTCTCTTTACCTGGGCGTTGGCGATCCGAGCCGTTATTACCAACGCGTCGTCATGTTCCAGCCTCCGGGAGTCTTCGGAAGGGAAGACAACCTGAGGGTCGGGGGCGCATCGGGGGGCGTCAGATGCGGCGGAACGGGCGTAGGCCTTCCTTCTCGACATGCTAGTTCCCCCGGCCGCCGGCCCTCCGGTGATGACGTCGATGTGACGCTCCACCGGACCCACCGAGTGTGGCAAGTGCTCCCCGTTCTGGCGGACGTTTCGGCCAAGGTGACCCCTGCTGTCAAGCTCTTCAATCTGCCGCTTCAGCTCGCGGCAGTCTTCGGTGTCGTGTCCGTTTTGCCTGTGGAAGCGGCAATATTTGGATCGGTCGGCGAGTTCTCGCGGGCTCCTCATCGGGACGAGGGGCTTGAGCAACCCTTTTTCCCTTATCTGAAGGAATATCTCCGTCCGAGACACGCCTAGAGGAGGCAGGGGGGGCGCCCGAGCGGGCGTATCGGATCGGTTCGGCTGGCATCTGGTCGCGGCGGGCACCTGTTCGCGGGGGCTGTTCTGGCCTGACCCTCGTGCGATCTTCCCGCTTCTCAACCATCCATGCCTCGGCGGCGACGAAATGACTCGCCCGCTGAAACATTTCGGGTAGCGCGGTGGGGGGTCTTTCCACAAGGGACCAGAAGAAGCGGGAAGGTCGCAACCCCACCATGAACGCCTGCATCAAGAGAGAGGGATGAGCGTCAGATAAGCCCTGGATCTGTGTTGCGAAGCGGTTCACGAAGTGGGAGAGGGGCTCGTCCTCCCTCTGTTGTAGTCCGAAGAGCAGGGTGATGGACGGCTTCGGCCGCGCGCTGGCCATGAAGTTGAGCTCGAAGTCGTTAGCGAGCTGATTGAACGAGGCCACCGTCCCGGTCGTCAAGGCGTTGTACCATGCGCGAGCGGATCCTCTCAGGGTCGTGGGGAACGCCCTGCACATGAGAGCGTCGGAGGTTCCATATAGTGCCATTTGGGTGCAGAAGGCTGCTACATGGTCCGCCGGGTCGGAAGAGCCGTCGTATGCGTCCAAAGAGGGAAGCCGGAAGTTCTGTGGGACCGCCTGGTCCCGGATTTCAGGGATGAATGGGGATCCCTGTCGCGAGTCGACCCCGGGCTCTCCCCTCGACCTGCGGATCTCCTTCTGTACCTCGTCTAACCGCTGACAGACGAGGAGCAGTTGGGCTCGCAAAGAGTCGGTCGAGGCCGAAGAGAGGACCTCGGGTTCCGTGTGGCCTCCTTGGTTCGCCATCACCCGATCCCCGAGAGGAGACGTCGGGGGCCGAGGGGAAGCAGGAGGCTCCGTGGGCTGAGCGTGAGTTCGGACATGTGGCTCCTGTTGCTGAGCCGGTTGGGCAGTCGGTGAGTGCAGCATCCGAGTGACGAGCGGAATGATAGCCTGCACAATACCAACCAGAGATTGAACCTGATGGGAGAGGTCGAGGAAGGCCTCGGACGAAACTTGCGAGGGTGCGGCCGAGGGGAGCATCGGGGGGCGCTAGTCCCAGATCGTTGAATATCCGCCAGTAACGCTCCGACCGGCGCGGCGAGGGGTTCGTCACGAAGGCCGGTGTGCGGGGAATGTTCTTCCCGGACCCACAACCGGTATTATATGACATTTGCGGCTGCGGGTTCGACCAAGCCGGTTTGGTGATCCCTCGACCTTTCGGCGAGGCCCTCCTTCTCGCGCCAAAATGTTGGGTATGATGTGGAGAAAAGTGTTTTTTCTTCCGGGTGTTTCTTTCTTCCCATCTTGCTCTATAACGCGAGTGTATTTTGTAAGGTAGCTTGCGTGTTACCTACCTTATGCGCCTGCCCGCTGTGGGCAGGGTCGTACCCCTGGTGACGTCTGACATTACCGCTGACGTGTCGTGAGGAGGCGATCTGACCGATCGTTAATGCCTCGCTGGCGTCGACCCCTGCTGGCCTGGCGTTGTCATCCCTCATAGACTCTGGTCGTCGCTGACGTCACGGGGGTCTTATCATAATTACTATCCTCATCAGCATGCCCCCGAATATTACATATCCTGGAAAACTCATTCTCTCCCTCTCAAAGCCCAAAGCAGGCAAGAAACAATCCCTAACCCGAACCCTAGAATCTGGGATCGACAACGTCGATCGTAGACAACAGTAACCTTGCTAGCGCAGAAGAAGAATTAAGCAAGGATAATTGAAACAATTATAAGGGCTGGACAGGAAACGAAGGGTGAAGGCAATGGTGGGAGACACACAGGAGACGGAGGGCAGAGCATGACGGGAATCAACGACATGAGCAAGGAAGAAGTCCTTCCTCTCTCTCTCTCTCTCTCTCTCTCTCTCTCTCTCTCTCTCTCTCTCTCTCTCTCTCTCTCTCTCTCTCTCTCTCTCTCTCTCTCTCTCTCTCTCTCTCTCTCTCTCTCTCTCTCTCTCTCTCTCTCTCTCTCTCTCTCTCTCTCTCTCTCTCTCTCTCTCTCTCTCTCTCTCTCTCTCTCTCTCTCTCTCTCTCTCTCTCTCTCTCTCTCTCTCTCTCTCTCTCTCTCTCTCTCTCTCTCTCTCTCTCTCTCTCTCTCTCTCTCTCTCTCTCTCTCTCTCTCTCTCTCTCTCTCTCTCTCTCTCTCTCTCTCTCTCTCTCTCTCTCTCTCTCTCTCTCTCTCTCTCTCTCTCTCTCTCTCTCTCTCTCTCTCTCTCTCTCTCTCTCTCTCTCTCTCTCTCTCTCTCTCTCTCTCTCTCTCTCTCTCTCTCTCTCTCTCTCTCTCTCTCTCTCTCTCTCTCTCTCTCTCTCTCTCTCTCTCTCTCTCTCTCTCTCTCTCTCTCTCTCTCTCTCTCTCTCTCTCTCTCTCTCTCTCTCTCTCTCTCTCTCTCTCTCTCTCTCTCTCTCTCTCTCTCTCTCTCTCTCTCTCTCTCTCTCTCTCTCTCTCTCTCTCTCTCTCTCTCTCTCTCTCTCTCTCTCTCTCTCTCTCTCTCTCTCTCTCTCTCTCTCTCTCTCTCTCTCTCTCTCTCTCTCTCTCTCTCTCTCTCTCTCTCTCTCTCTCTCTCTCTCTCTCTCTCTCTCTCTCTCTCTCTCTCTCTCTCTCTCTCTCTCTCTCTCTCTCTCTCTCTCTCTCTCTCTCTCTCTCTCTCTCTCTCTCTCTCTCTCTCTCTCTCTCTCTCTCTCTCTCTCTCTCTCTCTCTCTCTCTCTCTCTCTCTCTCTCTCTCTCTCTCTCTCTCTCTCTCTCTCTCTCTCTCTCTCTCTCTCTCTCTCTCTCTCTCTCTCTCTCTCTCTCTCTCTCTCTCTCTCTCTCTCTCTCTCTCTCTCTCTCTCTCTCTCTCTCTCTCTCTCTCTCTCTCTCTCTCTCTCTCTCTCTCTCTCTCTCTCTCTCTCTCTCTCTCTCTCTCTCTCTCTCTCTCTCTCTCTCTCTCTCTCTCTCTCTCTCTCTCTCTCTCTCTCTCTCTCTCTCTCTCTCTCTCTCTCTCTCTCTCTCTCTCTCTCTCTCTCTCTCTCTCTCTCTCTCTCTCTCTCTCTCTCTCTCTCTCTCTCTCTCTCTCTCTCTCTCTCTCTCTCTCTCTCTCTCTCTCTCTCTCTCTCTCTCTCTCTCTCTCTCTCTCTCTCTCTCTCTCTCTCTCTCTCTCTCTCTCTCTCTCTCTCTCTCTCTCTCTCTCTCTCTCTCTCTCTCTCTCTCTCTCTCTCTCTCTCTCTCTCTCTCTCTCTCTCTCTCTCTCTCTCTCTCTCTCTCTCTCTCTCTCAGGATTGTTCTTCCGGACCCCCAACCGGGTATGACATTTCGGCTGCGGGTTCGACCAAGCCGGTTTGGTGATCCCTCGACATTCGGAGGCCCTCCTTCTAGCGCCAAAATGTTGGGGTAAACAACTTTATGCCATGGCCTCAGGGCCGTCGCGGCTTGTCCTGGGTCCGAATGGAGGGAATCTCCCGGGTGGTTCCTCGGGGCGATAGAGGTCGTCGACCCGCTGGTGGATTCGGCCGGGGAAAGGGGAGGTCATTTCCTTCGGGAAAGGGCTCCACGCCTGTAAGTCCGGCGACACGCCTCGTCCTCGTCCCTGCACACAGGTCGGGTCGGAAGCTCGGCCCGACCCCTCCGACGATCAAGTTAGTGATGTGGAGAAGAAGTGGTTTTTCGGGTGTTCTTTCTCTCCTTGCGTCTTAGAACGCGAGGGTATTTGTAAGGAGCTTGCGTGTTACCGGATGCGCCTGCCCGCTGTGGGCAGGGTCGTACCCTGGTGACGTCTGACATTACCGCTGACGTGTCGTGAGGAGGCGAGTCTGACCGATCGTTAATGGGCCTCGGCTGGCGTTCCGACCCATGCTGGCCTGGCGTTGTCAGCCCGTCAGAGACGCGGGGCGTCGGCTGACGTCACGGGGGTCTTATCATAATTACTATCCTCATCAGCAGTCGCCCCGAATATTACATATCCTGGAAAACTCATTCTCTCCCTCTCAAAGCCCAAAGCAGGCAAGAAACAATCCCTAACCCGAACCCTAGAATCTGGGATCGACAACGTCGATCGTAGACAACAGTAACCTTGCTAGCGCAGAAGAAGAATTAAGCAAGGATAATTGAAACAATTATAAGGGCTGGGAATGAACGAAGGGAAGGCAAGGTTGGGAGACTCAGAGAAGGAGGCGACGCATGCCGGGAATCAACGACATGAGCAAGGAAGAAGTCCTTCCTCTCTCTCTCTCTCTCTCTATATATATATATATAATCGTGGCCATTAAAACAAAACGGTAGATGTGGCAGTCTGTTGGCCGGAACATAAGCCATGTCATCTATTGATGGACGACCAAGGAACACGGGCCCACCTCACATGAGAGGGCAACGACGTGGGTCCCTTAACTGTTAATTTTACATGTCATCCAACAGTATTTGCCCAATGAAGAACCTCTCTATAATCATGTGACATCTTCTTATTCCCCACACAACCATAATCCGCACCGTGTTTCCAACAAGATGCACCTAATAACATACAGACTCGAAAGTTCCAAGATAAAGGAAACCTAGATGTGGATGGGTCCTGGAATCGGACGGATGTTAACGGGATTTGGAGCTGCAATCCAAGTCGACGGTGCTCCCATTGGAATAGACGAAATTGAGCTGGCACGATATGCGAGCCCAGAACCTGACGGAGAAAAAAATGCCCACCCGCCACCGGGTTCTCGCATGCCCGCCGAGGTCGAACGGCACAACGCCCCTGTTGAGAGCCACGCGCATGGCCTCCATCCCCTCTTTATCCAGCGGGATCGGCGATGACTGGAAGAGATAGTCGAGTTCGGCAGAGCTGTTCTTGGCGACATCGAATGGATCGGTCTGCAGCACGGCGACGTCGATCCCATGGAACCGGAGAAAGAATGTTGCGTCAGAGAAGCTGGCGACGGCCTTCTTGTTGTCGTTCTCGGCCACCACTTTTAGGGCCATCCGGATCTCGAGCATCCCCGAAAGGTCGTAGCCGAGTTGATCGAGATGAGCGTAGGCGACCTTGATGTAGGGCATCTTGGGCTGGTAGATCAGGTAGATGGCGAACACGACGACGCCGGTAACGATGACAGCGATGGCGAGTATGGCGCACACGATGGCGATTATCCAGATCAGCGGGTTGGTGCCCTTGGGCCGCTTGGCATAGAGCTTTGCCATCCCGGGCTGGGATGAGCGGCATGCGGGAATATGTTGCTGCTGCTGCCTCGCAGTGTTTCTTATGGTGAAGGCTGAGAGAGCACAGGGCAGGAGGAGCCCTGTTCCGGGGTTCTTGCTCCCGCGTAATGTCCGAGGTTTGGTATCTTCTTTGCCCTGGCGTAGAGATACAAGTTTTCCCCCAGAAAAGTGGTCTTTTTTGGTGACCTCGGTAGCCTTACCGTTGGCCGAAGAAAAATACCATGCTTGCCTTGTGTTGTTGCCCCGTTTAACCTTTTTCTTTCCGAGACACCACCAGTGGGTACAATTCAACTCTTTAACCTTTGCAAAACCTCTTCTTCGGCTTTAGAACTTTCCTTTTCCTAAACCCGCCGTGCCGTGTCGATCGCTGTTGAGCAATCACTACCACTAATCTATCTCCCTTTTCACAGCCCAATGATAATAAAAGCATAAATTCAATTAACACACAAACAAATTTCTAAAGTAAAAGAACTTTCAGTGCTGCAGGAAGGTTTTCAAAATAGAGCACATCTGAACGTCGAAAACAGCATATTTTGAGCAGAAATAGTATTTGCCTTCAACTAGATACTGATCACACAGTATAATTCCAAAGAATTATAACTGCTTACAAGGAACTAAGAGCAGATCACAGAAGCATAGGCAAAACATTCCTTCCAACCCTTGGTTCAGTTAGATTTGGTAAAATGAGGAGAGAGCAATTTGGCAATTTCCATCATGCCAATTTTGTCTCTACCATTAAAGATACTCTTCAGTTTCTCATCGCAGCGAATCTCCCTCTTATTTATTGGGTTCTACACAAAAATATGCAAAACTAATTAGAAACTATAATCGACCATATACTCAGAGATACAACTTCATATTAACAGCAAAAATCTTATGAAGAAAACAAGAATTGATGGTTTGGCCTCATCCGAGATAACGAGTGCTATGGATTAGACCGGCTTAACAATCTAGTAAATGCTGATAACCCTCATCGTTGTGTCAATAGCATGAGGAATTTTCCCAAGTAAATACAAAGATCTTTGACGACAACAAGTGGAAAAACCAATAGGGTATTCATACAATAACGGCAGATGAACATGAGACGATAAATAATCTCTAGTGGCCTTCTCCAAAGTTCACAAGATAGCATGGAACTTTAAATCTATACCACGAAATAATCATGTAACCACAAATATCGCCAACAACACACAAACAACATATATTATGGGGATTAAAAAAATCAAAATGAACTATCAACTAAACCATTTACATTAGTTTTAACAAAGGATACCATATTGAAGATGGAATACATGCATACAAGAAAAAAAGAAGAAAAAGAATTGTTCACATTTGTATACGCTCGATAGTACCAAAACAAGTTACATACATAAGCAGAAAGCTAGTAATAAAAAAAGAAAAAATAGAACTTCGAAATTGTAACAAACCAGAAAACTGATCACAAATTGCAACTCATGGCCCAACACACAAAATCCCAATATTTGTAAGTCTATTTCTTCCAACTTAAAGCTTCAAATAAGTTGCAAACTTATTTCTCTCCCATATTTTATTGAACTGAGTAAATATGACCAGTCTCAGACATGGGGAAAATATTAGATACCAGTGAAAACTTGAAAGTGAACCTGAACATGCAAAATAAAAGTAAGTAGAAAAAAAAAAAAGGTCTCATGTGAACCCAAGTAGAATAACCTCTGTGATAGAACAATGATATATTGCACAGTGAAAACCTAGCTAACAACACTAAGAAATTCACAATTCAAAGTACTTGGAGCATCTTAAAGTCCTCCTCATGAACATCACATGACAGTCCTATTTTCAAATCACTTGTCAAAAAAAGAGCTCTTTGCATCTCTATGACAATTTTTCCATCATGAAAATTTTCAGAATGTTTGAATCAGATGGGGCGTACCCAATGCATAAGGCTCCTGCCAATGCAGGCTCTAGGAAGGATCAATATACAGTAATCTTATCTTTAAATAATTAAAGAGACTATTTCTGTGACTCGAACCCTAGTCTCTTAGGTCACATCGGAGCAACTTTTCTGTTGTACCAATGGTTGAATCAGATGGCTGTTAGAATAATTGTTTGAAGGAGTTATACACTATCAATAAACAAATAAAATCCCAACCCTTGTCCGAAGACAAGATGAACACCTCAGCCCATCAAAGTGCCACTTAATGCTCATAATTTGTCATTTAAACAAGTTAATTAGATCTTTGCAATTTCAACTTTTGGGTCATCTGGTCCGTACTCGGAATTCAAATTCCACCAAATGTGACAGCTCACAAAGAATAATCTGTGACCCATTCTTCCAAAGTATAGTCTCAAATCGGAAACAAAGTGGGATCATCCACCAAGCAGCTCTAAATATGAAGAGAGAAGAGAAAAAGAAAAGCCATACAAGATGTATTTAGAAAGCCACTCGTCATGAAACTTCTACTACTACAAGTGCAAAGTGTGCTTCAGATGAATAATATGTATGTATTTGATACGGGCAACAAATCGTCTTCAATAAATCATGAAGAGTAAAAAACACCTCATTTTTCACAAGATGTATTTGATACGGGCAACAAATCGTCTTCAATAAATCATGAAGAGTAAGAAACACCTCATTTTTCACCAATCGTGAGGATTTAAGACAACGAATCAACTGATAAGTCTGCGTATAAAGCCTATAATCGCCAGAAGACCACATCATGAGATGGGAAGCTTCACGATAACACCATGAAGTACAAATAGAAGTAGACAAAGATTCAAAGGAAGAGACGAAGAGGCAGAGCTACGACCTGAAGCTGGTTGGCCTTGATGTGCTCCCAGATCTTCTTGACGGCCTCGACGCGGGAGATCTCTGGAACGCCGACGAACTTCTTCATCGCCGGGGAAACGGGGAACGGCTTCAGCAAGCCCACCTTTGGCTTCGAAGCCGCCGCCGCGGGAGCGGCTGCAACCTCCTTCGTGCTCGCCCTCGCCGCCGCCATGAGCACTCGACATCCCCCCAAAACCCTAGACATCCTGCTTTCCCTTCAAACCCTCCCGCTCTCCAACGACGGAATCGAGGCGCACCGAGGGCAACAAAGGACTCTCGTGATGTGTCCTTCGGGGGGCGGTATTAAGTAGGCCACATGAAGGTTTTAATCAATATTTTACGAACCCGTTCAGAGAGTACCCGGTCACTTACCTGTCATGGAAAATTGCTCCCGTCGCGAAACCTATATGGGCTCTACGACTTTCATCGATAACAACGCAGGTATAACGACGCAGGTATATTGTTTGGTAAGTAAACGAGTTCTGAAATATTTTCTATTCTATCACCGAAAGAAACACGATATGATAATGTTTTACGGTGTTTTGGGTGGGCTTTTGACGGCCCATAAATGTTGGTATTGTATCGCTTGGTTTTGACGTCTAAGAGCACTCGAACAAGAACATGGAAATATCAGTTTTATCGCTGCTGCTGCTGCTGCTTCTCTTAAGCAACTCCAGAATTCAGATACGGCCTCATCCTTCTCAATCTCACAAGAAACGATAAGATGGAGAGAGAGCTTCATGATAGACAGGGCCAAGAATGTAATGTTCTATATCTCTCCAGAAAAATCTGGTGGTAGCATTTGATGTTGGTCAAGATCCCAAAAAAACAAATGCTGAATCTTCAGCAGCAAAAGAAAAAACGTAGGTGGAACAAAGAACCAAAAGCTGAATTTTTTTTGTTTCTTCTTTTTCTTAAGCTGAAATGTAATCAAAGTGTGTGGTTAATTCAGAATAGATTGGTTTGCCGGCTGAGGCGAAGTGGCAGGCCAAAGTTCTGATAGATCCTGATATCCCCGCCCAGACCGGCCGTGACCACCACCAGTCCCCAGGCGTTCGGTTGATCGCCGCCCCCGCCGCTCCTGGTACTGCCTCCACTGTGCCATCCCCAGGAGGACAAGGAAGATGAGCCAGGATCCGAAGCCCGCATGGAAGAGGAAGCCGAAGCAAATGACTCGCTGCCGATCCCTGCGCCCGAGAGAGATATGTTACTGAGCTCCTCTGCTTGAGACTGTGTCAGCTCCGAGTCGCTCTTCTTGGGAAGAGGCGGGGATGAGTTACTGCCGCTGGGGAAGATGTCATCCAGTGTGGCGGTGGACCGCTGCGAGTCGGTGCTTCCGAGGGGTTCCTGCTGGCTGAACCTCCCGGACATGGGCGGCGGAGATGGTGGCGAACAGTTACTTCGGGCATTTGGCCATGGAATTGCGACGGACACATCCTTGCAGTAGAAGTGCTCGTGAGATCGAGTGGTGCTCAAGCCTTTGCTTTTGCCTGCGTTTGCCTCTCGCTTCCATACGTATACGTGAGAGTCCTCGCTCGCACATATGACGTATCTCCCATCCGAGGTATATGATGCAAACATTTGACTGCTTGTGTTCCGGAAACCTGAACTCCACATTTCCAAGCAGCAATCAGCAAGCAAGCACACTACCATTACAATAACTGAAGAACCTGCGTATTTGACTTAGATGTAGAACATTAACTTCATTGAAGACTATGGTTCAAAATTATTGTTTGCTGCACAACTTATACCATCAATCATCAAAACTTTTGACGTTCTCTCCTGTAAGATAATGCATGCTCTGTTTTTGGTCGCCAGCAAATTGTTCAGACACCAAAATCACATCGTTCACAGCCAAACACAGGTAAGTTCTTCAAATTAAGCAAATCATGTTTATCTATTGACAAATCAAGCGACGTCATGAAGTACTGTAAATATCCACCATGATGACAAAGCTGTATAGAAGGTACCAACTAAAATAAATATATATTTATCTATTTGAGGAGGAAATATAGATTCATGCAATCAGAAAACATCTGGATCTATAGCAAATTCCAAAGATTGCAATTTTGCATTTAGATGTTTTTCTCAATAAAAATAAAATATAGAGGTAAAGAAAAAGAACTCATCTTTGACGTGAGAACTTATGACGCAAAGTAGCAGAATAAAACCTACAGGTGACTTTAGCTTATAGTTTAGTTTGCATTTAGCACGGGTTTTCATGATAAATCTGGATAGCACCATATACTGAAAACACACCAAAATAAAAACAGACTACTATTTCTCAAAGAAAAGCAATTCTAATTTTAGTTTGTACCTCTGAATTTGTGAACCATCTTGAGATCATCAAAGACCCGAACCTGTGAATCAGCTGAGGTGATCAACACTTCAGATGGATTGCCCGGAGCAAACTGTTTGAACACACACAAATTAGTCATCTAGCATATCGATGCCCAAAGCATAATGAATCCAAGGCAAATGGACATTTAGGTGTTGATTATTAGCGAACATTTCTCTCCAGACCTAAAAATATTACTATTAGCCAGTAATCATCATTTGTTTATTACATTAAGAAATAATGCTATTTTACATGTAAATATAGGTTTACCTGAAATCCAGTTATCTTTTTTGCATTTGTCTTCTTTTTCTTGTTCTGTATATCTATCTGGCTTTCTTGGGAAAGCTTACAATCTGGAAACATAACACAGAACACACAAAAGGTCATTTTAAGTGCTGAAAACAATAATAACATCAGCTATATGCCATAAATAGGAAGTAGAGTATGAAATGCAGGATAGAGTATTAATCATTGTGAGAGAAATCTTTCAATATCAATTTACAAAATAGAACAACAACTCGATTGAGGAACTTAAAAAGATGGTTCATACCGGTGGTCTTGTAGAGCCGGAAGCTCCCCTTATGTGAGCCAACTAAAGCACCCTTTCAAACATGGATACAGCCAGTTAGTAACTGAACAGGCTTTCGATATATAGTACAATAGAAATGTAGATAATAAAGTATTGACAAAGTACTGTGCGCGCAAATATCATTTGGTTGCACCTGACCGTCTGGTGTATAGCAAGCAGCCGTGACCATCTCATGGAGATCAGTCCAGTCTACAACTTGGCGATCTGGTACACTCCATATCCTAACCTTGGCATCAAGAGAGCCACTGATGAAGTACCTATCGTCTATTGGATTGAACTGGATGCATGTTACTGCAAAAAAATTCAATCAAGATCAACAGAAGCATTAAGAAAATAAACATCAAAAAGATCGGCATGAATTATGTTACACCAAAGTGGCATTCAAATGACAAAAAGGCAAGTAAAAGTTTAGTTGGTCGCCTTACCATAATCATTGTGTGCAAACAACCTCAAGCAGGACTTTGTTTCCATGTCCCATAGTCTAACAGTCTTATCCATTGATGATGATAACAAATGCTGCACCCAAAAAGATACAACGATTAAGAATACCAGATTAATTTTATCAACAAATGCTTCGTCAGTATGTTGTGTTTTTTCATGCTTACAAATTTACCAACAATCAATCAGATGAACAAGTTCTTACAGGTCAATGATTTAATTCATCATTCTACAACAAAAGATTAGCTCAGAACAATGGTGTGTTTTCAAAGTTACTGAGCAAATCCTTTCGAGATTAAAACTAATAAATGGCTTATGTTTCTGGACCTTATAATCACAATGTGAAAAGTGAAAACAACCATAGAATGAGCCAAATTCCTAGAAGACACCTATTTTAGTTCTCTCAATAGAGAGACTTTTCCCATAAATACTCCTTTTGACCTAATTAAGCATATAATTTATGACATATGAAGCTAAGCTCCAAACACATCTTAGCATTATAACACAAAAACAAGGCACAAGACTAATTCATGCAGAGGGGGAAGTTTCGATTTCCACTTACTACTGAGATCATCAAACAAAATTCACGATTCGATGAGCCCTGATGCATGTGCCTTCTCTTTGTATGTATGACATTATGAGAGTGAGATATTAACCTGAGATTTAGACCAAGAGAGGTCCAGGACGTCATCCGAATGGCCTTCAAAGGAGTAAACCGGCTTCTCTGAGAGTGAGAAGACGACTTCCGGCATATTGATGTAATCGGGAAGGGACCGCTTTTTGCTCTTGGTCTTCTTGGTCTTCTTCAAGGGCTGGGTGCTGGGAAGCGACCCATCCGGGGATCCATCGGGTTTGGATGGCGGAAGGGTGCGACTCTCTTGGCGCCGCAGCGAAGTAGAATGGATGTCACATTCTTGGACTTGCCACACATGAACGACGCGATCCTCGCCGGCGCTGGCCAGGAAGCGGCCGTCCCAGCTGAACTTGATGCTCCATATGGAGCCCTGATGGGCGTCGATCTCTTGGCTCATGTAAAGGCCGGTGAGCTCCCTGTGGGACTTGCCGTGCTGACGGACCTTCATCAACTCCGACGAGTTGTCTCCGGGCGACTTTCCGGTCACCTTCGACCCGGCATCTCCCTTCTCCTTCTCCGTGATGAGCCCGGTGACAGAGCTCGCGACGAATTTGATGTTCTTGAACCAGCCCCCTTTCTTTCTGTATCCCGGTTTCGAGTTCTTGGGGCCCTCAATGGCTTGGACGGCCTTGTCGCTGCTGCGCTGCTGGCCGCCGCCCAGTTTCACCCTCCGCATGAGCTCCTTGACGATCGGCGAGTATCCCAGGAACCGCTCGAAGTCCTCCATGGTGATCTGCAGCCCGGTCGGGATGTCGTTGAGCCGACCCTTCCCGTCTTTGTCGCACTCGCTGACCACGAATTCGTTTCCCGTGTCGGGATTCTCGATCCGGCAGACCTCACCGGAGGCGAGCACGAGGGCTTCCGCATCGTCCGATCCTGCAACTCCGTCGTCTCCGGCGGCTTCCGTCGTTTCGCGGGCGAGGTTGTCCCAGAGGGTGGGCGGGGCGGAGGCGGCACGCGTGAGGGTGGGCTCGGCAAGCGGAGGCGAGCCCCTCGTCGCCAGCTCCGGGTCGGATCGGCATCTGGCGATCGCCGGTGGGGGCGTGGAGGTGTCGGGAGAGGCCGCCACCACGACCGCCTCCGGGGACACCGGCGACTGCGGCGGCGGTAGAGGCGGTAGCGGCGGCAGCGGCGGTAACGACTCCGAGGCTTGGTCCCCGTTGGCGGCAGGGGCGTCGACGGCTTTCCGGCTGATGCTGCGAATCCGTAGGGAGGCGGCGAGGTCCCTCTTGCTGGCGAAGCCCATGCCCTGGAGGAGGCGGCGGCGGCGCTCCTTGATGGAAATGGGCTCGGCCATCCAGACGTCGTAGTCGTAGCCACCGGGTCCTCTTCCCTGGTGGTGGCCCTCGTCCTCGTCACGGTGCTGCGCAAGGAACTCCTCTCGGGAGAAGGTGACGCAGCGGAGGTCGCAGGGCGGGCCGACGGCGGAGGCGAAGGAGATGCGGACGTCATCTTCCTCGTCGTCATCCGAGTCGGAAGGGAGGTCGAGACAGAAGGAGACCCTCGAGGCGACGCGATCGAAGGACTCGAAGAAGCAGTCGTCCCCCTCGCTTTCCGCCTCCTCCTGCTCTTCTTCTTCCTCCCCCTCCTCGTATTTCTCATCCTCCTCCTCGCCGCAATGACGATGATGACGATCCGCCCGTGCCGTTTGCTGCTGCTGCTGCTGTTGCTGCTGCTTCATCGTCATCGTCGCCGTCGTCGTTGAGGTGGAGGCGGAAAAGGAGAGGGCAATAGCATCGACCGGAGAAGGAGAGGAGGGCCATTAAGGGAGGGGGAAGGGTTGGGATATGGGGAGGAAGAGGGGAAGACGTGCGGGGTCGTGGAGGGGCGCGAGTGCACTTCGGATTGCCCTTCTTGAAATGGTCTCTTGGTTTTCTTATCCATACACTACGGTAAAATGGACTTCTCTCTCGAGCACATCATCATCATCATCATCATCTCTATCAATTAGTTCGTTCTCAAAGAACAATTATAAATATTATTATTTTGAATCGTCGGAGGAACAGTTTCGTGACACGCATTATTCGTTTTTTACTTTTTTATAATACTCATATTTTAGGTATTTTTTAATCTGTATTTATAATACTCATATTTTAGCCTCTTTTTTTTTATAATAATACTCATATTTCTTAAAGATCTGTTTTTCTCAAACATTACTCTCTAATTTAAAAATAAATAAATACTTCTTTAAAAAAAATTATCGAATTTTTTAGTTATTATTTTTATTTATAATATTTTCATCTTACTCGTTTATGGTTTTTTAATAATATTTATATTATTTTTATTGATATACTGAAAACACAATAAAGATTATTGAAAAACACTATCAGTAACATCATATTATATATCTTTTATCATTATATATTTTTATTTTTATTTTTAATTTAACTGTATGTCGATAACATTATATTGTTGTCATTCCTCTTTAATTTATGTGGCTTTGTGTTATTAGAAATATCATGATGTGAAGTCCAGTATTCCCCAATTTGTATTCTTTCATGTTCTATCATGGATTCAGAACTAATTGAATATTTTTCTTTTCGGAATTTAGGTCGTAGAAAATACCGGTGGTTTTGCTCTATAATTATTGTTGCCAACGGAGAATATGTAGTTGATTTCTCTTTGCTAATTTACGTATTTCTATGTTCGTAAACAATACACCTTTTTGCATCGTTTGATTGATGGTGATGGTGATGCTGATGCTGAAGCGGATCGTTCCATTTTCTGATCACTATCCATTGGGCTTTGAGCGAGGTATTACTTGGTACCATTCGAAGGAGATGAAATTATTGGGCTTGGAGTGAGAGTCGACCAAGAAATGTGTTGGAGAGGGTGAGAGGAATTTTTTAATCAATAAAAAAAAATAATGAAAAGTATACTAGAAAGTCATTCTCAACCTTCAAGTAGGAGAAATATAAAATATTCTATTCATTTATTATTCAATAATAAAAATAATGAATTATTATTTTTTGACCTTAGTATTCAGTAGAGATATATAATGAGATTTATATTTCAGTAGAGATAATTTGATCTTATATAACGAGTAATTTGATTTTTTACTAAGCTGAAGATATCAAGCGATACTAATCTTATATGTTATTGGATTGTTGACCCGAGTTTCTCCTTCTATTACGAATTTTCTTTTCTCTGTCCAGCAATAATTATTGTTACTATTGACATCTATATTTCTCATGCAATTGAAACTTAGTATTTGTTATAAAATACTTAATATATTTTATATTAAGAAATCATCGAATATGATTTTAAAATTAATGTTTTTAGGTGTAAAAATGTCTTTGACAATTGAAACTTCTGTTTACTATTCCCATCCGAGTTGACGAGAACTGCTAAATTAAAACACTGGTGGCGTCTACGTATAGTGGGAGACAATATGACCGCAACTCATGCCGCTGACAGTTGTCACCGTAGATAAGGCTAGCAACCGACACCACCGCCCACGTCGACGCGCGCAGTTCCATCTTGACATTTAAGTAAAGACCCACGCGGAGCCACACGGCCGCCAGATACGACGCAGGTAGACGGCGTCACGCTAAGCATTATCATAGATGAGCGGTAACAACTGGTATTAACATCACGTGGCAGTACATACGTTCCACATGTAAGCACTGAGGAACAAAGTGGCGGCGACAGTGGTTGCTTCAGTTGGTGTCTGTAAGGTAGTAATCGGGGGTTAAAGGACGAAGCACGGGTGGCTGTTCCTCTTCCAGCGCCTCCACCACCTCTTTCTGGAGATGCATGTACACCACCCAGTCCCCGTTCCCCTTGGCGCTCGGCATCGGCATCACGTACCCGGCGCTTCCGCCCCAGGGGAAGTGGTAGGATCCGAACAACGCCTTCCCCCATCCGAACTCCACCTCCGCCACCGGAAACGCCCTTCCTGATGACACGACGCACCCCGGCCCTTCGTCCGCCTCCCCGCAGTAGATCCTCGCCACCGCCGGCTCCGGACGGTGCACCTCCACCCAGTCGACCAGCCCCCGGAAGTGCTCTTCCGTGGTTCCCGGTCTCAGCCACCCATGCACCACCTCCGCCACTTCCGCCAAATCCATCCGCCTCAGACTCTCCACGTTCAATCTGCCATAGGGGATCGACAACACGTTGCCGAAGTAGCTGGACATGGCAGCGTTTCCGAGACGAGACCGGCCGTCGACGACGACGCCCATGCGGCACCACCTGTCCTCCGGCGCCGCTGCTTTGGCCAGAACGCGCCAGAGGTAGGCGGTGAACACCACGATTTTGGTTCTCCTTTTGGCGGAGGACTGCATGCGGTTAATGTCCGCGGCGGCGATGTAGTAAATCCGGTTGACAGCTTGGTCCGAATAATGATGTTTGGGGGGCGGGAGGGAGGAGACGGGGACGAAGAGGCGGTCGAAGGAAGGATGGAGCTGAAGCGGGAGGCGGGAGCTGAGGAGAGACCGGCGGAAGGAGGGGAGCCGGGAGAGGGGCTTCAGCATGGCGATCTCCGACCAGGCAACCAAGAACATATTGGCAGAGTAGGCATCGGCGACGCGGTGGTCGAACGAGCAGGCCAAGACTAGGCTGCCGCACTTGAGCTCTGTTGCCTGTCATGCCACACACAACACACAGGCCCAGTATCAGTACGACATCGAGATCTTGATCTGCGCAACCTCAAGCACGGGAGCGTTTAGTACCTGCACACACAAAACTCCTTCCTTCTTCTTCGGCACCAGCTTCCCCTCGACGCTGTCGTCGGGGTTGCAGAGCCTCAGCTCCCTAAGCTCCACGTCCGCGAAGACTACGACGAAGTCCACGCCACGATTGTTGCAGTGCAGCTCCGGCTCGCCCACCGAGTTCGCCACCACCTGGCCTGCAAAGGGGTAGTACGTCACCAGCGCTTGCGCTAAGGATGCTTTGAGCAACATCACCATGGAGGCGAAGGTGGAGTGAAAGAGCTTCCCCTCTGGTTTCCTGTAACAGAGGAAGACACCAACGTCCATGTCTGGCAAGAGGAGGTCCAGATTGGACAACGGCAAGCGGTGTTCTTGCACTGGCAGCACCGCCACCACCGTCTCACTCCCCTTAACGTCTATGGAAAATTCTTCGCTTCCACCCATCCTTGTGTGCGTTGTCTTTACGATGAGAGAGAGAGAGAGAGAGAGAGAGAGAGAGAGAGAGGCGAATCGGAGATGGTTTGGAGATCAAAGAGGCTTTAGGTTCACTTTATAGAAGCGGAGAGGTAAGTTTGTCACGCTAGCTCTAACCAAATGAACATATAATAATCGAGGGGGCTCGGCATCTACCTCTGCTTGTTTCTTTGATATGCCAAATCATACCGAAGATATATATATATATATATATATATATATATATATATATATATATATATATATATATATATATATATATATATATATATATATATATATATATATTCCATGATTTTGGGATATCATATAGCTACGATTGGTACCTCAACTGCATGTTCTATGGGTATCTACAAAGCTCCTCTTGTCCTTTCGCATCCATCATTAATCACAGCAGCAGCTCAGCTAACAACATGCATGCAATGTTGTGTACGTCGACTGCTTTCTTAATGCTACGTACACAAGCTCATGCTACTGACAGAGCAATGACATGCTAAACTCCCTCATAAAGAATGGGAGTCTAAGCTCAGTTCAAACCAAACGCACATTGAAAACACAACTGTAGACTGTCCTATAAGCTTAGTTCAACAGACCCATATATAGTATCCGAACCACCAACAAAGATCTTGCTTTCTGAGCTAAAAGGAAAGGAAACATATATAGATTTAGCATCGATTGCCGCGGTCAACCATCAAGGAAGAAGGCTGAAGCACCTAACCAGCTAGTTTAAGTCATATCTAACCTGTCAAATATCCCTCTCTTTACATCAAGAAGTGTTATCAGAAAGTGTTTTGCATGGAGTCAACTTTCGTTCTTTCTTAAGAAAAATTTATGGAGGAAGAAAGCGTGTTAGGATATAAAGGGAATTTAGTGTCGAGGAGATTTGGTTCCCATTGGAAGGTCACTCACTTGCAGAGTTTGTTTTCCGATGAGGAAAAGTATTAGACGGAGGTTTTTCTGTAGCACTTCCACTGCAACCATCACACTTAAATAAGCATTGGATTCTTCTTTAAATTGATACATAATTTCTTGAACTGGAGAGATGATGATGTTGATGGTGAATGCCTTACCAGAAGGCTTTGAATTATGTTCCATCAGCTGACAGATTCAGTCCCTCTATGGACATGGCAAAGTTCTTTTGTTCCCCATCCAAGAGCCAACCAAGATCACCTACCATGTTTGTGTTCTCTCCCAACAAAAAGAGGCTAAAGCTTTCCACCTGATGGCTAAACCAATGTGTAGGTATATATATAGATATATATATATAGATATATATATATAGATATATATATATAGATATATATATATAGATATATATATATAGATATATATATATAGATATATATATATAGATATATATATATAGATATATATATATAGATATATATATATATATAATATATATATATATATATATAGATATATATATATAGATATATATATATAGATATATATATATAGATATATATATATATAGATATATATATATAGATATATATATATAGATATATATATATAGATATATATATATAGATATATATATATAGATATATATATATAGATATATATATATATAGATATATATATATATATAGATATATATATATAGATATATATATATATTATATATATATATTATATATATATATATATAGATATATATATATATATAATATATATATATAGATATATATATATATAGATATATATATATAGATATATATATATATAGATATATATATATTTTCCATGATATATTTTGGGATATCATATAGCTACGATTGGTACCCTCAACTGCATGTTCTATGGGTATCTACAAAGCTCCTCTTGTCCTTTCGCATCCATCATTAATCACAGCAGCAGCTCAGCTAACAACATGCATGCAATGTTGTGTACGTCGACTGCTTTCTTAATGCTACGTACACAAGCTCATGCTACTGACAGAGCAATGACATGCTAAACTCCCTCATAAAGAATGGGAGTCTAAGCTCAGTTCAAACCAAACGCACATTGAAAACACAACTGTAGACTGTCCTATAAGCTTAGTTCAACAGACCCATATATAGTATCGAACCACCCGAACCAAAGATCTTGCTTTCTGAGCTAAAAGGAAAGGAAACATATATAGATTTAGCATCGATTGCCGCGGTCAACCATCAAGGAAGAAGGCTGAAGCACCTAACCAGCTAGTTTAAGTCATATCTAACCTGTCAAATATCCCTCTCTTTACATCAAGAAGTGTTATCAGAAAGTGTTTTGCATGGAGTCAACTTTCGTTCTTTCTTAAGAAAAATTTATGGAGGAAGAAAGCGTGTTAGGATATAAAGGGAATTTAGTGTCGAGGAGATTTGGTTCCCATTGGAAGGTCACTCACTTGCAGAGTTTGTTTTTCCGATGAGGAAAGTATTAGACGGAGGTTTTTCTGTAGCACTTCCACTGCAACCATCACACTTAAATAAGCATTGGATTCTTCTTTATTTCCAACCCAAATGCATGGATCAGTTCTTGCATCTGCAGTCACCTCCATCCACTACTTAGCTAAAAGTTGCCTTTGTTCTAGTGATTACCAATTACAAGTAGTGGAGCAAATTCTTAGGTAACTGCGAAGAGTAGACACAAACTGCGAGTGCGGTTGGTGGGCGACCGTAAACAAATGGCCTCTTAGTCTCCTTCTCGTTGCCAAGTCACTTCCTCTGTTCAGCCGTTCTCTACCATCTCCACTAGGGGGCTCGGACGCACCTTGAATTCCAGCGGCGGTGGACCGTCGTTTGACCGGGGTCTCCTGTGACTTGGTTTTCCCACCTAAATGCTGCTGTGACTGCTCTTCATCCAAGGCTTTCACCCACAGGAAGTCAAGCCGCTGCCTCCTCCAAACCACCCAAATGTGGAAAGGCCACGTATGTGGAGCTTTGGCGGCGACACTTTACCCACTGCTTCTATAGTTAATCGCGTGCTTGGTTAGTAGCTCAAGTGGAATTCAACCTTCATCACTTAGCCCACCATTTAGCGGGCCTGTGAAGCTGCTCGAACCTGTGAAAGCCCACCTGCTTGCTTTCATGGGCAGATGAGATGGGAATTATCTCGAATTGTGTTTGATGAATGATGTGATCATACGGTCTAAGAGAGGCCGCATCACCCATCAAACGTTACCGCGTCTCGGCTGATGTGTCACTCCTTTATTGAAACTGTTCACAGTAGTTTTGTGGGACCCACTTAACAGGGTCTTTGATCCCTTCCGGTCTCTGCCAAATCTTCTGGATTCTCTCACACCACACACACACACACTGATAGAGCCAATTGGAGGCGGGAGAAAGAGTGCGCCTCCTGCCGGCGAACGCAAGGCAGGGCCCGTCGACCAAGTCGGTAACCTCCAACTTCTCTACATGTTCTGGTCCGGCCGGGTTGCCGGTGCTGCTTCTTCTGCCTCCTCCCCTTGCACACCTGTCTTCCTTCTGCCGATTGGAAAGGACCGCCTCTGGCCGAGTCATGCCATTTTCTGGCGCAAGGGCCGATAAATCGGCCGAAATCTTCCGTCGTCCATCCCCGATCCCGTTCCATGGACACGACTCCGATGCTTATTTCTTCCCCTTTTCCTCTCAGATTCTACGGACTAGCAACATGGAGCAAGCCGGCATCATCCATCCTGCTCGGGAAGATGAGCACTGACGCCAGCATTATTCCTAGGTGCCGGCGAGTTCCTCTCGGTGCACTCGCTCGCAGGCCGCCCCCGACTGACCACATACGAGTTGCTCGTCCTCGTGAACTAGACCGCCGCCATGGACGAGGACTGCTCAGGGCCCTCTCCTCGTACCAGAAGTGGAAGATGATATCCGACAACTGCGTGGCCTTGGACGTCATCCGGTCCTCCTACCAGTGCAAGCGGCGGTGGGTGTCGCCTGCTCGCCGGGGTACAGAAGATCAGGGAGTGGGAGTCCAGGCACGGGGGAGGGCTCCTACTGGTGCTTGGACAGCGAGGAGAAGCAGCACCTGGGCCTCCCAACTTTGTTCGATCCGGAAATCTTTGGTTCCATGGACACGATCATTAAGCCGCATGAGGACCAGGCTGGGTCGGGCGACGTCGACTCAGAGAACCTTATGGATACCGCTGGTGGTTCCGAAGACCTGATTGTGACCATGGAGGCAGCAATGCTGGATGCCAATGGTGCTCGAGGTACGTTGACTACTTGGCTGTGACTGTCAAAGCTTTTCTTCTTGTTAGGGAAGCTAATGACTGTTGTTCTACATAAGCTATTATGCAGACATCATGCAAATAGTTGGATGATACAAATGCATCATTAGTCAAACACTGTTGTTCTACACAAGTTGGATTTTGCAATGTCATAAGGCACCAACTGATATCAATAACCTGCTCATACTTTAATTATTGCCAAGGAAACTGCTTTTAGTAATAATTGATCCAAAATGTATGATGAAATTCAACATATATAAACACAATTCCATCAATAGACATAATTGGGGAGTCTTCCATACATATTATATGTTTGATCTCTGATTCATCTGAAGTATGCATGGAAGTGTATAGTTAAAGAAGCATATGAAAACTCTATTCTTTGTGCTAAATTTTTTTTCTTTTGTCCAGTTAGCATAGGATAAATATCATGTCATATGTTTCAGCTATGAGGTATATTTTAGCTTTAATCGCCTGTTAATATTGATTCGTCGAAGGGGAGATGCAAATATCCCCATGCAAAAATATGGAAGATGAACTTGTGAAAATTTACTAACAACTAAAGTAGCGCAAAATCCAATCTGATCTCGAGATTGCCATTGCGACAAATTTTTATGCTGAAAGTCAGCTTAACCAAAAATTGCAGGTAATTGCTTTTTTAGGAACATTTCTGCTAGTCCGCCAATAATATAATAATATGCTGTGACAGCTTCTCATGCGATGCATGGTACAATTGTAGCAAAGTTTTAAGTGCTGTGTTCTATGCCTGATCAGATTGGCACAGGCACAGTAAGTGGCAATTTGTCCTGTTTATGCTGTGCCTTGTCATGATCATGGCTTGCGCATGCTTGTTCATGTGCCTGATTTTATGTTTGGCCTCATGCCTTGTTCTGCTTCAGAATAGGTATGGCAACTGCATAGTCCATGCTTGTTTCTTTTTACTTCTTTGTGTATGTCCTGATAATTATACCTTGAGGTTTTTGCGTTTCTTGTGTCTTCCAAAAGGTTAGTCATTACACAAATGGAGCATATCCTCTTGTTTCTCACATCTTCAGGTGTTGCGTCTTGCCGCTGTTTTTTATAAGATAATGAGAAATGTAGGGATATTTTAGGATTGGCCTTTAATTGCAAATTTTGATATCTCAAATTTGTAACTTCAGAACATCTTGTTTTCCTATTCAAGTTTCTAAAACTAGCTACTCGGTTGGGTTAAAAAGGAACATTTGCTAAAAATATATTGTCAATGAAAAGGAGGTTTTAAATTCAGGCAAGTTATACAAAGTTTTCAACTGAATTACTTAGTCATCTGAGATGTCTGTCGCATGCCGGTAGGACTATTTTCGTGTATCGCTGTTATTGTAGATAAGTTGTGAATTATGGTGTATTGAGAAACACTTGAATTTCCCAACTTTTGTATATCTTTTTATCGACTTTTGACCTCTGCTTCAGCTGTTTGCTAGATATCATTGTTGGCATTTACTATGGTGGTGGAGAACAAACATGCAACCAGCTCAACTTGGATTTTACAAGGAGAATAACTTAGCCGATCACATCCCACCTTTTCAGGTTCCAAAGAGAATAATGTAGAGGATGAGACTCAGAAGAACAGAGAAAAGGCAAGAGATATGGCGAGCAAGCTGCAAGACAATGCTCAACGGATACATGCCATACTCAGAGGAGAGCTGGAAGATAGCCTTGGTCCGGCTCCTGCTCAGATGGAAGCTGCAGACATAGAGTTCACTAGGCGCCAAGCTGATCAGCTGATCGAAGCTTTGAGGGAGCTTGTTGGCCCTCTGAACCAGCTTACTGAGCTGATCAGGGCTGGCAATTTTGGAGGAATCAGACTCATCTGACTCGATGGCTATGTGATGCCCTTGTTTTCCCCATTTTTGGTTGCATCATCTCAGATACTGTTAATTATGTGCATCTTGATATTTAGAAAAGAAATCCATCGTGTTAAGCATGCTTAGTAGTTTTGTACTGCGTAGCTACTGCTAACTATCAGAGACCTCATCTAAGCGTAGGAAGTACTACTGTAACTACTACTGGTTGTTGCGCCTCAGGCATTTGTTTCTCCTTTGCTGATGTGTGCGACGTTTGCCTCCTCGAAACCGCAGCTGTCGTGCCAACGTAAAGGAAAGCGAGGAGCCAACTGACAGCGTTAGAGATCGTACCTGGTCAAGGTGTCAACAGAAAAACCACCACCGCCCCGCTATATCCGCGCCACGCCCCATCGACACAAGAGACAGCACATAAATGGGTGCATTCGTGGGAGGAGGACGACAGACCAAGAAGAGGGGAGCTGCTGCCTGAGAAGAGAAGAGGGGACGAGTACGTGACCTCCTCTCCTAATCCTACGACGCTCGTCTTCTTTTACCTGCTTTGCACGGAGAGTACTCTTCTAAGTTGCTGTATTTGTTTTCCTGTCGCTCGCTAGCTAGCTAGCTGGTCCTCTGGGAAACAATGGCGGAGACAACCAAAGATGCTGCGGCGTTCGCACTGGTCGCGGTGGCCGTCGACAAGGACAAGAGCAGTCAAGCGGCTCTGAAGTGGGCTCTCGACAATGTTGTCACCAAGAGCCAGATCCTCATCCTCATCCACGTGAACACCAAGGCTTCACGTAAGACCTACTCTCCCTTTGCAGCAACAGTACTTGCAATCACCTGCTCACTCTCCTTCTGACGCCGTGCAGCGGGGAATCAAGACGACGCGGCTGCTGCAGTCCATGAACTACTTCTTCCCTTCCGATGCTTCTGCCAGAGAAAAGATGTGGGTAATTGGAGATTGCCTAGTCCACATGAACTGTCGAATGTTTCTGATACGAACACTTGAGCATTTGACAGGTTAACTGCGTGGATATCGTACTGGACGACACCGACGTAACGAGGGCAGTCGTGGACTTCGTCGCACAGGCTGCAATCGAGAAGCTGGTGGTGGGAGCTTCCAGAAGCGGATTTATCAGGTGATCTTGTCGTCCTAAAGCACTACTATATCCACGGGATAGGAGCATCTCTCATTCGATATCCGCACCATATCAGATCGTTTAGAGGCGCAGACATCAGCACCAGCATCTCTAAAAGCGTGCCTGATTTCTGTACCACGTACATCGTCACGAAAGGGAAGCTCTCCACCACGAGAAACGCCATCCGTGCGGCACCCACTGTTTCGCCTCTGCGGGCTAAACTCCAAAGCCAGGCGAATCGACGAGCATCTAATTCCACGGATCATCAGCAGGGTTTGCAGAGCGCAAAAGGTCTCTTTCGTAGTGAACATCGTTGCTGTTGTTCCCTTGCCTTGCCTTTTGCCTCGAGCTATATATAATCTTCCTTGTTGCCAGGTGATGCTGCATTTGGGACTCACAAACTACGTAAACAGACACAGACAATCGAGTAAGAGTTCCCACGACAAACATGTTTCCAACTTTCTTTGTGCTCCCATCTCATCATTTTGCCTTGATGCCTTCAAACAGGTCGCCAATTAACAGGAAAACACACCACCGGACCACAAGATTTAGCGGAGACAGCGACGCGTCGTTTGCGAGTAGCAGCAGAACGAGCACCGATCGATCCTTAGCTCAGAGGTTCTCCTACATGTCAGATGGCACCGATCGCAGCTCTGAGTCGGTGCAGTCACCGACCAAGTCCTTTGGTGCTTATTCATATGGGACCGTCTTCTCTTCTCTGTCTCATGACAGCTCTTCATCCGAGGCTTCGGTACTTGCATTTTGCCCTCCATTAGCAAAGGAATGATGACATTATTAGTTCAAGAACATTATGTATATTTCAAGGATATTTATGAGCCCTCACGTACGCATCTTGCGGACTCGCAGGATTACGTGGAAGCAGAGATGAATAGGCTGAGATTAGAACTCAAGCAGACAATGGATATGTACAGCTCGGCCTGTAAAGAAGCCATCGTAGCTAAACAGAAGGTAATGTTTCCGCGGTTATTTCCACCAAAAGTAGAATTCGTTTCCTGATGATTCGTCGTGCTACAGGCAATGGAGCTTCATCTTTGGAACATGGGGGAACAGCAGAGACTGGAAGAAGCCCGAGTAGCAGAAGGAGCCGCCTTCGCTATGGTAGAGAAGGAGAAGGCAAAGTGTAAGGCTGCACTGGAGGCAGCCGCGGTCGCCAAACTAATTGCGGATTCGGAAACACGGAAGAGAAGAGATGCGGAGATGAAGTTGGTCGGAGGTTATGAGGAGGATGAGGCCTTGGATTCTTGCTCTGTAGCTGACCTGAGATACAGAAAATACACGATAGATGAGATAGAAGCAGCCACCGATCGCTTTGCCAAGAACCGGAAGATAGGAGAAGGTGGGTATGGTCCTGTCTTTAGATGCTATCTCGATCACACGGACGTCGCCGTCAAGATACTGCGACCAGACGCAGCCCAGGGGAGGTCACAGTTTCAGCAAGAGGTAATGGATCTTGGAATCATTCCGAACAAACCAAGAAACGTGTTAACCTTTGTATTGCGTCCACTGCGATGGGCAGGTGGAAATATTGAGCTGCATTCGGCATCCGAACATGGTCCTCCTCCTAGGCGCTTGCCCAGAGTATGGTTGCCTTGTGTACGAGTACATGGCGAACGGGAGCTTGGAGGACCGCTTGTTCCGGCGGGGGAACACGCCGCCCATCCCCTGGCAGTACCGGTTCCGCATTGCTGCGGAGATCGGCACAGGCCTGCTCTTCCTCCACCAAACCAAGCCAGAGCCACTGGTTCACAGAGACCTTAAGCCTGCGAACATCCTCCTCGACCAAAACTACGTGAGCAAGATCAGCGACGTCGGCCTGGCCCGCCTGGTTCCTCCGTCGGTGGCAGACAGTGTCACGCAGTATCGTATGACCTCCGCGGCCGGAACGTTCTGCTACATCGACCCCGAGTACCAGCAGACTGGCATGCTGGGCACCAAGTCTGACGTATACTCCCTCGGAGTGCTGCTGCTGCAGCTGATCACCGGGAGGCCGCCCATGGGGCTGACCCATCACGTCGAGCGTTCGATCGAGAGGGGAACATTTGCAGAAATGTTGGACCCCTCGGTCCGGGATTGGCCAGTCGAGGAAGCTTTGAGCTTGGCGAAGCTAGCACTCAGGTGCGTGGAGCTAAGACGAAGGGATCGGCCAGATCTTGCGACTATCATATTGCCAGAGCTTAACAGGTTGAGAACTATTGGCGTAGACAATATGCGCCGGTTTGAGCTCGACAACAGCATCCGCTCCTCACCGGTACACAGTGAAGTTTCCGTGCAGGTAAGATTTTTGTTCTTCCTCTCTTCTTCTCGCTCTATTATGCAGGTTGGTTGGCATATGACACATCAAGACTGGATTAGGTTATCTACGGCGTCCAAATCGTGCATGCAGAGTCATTTTTCATCTCTTTCTGTTCATTCAGGACTTGAGGAGCGGCCCTTTACATCTGCAGTCAGGATATGAGAGTCCAAGAAGCCAATACGGTGAATTATCCATCTTTGGAAGACGATGAAGCTCCTCTTGGGATTTGGTAATGTCACTTTTGCCTTTGGTTGTTGAAGGCAGCTTCTGAGGATCGATTGAAGTAGTATTCACCGAAGTTAGCAATTTCCAGGGTTGATTAGCAATGGATTCCTTCATGTGGAGCGCCCATCGACTATGTTTCGATGCCAACGAAATAAAATGTGAAGCCTTGCAGAACAAGACCTTTGCGGTGTGGCAACAACTTGTAATATACTGCTTCTGCTTCGTGACAACAGCAAGAGCGCTTTAGTTAGTGAAATCTGTATTCGAGCAAAAAGGTTGTACCAAAAGCTTCTATGCTCATTGCTTCAATTTTCACTGGAATAGTATTTTAATTATTAGAATTCTTTTTGAAAAAGATGAAGAACATAAATATATATATATATATATATAAAATAGTGACAGAATAGAGAAATACTTCAAAATTAGTCTCTGAGATCTGCCTCTAATCTTTCTGTCTCTTGTGGCTCTACTTTTATCTCTCCTTGGTCTAAAAATATTATACTAGTTTTTATTTACAGATGGATAAACTTAAGATTTTGACTTTGACTATAACAGGAACTTCTATTTGGATTGAGATTGCTAGGCCAAAATTACATGTGATCACAATGTTTGTTTGATATAATATCCAAACATTCATAATCTCATTTCCTTACAGAATAAAAAGAAACTTAAACATATTTTAGGTTCAGAGATATGTCGATCAGTAGAGTGCACGTTCATTTACTCATGCAAATACGACACTTTTTTTTTTTTGCTTATATATATATATATATTTATATGAGAGAGAGATGATATTTTATCTTATGCTTATATTTTTATATTAAAAATAAGCTCATTAATGCCCTACAATTACGTATTATATAATTTTTCTGATTAATCACGGAGCACCTGCTCAGCTACCAGCTTTCTAATTCGAGGCAACGTGGGGCCCACAGGATGGTGACTGGCATTGATAAGCCATTAAATAAGGTAGGAGGAGTTGTGTTAGATAGTCTATTAAATGAACGCGGGGTTGCGTTTACCGGCAGGAAAACGTGGCCCGCGCGGTCTCCTACGGCGGTTGGACGTCCGTCGCCCACTTCCAAAGGTGGGTCTGACCCCGTCACACGGCTTGTGACCACCGGTGGACTCGCCATATTTAAGGTTCCAAATACGTGCATCTCAGTCACAGGGCCACGTAGGATGAGAAAGAACCACGCACCCGTTTACCCACCCACCGACGAACTCGGTCCGGGTTCCCGGCGATGGGCCCCGCATCCGACTTCCGCGTCATGCGGTCGGCACTTGCGGCACTTTCACGGAGTCCAAACTGTAGAAAAGGGTGGCTTCGGACACCAACGCGCCGAATCGACGGGAAGCCGGCCAGGTTCATTGTACCGCATGCACCGGAAGAATCGTGGACGGCATGACCCAGCTAATCTAGGGCAGCTTAGTAATTTCGAATAAAGCACGGCCGCTATAAACCGCAGCTCAACCCCGGCGTCGCTTCGTCACCGCTGAAACCCTCGCATATCCCACTGACGCCCTCAATCGAGCCCTCTGCTGTCTCCCGGTCGTTCTCCGTTTCGGTTCTTATTCATCTGCGTGATCGAGGACTCGCTTGTGTGTCTCCATTCCAAGAGGAGGATCCAGCTCTGCTCCTCCTCCCGCCATATCCTTCTTCTTCTCATTCGCCTTGCCTCGGATCTCGTTCTAGGTGAGTCCGTTGTTGCTTCATTAATGCCCGCGTTTGGCTTTCGTGTTCCTTTTTATGTGTTTTTTTTGCTCCAGGATTAACCTTTATTAAGATTTTTTTTTCCTTTTCCTGTCCGGAAGATTCATCGGATGTAGATAAGATGATGGTTCGCCATGAATAATGCAATCTTTGAGAGTTTGCTTACTATTCTTTTGTGGAGACAGACGATTCCTTCTTCCTTTTGTTTTTGTTCGAATATGTTGATTCATAGAAATTTTCCTTTGATACTGCAAATACAAAGGCAGAAAAAAAAAAAGGCTGCTTTGAAGTTCCCCCCTTTTGGTGAAGTAATTCGTGTTATATCCTAATCTTACCATTGTTCTACGAAAGGCTAATATCAAGCTAATATAATCTTTGGAATCGTGTTTTCGTCCATTTTAATGGCTCTATCTCGCGGATCAATTTGTGATTTTTAGTAGACCATGCTGTGAAACAGCCTATTCGTCATAAACAGGATTTGCTTCTTGAATCCATTAGCGAGTTGCTGCTAACAAATATCTTGTATGGATCCAAAACGCAGGGGTTCGACGATGGTTCTCTGGGTTTTTGGCTATGGATCTCTGGTTTGGAATCCAGGATTCGACTTTGATGAGAAGATAGTAGGCTTCATTAAGGGCTACAGGCGTGTGTTTGATTTAGGTAAGGTTTTTTAAGAGGATAGCCAGCTTTTCCATGTGCCAGTTTTGTGGGAGCAAATAGGTCAATGCCTTGTGACGTGAATCTAAATCAAATTTTTGGTTTGCCAGCGTGCATAGATCACAGGGGTACGCCAGAGAATCCAGCAAGAACCTGCACATTACAACCTGAGGAGGGAGCAATTTGCGTAAGTAGATCCTATGTATTTAGTTCTTCCATATGTAGTCAATCAATCATGAATGTCTATTGCTTTAGCATAATCTACGTTCAAGCGACATTCTCCTACTCGTCTTCATTTTGGGAGCATGGTGCAGTTATTCTTTAGACGATCATAATTACATTCTCTTGTTCATAAAAGATCCCCTGTTGCAGGAATGTAAAAATTTGTTTGGCATATGTTCAATTGACAATTACACACTTTTGTTCTCATCAAGTGGCTAAATTTATTGCAGTGGGGTGCTGCTTATTGTGTTAGAGGAGGCATCAAAAAAGAAAGAGCTGCAATGAAGGTAGAATCAAGCATCGTAATTGAAACTTCATTACCTTATATTGTTGGATCTCCTACTGAACCTTCATTTCTTTTCTCCAGTATTTAGAGAGAAGAGAATGTGAATATGACCAGAAAACTTCAGTTGACTTTTACAAGGTACATAAATACATGGCTGTTCTCATCTAGCTGAAAGGTCATCTTGAGTTATATCCTTTGGTTTTTGTTCCTTCTTCTCATTCCTCGTTTTTGGTACTTAATATTTTAGGAGGGGGAGACTTCTGAGCCAGCTGTAACAGGAGTATTAGTGTAAGATACCCAACCATTTGCCATATATGTTTCATATGTTTAGAGCATTTTATATCGGGGTTTGTTTTTTTTGAACTACTTTAGTTTGACAATTTTTATTGGTGTGCAATTAACAAATATCTTAAATTTCAGATTTATATCAACAATGGACAAAGAAGCCAATAGGTATTACTTGGGCCCAGCTCCATTGGTTGAGATGGCAAGGTGACAGATCATCTTCATAGCTTTTCCTTTTTCTTCCCTTCCTGCCTGATGTCTTATTGGTTATTAGTTTGTATGTGCTTGATGTTGAGTCAACCTCATCCTTCTTTTTCAGACAAATTGCTACAGCAAGCGGTCCGTGTGGGAACAATAGAGAGTATCTCTTTTTGTTGGAGAAAGCAATGTCAGATATAGGTAATCATACCTTGAGGACTTGCTTATTTAGATTATTCTCCATGGCCATTCTCTGCAAAGCTGATGCTCATATTTTTCTAAAATTAGTCCGACTTGGTGACTCTGCATATAGTTTCTGTCTGAACAATTTGTTTCTCCTATTCATTAGAACAATCGGAAATCTTGAGTTGCTCATTTGGAGTATTTGCCAAATCTCACTAGTTGTGAGGAACTACGTGAAGTAATCTGTAGTTTAGGTCATCGAACTCGTGAATTCATAGGAAGAAACAAAGGCAAAGACATGTCATTCCAACTACAAAATCAAATAGCTGACAACTTCCCTTTATCGACTGCAGGGCACGAAGATGATTACGTGATCGAGCTTGCAAATGAAGTGAGGAAGGTGCTTGAAAGTTTGAAACAGAAGGCTCCTGTGATGCATCTGCACCTGCAGTCCCACGCGCCGTTTCTGCATATCAAAACACTCCCAGAAACCACAGTTGCTGTTGACTCCTGACCTTAAATCATCCCGAACAAGTAGTAGACAACAATTCATCCAATCGTCAACCCAATACACAAAGCAGAAGACATTTAAAGCATTTAAGCAAGGATTTCTTTTTTCCCCACTGTCCCTTTAATTCATCTCTTTTCGCCGAGGAGCATGTAACACCACTAATTCGGAGCCTAGGGTACCCTCGGATAAATCTCTGTTCTGTAGTTGAGAGGGTGAGAGATGGACGATATATACTCGACTCTATTTGTCATTGGAGTAAAAAGTAGTATCTTTACATGATCTTCACATTCTTCTGCAAAATGCTTACGACTGTGTGGCACTGCATGCCAATGAAAGACCTGCACAAAGAGAAAGCAACAGATTGGGATTTGTTTCCGTGGACGCTGGATTCATCTGAACCTGCAATCGATCATCTTTAGCATACCATTCTTGTCTCCTAAAACCAAAGGATGGTCAGATGTAATTGATAGCGTATTAAATAGGTCGATTCGCGGTGTACGTAGGAACAAGAATATTTCTTCGCTAATCTAAAAAGAAAGGTTTGTTTTTGAAATCCTCCTCGACTTTTCTATATAAAAAAGGTCTCAGTTTTTGTAAATCAATTTAACAAAAATATTTATAAAAATCTCAATACGGTATCTCAATAAGCAAATTCCTCTACATAAATAAGAAGAGTTATTATGAGAAAATTATTTATTTTCAATTTATTCCTTGCGTGATACCTATATAATGGCACTATGACTCACAATTATTATCGAATTGTTTTGACCTTTGAAATATAACTCTAATGGACTCGAGTTGACTCGCCAGTCCACTCGGTTCGATCGATCGACTCATCCGAGTCGACTCGAGTCTTGTACAAGAGAGATAAAAAAAAAAAGAAGAAGAGCAAAGTAAAAGTTACGTGCATCGTTAGTCATGAATGTTTATTCTCTGTGTCTCTCTCCTTCCGGGTGGCTTACTAGCTTTTGGACAACTCTTCCTTCCACTATGATCCTTCTTTCTTTTAGTTTGCTTGTAGGTTTTTTCTTTATCTTGACTCTATTTTAATTTTGTTTCTTTTTTTTTTTTCTCTTCATCGCTCGCTCATCTCTTGATCCCGATTCTATCATTCGTTAAAAAAAAAAAAAAGTTTATTTTTAGAAAGTGTTGAGTCCAATCGGCTTGGACAAATTGGACCGTTTAAGTTCAAATCAAATCAAATCAAAGAAATTAAAAAGAGAGAGAGATAGGATTGTGAACGCAGCAAGTGCGTGAGTGCAGCGACGGCAGCGCGCAGAGAGAGAGAGAGAGAGAGAGTGCGTGAGTGTAGCGGCGGCGGCGCGCAGAGAGAGAGAGAGAGTGCGTGAGTGTAGCGGCGACGGCGCGCAGAGAGAGAGAGGAAAGAAATAAGAAGAGAGAAAGTAAGGATTTTGAGTTTTGATCCAAATTTTATATAGAGAATTCTTACAATAAACTCTACGATTCTAACGGTGTTGATCTATAGTTTACTCTTTTTGAGATATTTTCCTACTATATCCATTTTGTGAGATAAAAAATTTTTTTTTAGACGAGTTCCATCTTATGTGATGATGATATGTTATTCTTAAGTCAAGATCTATAATGTTATTATGATCCTCTCGTTGTTCTAGAGAAGATTTACTGTAAACCTGTTATCATTTCTATTGATAGTGGAAGTTTGAGGTGGATTACGGTCCCGTGGTTTTTTCCACATTGGATTTTCCACGTTAAAAGTTTTGGTCTCACTGTGTGATTGAGTTTTTTGCTCTATTATTTATGCTGTGTTGGTTGATATTTACATTTGGATATCAAGTTGGTATTTTGATGAGAAACCTATTTTGATACACAAAGAGGAAAAGAATTATTCCGTTTTAACCGATTTTTCCCTAACAGAAAGAGCTTTCATCTTTAGGAATCATTATGAGAAATCATTAGTCTAAAAGAAATGTTCATTTTTTTAATCCTCCTCAATTTCTCTATATGAAAGGAGGTCTCAATTTTCGTAAATTAGTTTAATAAGAATATTTATAAAAATCTCAATAGAGAATTGCCATAAAAGCTCTTTTTTCGAGTTTTTGTTCGTGAATAAAGAAAGTTTATTCTTGATTTATTCCATATATGCTACATAATATATAATAACACTATGACTATTGATTTGATTCACAATATGAATCATAGGATTATGTAATTTTATGATCCATGTTATGACTATTAAGTTGACTCGATCTTCAAAATATAAATCCAATAAATTTGGATTGACTCACAAGTCCATTTGATCAATATATCGACTCGTTTGATTGTCTTATTCTCAAGTCTTCCTTACACTATAATCCTTTATTTCTTTCTCATTTATTTCTTTCTCGTTTTTCTTATTCTCAAGTCTTCCTTACACTATAATCCTCCTTTTTACTTTTTTCTTAATTCTAACTCCCTCTAACTTATTAATTTTCTCAATTCATCACTCCCTCATATTTTAATTTCAATTCCGTGATCTTTTTTATGTTAGAAATTACAATGGGCACATCGTTTGTTAAAAATAAAAGTTCTTTTTGAAATTCTTCGGAGTTTTCATCTCTAAAATCATAGTTAATCACTAGTCTTTTAGAGAGGTGTGTTTTCGAAATCCTCTTTGATGATAACTCTTTAAAGTCTTTGATTTCTTAACCTTTGTGAATCAATTCAACAAGAATATTTATAAAAATCTCAATATGAAATTATTAAGAAAGTTTTTTTTCTTGAATTCCTTCTCATTTGAAAGAGTTTGTAACTGTTATTATTAATTTTAAGTAGTGATTTTGTTTTAAAATTGGAAAGGACCTTTTATGTACCAAGTTTTTAACGAAACTTAATTTATATTTCCAGACTCGTACCAATTGAGTTTTCCTTTAATTTTCAAGACACATTATTTCATTTTTTATATAAATCTGATTGTGTTGGGAAAGTTATTTTATCGTCTTTATCGTATTTTATTATAAAATGATAATACTCAAAGTTCAATGCATGTTCACGCTGGCATTAAGAGATGTAGTATTAATGAGGACTCCTCTACGTTATGGCATCAGAGATTAGGACATCTCTATAGAGAGAATTAAGAGATTAGTTAATGATGAGATACTTAGTACTATTGATTTTACTAATTTTAAGACGTGTGTGAACTGTATTAAGGGAAAACAGACCAATAAGTCTAAAATGAGTGCTAATAGAAGTTTAGACATATTAGAGATCATTCATACTGATATAAGTTGTCCAAACATTGACATATATGGTCAGAAATACTTCATATCCTTTATGGATGATTACTCACGATATATGTATATCTATTTACTTCATAACAAAAATGAAGTATTAGATGCCTTTAAAGTCTTTAAGGCTGAAGTTGAGAACCAATGTGATAAGTAAATTAAAATTGTGAGATCAGATAGAGGTGGAGAATATTATGATAGATATACTTAAAATGGACAAGCACCTAGTCCTTTTGCTAAGTTTCTTCTAGGATTGTTGCCCAATACACTATGCCTGGTTCTCCAGACCAAAATTGTGTTGTAAAAAGAAGAAACCGAACATTGTTATACATGGTACGGAGTATGCTTAGTAACTCCAATCTTCATAAGTTCTTGTGGACTGAAGCACTAAAGACGACTATATATATATATTAAATCGAGTTCCAACCAAGGCTGTCCAAAAGACGCCATTTGAATTATGGAAATATTGGAAACTAGGTTTGCGACATATGCACGTTTGGATATGCCCGTTTGAGGTCAGGATATATAATCTATATTTTAAGAAAAGAAATTGGACCCGAGGACTATTAGTGGATATTTCATTGCATATGTCGAAAAGTCCAAATGTTACAGGTTCTATTATCCATCTCATATAACTAAGATTGTGAAATCAAGAAATGCTAAATTTCTTGATAATAACATGATTAGTATGAGCGATCATTTCAGGAACATAGTTTCATTATATAAAATCTCAATTTTCCACATCAAATAATAGATTTGTTATAATTCATAGCACTCCTTAAGTACAAACTGGTGCTGAACAACCAATCATTAAAATTCCATAAGTTGCTGATAGTATTCTAATAGATCAAGAAGTTTAGGAATTATAACAAGTTCCTGAACAATTAGTTGAATCACAAGTTCCTAAGAAAAATATTAGTACAACATTAAGAAGATTTACTAGAAATAAAAGATCAGCAATTCCTAGTGATTATGTTGTATATCTATAAGAGTTTGACTATAATATTGGAGCTAAAAATGATTTTGAAATCTTTTCACAAGTTATGAGTTGTAAAGAGTTAAATTTATAGCATGATACCATGAAAGAAGAGATGAATTCCATGAAGAGCAATGGAGTCTGGGATCTTGTAGAGTTACGTAATGAAGCAGAGGCTATTAGTTGTAAATGAGTCTTTAAAACTAAGAAAGATTCGTTAGGCAACATTGAGAGATACAACTTGTTGCAAAGGGATTTACTCAAAAAGAAGGGAATCAATTATCTAATAAAGATTCTCTTTATATCATTTTGGCATTAGTTGCCCATTTTGACCTTGAGTTGCAACAAATGGATATGAAAATGATATTTCTTAATGGAGATCTAGAGGAAGAGATTTATATGAAACAACATGAAGATTTCTCCTTTAGTGTTAGTGAGCACTTGGTTTGTAAGCTTAAGAAGTCTATATATGGTTTAAAATAAGCCTCTCGCCAATGGTATTTTAAATTCTATGAAGTGATTTCTTCATTCGGATTTGTTGAAAATCTCATGTATCAATGCATATATCAGAAGGTCAGTGGGAGTAAAATATATTTCCTTGTTTTATATATAAATGATATTTTGCTTGCAACGGTAATGGTTCGCTACATGAGGTGAAATAATTCCTTTCTAAAAATTTTGATATGAAGGATATGGGTGAAGCATCTTATGTCATTGGCATTGAGATTTATAGAGATAGACCTCGAGGTATTTTAGGTCTATCACAAGAAACCTATATCGATAAACTTTTAGAAAGATTTTGGATGAAGGATTGTTTATCAAGTGTTACTCCTATTATGAAAGGTGATAGGTTCAATTTGAACTAATGCCCAAAGAACAATCTTGAAAGGGAATCAATGAAAAACATCTCATATGCTTCTGCCGTAGGAAGCCTTATGTATGCTTAGGTTTGTATTAGACCTGATATTGTATTTGTTGTGGGGATGCTAGGTCGATATCAGAGTAATCCAGGTATGGACCACTAGAGAGCTGCAAAAAAAATGATGAGGTATCTATAAAGAACCAAAGATTACATGCTTATGTATAGACATGCAAACAATATGGATGTGATTAACTACTCAGATTTATACTTCGTCGGTTGTGTTGATTCTCGTAAATCAACATCAGGATATATTTTTATGATGGCTGGTGGAGCTATTTCTTGGAAAAGCACTAAGCAGATTTTGACTAATACTTCTACCATGGAAGTTGAGTTTGTCTCCTATTTTGAGGCTACATGGTGTATGGCTTAAGAGTCTCATTTTTGAGCTTAGAATCATGGATTCTATTTCTAGACCATTAAGAATTTTCTGTGATAATTCAGCTACTGTCTTTATGGCTAAAAATAATAAAAGTAGAAATCAAAGTAAACACATCGACATTAAGTATTTAGTCATAAGAGAACATCGAAGTAAACACATTCCTTGACTAAAGGCATGCCACCTCTGAAATTCAAAGATCGTGTAGAGAAAATGAGACTTGGTTTCATTTTATAATGATATTGAAACTCTTATATATTGTGATATTTTTTCATTCATGTGTATATTATTTTGAGAAAATATATTGTTACTGGACCAAGAATAAACATAAGGTTTATTCATTAAGTAATATTATCATATTAAGATTAAGTAACTAAATACATCAATGATACATGGATGATAATACTCGTTCTTAGAGGACTTATTGCTATGATTCATGTATTTATTTCTTAAGAAAGTTGTTTGAGAAATATTAATTCAAATTATTAAGCTAAACGTATGGACCAAGTGGGAGAATGTAATCGTTATTATTAAATACATTATTTAATAATAATGTAACCATTCTCATTAAGATTCATAATTCATTATAATCAATTTTTTCATTTATTATGTTTTAATTTTTTCGATTTTTCATTCTAAATGAAACCATTATTATTAAATATTTAATATCGTTAAATTCTTCGTTATGATCAAAATGTTACAAATTTGAATTAATTTTTGAACATTATGAGTTGGAGATAATAAATATTCTTGATGGGAGAATATATATATATATATATATATATATATATATATATATATATATATATATATATATATATATATATATATATATATATATATATATATATATATATATATATATATATATATATATATATATATATATATATATATATATATATATATATATATATATATATATATATATATATGAGGATTTTGGTCCTTGGGCTTAATCATCTCTTTAAAATTAAAATGATTTTCTATACCATCTAAAATGAGAATTCTAAGAAGTGCCAAAGTTTAAGAAAAATCGTTACAAAAATCTTTGATAACCATAGCTGAAAGTACGTTATTTCGTTTTCGTATTAGTTTTTATTATATTTCTATTATAATGATTTAGAAACACATTTTGGAATTAAATACATCTATCGTAGCCATATTTAAAAAATAACTAAAAAATCTTTCATTAATAAGAAAGATTCATTATCGATTTACTCCTATATATATATAACGCAATATTATGACAGTCGATTTAACTCGGGTTGAAATTATATATATATATATATATATATATATATATATATATATATATATATATATATATATATATATATATACATATAACGCAATAGGATCGTACAATCTTACGGTCCGGAGTGAAATTATCGAGATGGATATTACGGACTATAGGACTCGGGTTGACTCGCGAGTCGACTCGGTACAATCGGTCGACTCGTCTCAATCTGACTCGATCGAGCCCTAGCTTTTTCTCTGCTGTCCGTATCCAGGACAGGAAAGACGAGCGAGCCCTAGGTTTTTGTCTGCTGCCGCTGCCAACATCCCGGCCGAGCCACCTCCTCTCGGCCACTAACGCAAGGCGGCGCGACCTCCCGCTGCCGTTGTCGCAGGCCAAGATGTCTCCTCGCGTTGGTACTCCCTCTTTTGTCTCTTCTCCTTCCACCACCTCTTCTCTACTCTCCTCCCTTGTCGCCGCCTCTCTCTTCTCCTGCCTTCTTCTCCCTCTTCCTCCCTCTCTTGTCTCTTCGCCTCCCTTCTCTCGTCTCTTCTCTTCCCCTCTCTTCTCATGTGATCTCCTCTCTTCCTCTTTTCTTTTCTGTCATCTCCTCTTTTTAATTTATCTAATATCCATATTCAATTGTCACATGCCTTGCAATAGCGGTAACCCTTGTAGTGTCAGTTGTTCTTGATGCAAATTTTTGATATCATCATTCGTTTCCTTTCCTTTTTTTTCTGTTCTTATGATGGTGATTTGATGCAAGGGCTTCTGTTGGCCTATTTGTTTCTTTTCGTCATCAGCGATCACATGTGTGAATTCCTTTTGATAGAGAATACAAGAACGTAGGCTTACACGCTGGTTGGAGGTCTGGTGCTGTAGTTGATTGATATGAACTTTCTTGTAGGACACAAGCGGCCAAAGACATTAGAGAAGTGCAAAATTATGAAGCATTCAAGAATGAAGCTTCTTGATGATAAGCCAAAGGATGGTCCTTTGCCATCTTCCACAGGCCTGATTCTCTACTTTTTTTATTTTTTTGTTTTCTCTGAATTTCTAACATTTGATTAAATTAGGCCGTTCAAGAAGTACAAATGACTCATCTATGCCTACTAAATAATGTCTACAGGAGCAGACAATGTGGTACCTAAACTATTTGAGTTTGAGAATCTATTTTTAGTAGCACTTGTTTGATATTGTGAGCTGAACTCACCACATCTATGTCACACAATTCTAAATAAAGAATTTCTAACATTTGTGTTTTCTGAATTATGGGTTTATCTTTTGAGCTAAACATCTCCTTTTAATCCTTTATCTTTATTTGATTTCAGGACATTCTCTTGACAAACCTTTAAGTGATGTTGGTCTAGAGGACGACACCAAGGATGCATCAGTATTTGACAACTTGTTGAAAATATTGGGGTCCAATAGCAAGAAACTTGCCTCTATATATAGGAAGAGGTTAGTGGAAACTAACTATTTTTTGTTTGGTTACAATGGGATCAAAGCTAATGCAGATGTCATTCTTATTATACTCATTATTCTAGTAGTGTACTGCAATTTTTTCTAATTATAACTTCTGTTTAGAACTTGGTTGTACACATTGTATCTTGTTCATCAAACTTAGATCAGATGATGACATGACCTTGCATATATTCAGTGAGGTATAGAAATATGAGAGCACAGACTACCAAAACACTCTTTCTGGTGGCTAATAGCTGGTTGGCAATGAAAAGAGTAAATAGGACATTGGTCCCTCATATTTTTCAATAAGCTATCATGGAAAATATATTTTATCTTTAGAGGAGCATCCATAACAATTTTCTTTTATAATTAACATCAATGTTAGGATGGCTTCTTGGAGATAATGAACATTCAAGTTGAATATTTTTATGTTAAGAATATTTTTAATTTAGTGCTCCAGAACTTTATAAATGGACATTGTATTAAAGAATAATCCCCAACTAATATTAATTCATGTTCTCATTCTATTTAATTAATTCTATCCTTAATTAATGCATAGATGTTCTTAGTCTACTAGAGAATGCACTAAACAATGTCAATTCTGGCTTAATGCTAGAAACCATGATGTGCCATCTGAAACATGTTACCATTTTAATGTGTAAAGATTGTGTTTCGCACAATTTCATGGTTTCCGAATGAACTAGACAATCAGTGCTATGGTAGCTACTACAACATAGCTCACTGGTCAACTATTGATATTGATTTTTCCATCAGGGAGCAATCTATCAAATAGTCTTGTGCTTAAGTTGGACTGGTTCAATATTTGCATTACTTCTTAATGGTGGAATTTAGTGTGGTAGCTAGTTATAGTTTTCTTAATTCACCATGGAGCCTCTGAGTTAAAGTAATGGCCTCCATATCTATGGAAAGACATTTCAGAAAGGTTCGGTATCACAAAATTACATACATCATTTACATGTGCGATACTTTAAGAACTACAATCAAAATGATCCTACTGGAGATAAAAAAAGAGATACTTCATTTGTACGACAAGGGCATTCTAATTGTTTGGATTGAAATGAGATGCTTGACTGATGTGTTCAGAGTTCAGACATTCATTAATAATTAGCTGTCATACTGATACAGGTACTTTTGTGATTATTTTTTCTCTTAATTTTTGGACTGCTATATATGTAGCATACTCATAATGGTACTTTCACTCTTCCTATTTTGTTATATTGTATGCTTTATGTAGGCAAAGAGAACAAGAAGGTAGAAGTGATACCGAGGAGGAAGATGATAGTGGATCTCAATCTTCTAGTTTACCTGATGGGGCGGATACTGGTGCAGGTTTCGTTTACTTAACCAAACCATTTGCATTGTGCATCTTGCTCATCTACATTTTCCTACAATATAGTTTCTACTTTGTTTAGTTACTACCCTTCGGAATGATTATTATTTTGTCCTACTAGACAGGGTTTGAATTCACATACACATAGGCCTTCTGATTTTCTAATGCTGTAGATAACTTCCTACTACTTTGGCTTATCAGCCATTCTGATTTTCTTAAAGCTTGATATGATTGGCAGTTTGTGAACTTAGATGCAAGTATGTTGATGCTTGTATCTGCTTGCTATCTCTTTGTAATTTCTGCAAAATGTTCTGAATGAAGACATATTGTGGTTGTTCTCAATTGCATGCTGTAAGAGAACATGAGAAACTTTTGCTGGTGGTTTGAACATTTGAATAACATTGTAGTTTGCTTTTGTTTGTCCAGTACTTATATGATGGTTCAATGAGCAAGCTCCACTTAAGTGTCTTCATGATAGCTTTCTAGAAGAATATATTATAATTATATATCGAAACAAGTTCTGGCATTAGAAGTATTTTGGGAGAAAAGAGAACCATGTCAATTATATTTCTATCTCACAATGTGAAAATTTCACTATATTGCTCCTTCACATTGGCCTTTCAACAACTTGTATCTGCACCTAATATTTGGATCCATATGAAAAGAACATTAAATTCAAATCAAACTTTTAACTTGAATTATATATGTATTTAGGGAATAGAATTGTGAGATAAAAAATTTGAATCACTTTTATATGAGTTCATTAAGCATTTCTTTCCCAAGCAGAAAAGTGATTGGTTGTTTTTCTTCTGCTATTGATTCAGTTGGAGTAGTTTTGATGATATCTTATGAATCCATGGAGGCTATTCTGAAGTTCAAAACAATTTGTTTCTTACTCCTTTCGATTCAAAACCACCTTAAGCCCTGACACACACATACAGAAGGCTTCAAAGCCCTTGAACCACTTTCCTTCTCCATGTGTGACTTGGGAATCAAAATCAGTTTATAAACTGGGTCTTTAGAATATTGTCAAATATTTGGAATTTCTTGACTCCTTAAAAAGTTTTCTGATAGAATTTATTGCATATACATTGGAAATTAATTTGTTGTGGATCAGAAATGCTAGTACATTGTCTTCTTTGTGTGAACTGGGTCCTGACACACAGATCAATTGCTTTTTGGCTTTGCTTTCTTTTTTTTTTCTATGACTCTACAAGTGAAAGCAGTCTTGACTTATTCTTCCTTTCATTTCCAGGATCTGGTACCGAGTATAGTTCAGAGGCAGCTGAAGGAGATGATGTACAAGATGCTGTTATCAATCACTATCATATAGATGAAGATGGAGATGAGGATGCAACATCTGATGCCAATGATTTTCAGGACATGGAAAATGAATACAGGATAGATGGTGAAGTGGCATGTACAAGGTTAATTTTACTTTGCACTTTAGTTGCTTCTCTCAGGTCTTGCTGTGCACCTACACAGTAATGAAAGATTCACCTACACAGTATTTACAATGAAAGATTGTTTAAAATGTCATCAGTTATGCTTCGTGCTTCCTTTGTATCTTGTTTTAGGTGATCATAAGCAGAGATGGTTGTAGGGACAATCCTTGATATTATTGTCTTCATTACTACATGGCATGGTTCACCATATCATTCTATACCGGTGTACCGATCAGTTGTCGGTATGATATGTCCTGAGCTGTATTGAGTCGTACCAAACATACCGACACATGATACATGTGGGCATACTGATGTATTGCACATATCGGTCCCCTATCAGGTCAATACGTACAGCCTGTACCGAGTGGTATGCCGTGGTATGACGAACTTTGCTATATGGTTGTTATGGGTTTGACACATAGGGACAGCTTAATTGCATACATGGGAACAAGACTACAAAGATAATAAGGATTTCTCCGTTTTTTCTTTTTTGCTGCTTTATAGTCATTGACATTTGTTTATCTTTAAGTACTAATGAAATTTCCAGCTAAAAGTAGCCACATAGCACAGAGCAAAAATTGGCTTGATATTAAACTTATGAATTCACCTTAACTATTCCCAGCTCTTTTCATGGTCATTTGGGGAATGATCTTACAAATGAAGAGGTTGAGAAGTTGCTGAAAAAGCAGTGGAAATTTAAGTGGGAGATGCCTGCTACTGAGATGCCAATGTCCAAATGGGTTGGAACTGGAGACCCTATCACAATGGTACACATGCTTTCTTATAAAAATTTGAAATTTTGCTATCTTGACTCTTAGATTTTTGTTCGTGCTCATCATCTGTTACAAATTTAAAAAAGTAGTCATAACTGATTCTTTTCTGGTTTCTTTAAAGCTGGCATATGCTATTGTCGTTGGTGGTGCGATCTTTTTGGTCTTGGAGTAGACAAATTCTAGATTTTAAGACCAAGGTTTAAACATCAAAATGATATCGGTGTCAACAATCACTCGCACCAGTATGGTGACAAGATATTGAGCGATATACCAATTTGTACTATCTTGTGTCACTGAAAAATAGTTTGGAAGGTGATGTACTGAGTGCTGTAATGTTATTTGGTTCATTACTGGTGTTTGGTTAGACCTGCATATGCTGGTTGGTGTGTATTGCTTCAATTGATATTTTAAAGAATGATTCATAGTTCATACTTTTGTATCACTATAATGATGTATTTCTATTTATTGTTGATGTTAAATTTTAGGACATTTTATATAGAGTTTGAGATGTGCATGTCATCCTATCAAAAGCTAATTTGGCTATCTACATTATTGCTGTAATGTGTGAGGTTGATAACTACTTAATGACTTGATGATCGTAACCTGTATTTGATTTATCTGTTGTAGGATACTGGCACCAATCTAGTTTATGGGCTTAAGCAGAAGCTGTATAACAATTGGCTGAGCATCTGTAAGAGTTCTGGATCAAGTGACTTTGTTTCATCTAGGCAGAAATTCTTCTTCCTCTGTAAGTTTTAGTGCTATTCTTGTTGACATATGTCAAAACAATTATTTTCTTGTTATCTTTTCTGTTGAATAATTCACTATAAGTGTGGGTGATATTCTATCGTTGATTAAATGCTGATGAATTAGATCAACTAAATATAGTAGAACAGATATGTTAGAGGCTTAGAGCTTATGCATGAAAGTAATATGGAACTCAATGGCCTTTGCAGTTTTTAATTTGCTATAAAGTTGAATCCATCTTTTGGTAGGAACAAATTAATAAAAAAATGATTTCTATTTGCTGAGGGTCTACCAACTTTGGGCAAAATCTTAAAATGATTGTGCTTTGAGTGTCATGCTCTGTATTTTCTTTAAGGATCACAAGAGTTTTCTTGTCTTCCTGAACCTGTGCTTTGGCAAGCTGTCATATATCTGTTTTAAACATTTTCCTTCCATTTTATGTAATCTAGTGCTAAATCATTTTGATATAGGAAAGGTAGGTACGGCAAGGTAAGGCTAACTCAAAATGGTGAGATCAATGTGGAATCCTTCATTTTTGAAGTATCATATGGGTGTGAGGAATTTATACCAAAAGATAAATTTTTGATTTTTCTGTTGCTTAGAAGTTTACTGCAACTTGGAAACATTCATTACATAATCTGGCATTTCTGGGATGTTCTGTTTCTTCTTTTCTGACTGTTTTTTACTATTATCATTTGGCTTTTACATCCCATCTAGTGGGTAAACAACGCCTAGAAATTTGATTTTTTTTCTCATAAGTGATATGCCAGCTTTGTCAGTAAAACAATTCAGTATGCATTTGTGCCCTTCTCAAGGGCCAAAAAGAGGATAAGAGGTGAAAGCAATAAAATCAGATTAGATAATTTAGGTTCTTGAAAGTTAAAAAGTAGAAATATAATGTTCCTTAGATCGATCTCATTGGCAGATCTTTTACAGTCCTGATACAGTGGATGTACCCATTTTATTTCCAGTGTCTCCCACTACACTGTAATAGTGTATATAAGACCCATTTCATGAGCTTCATCATTGAATCTTGCTATTGATTATGTGCATGTTTCTTGTTGCAGGCCATACCTATCGAGATATACTGCACTGCAACAAGAAGCCATTTTATCTCAAAGGCAACGAAGAGGATTCAAGTATCATGGATGCATATATTATTCATGCTGTAAGTGCAGATATCGTGGTTGTATTGTTTTGTAGATACATTTTTCTGTACTACATAAGCTACCTTCGTTTGTGCTTTTTATATCATGATATTTGTTTTTCAGTTGAATCATGTTTATTGGACTAGAGATCTCGTCATTAAGAATGACGCAAAGCTGACCAAGCAACAGGAAGATAAGAAGGAAGAGATTCTTTCTGGTGGCACATACCTGGATCAAGGTTTCACTCGTCCTAAGGTAATTATGACTAACAATCAGGAAGCTTCTTGAATGTCTCTGTATCATAATTAATTTCTCATGTGAACTCCACTTGGTATAAGGATGGCATTTGCTAAGTATCATGTTGTTGACTTTTTAAGGATATGTTGTTGACCAGAAAAGTTTAAGTGCACTTTTGATTAATTTAATAGTTCTTACCGAATAAAATTTCTGGAAATTTTACTTTCAGCCTGTGTAAATGTCAATTTTTTTGTTGATTCAATTTCGAAGAATCTAATGTTTCTTTGCAGTTGGTTTTAAGGTTGCTATGACTGACCTTTAATTTTGTACAGATAACTTATCTTTTGAGTACCTGGCATATTTATATTGTGTACTTATCTTATTTAAAGTGTTTGAGATACAATTACAGATGTTTGTAACTTGTGTCTTTAACAGTTTAAATGTGGAGTGCGATGTCACGACCTGGCCCCTGATGGGATAACTAACCCATTAACTTTGTTGATGGGTTAATAGTAGCCTGAACTACTGGTTCAAAATGCTTAAGCTGAAGACAATAGTAATATACTTTTAAGGTCTTATAAGTAATTCTAAGTCTTAGCACGTGGGACTAAATTAGGATGTTATAATCTCACCCACTTAAGGGGCTTAAGATCCAATTTAACTTAGAATTAAACCTTAATATGGTGCATGTGAGGTATAGCCCAATGATGGCTCCACGCCACATGCCCTCTAGTCCCATTCATGGTTAGTCCTTTTCTACTCGAGCCTCTCTCTATACTTAATAATAGGTCGGCTCTGATATCAATTATCATGACCCGATTTAATATGATAGATCTGTTAATTTCGTTGAGCTTGAACCACTGATTCAAAATGCTTAAAACCAAGTTAACAGTAGGACACATATCAAATCTTTATAAGTTAATCTTAGTCTTAGTCAACTTCCGATGTGAAATTATTATCAGGGTGTTACATTATAGGGACACTTTGCAAAAGTCATTGTGGATTGATTAAGTCCTCTGATTTTGGGTGTGGGCGGATGTATGAAGAAAGTTTTAATGATCTTTTTAAATGTTTGAGAAAGTTCTTTAAGTACTGTTGAATGTTGGCACGGTATTGGTTCTTATTGTTGGATTTAGGAACATATATTCATTTTTTATTGTGTTTGATTTTCCTCTATGGTTTGAAATATATTGTAGTACATGTGGTCTCATATGCATCATTTAGTTTCAAGGATGACACTAATTTTAATTTAGTGTACTTGCAAGATATGCAAGGAAGGATTCAGCTATGTTATTGTTGATAAATGATTTCTATAAATGATGTTCTAGTTATTTTTAACTTACAGTGTTCAAAGCTCTCTAGCTTACACTAAGTCTCATGAGCTTGTGCCAAATGTCAGTAACCAGCCAATACAGTGCAGCATGCTTGGCTATAACTGTTGACCTTTGATTATAATTTTAACTATTACATATTTTTTTGCATCTGATGTGTCTTCTTCTAGTCATCACAATTTCTTATTAACTAATTTTTGACATGCAAAGGTTATGTTCTTACTGCCACTTGGGAGCATTGCAATGCGTGTTGTGAAGAGGTTAATTGAACTTACTCCACTAGCGAACAAAGTACGTATCAACTCTTTAGTTATATGTTGTCTTGTGTTCTGGCCAGGAACTTAGTAAATATAGAAATTTTGCTTCACTTAGATTCTGTTGTAGTTCATTCTCATGGTTATATAAACATATGAATTATTTCTTATTTTGATTGTTATGTTTTTGTCATGTGGTGAGTCAGCTTATAGTTGATGAGATATATGCTTAGTATGTCTAGGGATCTTAAGTATGCAAGTTTGAACAGTTCATTCAGTTGGTAATTTGGAGCATCTGAATGTTTAGATGGTTTTTATCAACTTGTGAGGATATTGATTTTGTCAAACTATGAACTATGCTGATTTTCATTTCATTTAGTTTCTTTTAGATGCATGAACATTGTCTCCAGTGTGATAAACTAATTTCAGTTTCTCTATGTAGCGTTAATTTCTTATCTTTTTTGTTTGCTGAAGATAATTATTAAAGTTATAGTTGTATTGGTTGGTGTTCCCCGTTGTCAGACTATATAGGTCATTGCAAGTTGATATTTATTTATTTATTTTAATTCTTTATAACTGGGTGGTATAGATTGGTGTATCACCCAATATTGCACTAGTATGACCAATTGTCGGAACCAATATCTAATATGTGAGAATCGAGAATCATCTTTTAAGAAAATGTTGCTTTGTTATTTGAATGAACTGCCTTTATATGACTATAGTAGTTATCAAGGACTATCATATCGTCCAAAGCGGTATGAAATGGGTAGTATGATCGGTCCGAGCATGGACTGGTACATAGGCCGCTCCTGTTTTAGGTGGTCTGTTCCAACTCATATAAAAAAAACCTAAAATAGTGATTCACAAGCCCTCTTCTTACAATGTTATTGTCATAGTTTGCGAGCCCTCTACTTGTTGTTGACCTCTTTGACAACGTCGCTGTCGCAGTTTGTGAGCCCTCTTCTTGTGACACCATTTGCAAGCCCTCTTCTCGTCGGTGTCCTGTTCTCACAACATTGCTGTTGCTGTTCACGAGTCCTCTTCTCATGACGCCTTACCATTGTTCGTGAGTCCTCTTCTCATGATGCTATTGCCTCTATCACCCTTGGAACACCCCTTCTCTTCTTCTATGTCCTCCACCGCCTTCTTTTCTTCCTTCCTCTTTCTCCACCGTCTCCTCTTCTTCCTTCTTCCTCCTCCTCCTCCACCTCCACAATGCCTTGCCCTTTTGCTTCAAAACATTGATATGTACCTTGTCGGTACACTGGTACTGACCAGTACATACCAGTCCTCCAGTAATCAATATGGATCTGGTACATGATATGGCAGTTCTTGGTAGTTATCATACTAAATTACCTTTACTTCGTGAAGCTCATTAGATCCCTGCAGCTAATATTATTCCTGAAGATATGTTCTGTAACATATGAATAGGTTTTTGTGTACTTGGATATATGAGAATGCTTTTAGTTGAGTATGGATTTTTTTTGTTTTCTGCTTTTCTTATCTCACTCTTTTGTTCTTCTATAATGATTTTTTAGGCTAATGTGGAGCACATAAATCGTTTTACTGAAGAGTTTGGAGCTGTTGATGAAGAAGATGAAGGGGAAGCTGAGAATTCAAAATCTCAGAAGCCTACAAAACCTTCAGACTTTCAAGCTTTGTTTGGTGGAAACAATAATGATCACTTTATGCTAGGCATCAAATTGACAAAGTACAGATTTTTCAGATCCTCCTACTAATTATAAAATTCCCTATGGATTTTTTTCTTGTTCAAGCTTTTGATTTGTGTGACTACTTAACATCATGGTCATTTTCTCTATGAAGCTTCTGATTTCCATTTGTTCCAAACTTTATTGTTTCAAGAAGCTGATTTGCTTTAACTTATGAGACCCATTTTATTTGACATACTGGCAAAATTTTCTTTAGAAACCTCAGAAGAAAAGATAATATTTGATATGAGAGAGATGAACTTTGAGATGAACTTTTTTTTTTCATCGCAATGGTCCATGTAGTGATTACTCTTATTTGTTATGCATAGCCCTATATGAGATTCTGGGATACTTATATGAAAATATTGGGGAAACAAGGAACAAAGTATTTTATCTAAATTATTATGTAAGATAGTCTCCGACTGGCTATGTAGTTCCCAACATATATTTAGTGTTGCATTTCAATCTTGATCTGGGATAATTATGAAAGTTAGTTTGGATCATCTCCTTGAACATGGATTGGGCTCTGGAATAAGCATCTGGACTGGCTCTTGTAGTCTTATTCCTCCAAACATGGTTCTCTTTTGCAACTTATTCTGGGAATATAATAAGTGAAGATGCCTAATCTTTTATCAACCAATTGTATTATAACTCTAGAGTAACTTATATAATAGTTGCTATGTTTCTTATTCCTTTGTTTTGTAGAAAAAATAGATGATTTCCTTTTCTTCACTAGCAACATAAGCTATTTTTTCTTACAAGATAATCACTTTATTATTTCAATATTTGAACCAAACAAGTCCTAAAAGATAACTTAATTGTTGATATTGCAAGTTAGATTGGATGACCAACACACCTTTATTTTCATTTTAGGTTCCAGTTTGATGAAAGTTTGGCCTCTAATAAATTTTGTGCCCTTTGTCATTTGACTATTTGTGTTTTTTAAAAGTCGTGTCTGCATTAGGTATATGATAATTCTTTGTTTTTCTTGTAGGAGAAGCATAAAATTGTACAGTGACTTCTATTCTTCAGATATCATTGTTGCATCTCCTCTGGGACTTATAACTGCAAGTTCTTTCTCATTATATTTTTCTTCTTTAAAATCCCCATTTATCATGTACACAGTAATCTTGTTTACTGGTAGTAATTTCAACAGTTGATTTCTTGATTCTTTTTCTCTCCTCAGAAAATTGGGGAGGCTGAGGTTGATAAAGAAAAGGATGTTGATTATTTGTCATCAATAGAGGTGTGTATACATGTTTTCCTTTCATGATATTAATGATATTTTCATGCTGACTTTTCTTCATTTTGATGTGTATGTTTATGCTGTGATAACCTTTATCGCTAATTGTGCATGAACAGGTGTTGATCATTGATCATGCTGATGTGATATCAATGCAGGTCTAATCAATACACTAAAACCTGACATATTTTGCTTGTTGTGGTATTCAAAACATTAACATACTAAGAATGACATGCAGAACTGGTCTCATGTGAATACTGTCGTGGAACAATTGAACCGTATACCATCCAAGCAACACGGAACTGATATAATGCGTATAAGGCAGTGGTAGGCTTTATTTTTAAGTCTGAATATTCCAAGATCATTGAACTTTTTTTCTTTTCTGTTATAAGAGAGGCTTTAGGCTTGTTTGCAAGCTCCACAGGGTCAGCAGTTGGTAGTACTTGAAATAGATTCACGTAGATATCTGTTTGTTCTGCTAAATATTTTTCTTATCCACCACAAGAGAAAGAATCTGTTTATTCTAGCCACCTTGATTCACTTCTGTGCAATTTTAAGTCATTGTTCAAGTTGTGTGAGCCTATGATTGTAGTACAGTTGTATTAATTCAATTGAAAATGTGCTTACAATTGTAATGAAGTTCACTTTGCTTGTCGGCCTGTCTTATATTTCATCATTTCATTATCGTCTAGGTATCTGGATGGGCATGCACGCTTTTATCGACAAACAATACTCTTGACTTCTTTTGTTAATCCAGGTACTAGAACTCATGAGTTTTTAGCTCAATCACTATGGCCGAAGAAACCAGCTATGCATTGCTTGTTATTAGGTTACAAGGTTCTACATTTTGTTTTGGAATTATGATAATCTGCCTAAGCTTGGTCCGTACTTGGATTTGTTGTATGACTTAATAATTTCTTGTTAAGTTGTATCTTCTGTAGAGTAAATGAAAGCTTTTTTTCCTTTCATTTCAACATTTATGCTTACAACTGTCATATCAGTAAACTTTATTGATTTGTTCTGAGAAATGGAACCTTCATACTTCTTATGTATATGTATAGTATGGAGCAAAGGATTATGTATGCTAACATTTTCTAGTTCTTTTTTGTTTTCAAGAAGAAGAGAACCTTTACACTAGTCATAGATGGGAAACGAGGAATAAAATGCTGATTTTCTTTAGAAAATGGTTTTGTATATTTCCAGGACTTTACAAGTGTGACTTCTGTTGGGTATTCTTTTGTTTTGTATATTTTCTATTAAATGGAGCTAAATTTTGGAAGGGTTTATCAGTGAAATAATATTCTTTGGTTTATTTAGCTTTGCAAATCCATTATGTTACTGCACTGTACCTGCAAATGTAGTTCTACCAAGGACAAAGGGGAACTGTTCCTATGTTTAAAAGTTTTTCTTCTAGCTGCAGATATGATGTCTGTGCAGCCTTTTCTTCACTTTAAAATCACCTGCATAGTGTTTGTCAACGTTTACACCTTTTTATTTAAGTGACATAACTTTGTCCCGGAGGTTGCTTCTCTGGATAATGCACTGCATTTTTTTATTCTATCTCCTGTATACCTAGTTCTCTCTAATTTGTACATTTTTTTAATTTTAAAAATTTTGCAATCTAGTTACAACTTTCTTGGTTTAAGAAAATCAAAGTACCTAATGATTAATGCTCATTTGTCTTTGTTTCAGAGATGAATGCTTTATTTAATCGATCTTGTCTGAATTACGAGGGGAAGGTAAATTGATGAATTAATTTTTTTTTATTATGTTTTGATGTGAAGGAGTTTTTGTTTCTTCTCCAGGTTAAGTTAATAAGCCAATACAAAGGTGTTCTTCCTAAGATATTGCTACCAGTACGGCAGGTGCGTTACTCCCTATAGTACATCAAAATTGTAGATGCCTAAGTTCATTTCAACATAATGCATCTGCTTATTCACTAGCTGATTAAGGATATGCCATACCTTGTGCAGACAAATTACTGAAGTGGCAATAAACTTTGTTAAATTAATTTTTTCACTACATCTAGATGGTCCACAGCATTAGTGGTGCCTAACGAAGATTTCTGCAGGTTTATGAACGATTTGATGCTAAGTCAGTTATGGATGCTGATGATGCTCGCCTTAATTATTTCTGTAAGAAGGTAAGTTTGTATAACTTTTTTGCAGCTAATTTTTAGTCTATAGTTTGCAAAAGTATAAAAATGATGAAGTAAACCAATTTAAGTTATTCATAATTTGAGTGTTTGTGAGGCATTACTATGTCTAGTAGAAGTGTTTGGTTAGATTTGTCTCTAAATAAATAAATCCTCTTTGTACTCTTAAATCTTAATGCAGTCTCAATGTAGGCTTTTGAATAAGTTGCTAGTTCCAAATCGTGTAATATGACATATATGTGATGAAAATTGTCTCCTTTATAACTGAAGTTAAAATGAACATTGCTTGCAAAGGAAACAAAAACATTTGATGTTTATTTTTAACTGCCAGCATTTATTTCCTTGTGTCCCTTTATGAAATATGTCTCAGAATTCTAACTGGCACTGCATCTTTTTTGGCTAATGCTGTTTGTTTCCTTTAATTTGAACTGCATCATAACTAAAGACCAACTTATTAATTGTTCAGTGCCATCATTAATGGGTTAAATAAACTTGTCTAACATGGAAAACAATAATGAAAACTGTTCAATCCTTGTGAAGAAGCATAACTTACACATTTTTGTTTATGAGACATGAGAAAAAAATTTGAACTGGCAGTTCATGGCTACTACTATAGTAATTTGGATTTCTTCTTTGTGACTTGGTACCATGGACCTAGTGTTTTTGCTGCCGACACTACTGGGTTTGCCTAGGAAGGCCACTTGTTTGTCAATTTTTGCACCATAGCATACATTACCACTAAGTTTTATTTATTTTGATTGTATTTTTTTTCTCTTTTTTCTGCTTAACTTTTTTTAAAAAAAATTGGTTGATGTAGTTGACTATCTTTTTCAGGTATTTCCTAAATTGAAGGATTCAATTGAGGTATGCTTTTATCCAACATCATGAGAGATTTCCTCCTAATCTGTTTCTTTCAAGCTCGTTGATTCTCTACCTAATTGCATAATTCATGAGGTTTTCAATGGCATATCAGCATCTGAAGCTCATTCGGTATTATATTAAAATAGAATTTTGATGAAATATGTTCCTTATATATATTTGTAAGTTCATGTTATAGCATTTGATCTTTGTAGTTTGATAGTCTATATGCATAGATTATCAGGTAGTTTTTAATTTGTGAAACGGGTTCTGTAAAGTTGATTTGACTCTCAATTTGCATATGGAATTCATATTTTAGTTTTCATGGTGATCCTGTTTCTGTGTTGCTATTAGTTTGCTATTAATTTGCATATACACAACTTTGATGACGAAGCATCCTATTTAAGGTGTGACTATATGTATGGTTTGCTGCATGCAAGCCCTTGAACTTTGCATATAGATTTATGTCAAATATGTTTAACGTATAATTTATTTTTCATGCAGGGTGGAACACTGCTATTCGTGAGTTCTTATTTTGAATTTGTGCGTATAAGGAACTTCTTAAAGTCTCAGAATTCTTCTTTCTGTTTACTTGGAGAGTAAGAGCACTTCTATCATTTTTACTGATATCTCGTGATTCTTATTTTGAATTTGTGTATATGGAACTTCTTAAAGTCTCAGAATGCTTCTTTCTGTTTACTTGGAAAGTAAGAGCACTTCTATCATTTTTACTAATATCCTGAAAATTAATATGATTCACATAAACATTAGCATAGTTAATATTTTACGCATTTGGCTTTGCTGCTCTAAATCTTTGTTATTTTATGTGATTTACAGTTGTAAATATTGTGTAGGTACACAAAGCCAAGTGATATATCCCGTGCACGGGTTTGGTTTTTTGAAGGCAAGCGGAAGATCATGCTTTATACTGAAAGGGCTCATTTTTATCACCGATACAAGGTTTTAACTGCTTAAGTTTCTAATAGGAAGAAGATTAGTTCTGATATTTGCAAATTTTACTATGTAGTTTCAGTTAAATCGCATCTCCTGTCACTGAGTATCCTGACGTCGATCTCTTCTGCTAACCTCTGTATATTATTGTAGATTCGTGGAATACAGAATATAATTATCTACTCTCTACCAGAAAGAATGGAATTCTACCCTGAGGTAACCTTTAAAGTTTGAATTCTCTGTTGATGCTGTGGTTCATTTTGTTGGGAATACAACAATTGTAACTCATGTGCTAGCATTTCTGATTTTTGTGCCATACTTTCAGATAATCAATATGCTGGATGAATCCAAGAACATGATGTGCAGCATACTTTTCTCTCGTTTTGATCAATTCAAGGTAAGTTAATGATTATTATTAAGTTGTTTCTTGATACTTCTTCTCAAGTTGTATGAAGTTAGCATGCTTGCAGAAGTAAATCACGGTAAGTTAGTAGAGCTTGTGTTGCAACTGTGTTAACTTTGAGTTAATTGTCAATTTAATATGTAATTTATATGAAATATCTAGCGATTACTGCCACTGTATTCCATAAATTTATACTATTTGCATGTGTAACCTCATCTTCAAATAAGTTTTGATTTTGATGTACTTTGTCGTCACATATCGGATGATCTTGTTTCCACACCGATTAGCAATAGTGATTCTCAAAACATGCAGGATGGGATATAAACTTAACTAGTGAACATAAGCATATCAATGTGTACATGACAAATTATCGATTCTGTTTATGGTTCCATTTCACTCATTGGCTTCCATCATCCATCCTTCTGCATAACTAAAAGCTGTTACACCCTTTGTATTACGAATCATGTAAACCGAAGCCCATTTACTCCCACCACCATTAACTAGATCCAAACCCTTATCACCCCTTTTTTTTTTTTTTTTTTTGAGTTTGATTGATTTGTTGAATGGCTTGAAGTTTTTATATCTCAAGATCTTCTGTTTTGGATGCTTTTTAAGTTTTCGTGCCTCTTGATGCATCGGTCTGTTTTAGCATCGTAATCTACTACTGCCTTTTGTTTGCCCACAGTTTCTAGTTGACTAACGTGCGCTATTGTCTCAGCTAGAAAGGATCGTGGGAACTGTTGCTGCGAAGAAGATGTCTTCCGAGAAGGGCATCTTTGTCTTTTGCTGAACCACGCTTAAGCGTTGTGTGGGCATACAGACATGCCTCTGCATATAATTATGGGGTCCAGTTTTGGTAGCTGCATTATACATCGTGTAGGTTTCTTTTTCTTCTGCTGGTCGTTTTTGCAGTTGTTCAAACAACGGTCTGTGCGGGAAATGCAATTGGCCGGTTTTCATATTGGATTTAAAGTTTAATTTGCATGCTCGTGTTATCTTCCGCAGGCACTGATCTTTACCCTCCGATCCGATTCGACTACTTTAGGTGCCAAATGCAAGTAGTAAAAGTGATATAAGGAGCATTGATTTAGAGGAGAGGCACCACTCTACTTTTAGATAAATGCTTCACACCAGCATACATTTCAATACATCACGATGGTTAGTAATGATGCATCCAACCAATGCTTCTCAGCCAGTCTTTTACGCTATGCTTCAACGACCTATTCCCATCACATAATAAACCTGGTTTGCCCCATCAACGCTACAATTGATCGTGTAGGACATGCAAACCCCTTTTAAACTTAGTAACCCCTACAACATACGCTAGGCTCGTTCTATAAATACACATGACATCGTTCCCACATACAATATATAGAGCTAAGATATCGATCTACATTTAGGAGCACTGACCTGTGTACATCAGTTCGCTGCCTTATAGGAGACGTTGGTTCCTTCTCATGAACCTGTGCAGGTGCAGCGGCAGCAGCAGCGGCTTATGGAGCTCGTCTCAGGGATTCAGCAGCGTTGCGATGCAGCCAACTTTTTGCTTCACGTTTCATGATTCCGAAAAATCTGGACTGGCCATAAAAGAGCAAATCACAAAAATGCCCAATACCAAAAACAAGATATCTGTTAATGCAGAAATGTTCTTTGAGATGGCACGTCCTTTTCTTCATAATGAATAATTTCTACGACCTAGTGAGTTGAGCATGAGTCCACACCTTCACTGCATAACTGTTCAACTCGTGCAACGATATGTTTCCCATAGGTGTATTTCTTCAAAGCCTGCAGATGACCTTTTATGCGATCGAGCAAGAGTTGACGCTGATTATCAGTGCATGTTTCAAGACTCTTCTGAACCACATAATTTGCAAATTGATCCTTCATCATCACCTGAAAAAGTAGAAATGCCAAAGAGCAAACATCAAATTACGGGAGTGTATGCTAAAGACTGGTAAATCAAATCCCCAGTATCCTCTAGACCCAAACTTCATGGGTATCTTGTAGGGTATATATCACTTGGTCCAGAAAAATATAACCAAAAGAAACTTCTAAAGTAATATTCAGCCAAATTAACTGTAATGGAAACGAACTTGTATCAACCTCGATTGCTACTGCCAGGCTTCGTCAATATTTTTCATAATTCTTTAAAAATATTTAATTGCTCCAAAAAAATTTGACAACATCATATAGGTTGATTGTTCTATCATACGCATGAGCCAAGAAAATACCATGTTGCCTCTGGTAAATGATTCACCAAGGATTATGTAAAACAGAATGCATTAAAAACACAATAGACCATAAAAATAAGTTTCCTACTACTAGATGATAAGCTATTGAGCATTAGCTTATCATCACGCATTAATGAAAAATCACCTAGAGTTCTAGCCTGAATTAAGAAGATGCACAACCTATTTGATCTCTTCCCTATTTTTTTTTTTGTCATCACAACATGTGGCACGCTACTGGTTTTCGTTTCCCAGTCATGGAACTGGGAATGGCTTGAGCAACCAAACTACAAACGAAATTATGACAAAAAAGTCCACTCATCAATTATCACCAAAACAAGTCCTGATTTGGAGAATAAATCATCAAAAACTACTAAAGCATCTCATTTGATAATTTATTAAGGTTTGGGACAAACCAGTAAATTGTCATTTCCTTCAGTTTGTCCAAGTATTTCCTTGATCAAGTGATCTCTTTCTTCAGTATTGCCATACTCCAAACACTTCTCAATAACATTTGAGGCAAATTTGTGCTGGCTCATCTGTACAATCTGTCCAGATAATTTGCTGATGATCTGGCTTCTTTCATGTGGTTTTTCCCTCTCCAAAACATGCTAAAAAAAATATTATTAAGTTAGATGTGACTGTAGGTAACGAATAATATCAACATGGAAAGTTTTACTAAGCAGAACGCAAATCAATCACAACTGAAGATGTCTAAGTGGTTCCCAGCGAAAAATATTCTGTCATAATATATAGCGTTCTAATTCCTCTACAACACTGCACTAAGATAAGATACAGTAATTCGAGATCAGGGCCTGTCTGGAATTAAGATACCCCCTTGATCATACAGTTACTACTTAAGAAACAGGGAGAAGAGAGAAAATTACTGCATAAATTCCCCATTTGAACTGGAGATCATCAATATAAGTGAAGTCAATTACCATGTACATTATTCAATCATGGGATCAAAGGCTCTAAAAAATGGTCCCTTATTCTTCTGCCTTGTCTCTAGTCAAGCATGTAAACCATGTGAAAAGTATAAAATGGGTAATCCATTGGCTGGTCGAAAAAGAATCCATCAGTGTGGTGGCCTTTCCCACTATCAGCCATGTAAACTGATGCACCTACCAATCCATTTGCTGGTCAAAAACGAAATCATCAGTGTGCCGGCCTTTCCACTATTGGACATGTAAATTGATGCATTTACCAAATAAATGAAGTATTGAGGGTCATCATGATGGAGCTATGCCTAACCCTAATTAGCTACGTTGCAACTGAGCAGGAGGGGAACCACATGGTTCTGCAGACTTGTCAAGAAAGAATCACAGGCCAAACCAATACCTAACTTCATGATCAAGTGAATATATTTGCTCTACAAGAGATTATAACTTGAAGGGCATTAACATTTTCAATTGGACAAAAATACTTGTGCAATTAAAGCCTACTGCTCAGTGTGATGCTGTCATTCAAATAACACAGCACGACACCACCGAGGTATTTGCACCATGCTGGCATGACAGATAAACACATGATTTGAAGTTAAGCATGACAAATCAACACATGAAATTGAAAATTAAGCATAAGGTGCTGAGTTTCCAATTACCTCAAGTGATAAATGATTATCAAATACATCACTCAAATAGAAGAATGAGATGAACCGATGCGCAAGGTTGAATAACATACCTGTGTGACATAATTGCCATACTGATCTTGTGCAAGCAGGCAGGCTGACTGCAAAATCTCATCCACAATCCATTGACTTTGAGATTCGTCTGTACAATGCTCCAAGACTCTCTACAGATAGGAGAGGATATGCTTTAGTTTAGAATATTAAAAGCAGATTGTAAAACTGTTCTCAGAACCAAAATACCACCTAGAAAATAGCAATTTCTAACCTGAATTACTCGGCAACCATAAGGATGTGTAGAAAGTGTTGCAATTTGACCATGAAATGCAGATATTATAAATCCAATTTTTTCTGTTGGTATACACTCAATGCACTTTTGAATTACATGGTTCCCATTCTGATCTCGAACACACCTCATGACATTTCCATCAAGTTCTTGCACAAGCTGTGTTTTCTGATCAAGCTCAATAACCTCAAGTGCCTACAATCAGAAGAAAACAAGAATTAAAGGATCTGCAAGGAGATGAAGTCAAAGGGAACCAGAAAGCTTATAAAATGTCCCCACCTATTGAAAGTGTTACTTCTGGGAGCCTGAACATATGGCTCAATAACCTCAAGAGATTACAATTTTTAAAACACAAGACTTAGCCTAACCTAACTGCAAAAACTTTGTTAATTTTGACCATATATGCGGCAGGTATAAAATTTTAGGCACAATAATCTCTTGCTGAAAGTAAGTGAAAAGGATACATTAGTCTTTACATGTGCTAATTCGGTAACCTTCTACAAAGATAACTAGACAAGACTCATACAAACTGCAAAAACTTGAGCATTAGATGTCTCAACTCAATGTACATGAGTATCTACACTAACGCTTGAACACAAATTACATATATCTAAAATTGTGCGTCAGATATGAACTTAAAAAGTAATAATAACTGCACAAATTCATATGTGCAAATGATAAAATATATCAATAATTGGAGATACATCATGTTTTTGGACAAACACACAATATAAGCACCTAGAGGATGAGATTTAGCATCAATGCTCTTGGAAAATCATGCATGATGATGATGATGATAATTGTCCCTAGTAACAGATGAAAAGAATGATTGGTAATGATCAAGCAGTTCGAGTTGACCAGAATGTAACTAGAATTGGAAAAATTGTACCAGATTCTGTAGCTAAAGCAGACAAGTGACTTTGCAGAATCAATCTGACAAAGTTCGCATTCTTGAAGCAGAATAAACTCGGCCATCTGTTGGCAGAAACATGTTCCATCTTTGCATCCAAATAACATCATGCTAAATCTAGTTAACACAATTCAAGGCTGCTGACATAAAGGTCACACTGGCCATTTATGATATCTCACACAGCAATATGATAATTAGAATTTAAACTCCAACAAAGAAAATATATAAGATGGCGTAAAATGGAACTAAAGATAGCTAGAAGAAAGAGATACCTTTTGAATTACACGACAGCCATACATCTGAAGGCTCAAAGGCAAAACATTGCCAACCAGCTTATTAGCAAGCTCTCTCCTCTGTTCAGGACTCCCATGCTCAAAAAACTGCAAGGACAGAGCAATTAATTGAAAAAAAAATCCTCATCACGTTAATGACAAGTCTCAAAACTAAAAAAATTACAGATTACAATTTACAAGTTTATGATAAAATTGATCCCAGAAATAGAGAGTGACATGTTTAGATCACCATACCTTTTGAATTACATAATTCCCAAAAACATCAGTCATTAGTAAAGAAGCATGCGGAAGAATTTCCTTGAAAACTGATGCTTTTTCATCAACACTACAAGTCTCTAACTTTTGCTGAATAAATCGACTCCCATGTTGATCAGCACTGATGCAAAAAAGTACAGAAATGATATCAATACATCATATAAAAGCTCCAGTACCACAATTAAAAAGGAGGCCAAAATAAGGAAAAAGAGGATTGACTTGCCTAAATTCAACAATATGCCCAGCAATATCAGATAACTCATATCTACGAGCTCTGTTGGACTTTAGCTCTTCAAGGAAAGAGTATGATTTTGGTTCATCAACCTTCTCACGTCCTCTTTGGTTTTGCCATCCAGATAAAGAACCAGCATTTCTTTCAGAGCCAAATGGAAATTTAATATTGTCATTTTTCCTTCCTGAAAAGCTTGTTCCAGCAACTGTTGATCCTTGAAAAACAGGACTGGCAAGCGAGGAGCTAGGAAATTGCATCAGGACACTGTTGTTTGGAGAGCTCCCATAGTAACTGGGACTACCAGTGCCTCCTGTTATAGCATTGAGAGTGTTGACACCACCAACTCTCATGACTTGGGGCCTCTGATCAGGTAAATGTGCAGGACCTGGAGCTTTTTGTGGATCATAAGTACCTGGTGAGCTTCCCACAGAACCTCCCCGGGAGATTGTTGGATCATATTGACCTGCAGTAGCATATGCATCCAAAGATGGATAATTATAAAAAGGCACATACAAAGGATCTGGAAAGGGAGGCTGGATAGCTAGACCCAGCTGCCCGTATATCTTATGCAAGTGCTGCATGTCGATTCCAGAAACATTTCCCCCATCAGAAACTCCAGAAGCCCTAGCAGTGAAGTTTGGGCCCACAGCATTCTCAAAAGGCACTGGAATACCACTACGATGATGAGGATAAGCAGTAACAAGCGGAGGCACTAGTGAGGGATTCAATGCATATCCACTTATGCCAAACTGGGAAGGAAGTAGGCTAGAAGATTGCAAATTGTGGTAATATGGAGTTCCATATGCAGCTGCTGTGACATACAATGGAGCAATGCCAGAGGATTGCAACAAAGGCTGAACTTCAACTGAGGGTAACTTTGGTTGGCCATGAGAAAAACGATCCCCGGTACTTTGAGGATAATGTCCTTGGACAATAACCTGAGACTGACCAATCTGAGAATGAGAAGATGAGCTTTGTGGGTAAATGCCAACTTGCTGCATGTATTGCTGTGGTTGATGCCTTCTGTGGCCATCAGAAGATAACCTTAGGTTCTTCAAATCATCTTCAATATTACCACAACCTGAAAAAACCAAACTACCACGTAAAACACTGTTGTCTAAAGTAGTGTGCCACTGACTGATTCATTTTCACCTTGGTGTAGGTTCACTGTCTTGTCAGTGGATGCTGAGCATGTAACTGGCGTGCCACCAAGATTGTCATTCAACATTGATTGAACTGAATGGGAGCCTAGATGAGGAATACAAGCATTGGCAGCAATACTGGGTGATCTTGTCTCTGGGTCAGTCATGCTGCCCATTGAAGATTCTTGTAGAGGGTTCAGAAAGGCATCTTGATTAGGTGCTTGTTCTAACATTATGTGACTCGAGGGATGAGAATGATCAGCATACACAGGAGATGAAGTCTGGGGAAAATCTTTCTGGAACATTATAAACCACCAAGTTTCAAGAGGGACAGTATCCACATATGACATATTAAATATCAAAAGAAATTTATGCATACCAACCATAAATCTCAGAATACTTCTGAGAGGACCTTATGTCCACTGGACTCAGACAAAAAGTAGTAATAAAATCACTTGTCACTATATGGATAGCTAATACAATATTATTTTTGAGACCCTAACAGGACCAGAGTATTATCACCAAAGAGATGCTCTCTCACCCTACCAAACAGTTCTATTGGGCTGAGGCACCCATAGCACATGCATGAGCAGCACAAGACTGGATTAGGCACATTATACTGCGAAACAAGGGGCAAGTCATGTAGTTCCATTCTAGGATCAGCAAGCTCAATACCAGCAACAACAATCCACAATATATCACAATAAGTTCCAAAATCAGGCCTCCCAAGATGTTGCAATATTGTCCTACTTTAGTTTTTTCTTGATGCATCCTAATTTAGGAGTAAAGTATTTAGATTCTTTGAGTCTAGTTTTGGGTTTTTTAATTTTTATATATCATAAAATATTTGTATTAAATTTTAGATGTTGGATTTGTGTAGGATAAATCTTACATTATCATTATCTTAGGCTTACATCTGAAACGATAAAAGGATAACATAATTTTAGGATGTAGTGGATGAGTTCGAACTGGAAACAGATGAGGTAAAGATCTTACTAATCTTGATAGTGGTTGAATTGTTAATCTATAAATAGACTTTAATGCATAAACATGTGTGGCAATGATGTTAACATAAATTTTTGGATAAAAGAAACTATGCTTCTTTAGATCTTCTCGTCTAAATAATGTTTCTTTTGGATAATATTTGATAAACTATGGCAACAACAATGACATAAACTATGTATCTTTTGGATAATATTTTTGATTTGATAAATAATTTTTTCAGCTTGTAGTCTTCTACCAATCCACAGTCTCCTACCTTCTCGTCCTTTCACTCTGATGTTACAAATTTGGTTATCATTTAGTTATTTGTTGCTCTAGTTTGCTACCATAGTCTTGTGATGGTTGTTGCCATGTCATTCCATTGAGTGTCACCTCCAAAGGACAAGTCAAACAATTTCATGATCCATTATTGATCATAAGTGTTATACCAAGCATCATGATCCATTACTGACACCAGTCAGGACTTCTTATACTGACCAGTATTTTAAACCATTGTTTAAGAGTCTTTAAGATTACATAAATAAGAAACAAACTCCAAGTTATGTAATCATAGACCAACAACAAATCATTAAGCAAGGGCCAGCTAGGAAATGCACTGAAAACAAAAGACAAGGTTCTATGAAAAGGGCAATATTGAGATGCAAATGCTCTTTCCCCACCTACAAACAGGAAAACAAAAAAACCAACAAGCCATCAGCAAATTCAAACTATCTAAAACAATTACCTGAGCTAAATGTCCTGGTGAAGGAGTGAAATGCCCAGAAACAACATCAGCCTTCATCCAGTCAGTATGTTCCACTCTAGGTGACCTATCATCCTCAGGTTCCTCGTTGTGAGTAGAGAGGGTAGGTCGAGAGACAAAGAAAGATGCCTTGTTGCTGTCATCAAATGAGGGCATTCTCCTATTGTCCTCAAACCCACTATTGTGTTGCATCAAATGCCGATTCTCCCGAGAGATAAGAGGTGGAGGAAGCCTCGGATTTAAATTCACATTTGAACAGTAGTATGCTAAGTAAGCTGGATGAGCACAGAGTTGCTCTTCAGAATTACAATTTTGAGCTGCATTGCTCAAGTTTTCCAAGCTGCCATCCAAGTCAGCAGTCCGGTCTTCCAGGATATCAAACGCTGCACGAGAACCTTCCATGCTAGGAGGTGCACTTCCACTTCGACTGAGGCCAGTGATGCTATTGTTCCCATGGAACCTTTGCCCTTTTAGAAGCGATCCCAACTCTTCTGAAACTACATTGTCTGATGATGCAAATTGTGATGTGTCCTTATTAAGGGTCCAATTTCCAGCTCCATTATTCCCTATGAATCTCAAAGGATTCTCTGTGGCCATTTATTTGATAAGCTGCTTGTTTCTTCACAGGGCATTCAGACCCTAACACAATTCCGTATCTCTGAAAGCAAGCATGTTATTTTCACCCTTCCAGAACGTACCAGATGGGAACTCCAACTGAAACTTTAGTTGGAAGGATATTGCAAAAGCAGATGCATAACTTCAGCAAAGCAGCTGCATTTCAACTAACAAATTTAAAAACAAAAATCAGCTTTATGGTGAAATAAGAAAATACAAACAAGATGAAACAAACATAAAACATTCTATTCAAATAAGGTCAAATATGGAACCAGCAAATTACGAACAAAGCAATACTGAACATTGCTTCAACTTTACCTATTGATATTGTATTAAAAAGCATACATTCAGAACATACATGTATGAACATAAGAAATAGGTAACTGCAGGTAGATAAGAGGAAAACACCTATAGAGAGAAATTTTCTTCCTTTCGCAAATGACAAATAGAGTCAAAATTTGTGCAGAATATAACTATCTACCAGACTTATTTATGTTAACTTACTTTTTTTTTTTACCTAAGTCAGATTGGTACAAAGCAAGTGACCAATCAATTTTACAAATTAAAGCAGTTCAATCTCGATTCAATGACAGTTGGCACTATTGAGGATGAGGAACACATAGAGACATACGTATGATTATCTAGTATAACTGGATATTCTAAGACACAGAATCGGCAAGAACCTACTTAGAAGTTTAGCTCTAAAATTTCACTAATATAATGAGCAAAAATGTAAGGAAAAAAAATACAATAGAAGAATGAAAAACACTTGAAACATAAAAAAAAAATCTAAAGAGGGAAACATCCATTTTATTTATATTATTAATTTAGCACCTGAATATCATTGCCCCGTGCTTAAGTAAACCAATAATATAAAGAAACAGAAGAAGCTGTAGCTACATCACGGAACATGGCCGATAGCAAGATCCGAGCCACAAACTAACTTAGTCAGTCATGTGTCTCATAGTAAAGATAAAGCTTCAAGTAATAGGACCTTTTCGTTCTCAGTCCATTGTCAAGAAAACACGAAGGTTGCAACTTGCACATTTATATTCCCAGTAAACTTAGAAGCCCATACCTTCAAACAGCTCCAAAATTGAAAAACCCATATCCAAGAATCGAACCGAAATCCCACCGTCCTAAAAGTATCATAAAAGAAAGCATAAAGAAACCAATATCAGGGATGAAAGACCACAAAACTTAACCCTCCGATCACAGACATAACCCCGGAAGAGGCCCTTAAGGCAGATCAAGATCCCAATTTTCCGGTTAGAACCAAGAAACGGTAAACCGAACAAGATCAGGAGATGGCCGTCAAACCCTAACGCAAGAACAACAAGGAGACGGGAACCACGACAGATGATTCTCACCTGCTTTCACACGTCACCAAACCTAGCTTTCCCGTACCACAATCCAAACCAAGAACCACGATTCCTCGGTTGTCTCGGCCCAATCAAGAGAGAAATCGTTCCGGAGGTAGAGAAGAAGGCGGCCTCAAGAACATCTCTCTCTCTCTCTCTCTCTCTCTCGCCCTCTCTCCTAAAACCCACAAATGCCGGGCTTTTGGAAATTTCTTGCGACCGAGGAGGCTCCAAATGACCTAAATGGCCATGCAGGCAAACCCTGACTCGGGCCCTTGCTAGTACACCCGCCACTGTGGGACCCGCTGATGAGGGGTGCGGCACGCTGACACGAGGGTACACAGCAGAAAGGGCATTTTGGGCATAACGTGGCAGAGTTTCCTCGTATTTGTGCGAGTGTTGTTATCTCTGAGCGAACAGATGCCGCTCAATTAATCGGGGAAGGTTGGACGAGCAGGAAAGATTCGAGTGCTCCGAGATAACCTTCAAACCGCCCCTATCTATCGTGCTTTTTGAAAGAGATAAACGCAATACACGACCGAGCCTTTTTTATTTCGTGCGTTGATCAACATTCGCTGTGAAGTGAGGTCGGTCTCTGTGGACTTTGCATTAAGGTGAATCTGATGTCCGGTTATGAAAGAGGTTATCATATCAATCAAGTCCTCGTGCACTTACCTGCTTCGTCATCGACGACAGTGATAGCCCCACAAGACGGATCCTCGGAGATCAAGTAAACGAGCGGCAGTGGCATCCGAGGAGCAGGTGGTGGAGACGGGAAGGGGTGGGCGATTTCGTAGTTCCACGTGGCGGCGGTCTCCGCGTTGACAGCAGGCAAACGAGGTACGGCGCACCAGATCAAACTGTGACGTGGCGATGCAAAATCACACGACGTGCCGCAGCCCTTACGCTACCTCACGTTTCTTTTCCCCCTTTTTTTGGCTTTGTTCCTCACTGTCGCGTAGACGTGTCGCGGGACCCACTAGACGCAACGTAGAGTCCCCACGTCTCGTTGAGGCTCGAGGCGGCTGACGGCTCACGTCCCGCGAACGCGCCCCCGCACGTGCAAATGCGCCCTTATCGTGTCGTCTCCTCCGACGGAACGCGACGACGGCCGAGTCGCGGTCGGACGAAGGCTGCACGAAGTAAACAAGTGAGAAAGCAGACGCGAGACACCAAAGTGTTGTTAGAAACCTCACTGCGAAGCTTCCTTTCTCCGTGAAGCATGTGAACGTTCCTTCTGTTCATAGTGTGAAATGAGAGTGCCTTCTTTTTCTTTTCTGATACAGATTATACCGGGAGAAGGAAAAGTAGATTCCAAGCCAATTGAACGGGGTAACGCGTCAAAACGGAGGAGCTAGAGAAAGGGGAAAAGTGGCATCAGGCACGACCACACTTTAGGTTAAAGATTTCAAGAACCGCTTTGGATTAAAGTTCTCAAGAACCATTTTGGATTAAAGATTTCAAGAACCAATTCAGAGAACACATAGAGAAACGAAGAGATTATGAACTGCAAGAGTGAAGCATTGCAGGATGGAAAGACGCACTGGAAGGCAAAATGGTGCAAATAAAGCTCGTGAGGCATAGGAGATCAAAATTGTATGAGCGAAAAATGTGAAAGGCCGCAATGAAAGGGGATTTGGAAAGCGAAAACCCACCTCGGCATCGTTGCCGGATCGAGCGCCCATTTCCGCCGGTTGACGAATTGAGGCCGTGAGTCCCGTGGTCGAGGCCGGAGAAGGATGAGGCGGACGGCGCTGGAGTGCTCCCGACCCAAGAACGTTCGGAGCCGCTCCCGCTTCTTGGCGATGGTGCGGTCGCGAAGCATCGCCCGTAGCAAACCTCGCGGGAGCGTCCGCCATCCCTATCGAAACCCGCAGGAGGAACAAGAATCTCCCTATCGGCCTTCTCTTGCTGCTCGATCCGAACCCGTCGCGTTGGCGGGATCTTCAAATGGGAGCAAGAAGGGTTTTCTCTTTATTTTATTTTATTTTCTTTTCTTTTCTTTTCCTCTATAAATCTTAAGTTAAATTTGATTAATATGTTCAAATATTTATGATTTTACTAAAAAACAAAACAATCTGTTTTATTTTGTATGAATTATATATATAATTATAACAATCTGTTTTATATATATATATATATATATATATATATATATATATATATATATATATATATATATATATAATTTTCCAAGTGGAATATAATTTTCTAATATTTACAAATGTCATATATATTCGAACCCGCATTCATTTGCTATTTTGCTAGGGTTTCCCCGGTGACGTTGTCTCTATCTACTTCGAGTTTGCTCCATGGAGTCCCTCTGCGGCTCCGGTATCACCTCCGGGTGGATCGAAGCCTCTGTCGCTCACCTACCCGAGCGCTCGTACCGCGTCGGAGCCCCGACCTTGCGTATTGGGCTCCATGGGGACAGAGGAAAGTTCGCTTCTTTGATGCACTGGAGCCCTCCGCCGAGCCCTCAAAAGTGGGGGAGAAGGTGGCGGGTCCTCGCACATGAAGCCTCCGGTGGTTGTGGGGAGAACAATGGTGTTCCGACGAACGGGTTTAATGTCCTGATCAACGATGGCCGGGCGTTTCCTGAGGTATTTTGCGACGACGATCTCGATGACTGAAGTTTTGTTTCTGTGGCATCTGAGGTGGTCTTTTCTGCCATTTTTCCATCGCAGATACAACTTAAATCTCTGATTAGATATTCAAAATCTGTGATTGAAAACCTTATGTCAATAGAGCCAGATAATTACTTTGCATAATTTTATGTCCGTAGTCGACATATTGGTAGGTCTATATAACAACCAACAAAACAGAGGAACAGAAGCGAAGAATAGATTAAAAAGTCTCCTTCTTTTCCGTTAGGAGGATTGGTGGGGGCATTTTTGAACTCACGAGAGCGGTCCACAATCAGATTGGTGGAAATGTATCTGAGAATGCTACAGAAAATAGTATCACAAACTAATGTAAACGAGCAATCCTTACCACAATTTGAAGACCGTTATTTTATTTTAATCCTTTGAAAGAAAGAAGAAACTGAGAACCTTGGAGACAACGATTAGATTTTATGTATTTTGGTTTAGAGTGACCTTTATCGACATCAATCCTGGAAAGTTGTTATAATTAGTTGCATTGTCAGCTTTAAAAGCTAGTATGCCTAATTTCTGTCGTTAGCAGAATCATTTACTAAAAAGCAATTGTGATAGAAGACACAGCTTTCATGTCCATGCAGAAAATCATCGTACTTGATTCTTATTGGTCACCTTCCACATGGGCGTTTTCTTTTTCAATTTTCTTTCGCCCATGTTACTGACGATGGGATATGAAGAATCCTATTTCATGTTAAATTTTAATGCTAACCATGAGACTGAAAAAAAAAAATAGCATAAATAGTTTTGATGTTTCGTTGGCCTTTTTTAGAATGACTCAGTTCAAGATGGAAGCCATGAGAGTTGCATCAGCGAGAAAAAGGAGATGTTACAACCTGTTGCTGTTGGAAGTGGAACAACTGGATCCAAAGCTGGGCTTTTCAGGACACCAATTTCTGGTGGTGTTCAAAGTGCAACAACAGTCCATGGTTTACCTCCACCAGCCTTGGCTGTTCGCAATCTAATGGAGCAGGTAGATATAGCCAGAAATATAATAGTGAGGGATTATCAAAATCTTTTTCTCTTCCTTCTTTTCATGGTTTCCATCTGCATTTGGTCTTCTTTGGGATGTGTGGTTCAATGCAGATGACATTCATTCTTTTTCCCTTTGCTCTTCATGTCAAAAAACCAAGGCCAAATTTGGACAACTATGCACTATAATGTCAGGGATGCATCATCACCGTGCAGGTTACCCAGTTGGTTCATTGGTTGATTTTGCACCTGATTCAATGGGGCGTAAGTATCATCGATATCTTAAAATTACATCCAACTGTACTGCTTAAACGAAATTCAAAGCTTATTATATCTGTGTCATTGCACAGATCCTATTTTTTCATTCTCTCCATTAGCAATCCACACAAGGAATCTGTTGGCAAATTCAAAATGCTCACTTGTAGTGCAGGTGCGGCTTAGCTTAATTGATATAGACAACTTTTAAAGACTTCTAACACTAGTGATGTTTTTATCTTTCCTGCTAAATGCAACTTTTGGCCGTAGATACCTGGATGGAGTTCTCTATCAAATGCACGCGTCACAATATTTGGTGATGTTTTCCCACTTGCAGCTGATGAGCAGGTTGTTGACAAGTTATATGAGTATTCTTTCTTTCATTCTTTGCTAATTTTCAGAATAGTATACAACAACTTTTGAGTTTACTTCCAGTGACTATAATCACATATAAAAAATGCAGTTATGTTCTTTTCCAATATATGAATACTCATATTATTCACGACAGAGATGGAGATACTGATGCAGCGTAATGTTCTTGGTTTTCATTCATGATAAAGAGAAGCGCTCTATGTTAGATGCACATTAGGAGGGATACTGATGCAGTATTATGGGAATTGGTATGACTAGTCAATTGGTATAGGTTTTGCTAGGAAAATAAGGACTTGAAGTAGTGATAGAGTTTTGTTGCTCACACAGGTAAGGGAAATTTTGTTCAGAGCGTAATATGGTAATTGGCATGATAAGTCAATTGGTGTTGGTTTTGCTAGGAAAATAAGGACTTGAAGTAGTGATAGAGTTTTTTTACTCACACAGGTAAGGGAAATTTTGTTACTGCTTGGACATGGAAATTTTGTTCAGAGGGAGGAATGTTGGTGTTTGATTCCTTTGATAATGCAGCCTCATTCGTGGTGGAATTTTCTTTCAGTTTTTCATGTATCTCATGGCTGCTTCCAAACAATCCACTGCTGATGCTGTCAAATCATCTGAGGCTGCTGATGGGCATAAATATCTGCATTTTTAGCAGTAAAGGACCAAAAGCCTAGGAGTGTAATCAGTCACATGAGATGGGCTTTTAGGCAAATCCTAAAACCATACTACTTGTAGATAATTGGTTCTCCCATTTACCATTCTTCCTTTGATTTACCAAATGAAAAGGTTAGTTGGAAGATTTTCTCTCCTTTTTTTTTTGATAGATAATTGGAAGGACTTTTGTGAATCAGTTTTCCTTTCTGTTTTGTTTTGTTTTTTGTGGCATTAGTGCTGCTGACACTGGTATTATGATGTCATTAATATTGCTAAATGGTTTTAAAAACCTTGAAAATTAGTGTACTAATGAAAATTAATGATGAAAATATTATTGTATATTTATGAAAATGAAATCTTATGTTTTATCCATTTCTTTCCAATTGCCTTGAGCAAGATGGAGGGTTCAGATCAATATTTACAATATATACATTTAAGTGAGTAGAGCCTAAAATATCTGATTTTTTTAGGCTTTCTCTCATACCGCCACAGATGATTCCTGACATATTTGACTGGTGTGAAATATTCAGACAGAACTTGCATACTCCCAATGGGAGCTCTTTTGGTTATAAATGTTACTCAGAAAATCCAGAAGTTTCTTGTGATTGCATCAAGTATATCCTGCAGAGTAAACTGGTTTGCTTGAAATCAGAAATTTACTACTTTGTTGTTGCTTGGAATTTCTTTCTTACATATTTTGTCGAAGTTCCACTGGTTACTCTACATTTTCATGCTTAATTTGACACAATGTAGGTTAGATTCCTCAAATATTCTGATGAAAAATACCTTTACCTGTGCATTTTAGATAAGTAAAATTTTGTTCCTAAAAACCTCAGGTTTTCTTTTCTACCTCAGGAATGGGCTCGTCAGCAGTTTGTTGCAAAACACCAACAATGGGCATCCCAACAATGGGGCAACTTCTATTATTACAGGATGCAGAATATTAGGTTAGGCTTCAAACCTTTTTTTCCTGCTGTAGCTTGAGTTTCACAAGAACATAAATATATATACACACACAAGTGTGTTCATTTATCAGGAAGCCCATGAATACAGTAGATAGTAGACAGTATGTTCAGTGACATACTACAAGGTTTGCAATTTCGGTCCGTATCGGCGTACCGAGGCATACCATCACCGATGGTATGCCAGGGCATGCTAAGCTATATGTTTAAAATAGCTGAAAACACTAATACATATTGTATTACTGTTTTCAGCTATTTTAGCTATTTTAGCTAAACTAGCTAAAAGGTCAGTAACAGTCGAAATCGATCAGTAACGCCCAGTACAGGTTGGTAACAAGCGAAATTTCGACTGTTATCACTCGATACAATCCCGTATCTCCTGATATGGGGCTAAAAATATGATACCACCCGGTAACAGGCGGTCCACGTGCCAAGACGCTCTTGAATTGGTACGTACCTCTCATACCGAGTGGTACACATCGAAATTATAAACCATGGCATGCTAATAGGCTGGCTCCAACACAAGCAACTTCTATGATGTAATGGTTATTCTTGTAGTAGGAAAGTAGCGAGAACTTTTGGATCCAAGAAAACATCATAACTTGGAATTTAATGTATGTGAAACCCTACTTTGATTTGAACTCTCAGCACAAGGAGAGTTAAATTTATGATTCAGTTTCACTAATTGATCACACCTCCTAAACTTTGTTAGAATTCTGAAAATAGGAAGTGAAACAGACTAAAGCCACCAAATGAAATCTTTCCTGATTTTAGTTATATCTAATCTAGTCAAAAATCTAAGTTTAGTTTGGAATCTTCAATTGACTTTTAGAGAGGAATAACCAATCATCTACCATGACACATGTAGAGACCTATTTGGTAAACTGAACTCCTATCTAGATTCTCTTTGGACTTTTATAGATGTTTGACATTGTTTAAAAAGCACTTCTGCGGTCTATAAATAAAAAGAAAGAGAAAACAGCTGTTTGTCATTTTTCAATTAAACTACTTGACATGTAAGAAAAAAAAATAAGTTGCTTTTAGAGAAGCTATTGAGCAAAGGTTTTGGTTTATTCTTAAGGAAGGTTGTTATCCTTATCAGCAAATATGTTGCTGCCCATTTTTATCAAGGAGAACGTTTGCCGAACTTAAATTGTGAATAAGTTATACCTTTTAGGAAGAGTCTTGTGACTTGTTTAAACACAGATGCAACATCAAACATACCCTTAAACCACACCTAAAATTCCAACATACATATTAATTGTTTTGCATTTTCAGATTTTAAATTCGGAGCATTTGTCTTGTCCGATGGCCCTTAAACCACACCTAAAATTCCAATGTACATATTAATTGTTTTGCATTTTCAGATTTTAAATTCAGAGCATTTGACTTGTCAGATGGACATTGTTATGTGAAATTGTTCCAAACTGGAATGAGAATATATTAATTTTTAAGATTTTGTACCTTTAATATTTTTTGGTATTCTTAACCTTTTCCCATCTAACAATGCAGGAACAGATGCAAAAACTGCACCTGTTCTTTGTTTTTTTTCCTGAAACTTATATTCTTTTTCTGCTCTCTCACTCACACACACAATTTTCGGTGCTTTATTTCTTATAGTCTTCCCTCTATGCTTGCTATATCAGTTCTTCACTTACATGATATTCAACTGATGAATTACTTCTGCATGACTGATGTCACTTTTGACATGGCACAGTGACATATACTTCATTGGAGGATTCGGCACGGTTGCATGGGTAGATGTCAAGGAATATGAGGGCTTGAAACCTGATAAGATTGCTGCTGACAGTGGAGAACAAAATTTGAAGGTCAGCTTTACAAACTGCTACATATTTTACACTAAATGACTGAGTTTTAACTTTATTACCAGTTTGATCTTGAAAAAGGTTTCAGTAGTGATAAAAAACCTGGCTCTCTTTTTGGCATTTGACTTAACATTTTCTTCATAGGAACTTAATGCAATCTTTTCAAAACCAATCAAGGATATCTTATCAACAGAAACTGAGATAGATGATGCTGCTTTTATATCTGTAGACAGCAAAGGTACTGATGTGCGGGTTAGGCAAGGTGCACAGGTAACTGCTGTTTCCCTTAAGTGTTGTTGAAGATATCTAATCCTTGTGATTGGCAGATCCAATATCAGTTTAACACCTAAGTTTTATAACATTTGAATGCCTGTTTAACCAATATGGTGTAGAAGGTGGCTTTAAAGAATATATACATCTTTGCTTGTGCTTTTATTACAAGGCAACATTGAAAGGGAAACACATGCCTTGGTTTGTGGATGCATCATTTTGCCTGGAACCGTCCCTTCATTAATTTCTCTTTGTGCTCTTTAAATTTGTTAGATCGCTTTAGAGTTGTAGTCTCTCAAAGCCTCATCTCTGGAAAATATTATAAAAACTTTAGTTGCTTGTAGTTTCAATTTTCACACATGCTCTTTGAGTTTCCCTACTCTCTTGATTGTCTGTATATGGTTGGACACACGAATGATATAAAAACAGCTCTCCTTTTCATAATATTATAGTGGAAACATCTTTCTTTCCTAGTTTTATCACTGCTTTTCTAGTTATAACAGACAGATGCTCTTACTGTTTCATGGACATTCAACCTTTCAATTATTTTTCCCTCCTATATGAGAAACCTGAAATCATGGTCATTTCTTATTTTGAATTTAGGTGGTCAGTAACTTATAAGGTCAGCAGGAAGCTAATCTTTTATAACAGTGTTTCATTATGTTTTAGTTTCGTTGTAGCTTCAGTTGTTTTTGATTGAGCTAATGTGCAAACCCTATCGCTTATGAGACCTTAGGTTTGTATGTGGATGTTGTTGGTATTGAAGTGTGCTTGCTGAGGACATGTTTGTACTCCAATGCAGTTTAACATTCAAAGGATATCATTTGAAGTCGAACATGAAGTGCAGACTCTGGATGAAGCAAAAGCAGCTCTTCAAAAGATAATAGACAGGTCTTGCAGTTCAAGATCACAAAAAGGGAACTGAACCATATCTTCATCATTTACGACAGTAACATCAACTTGTCATGAACATCGAAATGATCCAGGGACAGGCCATGCAATTAAAGGATTCTCTGGAATGACTTGAATAAAAAAAACAAATTTGTTCTTCTTTCTGCCCTTGTTTTCTTGACCTTCAAGGGACCATGAAGATCTCCTCCCTTTTCCTAGTCTTGAAAGTATGTGTTCATAATTGTGGGCATGTAAGGAGGCTCCCTCTGCAAAAGTTGAACCAAACACACTTGCCTTCATGAATTTGAATCTCTTGTGGGTAGTGACCCGATACACAAAAAGAGCAGCTCATGTATCCAAAGTATAAATAAAATTTAAGCACCATACCAAAGCACGATGGTATGGTTTACTTTATTCGATCGTTGTTACCAACTGCCATGAATCTGTCTTTTTGTAGTGTGGATTATCGTGTCATATGTTCCTGAAACATGCTCGTTCTATTGCTTGTTTATGATCACCACTATTTGTGAATATCCAATGATGTTTACATGGAAACAATAATGTACAGTCGCCTCGTACATGCTCTCGTTGTCTTGTTGTGTTCATGCGTGTATGGATCTATCTAAGAATTGCTAATGATTTAACCTTTGAATGCATGTCGGAGATGAAATGGGAAGACGAGGAATTCCTACCACCACCAAGATTTTCTCATTTCCAAGCTTCTTAATTTTCTCTTCGCCTTTTCTCCAAGTTGACATTTTTGGCATCACATCCAGAAAAGGAGTAGAATTGCAATGGGTTTTATGTAAATTTAAGCTGAATTTGAAGTAAATTTGCTGAGCAATAACATGCAATTTTAAACAGAATTTTACGCACAATCTCGCTATGAACCGAAGATACAGAATCTAGTAATTGTCGGAAGAGTAAGCCCAGGAGAAAAAAACAACAACAAAGTTTCGGTATCCGACCTACAGGATGATTTCTCAACATACAGGATTTGTCAAGTTTCTCTTCAAACATCATCATAGTGATCCTTTACACCATCTTTCTTACAAAATTATCCATTCTAAATTAACAAAAAGGGGGTAACACAAAGCTATACAGACTCAAGATACCAAGCCACCTCTTTAAATTGATAGATCACAATCTCTTCCAAGTATTACTGAAGCTAAAAACCAAACATGCAAATTCCAGAGAGGGCATAAGTAACAGCAAATATTTGGACATTAAACTTGTCCGTCACACCGGTATGACATCAACATTTGAAGTGTCTTCACATCGTAAGACTATTCCGTTGAGGTTCGCTGGAGCTATGCACTTTGCCCACTGGCATCCTGTGGAAATGGGCTCAGACGGAGGAACTATCATCAAGACATTGTCATTCTTTCGAACAACACCCATTACACTTACAGTGCTGCCCTCTTTGACATAACTGCATCGAAAATGGTCAAGTGATTAACCTAATGAATCCTGTAGAAAAAGATATGTGACATGGTAATCCCTTCTCTCATCAGTTCCTATATATAGTTTAAAACATGGGTTTGTGAAAAGGGATTCTGATGAGAAGACAACACTCCAACCAGAAAAGGGAATTATTCACCTATCAGAACAAAAAAGATAATCCTAGCATCTTCCTTCTTTTTGTCTACCACTGAAAGACCATGCAAAGAGCCAAAACAATAACTATCTGGTGATATACTAGCAACTATAATTTCAGATTACCCTTCTTTCAGGCGCATCTTGCGGTCGTCACTAGAAAGGCTCCTCTCTTGCAACCACCTGAGAAATTCAGGAGACAAGTCCTTGTTGTTTGGGTTGATGTCGACGATGAGGGACTCATCAACATATGGGGTCACCTTAGAACCATAACCAGCTTTGACCAGAGCTCTTAATCCAGATTGAAAATCAGATATATAAAAGTCAACCACATGCCTCTGTATCACATAAGATGACTAAGAGGGTCAGAACAAAATAATAAAACAGGTGCAAACATGATTATTGTTTAGTGTAAAAATTTCCAAATTATGATGGTTAAAATTTTCTCTGTTTTCTTTATTTCATATATAATTTATCTCTAATAAGTTTAATTATTTTAAAAGGTGGCATACCTCCATTGTTCTTAATCCCCAAGTAAAACGTCGATGTTGAGGATTGGCAGTCTTCGAGTTCCAGCCCCTGTATTCATATAGGCCAGTAGATGTGTACACACATCTTGGAACCTTATGGTATGATGACTCGAGAGGAAAATTCCCACAGGTAACAACCTGCAATAAGCTTAAGTTAAATATATAGAATTGCACCAAAGAACCATAAACTAAGGCAGGTAGGCAAACAGACAGACAACGGATATGCACACAGAAAGGAGTACTGGAAGTACATAAGAAATGTATTTAACAATATGCAGATTGCATCTTGAACTGAGAATTGGTAAATGAAAGGAAGGTTATAACTTAAACAAAAAAGGCATGTTTAGCAATACTTCACATATTAGACCATCAATAAAAATTCCACAGAAAGACAAAAGAAATAGTAGTTAAAAATTTTCATGGCATCTGCACTAAAATAACAGAAAATCCAAACATGCTAGTGAGTTCATAGGCAGCCTAAAGGGCACTGCTTGCAAGAAACTGAGAGCAATTCTGATCATCATATGCAAACTTGAAAAGAATAAAGGTAATTACTGAATGCTCCCTTTCACGATTATAGAGAACAATAAAAAATAATATAATTTTCAACTTACATACCCCGGAGACCTTGACATATTGCCCATCTTTTGCAGTTCTCAAATCAGCATCAGGATATTGGGCAATGAATCCTATGATTGCTCTTCTTCCAAAACAAGTATTCCAAAAGGAAAGCATGACAACAACTCCAAGTATAGTTACAACAACAAGAAGAAGAATGGGATTGTGAACAGCACCAAGAATAAAGCCACCTGCAATAAATCCCATCACAAACAACAAAATCACAGACCAAAGGATGGGCTTAGGAAAGCTCCCCTTGAACAACTGATCATTCTCCTGGCTGAGATTAGTGACAGCTTGGTTATGAACAATGGATGCATTATGTAGCTTCATCGATTTAGTGGATTCCAGAGGTCCTGATAGTTTCCGGGGAGCACCAGATGAATTAAGCGGCCCAGAGGAAATTGGGCCAGAAGTGATGAGACCTGTAGTGGGAAGCAGAGGGCCAGAATTTTGGCGAGCCATTTGGGTGACACCTCCAGATTGAGGCCCAGATGACTTCTTAACTGAATCTCCATGTTTAAGTGGCCCAGAGTTGGATTTCTGTCTACCAGAACCGCCAGTGACTAGTGAAGAACCAGAACCTGGAGCTGCATAAGAAAGAGAACCAGGATAGCTAGACTGACCAGAGGCATTAGGCATAATAGGCCCCGAGTTGGAAGCAGCACCACCAAACGATCGATTTCGTGAAGGGGCATTAGCAAGGGGACCAGATTTTCTAGACTTTTCCACATGAAGTTCAAACATCTTCCCAAGTTCTCCAGACTTTTTAATATCTCCACCTGTATATGGCATGGCTGTGGAGCAAATTGTTGGAGGTTTCTCCTTGGGTTGCTCAGGTCGGCCTGACACATAGAGGCCATTGCTGAGCTGGTGTGATGGGAATCTGGAACCCATCAGGCTTCAAATGACAATAGATCTCGGAAGGCAGATGGCAGATAGTTAGTGTAGTCCACAGTGATCAGCACCGAGATTCAATATTTGAGTCATCATGAGGCTCAAATTGCAAGTTAAGCACAAATCCACAACTTAATCTTCAAGCACTCTGTTAAAGCACCAAGAAACCATGTCAGAGATGAAGAAAGCATATCCAGGCACACTCTTGACATTAATACTAATAAACCAATATGCTAATATGTTCAGGTTTCTTACATCAATGCTGAAGAATACATGCAATGCAATTAGCCCATTAGGACATTATGAAGTGATTAGAATTTGAAAAGAACAAGCAACTTTTGTAAACAAAGCAAGGCGTCCCCAAGCCGGAAGAGAATTTCAACATTAAATACGAATTAGGAAACTGACAGCAGAGGATGATTAAGTGATAACCTATTCGAGCAATAAAATTGGGTTATATCCAAAAATTAGCATTAATTCCATTTTTAGCATGTCATCTAAAGACAAGCCGTTGCACGTGAACCATAAGCATAGGCAGGGAATTTTTCAGAAAGGAGAACAATTACAAAGCACAAGGGATGGAGATGACATAAAAATAATATCCAAAATTTAATTGCTTCCTTGTCCTTGTGCATCCTTCTTGTCTTCCAATAGAAACTGTATCTAAGCCCCGTACTTGCACAGTAATATCTTTCATACTCTGAATGTCGTCCACTTCAAAATTTTCTTTCCATGTGAAGTTAAAGGGAAAAGAATCTGCGGCCTAATAGCCTCGTTTTACCATAACTCCCTAGCCAGAGTTGATCTCTTTATTTCAGTAATATATCACCTTCGAGTAGAAAAAGGCATCTCAATAGATTGATTGCCTTTGATTCAGTTTTCAATCTTTCACACTGGTTTAACCATCCTTTTATAGCTACCTGTGGGTCATCATTACAGATCTTCAAATTTATGAGTTCACATTGAAACCAACATCTGCAGAAGAGAGTCAAGAAACAATTGAGGGTGGCCAGAGAAGTTCTACTGAGCTTCCTATATTGAATTGCAAACCCAAACTATGAATTTCTTGAAGTCAGGATGGAATATTTTTAATCATGACAACATTTTTTGCATCCAGAATATAAATGGAAGATTCAGGTTCCAAATCCAGAATTGCAGACCCAAACTATGATTTTTTTGCATCCAGAATACAAATGCAGTGCTAAAAGTTCCACACATCCATTTAGTCAATCCCATGATGTTAAATTGCTCGGGTGGTAATAGTTGGAGACTGCTGATAAGGCTTAAGTGGAAGACCTAAAATTAATAGTCGACACCTAGAAAAGTTACCTTGAAAATGATATAAGATTATATGTGCATATAAAAATTAGGTGCAAACATTTTCAATACGCATATTTTTTTATAAAACACATGAACATCACATGCAGTCTTCTTAGAATCACTTTCTGAAGGTCAGGTATGTTCTGATCATCCATTATCTCATAACAGCCATTCATGTTGGAAGATACTTCTTAAAATACAAAGACAACATATATAGGTAGATGAAAGATACAAGCATATTCAAATAATTGAATTTTAGCATCAAGCATCATGGCTAACAAACAGGAATAATAAAAAGGACTTACCAAATACATGTGTTCATTGCACTAATAATAGGACTATCTTTTTCACTTAAAACATGTTCGAAGAACAACCCATGCCACATCACTTAAAATGATAAGTATTCTTGTGTTTTTACCCTTTTTGAACTAAATCCTATTGCCTATTACTAGTCATTATTTATGGCCACTTACATACTATTAGGTGCTCCGTCAATGACTTGGCTAGAAACCGAAAAGCAGTGAAGCTGAGCGGATGTCAAAAGAAAAGGTACAAAGAGTAACACTCGATGCTTGCTCTAAAATAAACTATTAAGCCTTGCGAGGACTCAGATTCTTGACGAACCCATTGTTACCATTGCCTATGAACCAAATGCAGGATCAATTAGAAAAATGAACACATCTAGAATCGACCTAAGTCACCAAAAATTGGGAAAAACATGTACAAAAAAAGTAGCATCTTTTCAGCACAAGTCTCCAAAATGATAACCAGATCGATCACAGCCAAAATCCAAGATTCGAGACTTTGCACCATTTCCAAGAATCAAGCTTTTGACAGATCGCAGTGATCATGTGCATCAATAATTTCTTCTCATTCCAAACCCCCCTCGAAATTGACCTCACGAGGCAACTAGAACTCGTAACACCTCAATCAGCACCTACCAACGAGACAAAAGAAACACTTTTACAGGGGTAATGAACTTAAACGAAAAAAAACCCTGCTTGCTTGATTCCCCTCTCTCCGCCTCGGAAGAACTCACACTCGGATCCAAGTCTCGGAAGTCGCAAAGAAAGCAGACCAACAGCCTAGATCCAAAACTAGAGGGAGAAATCAAAACCCGCACTCCCCATACTAATTAGAACCTAACAAGCAATACCCAATTACAAGCGCGGACTCGAGATGCTGCTGTCAACGCCCCCAACAAACCACTCAAAAGAAACCAAACGAGAGAGAAAGCTCCCCTACCTCGACGAATTTCCGCGCGCGTTGGATGAACTTAACAGCCTTCGGGCGGATCATAAGCAGGCGAAAAATGGAGCTAAACTGTTACAAAATCGCCGCAGAGAGATGTGGACTGACCCAAACAGAACCTCGACACAGAGAGAGAAAGAGAGAGAGAATGGAGGCAGAGCAAGAAATAACAGAGAGAGAGAGAGGAGTACAGCTTCCAACTTCACAGTCTCACCTGGGTATTGGGCTGTAACTTTCTAATGGATACTCTTTTCCTGAAATGACCAAAATAGCCTTAGGGTTTCCCATCACACTCTTCCTAATGTTTTCTAAATTCATCACCATCTCCTCTTTTTCTGCACTGTAAATAAATTTAAAAAAAGTATTATTTTTTTATGACATTTGCATTATGAAAATAACTGAAAATTGATAAGAACATTTTAAGCCATTCTTGAAGAAAAAGAATTTTGTAATTCCACAACTAATGATGTGTGTACTTCCAAACAAATACCATTTAATACTAAGTGTCACCACTTTGTCCTCAGAACTATTATTTTTTTATATCATGGAGAGCGTGCATCTCTGTCGGCTGTCCACAAATTGCAATTTATATCTATCACTGTCCATTTATTTTCCTACAGAATGCCCTCATAATTTATGTTTGTTTTTTTTTTTCCCTAATGTATCTTTGGTTAAATTGTTATTTTTTATTAATATTTCCTTGGCTTTTCCTATATAGTATATAATAATATTTGATGGTTTTCATTATATACACAGAGAGGAAGGAAAAGTATAATTTTGTCCTTTATGTTATCTCATCCATATAAAATTCAAACTGAAACTTAGGCTTATTCTATCACATCAAGTTCCGATCTGACCACAGATACAAGTCTCGTGTTAGGTGGCCGCATTCAGCTGCGGCGGACAGAGTTGATGGTGTTGGGTGGCGTTGCCATGAGAGCAATCACCACCTCCTTGCATGAGGACTTCTTTTTGGAATCATTGTGCGTGGTTGGGGATTAGAAAAGACTAAGGAGGTCAATCCAGCTAAGTATCTTTAATCTTTTGTTGATCCAGCTAGCTAAGGAGATAAAATATAATGGGGTTAGAAGGAGGAGCTACTGATGTGGCTTTCAAGGAAGGAAGGAAGCAGCGAGCATGGTCCTGTAAAGCAAAGCAGCATGATGTGAGTCACATTATTTTGTGCCAATGGCTGCAGCTACTCCCAGCAGTTTGTACTGGCAGCAGTGTCTTCATCACATGGCCTCCTCATGGTTTTGGTGATACCATCACCTGGTTTGCCATCTGCAGGTTGCCCCCACCGAGAGACAAGCAGAACTGTGCTGCTCTGGTCTGCAACCAGAGCTCACAGTTTTGGGGGGAGGGATCAGTTCATGTGGCATATGAGGGGTCGTGATGGCTTCGCTGACAGCAAGTGGATAAAATTTTTTGAAGCTGAGGCTTACCCACCATGAGCTACAGTGTTTGCCACCATCACTCGGGGGGTTCAACTCATCAATGCATGCATTGCACAGGTTTCTCTGCCACCTTGATGCATGATTGGACTGCAAAACAATTTGAGAAACACAACATCAGCAAAATCAAAAGTCAGAATACAGATGAAGGCAAAGGGAAAAAAATTGGTATGTGGATTCTGTTGTGGTAGATGAGGAAATATAAGTTTCACAGTCAATCAACCAGCTGGGGAGAACTGATGCAGGGGAGAAATGGATTAGGTAGAACCTTGTGGTCAACGAAATTATAAATTTCAAGAGAGACAAGTTTGATCTGTCGTTGCTCTCACAAAAAACATTACTTCCTCCATCTAGTCAAATATCCTGTCAAACAACCATTCACAAAATGATATTTAATAATTTGATCTCAAGATTCTTCCTTTAGAAAAAGGAAGGGAACAAGCATGTCTGCTATTGACAGAAGGGGAGGGGGGTTTCAGTCTAGGTTTAGACTGGACCAAGGATGTCTGCATTCACAAAGTGTCAGCTTTGGGTAGAATCAAGTTTATTTATATACAAAAAGACTGTGTCATCTTGTAGATACATATACAAGATTATGAAGTTTCTGTTTTACTAAGAATATTATTTTGTACTAATATCAGTGACAAAAAAAAAAAAAAAGATACGCAGAGTGAACTCCAAATAGTTGAGATATTAAAGTTTATTGTTGAACAACCTGCATCTCATAAATTTCCAAGATTGTTAATAATAATGAAGTTTTTCTTTTACTAAGAATATTACTTTAAACTAATATCAATTATGAAAAAAAGATTCATATAGTGAACTCCAAAATCCAAATAGTTGAGACATTATGGTTTGTTGTTGCGTTGCATACATAACAAGTGTTTTCCCATTATCAGCAGGCTTTCCTTGGAATTAATCTTGAATCAGTTGATGAAAAGCTATAATTGGATGGTGCACATTAATTTCTTGTTGCCAACAGAAGCAAGATGCAAGTGAATACAATGTCTTTAAACGCAAAAGCTAAGAGAACTTGGTTGTTTCTTTCATCTTGTAAGAGAAAGGAAGACCATTAATTAACCGATATGCTAACATAGTTTTATGAGGTCTCTGACATGTTTGCTTAAGATAGACTTTGTAAAGACTATGTTTCAACTGACCTGATGTTTGCAAGTTTGGGTTCCAGAAATGTTAAGAGGACATTCTACCATCTTGGTGGTGATGTATGCCTTGCTCTGGAATTCCTTGTATTGTGTTTGAGTCTGCAAAGGTGTCAATATACATCACAGAAATAGTACTAAACAATAAGTATCCATTGCAACTTGATTAGTTTAGTTCCAAAGAATTAAATCAAACTCATCCAGCAATCCCACCAAAAAAAATAGTAAACACCTAGAGCTAGCAGAAGACAAGAAATATTAACTGAAACAGGAAAGACAGGATAAAAGAACAAGAAACAAAAATGAAGTTTTTTAATGTTTCTAAAACAATCATCCATGAACAACAGTTTTCATTGAGGAATGAGTGACAATAGTTGGCTGCAAGAAACAGGCTATGGTTTGCAAAATAAATCTAGAACATTTTTTTCTCCTTTTGAATCTTCATCTAACATACCACGGGCAAAATGACTGCATGGAGACTCAGCTGACCCCTCTTTGTAACAAGAACATATCTTGTTCACTAAGCAGCTTGTTTTAGATGAGGGGAAAAAATAAGAAAAATTCTTTTTAGCTCTAAGCTTTCAACTTGATGAGACATCCTTCTCATCATGTTTATCGTCCTTAATCAAGGGAGTCTTGCAGATATATCGTGCCAGATTTCAATGCAACTAAAGCATTATGTTGGTCATAGTTGTCCTTGATGTGGTTTACTGCTTTTCATGTTTTAACATAAATCAAATGGATTGTAAGATTATTTGAAACTGCTGAAAATATGCATTCCCTCTCTGCTTCCAGGGCAATATTACAGATATTCACTCTCTCCAAGTCCTACATCAGGAAAAGTACGACGTTGCTCGATCTCATCTTACCTTCTCATTTGCACAAAGATTAGCCCATAAGTTGGAGACAAGCAGAGAATATATTACTAGACCACTCTTCTTGAAAGCTGTGTCCTTACCTCATAAAAATTTTATATTGTTCTTGTGGTCTGTTTAACTTTTCCTCTTGTAAAATAACTTCCATATTCCAAAAAAAACTTCGGGGAGATCCTGTGGTTAGATATCTGAAACCAATTTATAAGATTTTAGAAATTACTAAGAAACTAATCAAAAGATGCATGACTGCAAAACCATTCACTAGCTTATCCATAATTCAAAAAACAAAGTTAGTTGCAAATTTCTTTGAGCAGGTGAAAGATCTATAAAATGAAAGTTGCAAAGAAAAGCAAACATAATTTGTCCTTGGTACAAAGGAAACATAAACATCGTTCATTGTGTTTCTGAATTTAGATCAATTGACATGCATATTTCTGGTGGAGCATGAATTCATTCACAAAATCATTTTATTAAAGAATCAAAGTCTCCACAAGTCTTTTCTTCACCGCCAGTCCTCAGCAGGTTGGTCGCAGAACAACCAATCAATGTAGCATCTTTTTTATGTTTACTGAACTGCACATAATGGATGTTTGGACCTCTTCTGATGAAGACGAAACACAAACAAGTAATATACAAAGTCTAATGAGCCAAGGCACAAATTTCTCAGCTATCCTCGTCTCAGAAAGACAAAGAGTGAACCTCTTGATCCTAAGCCAAGCCTTATTTTCTCATCAATATATGTTATTTGAAGCTTGACCTCGCTTTCACCACCGTACTGGAAGCCCAGTGATCCTACCTTCAGTTGAGGGGGTTCAAATATGACTTGAATCCATTTACCATCTAATACCTTCAGCTTACCTGGAAAACCATAAGGACTCCATATTATCCAGTGAATAGCACAAATTCTTCACAATATCCAATTTGCATATATTTATCATAAAAATGTTATCTTGGTTGTGTTCCAGCAAAGTAGAGAGAAGTTTGAATCATCACAATAAGCAAGGTGAAAACAGAACAAAGTGGAAGACGGAGTTATCAGTGCACAATTACCTTTCAAGGACACTTCTCCATCGAGGAAACCAAAAGCAGAGAAGGATACTTTATTCCTCACAATATCAGGGGCTTCCACGACCTGCACCATTTCATTTGTCTTGAAGACAAGTCGTCCTATTGCGGTCCGGTAACCTCCTCCAGGTGATGTTGGCACCGAGCAATAGACCACATCCCAATCTGAGTTATATGACAAGACATGAGCTTGCTAAACCAATGACCGCAAAGTTCAGGCGAGAACATGATGATTTCATCATTGCCAATTTTTTTCTAGCTGATGGTGTGTAAAGGAGAGCTGCCACAAAACATACACGACAAACTGGAGTTTCTAATAGCTTACAGGCAAGTCTCAGCATCTGAAATCCACGAAGGAGAACGATGTTTCAAGAGTCAATTAAGAGTCCTTATCTTGGATTTGATGCATTATGGTTTGCTGAGAACTTTAGATATGTAACTGCTGGCTTAATTGAATCTTGGTCTTTACCTCCAAATATGAGAGGGCACTTAACAGGCTCATCGACGCAGTATCCTGCGAGCTGACTTGCCACACTGGCCACCTCTTTGTGCTCGTCCTTCGTAAGCGAAACTCCCCGATCAGTTCCCTTCACCTACAGCAAGAAGTGATTTTTTTTGCTACACACAACGATTGATCTGGAAATCGTACCTTAAAATGCAGATAATAATCATCAAACCTAACAGGGGAAATTTCAATCCAACTCCAACCTCCCAACCAAAATATTGTGGAGCTGATGCATATTCGATACTCTTCTTTCCTCCTAGATATTCATTTCTTGCGCAAAAGGAAAAATATTTGAGATCGAGAAAGAGGACCGAACCTTGGAGAGGATGGAAGCGACGAGATCGTCCGGGGCCGCCACGAAGGGCTGCGCCGAGACAGAGGCGCGGACGATTGGGATCTTGCAGCGGCGTGTTTGCGGAGAGACGACGCGCTGATTGGAGAGCGCAGGACGGGAGACGACGGTCGCGGGGGGTAAGAGAGCGACCGACGAAGCCATTGTGGTGCTCGCCTTAGCTGCTCGTCCGCCTTTGTGTCTCCTTTTATATCTATTTTTTCTTCGTTTTGTGATTGGCTATGTTTAGATTTTGGATAGGGGTCGTGGGGCCAGGAGCTGGGAACATGAGCCACGTGGCGAGATCTGTGGCCCCGATTGGACCATGTAATATTTGATTCCTGGCCGTTGGATTGTAGGATGGACTGGCCTTGAACGTACCACGGCGTCGCTTAAGATTCGACTTAGATCGCGACGTTGTATCTTGGATTTACAAAGCAGGAGCCGGAGGAGGGCGAGGCGAAAGGTGGGTTATCTTCGATTCGGAGGGGCCGATGCCATCATCGATTCGGAGGGTTCGATCAGGTGACCGATGTCTCCATGACGGTCAAGGACACAAGAAGACATCGGATCACGTACACGTCGTTATCTTCTTGTCGGCTATAAACTCCAAGACTTGGTCAACGCATTCCACACACCGCCGGTTAGTCTCCATGGTTGAATTGAACCAAGGATGATCGAGTATATGGTTCACAACATCAATTTGTCGATCAAAGAATCGAGTCATGAAAGAGAAACACAACTACGATAAGAAAAATAAGATTTCAAGACGAAGAACGGGTACACCTCTGTTAAATTTCAGTGGAGTATGTTGCTGCATGAAGAATTACATTAAATATGCAGCATATTCTATCTTTTCTCTCTCTACCTCAGTTCAACTGATATTTAATCTTTTTCTGTTTCGACAGACCAATCGATAATTGATTCCTCAAGCTCTTATTTTCCTTTTTCCTGCACATTTATAATCTCTTCAAGCTCTTCTTCCTTGCATCTGTCTTCCTCTTATCCGTCTGAACTTTTGCAGCGACTAAGCCTTCCTTCTTTGGAATTGCGAGCGCTCCAGCAGCTCCTTCTGCTGGAGGGGGAAGGACATTCTGATCTTGACCCTTCGGTCCTGGAATCTTGGAAGGTGGAGTTGATGGCGCAGAAAGCAGAGGCATTTTACCACCGGAAACCATGTTCGACTGATCCACATTCAGAGCCGTCGTGGATTCGGAGATGCCTGCCTGGCACTTAGGTTTAGGTTTAAGTGCATGAATTGCCGTGTACAACCTGCATTGATGATCACATAAGGAGCTCATTTTCTCTCGAGGCAAAAGGAGATCATACTCGTACATATTTGTCTACCACATTGCGGATGCAAAAGATCATTTTGAATTGCACTCAATTAGTAGACAAGCATAGGGGAGAGTGGGAACGAAAAAGAACTTTACCTTGCATGCCTTGCATACTCGTCATAATTTTCAAGAAGCATCTTGCCTGCCTGTTCATTCAGGGCAGACTCAGGGAATGGCTCTATCAGCAGGCATCTGATAACCTGTCATGCAAAATTAACAGGCAATGAACTTGATTAGCCCGGGAGAACTTCTTCTTTTTCTTTTTGTTGGCTCTTCAAGAATTCATTAAATGATCATTTCACATTAGCACATGAACAAAAGAGGTAGCCAATTAAAAAAAAGAGATCATCAGTGACAGTGATACCTAGTTGCTCATGGAAAACGAAAAACAACAACAAGGTCTTAACCCAGTAGGTTAGTGCCATGATAATGCGCTCAGAGTGTGAAGGAAAAAAAGACAAGAATCGTTGGTTGTCATGACCCTTAAAAGATACTGGCCTATGAGTTGGTGTTTTAAGTATTTGGTGGATACATTTAAACTTACAAGTAGAACATGTCTTAGTCCAAGACTCGGATTCCAATCCTTCTTCAGTGTGTTGACACAGATTTCACCATTCGTTGCAATATTTGGATGAAATATTTTGGTCAGGAAGTAACCTGTGGAAAACAGAAGAATGTTAATACTTAGCAAGTATTCAACCCGAACCAAGTATTTATGGAGATGGAAGAAAGAAGTAAAAGGCGCAGTGCCTTTGGTGGATTACCCTTAGGTGGCAACTGAGGAAAGTCATGAGATAATAACAGCTTCATGCGGAATACACCATTCTCATATGGTGTTCCAGCTACAAAAAATATGTAGCATAAACTTGTCAAGAATTAGATGCATTGTTCAAGTGAAATAACACTGTATTTTCACAATCACCTACCAGGACCCTCAATATCAGCAAAAATAGTAGAAAAGTCATCATCATTTACGACCACTTTTATTCCTTCTGGAGGTGTTTCATCTAGGTTCTTCAGTTCCTTTGCTAGTTGTTTGATGACATTTGGTGGAAGATTCTCATTTGTTGCCTGCTCACAGTAACAAACATGCAAGCAGCAGTGACTTCATCACAAGAACGTATTAACAAAAAAAATAGTCTCGAGAATTTAAAACTGAAACTGTATTTACCATTGTTGGAGAAGAAGCCTTCACAGTCAAAACTATGTAGGGATCTTTTTTATCTCGCTTCGAAGTATACTTGCACCCAGTTTACTCTCTATCCAGGCAGTGTTTGTGACTTCAACACAGATGCAGTTCCAGAATTGTATTATGACCAAAATATTCAAATTTGCGAAAGACAAACCTGCAGAAACACTCTATAAGCATTAACTTGACTACTCTTATGAACATACAGAGATTATTCTTCTTATGATACAGCAGGCACTTAGCAGGAAATGATGTATGGTCTTGAGCTGCAGGAGTTTTTGCATAACAACTTAGGATCAAAATTAAATGGCAAAACAACACACTTCACATTGTTTCTTGCTAGACATAAATCCAACTAATTTTATAAGAGCCACAAACTGAAATTCTTCCAGAAAACATCCACAGCTTCTGATACTAGATACAATTTAGACTACCAGTACCAGCAAGATTTTTTGTAGACTCCTCAAATTGGGCTATGTTACAGAACCCTTAATTTCAACAAACAATAATGCAAGACCAACCCATTCTCTTATTTATGTGGAAGAGCTATAAAATTATAAAACTCATTCTCTATGTGTCATACTGCTGCCTTGACTTCTCAATGAAACATCAGAGACACAATGTTGCAAGAAGCAACAACATTGTCTATGCAAATTTACAGTATCCAACAGTTCTTCTGGAAATTATCATTTTTAGCGGTTCTGAAAGTACCAGTATTTCTTTTCCAAATAATGCTTTCAACTGAATCTGTGATAACCAGCATCAAACTGACTACTCAATCTCGAACCACGAGATTTCCAGAGCTCACCCCATATTCCAAAGTAATTAACAGCCAAATCTTTGTATAACAAAAAGGGTCAAATGTCCTAAATTTTAAAACACAGTATGAGCCCCAATTTCCGATGAGGTCTGCCAAGTGCATTTTCATGACTAGCGCGAGAGAATTATGCTCCTCCGAAGCACAAGACAAAAGAAAATATGTACCCACAAAGGAACCCTAACTTATATTAGAAAGTTGAATGCTTATGCCTTCAAGTGCTTCAAACTTGAGCAAATATCTCAACAATTAGTTAAATGAAAGATTCAGCAATAACTAGCAAATCAAGATTTAATGCTAACTGGTCTACGTTTTACTACAGTTTCTTTAACATGCACAAAACTTCTTTGCAATTTCCAAACAGATATAAGGGCATTTACCATTAGCCTCCTTCACAGACACTTCACTTGATCAAATAAATGATTAAGCCAGCCATCTCATCGAAAATCTTTCCCTCCCAAGAACAGCATTCCACGTTTTCCCACGGTCTTCAAACCCTTTACTGCGAAATACAACAATCCAGATACTTCTTGGGAGTCTGAATAGCCTAACTAAATAAAGCCCTAATTTGCTGTGAGATCCATCTCTCTGAGCTACCCCAGTTTAAGAAAAGCAATCCAAAGACAAGCGCCTAACTTGCTCGTGATACAAGAAACAAAAACCATAAATCGAGGAAGGTATCGCCCTGAATCACAAAGAACCAAAAAGAAACCCAAATCCTAACGAGCATCGCACCTTCCACGTACGCATCACAATAAGAACCGCAAGATTGTCGCTTTGGTCACTGAAAAGGGGGAAAAATCCATCAAGAAATCTTTTTATTTTTGGGCGTACCAACAACAAGAATGCACAAATTGTTCTTCAAATCGCACATGAAAGGGTAGATAGACACGATGGAGAGTCAGACTTAGAATGCTTAGAGAGTAACAATTAGAGGAGAAGGAGACGAGATCGCTCACCCGAGGGGATCGAAGTTGGGGTTTCTTGAGACAAGATCCCGAATCGAAAGACGTTTGGATGAGGTAATACGTGGCCCCATCGCTGGTGGCACACTTATACGGTGTGGACGTGTCGGCATCGGACATCGGATCTGATCTCCTCCTCTATGACAATACTACCCCCCTACTCTTACTAATATACCACCGATCTTAGCGATGGTTACAATATTCTTTTTATTGACTATAATACCCTTATTTTGTGATGTAAATCGCTCGTAGATAGCAGTGAAAGGTCGATAAATTGAAAGAAAAAGGGGGATATTTTTGGCATAGAAATCGATTGACGAGAATAACCTTCGCGATGGACCGTTGGGGCGCGTTCTTGGCTAGCCGTTTACAATTTTCTTTTCTGGATTTGGAAATTTTTCATGATGCTGTTTGACTTCGGACCAGTCAACGTGTAGATTCAATCATCCAATAATCCCTGTATTTTTATTTTCCTCTTCAACCAAGTGATAATAAAAAATATGACAATAGTCTCTACTAATCAAGACTATCATATATCTTATTTTTATCTTTTTTATTTAAAAAATATTTTCTAAGATAGTTAGAGTATCTAACTCTATCGTAAAATTTCCTTCGTCTAATATCAATTGACCATTAAAGAGGTTTTATCGATTATGTTTTTGATACAAAATTTTATATATATATATATCGAGATTCGATAAAGAGGAGTTTTCACATCAAGATTTATGCTACAAAATTTAAATTTTAAGTGAGATAATATTTAGAAAATAATAAGTTTTGATAAAAAAATTAATTTTTTTTTTACTTTATCCTCTTTTCATTTATTTTCGTAAAGTATTTTTTTATTTTTTAAAATATAAGATTATCTCTTCATCCCATCATGATTATCTCCACCCGTCATGCTGAAGGCCGATGTGACCCTCTCGAGAATAAAATAAAAAAAAGATATTTTATAAAAAATAAAGATTTTTTTTTTTGTTGAAATTTGTCTTGAAAAAAAGGATATCATATTAGATAATAAAATTAAAGTGATCAAGCGCGTTCGCCCAGGACGCTTGTGGGTCCACATCTATTTATATCGTCCAAAGACTGTGACACCAACGCATTGCCGTCGGCGATGGCTTACGAGGCGCCATGCAAAGCATGTTGGGTCTCACGTCGCCTTCTCTTGGACCAGTCGCGTCCCGTGCAACATTGATGGAGTGCAGCACAAGACATTCTCGCCACGAATGAATGAATGCATGCTGTGGAGTTGCTGTTTGTGTATCCTTTACACCCACCAACGCTGGATCAGATATCTAATAAAATTTAAGAGCGGTGGAATGATTGGATAGCAATTTAATTTGTTACATATTTCTATTTCAAAAATAAAAATCTCAAAATTTTTATTTCACTGAATCCTTAAGCTTAAGGATTTTTAATTGAGTCATATCGCTCATGTCAAGATCACGCAGCCATTGATGACTCACTTTGGATCCACCCTCGCTCGGTATCATTTTGATTACCGAGTACGCAACGTTTTATGATGGCACCGTCATCACGTTAGCAATTAATTGATAGGACACCGTCATATATAATACGTTGCAAAGATGCTTCACGTCTGGAGTTGGTAATTAGCTGAAGTTGACACGAGTAAGAACCCCCACGACACAAGTTTTCTTATCATCTGATGCTGTCTTCACACAAGCATCAGAAGTTGCAATGTCATATATATACATGTGTCTCGCTCGTCTTTCTCTATTTTAGCTGAACGGTATGGTGTTGGGTCAACCTTCTCGGAGCAATAAGTGTGGGAAGTCTCCCAGGAAAGCAAAAGAAGAGACATCTTTACAACCAGCGCCTCGTTGGCCTCGTGAAGGCCTAGTGTAGTTTCCGTGAATCCAGCTTCGTCTTCCGACGAAGAAGCTTTTGGACGAGGGAGAGATGACTCGGGCCTGTGAGCACAATTATTTTGATCAGAATATTGATGATGTTACTTGTATGATTGATTATACGCGCATGTACGTGTATATAGACACCCAAGGGGACAGGCGTCATCATCCCTGCGGATGTACCATGCATGCGTTGGAAGCTCGCTCCTGTAATAATGGCCACGGTGGGGAGGAGGAGGAGGAGGAGGCAGCGTGTGATGCTCGTGGCCGAGTGTCATCTTCTGAGGACGCATCACTTTGGGTCCCGACTCCGCTGGATCCTATGTCGCAAAAGTTGGACGTCGACAAGGCTCTTTCGGTAAGAAATCGACATGCTATTTCTTATCGCCTTCCGCTCCTCCTTTTGCCTTTTTGACTTCTTTCCCTTCCTTCACGGTAAAACATTCTGCCTAGTAATGTCATGTCACTCCGGTAAAGAACGGTGCGTTTGCTTTTGCACTATATAAAGTGGAGCAAACGAAGCGGACTTGCTCCGGTAAAGAACCGAGGTTTGTGAGATCTTTCCGCTTGCTGCCGCTGCTGCTGCCGACGAGGTACGGCCTCCATCTTTCTCCTCCCGCATGATATATATACCATCGACGCCTGCTACTCTTTCTGTACTGCGTATGTTGCCGATCTATATTTCCATGTTGTTATTTGGGTTCTCAAAGCACATATTATAGTGGGCTGCTGTCATGTATATATCATTAAATACATCCTCTTCTATTGCGTAATGAGTAGTACAATACATTTCTAATATACTTGACTCGACATATGGCTCAAATGTTGCGAATCGAAGCATCAGATACGTAATGAGTAGTATAATACATTTCTAAGATCCAAATGCCAACCTCTACTCTCTCTTTTTACATAATTAATGGCCTCCATTGTTCCCTTCAGGTCATGAATCGGAACACAGTCTTATCACTTTTATCACACTCCATCGTACACACGGTTGTGTAGTTGTGTCGTGGAAAATGCATGAAAAGAGACATCCATTTCGCATTACCATTCCACGTACAATGGCCATGCAAGATGGTTGGATGTAAACTCTGATTCCTGCCCTTCTGTTTTCTCCTTTCTTGGGTCAGGTATTGCAGCGACTAAATTCCATTGATTTGGTTGGTGCTGTTCTTGTATGCAGTTTTTCTATTTTAACTTTTTTTTAATATATTTCAAAAATATATATTTTTTAGGTTGCACGATCATTGACCTAAGAATTCAGAAAAATTACTTATAAGATCGTATAAAAATAAACTTCTTGGAGGCAATATTTTCTTATCCTATAATAACCCATTTGAGTCTTTTAAAATAAGTTATCAAAATCAAATAATCTATGCGCTTTTAGATTAATCAAAATAACATGGTCCATGCATCGGACCCTCTTACCATGTTTCACGATGTATCAAATCCTCTTATCAAAATTGAGAGTTCAAAATCTCAATTAATATATTTTAGTAGTAGGTATTAGCTAATTGGTAAAGGCCATAATAGTTTATCGCAAGGTGATCAAATCTCGCCTTTGTAGCTTATCCTTTATTTTTTTAAAAAAACACTAGTGATTTTCTTGTAAAAATCTCTACTCTCATTTTTTTTGTTTTCTTATTCAGTGCTCTTATTTTTCTTTGATATCCTAAATGTCCTTCGAAATTATTTGTTGCTTCGACATCATCATGAACACTTTTTCGACTACTTTTATTTTACCATTACAGAAAAGGATGAAGAGCGATGGCACGTCGCTCTAATTGAGAATTATCTTTTTATTGTAATTATTATCGAGGGTGAGGGAGATGAGAGCCTAAGCAACATTAACACATGTGAGGGATCGAATGATAATGATGTAGTTTTAAACATAATTAGTAATGATGTGGTCAATGATAATAGTGTAGCTTTAGACTTGATTAGTAATGATGTGGTCAATACTAGCGACTGAGAAACGGCTAATAGTGACAATGCATAAGAGGAAATAAGATCTCGTAACGAAATGAAGATAGATGATGTAGAGGTGACCGTGATATTATAAAAAGTAATAGAGCAAAGATAATCATGAAAATACGAAATAACAGAGAAGAGAACATTTAAGATATTAGAAGTAACGAGGCTATCAAAAAATTTAAAAATAGGGGCAGATGAATAAAAAAAATTAGATAAATCACCTAAATAACATCAAATTTATTTAATCAATAAATTAAAATTAGAGATTGGAATTAAATTAAACAAATGTAATGTGGCGAGTCCATCACTAACCGCTCTAACCGGTTGATCGGCATCACATAATGTGCTCCTCTGTTGGTCGGCAGGCTTGACGAAGCAGAGGTTGGGGACACCGCAGCAGTCTCCACCTCACTCTCCTCACCTTCTCCGGCCAGTCACCGGCATCGAGGCGGTGGAAACCAAGAAAAGAGACATATCCACGTAAAATAAACAACAGAGAAAAGGAGGCGAGGAAGCGGCCGGAAATCCCCTTCGGTGCTTCTTCTAGTGGGTGACCTTATCCGACCTGACAAGTATAACGACAAAGCCTCCACTTCCCACTGCTTTTCTGCTCGTTTCTTGTTCTTGAGATCTCTCTCTCACTTGATACCCTCGCTTCTTTGTCTGTTAACAGCCCGGCGTCATCTATCCGGCGGCAGCATGACCCCCTCGCCTACCCCGCACGTCCGGCAGCGGGACGAGGAGAGCGGCAGCGCCGACGACGGCAGCGGCTCGCCCGGCGATTGGTTCGACATCCCTCCCAAGAACGCGCCGGTGGAGCGCCTCAGGCGGTGGAGGGTACGCTTCTCTCGCCCTACAACCCGCGTTCTCGAAGGTCCTTTTTGAGTCTCCGTGCTGCCGCACGGAGTTGGCACGCCATGACTAGGAGAGCTTCAAGATTGTTAGTTCGTAAATGCTATGAGAAATTATTGAAATGGGGTTATCAGCAGCCAAGAAAGTACATAGAAAGAAATGGCAGATTTGTTGTGCATGAATTGAGGTGAAAAGAAATCCCTGGTTTTCCAATTTTCCATATGTCTTAACAATCTAAGAATCCAAGTGCATTATCAGGTAGGTACCTTGAAAGTTTAGAGGTTGGAAGGAGCAACCAAGGGATTTGACAGCTAAAACTTAAAGACACCCTTGAATGAAAAGGTGAAACAACCAAATGATAAATTAGACAAGATGTATAAGTATTCGTTATCTGATATTAATTCTTTAAGCAATTTGGTACCCATAATCGTTGAAACCCAAGCAATTTGGTCTTCAACCTATATAACTTATAATGTTGATGTTGTTCAGTAGTTCTAACACATAAACATGGACTTAAATAGCATACAATGACTGCTATTTACCATTCTACCCTGTACTGTTATGCGATCAACTGATCGTACCAAGTAATACAAACACTTTTGTTTCTTTTTTTGTATACTTTTCTTAGCAGCACCATGGTATGGCATACTGTATTGATCTCTGATAGTGGCCTGATACTGGACTAGTATATGATACAGAACAGTTTTTAGTTTTGCACACAAGCACCCTAATTAATCTACTTATTAAACTATTATGTGAAGTGAACGCTTACTGCAGTTATAGATATTGTTGAAGAAAACTTTACTGTAGATTCTTTTTTGTGTGTGCTACCATAATGCTGTGATTATATATAACTTGTTCCTTTAACTGATTGTGGTTTTGATTTTATTTTGATTTTAACAGCAAGCAGCACTAGTGCTGAACGCTTCTCGTAGGTTTAGATATACGTTGGACTTGAAGAAGGAAGAAGAAAAGGAGCAGACGAGGAGTAGGATCCGTGCACATGCTCAAGTCATTCGGGTATAGCTTTGGCTGTATTTAGGCTTAGTTCTTGCATAAATAAGCTTTTCCCATATGCTAATTGACTTTTGACTTCTCAGGCAGCACTTCTGTTTAAAGCAGCAGCGGAGAGGGTGAAACCAGGTACTTTTGCCGCAGTCTGTTTGTAACATCTTTGCTTTACTACCAGTTAAAAGATAGTATGTGGTTGACATGGATTTTCCTTGACTATAGTATTGTTCCGATTATCAATTTGTGCTTCAGAAAAAAAACACACTCCTGAATGTATGCCTTTGACTATGTTTCTTTTACCTCAAATTTATCAGGGAATCTTTTCTTTTTTGTCCATGAATTTTGCTAGTTCTGGTTGTTATTTTTTATATCTGATACATTGGAATTTGGATTTTCCAAGTTTCTGATCATTTTTTATATTTTAAATTTATATTTAGTTTTTTCATCTATTTTTCGAAGTGTTCTCATTTCTGCTGATCAGATATCCTTTTTTCATCTGTAATACAGGTACTCCCACTATACCAGTGCTTCCTTCTTGTGGTTTTGGAATTGGAGAGGAACAGCTTACTAAAATGACGAGGGATCATGATTTCTCTGCTCTACAAAATTATGGGGAGGTAGGTAAACCTTTTGAATTGTTTTTTGTTGATGTGTACCTTTTTCTTCGATAATTCATCATTTGGCTATTGCTTTAGGTCAAAGGTCTCTCCAATTTGCTAAACACAGATTTAGATAGAGGAATAAGTGCAGATGATGTTGACATATTGCATAGGAGGAACGTGTTTGGGGCAAACACTTATCCTCAAAAAAAAGGAAGGAGTTTTTGGGTAAGTTGTGTTCTGGCCAATCAACTAATTGCATGAGTCTTCCAAGCCTTTGTATTTATTTCTATATTTACCTTTTTCCTTTAGGTTTTCCTTTGGGAAGCTTGCCAAGACTTAACTCTTGTCATGCTTATGGTAGCAGCGGTATTATCATTGGTCCTGGGTATAAAGACAGAGGTAAGATTGACTTTGTCATATGCTGAGCTGGTAGTTTGGAGGTTTCCCCTAAGTTTTCATCCACTAATATAGTATCTGAATAAAGCCTTTTTTTTGCATACTTCTTTCCTCGGTTATTTTTGTTACAATTTTTTGCTGCTATGGTATGGCAGCATGAACTGTAATATAGCCTGGTCTAAATTCACTCAAGTACCAACTTCAGCAGGAAGATATAAACTCTAGATATTAGGTGTCATTCTAAAGATATATGCATTAGTTGCCCTTTCTTCTGCTTAAACCTGTTTTAGTAGGTCTTAGTATACTAATTGCACTTAAAAGAATTTCTGATGAAAATACATTAATGAACATATGTGGGTTGAGTTTGTTTGTCACTCGTTTATTTATGTTCTATTTATGACACTTAATTCAGGGTATTAAAGAAGGTTGGTATGATGGTGGTAGCATTGCCTTTGCTGTTATTCTTGTTATCATGGTAACAGGTAAATCCTTGCACTTTTAGATAATTTTTTGTCTTATTTTTTTGGTCTGGTGGTATTCATGGATTACTGTTTTCTACCATGTGTCGATTGCTTATTAACATGGCATAGTATCATGCTGTGTATCGGTCAGTATGCTGCTTCACTAGCCAGCACTTATTGAAATTGCCTTAGCCATGGGTTGTCACTGCTGGTACAGCTAAGACAGCATGTCTTGCTACCTTTCTAGAAAGACACATGTCAATCGCCATGCCAACCGGCTTAGCGATCTTTGACGGTAAATAGCTAGCAGTAAGGCTGCCGCAAAAAATTACATGTCATAATCTTATAAGGTTGCAGCTTGTTCATATATATGCTTATATACATGTTTGTAAGGCAATGATTTTCTAGATTCTATCTGTTCTTTTAAGACAAAAGTAGTTTGTTTTTTTAACGATGGTGTTTTTTTTTTTTTTGGACAACAGCATCTATTGGCATCTCTTAAACTTTTTTTTCTTTTGCATTCTTTCATCTTCTCTAGCTGTCAGTGACTATAGACAGTCACTACAATTCCAGAATCTCAATGAGGAGAAGCGAAACATACAATTAGAGGTTCGTTGGTTTTACTGTACAGTAAAAATGTTCAGGATTTTTTTTCCTTTTCATCTACTTTAATGTTTTACTGCATGATTTCAGGTGACTAGGAGCAGTAGAAGAATTAAAGTGTCCATTTTTGATCTTGTAGTTGGTGATGTTGTTCCTCTCAAGATTGGTGATCAGGTAGCCATGCAGCAATTACTACTCTTTTCGTCATGTTTTTCCTTCATCTTCATTGTTAAAGGGCATTATGAATGCCTATTAGGTCCCTGCTGATGGGGTTCTAATAACTGGTCATTCTCTTGCTATTGATGAGTCAAGTATGACAGGGGAAAGCAAAATTGTAAGTATCTCCATATTGTCTTCATTGTGACGATCATTCAATTGTAGCATACAAAACCTCCTGTTCCATATATCATTTTGTTCCAAGCTTTTTGAAGTTATCCAAATTCATAGAGAAGGTATTATATTCTTTTTGTTGTCAAAAGAATGTTCCCATAGGACTTCACAAAAGTATAACATTATAAGCTCAATGCCCAACTCCCAAAACAGAGACAAGCAATTGATATAATATAGTAAAAAATCATTCAAAGTTAGATTTTTTGGCTTATAATTTTGATATAAATGTATTGGCACTTTTTTGACACTTTTGGATATTTCAATATAACTTTCTTGAAAAGCTTAACATGTACAATTTTAAAAATTATTGAATGTATTTACCTTTTTTATTTTGTTTGGGATGGTTCCTCAATGTTTTAGCTTGTCAGAATATTTCGATGCTCTGTTGCAGGTCCACAAAGATAAAAAAGCTCCATTTTTGATGTCTGGATGCAAGGTTGCTGATGGTTATGGTACTATGTTGGTATGTATTTTCTGTGCTGGCACCTTCCTTTTGGATTTTTCATCTCTTTTCTGATCACTATATATTATTGTCTATGATGAGGTATTGTTGGTGCTACATGATAAAAATTACATAACTTGTACTTTCTGTGCTTTTAGAAACATAACTTGTTTCAACTAACTTCAACAACTACATACCTAAAGATAAACAGATGCATAAATTGTCAAATGGCTTCTTAAATTAACGAGTTACTGCAACACAGTTTACCTTCTGGCTTATATGAAGATGCATTTATGAAGGGACAGATAAGCCTCTTGATGAATCTCAAGTTTTTCCCTTGTTCCCACTTGATAACAGGGCACCTTATTTTATTTCCTCTTCCATCGATTTATATGCCAAAATCAAATTTTGAGTCACAGAATGGGTAGCTTTTATATATATTGAAATCCTAATTGGTGGTCTTTCATAGACAGACACCTGAAAAAGGTTCTGATATATTCTTGAGTATCTTAGGTGGCATCAACACTAAAGGGAGATAAACGGACAAGTAGTAGAGAAAATTTTGATAAGTGAAATAGATACTTGTTATGACTTTTGAAAACGAAGTGTATCAGAAGTTATGTTAATCTTTTTGTAACAAGCCTCATTAAGTCCTAAAGATTCAATATCACTGTCACCATTTCAGTTGATATTTAGATCATTAACCTGAGTTATGGAGATGCCTAATGATACATGACCAGCACACAGGTAGATGAGCTTTTAATCTTTTATTGACTGGTAATAATAAACTTGTGTTGGGAAATTTTTGAACTCATAATATTTCAACTGTGGTCGATATATCTAAGTAGTCAAATTCAACATATATCAGAATTTTATAACATTAACATGGTACCTGCAGTATGATCTTATTCATATTGCATTCAGGTAACTGCAGTTGGGATAAATACTGAATGGGGTTTGTTAATGGCCAGTATTTCAGAGGATGCTGGTGAAGAAACTCCACTGCAGGTTTTCTTTCCTAAAGTATTTTATATTCTGTTTTCTTGTCATTCAAAACTGTGATTTTTTATTGTTTAATGTTGTTTATTTGTGAATAGGTACGCTTGAATGGAGTAGCTACTTTCATTGGCATGGTAGGGCTAACCGTAGCTGCTGCCGTTCTTGTGGTCCTATTAGCCAGGCAAGAAGACAGTTTATTCTCTGTTTGCCTACAATATTTTCAAATTCTTATAAAGTGTGCTGGGAACTTTTCAGATACTTTACTGGACATACAAAAAACCCTGATGGATCAGTTCAATTTATAAAGGGACAAACGGTTACAAAGACTGCTATAAATGGAGCCATTAAGATCTTGACGGTTGCAGTATGTTTAAATATTACCACCTTTTATTTAAACCCCTTTTGTTTTTCCTTCCTCTCCTTTTCTTCATTTCTTTGCTTTCATGAGCTATATTATCCTTTTCTATTGAACTTGAGTAGGTGACAATTGTGGTTGTTGCGGTACCTGAAGGGCTTCCTTTGGCTGTTACATTGACGTAAATGTGCATAACCTTATTTCATCTTACATAAAAAGAGCTTGTATTTTCTGCATTCTATAATTTTCTTATTTCTTTAAACATATCAGTCTGGCTTACTCAATGCGAAAGATGATGGCAGACAAGGCTTTGGTAAGTGTTTGTGTTATGTTGTATTGCAATTTTTTTATTGTTCTCTAAATAATTCTAAGGTGACAATTCACAGGTGCGTAGGCTTTCAGCATGTGAAACTATGGGTTCAGCTACAACTATTTGCAGTGACAAGACTGGAACCTTGACCTTGAATCAGGTCTGTTAATTTTATCATGGATTCAGTCTTTCCATTTGTAGCACTGGTGATTGCACATAGTGATTAAGGTACTATGTGCTTTTCAATTCTGAAAATAATTTTAACTTCTTAGATGACTGTTGTTGAGGCATATGTTGGTGGAAGGAAGATAAATCCTCCAGATAATGCTGAATTGTTATCTTCCACCGCATCATCTCTTCTAATTGAGGGAATTGCTCAGAATACAACCGGCAGTGTTTTTAAGGCAGAGGTAAACTTCACTGTCTTAGTATGATGAAGTGTATTGTCCTTATTTGTGTACTCAGACTTTCAAAATGGAGTTTTATATTGAGATTCATTAGTGTCAAATTATGTTTTTTTTGTTTTCCTTGTCATTATTTGATGTCATTTGACTTGTGGATATTAACTGAAAGTAGAAGGATACTGCTATGAAGGTCTTGCTGAAATATTTGCTGTCATTTAGGTGACTAGCTGAAGGGGTAAAGAAGCAGGGCAAAATTGAGATCTCAGATCTTATTATGAATACTGGAACCTAAGTAAATTTATAGGTTTGAGGTGGCAAATAAAGGAACAAGCAATAAATTTTCAAGGTGACTAGCGAATTTTAATGTATTAGGTTCCTGGTGTGGGAACCTTGCAGGAAAGACAAGCAGTACCAATTATATCAGTATTGGAAATTGATGGCGGGTCTTTAGCTGCATGATTTCTCTCTCGATGAATTTTGTTGGTACATAAATAGATTAAGGATAGTCTTTGGTAAGGATTTCTTGTTGTTTAAAATCAACTTAGCAAGTGGAACCCTACTATCTAATGGCTTAGAACAAGTACAGGAGGCTAAAGTAAACATAATTGATTCTGATGGTGAAGAGGGTACAGGAGCAAATTCTTCTGTCAAATCTGATGAATAATGGAAACTAATTGGTTCAGGTATTCTTGTATTGTCGGCATTCCTTTTGCTGACATGGGAGTGCTAGGGAGTCCCCCTATTATTTGTTATGATTGTTATATATACATATATATATTTAAATTCACACCATGCAGAATTTATTCCTCAAGTTGTTGCTTTGTTGTGCCAGAAAAATATTGAACTTTTTGCCCTTAAATTTCTCTCATTTTGCAGTAATATTGCTTTCTTTATTCTGATGAATGCGAATGATCACCTGAGTTGGAAGGTATTGGCACATATTGCCAGTGTACTTTTGCATGGGAAGTTCTTGACTTCTTGTATTTATTTTTATGAAGATGAAGAGAACATTTTAGGGGAAAAATTCTAGGAAAATATACAATAGTTAATATACAGTTTCAGAGAGGGTTTTTTTGGGTGATAACACAAGGTGAACCAATATATTTTAGGCATCTTGATGACTGAGAGAGGAAGATTGAACGGGATGTCATTTTTAGATGAACCTCACAACTTATATTTGTTGTGAATAGCTTACTTTTTATTGGAGGGTGGCATTCCTTTCTTAAGCTTCTTTGTCCTTAAGCTATCTTCCGCAATTCTATAACTTTATAGATACCAAATTTTTCCTAGAAAATTAGATGTTTGGTCTCTTTATGGGCTTTTTCTGACACTTCTGTTGGATATTGTAACATTTTGATGAAAAAATTGCTTTATAACATGCAAGTTTCCAATTGATAGACAGGAGCTTTTGAGGTCACTGGCTCACCCACGGAAAAGGCCATCCTATCTTGGGGTGTTAAGGTATCTTAATACGTGTATCTGCTGTCACTTTTGGCTTTAGCTTTTTTTTTAACGTTTGTTGACTTGTTGCTCATCTTCGAAAGCTGGGAATGACGTTCAATGATGCAAGATCAGAATCTTCGATTATTCATGTCTTTCCTTTCAACTCTGATAAAAAACGAGGTGGTGTAGCGGTGCATCAGGTATTGATGGTTATCACCAATACAAATGTGGAATTGGTAATGCACCTGTTAAATGTGATTTATGATTTCTTCTCTTTATACCAGAAAACCTGAGACGTTTTCTCTCTCTTTTTGTATGGATTTGTCTATTTTGTTTGGTTTGCAAATATTTTGAATAGTTTTGAGGAAAGTATTTTTAATATCAGATGGACCAAGGTTTTTTTCTTTTCACGCAATCATATATGTTAGGACTTACAAGACTAACAAATAACAATTATATGCTATATGTTCACTGGCCTTCATACTCATCACAGGCAGGTGATGACATTCATGTCCACTGGAAAGGTGCTGCTGAGATTGTCCTGGCCTCGTGTACCAGTTGGCTTGATGCGAATGGCTCCAAGCAACCATTGACAACAAATAAGGTTAGACTAAAGTTCTGGCCTTTTCCATTCTTACAAGTGAAGCAGATTCTGACTCATCCTGTCATTACAGGTTACCGGATTCAAGAAATTAATTGAAGACATGGCAGCAGCTAGCCTTCGTTGCGTTGCTTTTGCATACAGGTTTTATGATTTGGAGAGAGTCCCAAATGAGGAACAGAGAGAGAGCTGGCAGTTGCCTGAGGATGACTTGGTTCTGCTTGCCATTGTGGGAATTAAGGTGCTTGTTGTGAATTGCAAGTGACAGTAATTTAGATATCCTGGAAGATGCCACTTGCTGATGTTAGCATATACCTGTGGATAATTTTTTGTCATTTATTTAGGTTATATGCTTATATAGAAGGGCGAAGTATAAATAAATACGAAAATAATTTTTAAAATGAACCAGACACATAATAACATGGAATGTCTAACATGAGTAATACTCTTTTATGTGGTCTTGAAATTCTGTATATATGTCACGTGATTTTCTTCTTTTTTTCTTTTTCTTGGTTTCTATCTGGTATGTCTCACATTGACAACATTCTTCTGGAGCTTTTCAATGCTAATTGCAGGCCATCCAGTAAATAATGCATCTCTTGTATCATCCTCATTCAAATTTTATTCCAAATGAAGACCTCTGCTAATTAACGAGGCTGTTATATTCATGTCCTGACTCTATAGTGAATCAATTGGTGATTGTGACAAAGCTATTATTCATTTACCCTCTCACGATCATTGTATCCTGAGTCTTAGCATATTGCAGCAGTAATACATCTTGGATGACAGAGAATCTGATGACATGCATTTACCTCTCATCTCATTTACTTTTATAGAAACTGATTTTAACCTCCTTTGTTCTTTTACTTTGATGACTTCAGGATCCTTGTCGACCTGGTGTAAAAGAGGCTGTAGACTTGTGTACTCATGCGGGCGTCAAGGTACTTCCAATGATCCTTTTGATGGCTTAATGCAATTTAATCAAGGTTTAAGGGTGGCATGATATGCTCAGGCCAGTCTGCTATTGACATGGTATACAAGGGCGTGCATCACACTTTGTGATTTCTAATACCAGACACAAACTTAGTGCTGGCTCCATAACTGGTGCTTCCTGCCATAAAATTTGTTGACCTAAGTGGATATCAGTCATAATATCATATTGGTTTCTTATGACTAAATGTGTTTTATATGTAACTGATATTGACTGGGTAGCCCTTTGCATTGACAGCATTTGGTCTTCTTCTTAATGATCTTATCTAAATTAGTAGTCTTTAATCATCCAGAATGGATGTGATCGTACTAGAAAAAGCCTGGTTTTGATATCAAATTGTCATGCTTGGGTGTGGTTAACTTGAAATTGCTGTTCATGATGACAGGTTCGCATGGTCACCGGAGATAATCTTCAGACTGCCAAAGCCATAGCCTTAGAGTGTGGGATACTTGAGGATGCCAATGCACGAGAACCAACTATTATTGAGGGAAAAACATTTCGCACCAAGACTGATGCAGAAAGGGATGCAATTGCTGAGAAAATAACTGTAAGTTGAAAATATCCTTTCTTTATATTCATGACAATCTGCTTTAGTTTTCTCAGAGATGATAGAAGTAACAAAATAGATAAATTGTTTTATTAGACCTTTCAAAATAGGATTCATTGTTAATAATATAAGGCATTAATTAACATTTTTATTATTATGTCACTTGATATGTAAATGGAGTACATAGCAGATAGCACAATAGTTTATTTTGCAATTCTTGATGTTTTCTCGATGTAGTTATTATATTATTTTTAAGATGCTTCATAGATCCTAATACACGTTACTGTCCTTCTATGCCTTTCTTGTAATTTTTTGCTAGTGTGCCTTTGTTTTTCTACATTTTTTTCGTTTGATAGAAACAATATGATTCTTACCCAACTTATTCCGATGTTAAAATTATTTACTTTCTATTCTATTTTCACACTTCACGAGCCTTTTCTTTGATTGTTGTTGCCAATGGAAGTTATTTCCAAGACTATTGTTGACTTGGCAAATGTGTGATGCTAAATGTGTGCTAATACACAGGATTTGTTAAAAAATTTAAGGATTTTCTGCTTTAGTGATGTAGGATGTTTTCTGAAATTGTATATAAATATATTTTTTTATAAAAAATTCACCAGAAGTGGTTTGGTCATTAAAAACAACTATTTGTTAGTATATTCTTCTATGTTTATTTATATAAAGCACATCTTTTCGTATTGTGACTGTTTTATGCTGCCAACCATGACTTTCCAAGTCCCAAGATGTTTATGCTTTATGTATTATGGTTATTATATGAAAATAACTACGAATGTGAATTTTTTTAGCATGTATCTCACTTTTAACTTTTACTACTAAACTAGAACTGTAGAACTCATACTGTAATATAATGATCATAAGATGTGTTAATCTTCTCAATCTTTACTAGGTTTTTTCATTAGTTATGCTGCAATATCTTGGTTATTTTTTCTCCTTAAATCATTCCCTGGTCTATTTCAGTTCTCATGGTGCTTTTGAAGTTGATTTAGTGTGCCTCTCAATGCTGTTTCTTCCGGGTGTGCACCTTTACTATCATTGCATGACCTGTAGAATGGATATTTATGTAAATCTGGTCCTTGTGTAGGTGATGGGGAGGTCTTCCCCCAGTGACAAGCTGCTGCTTGTTCAAGCATTAAGGAGAAGAGGTCATGTGGTTGCTGTAACAGGCGATGGCACCAATGATGCCCCTGCATTGCATGAGGTCTGCATTTGTCTTTGAGGTGCTGAGGTTGTCTTAAATGACCACTTATTTTCTCGATACTTTTGGTGTTCAGGCAGATATTGGTCTTTCTATGGGCATTCAAGGTACAGAGGTAGCTAAAGAGAGCTCAGATATCATTATTCTTGATGACAATTTTGCATCAGTTGTAAAGGTACTTGTGGTTAATCTTGACAGTAAGGCGAAATCAAGAGAAGTTCTGCTTCAACTTATGTTGAAGCTTACGTTATCCCATTTTAATCATTTTTTTTTTCACCTTCTCCTTTTCTTTCACCTGTTCTAGGTTGTCCGTTGGGGCCGCTCTGTGTATGCAAATATCCAGAAATTTATCCAGTTCCAGCTCACTGTCAATGTTGCAGCACTTGTTATTAATGTCATTGCTGCTGTCTCCTCCGGCAATGTTCCCTTGAATGCTGTCCAGGTTGGCTAATTTTCGGCTTCTTGCATTTAGATTGTTTAAATAATGCAAAGTGCATGGTCAATTAAAATTAACCAAAGTACTGCCAACTAGTAGGCCATTTAAGCTTCTAATTTGATATAAAAAAATGTTGCCATGTAGTTGCAAGTTTTGCTATTGTTAAAACGAGAGACAATGCTGACTTATATTGCAATTCCTACTTTTTCATCTTTTTTCCCCTAAAAGTTTGATTGAGTCGGATTCCATCTTCCTTAGTGTTGTCATTATTACATACAACATAACTGCTTATTTTGCCTAAACAGCTACTGTGGGTCAACCTCATCATGGACACACTTGGAGCGCTGGCATTGGCAACAGAACCACCAACAGACCACCTAATGGATAGACCTCCAGTGGGGCGGTGGTCAGCATTATCTATTTAATCTGCACAACACTTGGTTCTCTATATGTCTATTGTAAATAGTTTTTGTTTTATTTCTCGTTTCAATCTGTCCGTTCTTGAATTCATGCTTTGGTTTTTCTTAGATGGAAATTTTTTAGGATGATAACTTGGCGCATATCAGTTTGGTACTTTGGTTTGTAAGAAGGATGTGAATTTATATTCACATGAATGCATATAACAATTTTCTACAAGGTGGGTGACATGCAAGATGGGTGCGATTAGCATGACACTAACATTCAGGGTGGTTCACATCCTAAGAGCACCTTTAAAACAACTAAATTTAAAATTTGTGAAGGTAAGTAGGTAAATAGGTAAAAGCAAACAAAGCAAGGATAGAATTTCATGCTTGTTAAGGATTTACAGTAACTGTGTAAGGTGTAGAGATGTGTGATCTGATTGGATGAAAGCATGATAGAGAATGAAGTTCAAATTATTTTTATCCATTTATTCTTAATTTGCTGATTGAATCCTTTATCATATTTCCACTGCCACTGCTACAGATTTTGTGACCGCTTTTCTTCATTCAAATTTATCTTTGATTTTTTACTTCTAATTATCAGATATTGCTTATTTATTCACTTCTACTAAAGATTATTTCTTTCTCTTCCAAGTTGTATTTTAGCTTATTAATACTGTTCACACATATTTATAAATTTAATTCACTTGAAACACTCTACCATGATTTTGTGATATTCTTCAAATTCTTGTTCTCTTCTTGATAGTCATATTTGCTGTGGCTGTCATCATGCTCAACTTACTTTGTTTATGCTATTTCATGTACCAAATATTATTTTTATTTCTGAATCTTCCACCTGTTTCTCAGGGAACCTCTTATTACAAATGTCATGTGGAGAAATCTCATATTTCAGGTGACGGATGTTCACTTATATTGATTTTTACCTAATACGTGCACATTTCTTCCAAGTAGATCCTTACATTTGTTTTTATGTGATTAATTGCAGGCTGTGTATCAAGTCACAATTCTTCTTGTGCTTAACTTTGGTGGCAGAAGTATTCTGGATTTGAAGAACAACGACCGTGCGCATGCAGACCAAGTGAAAAACACATTGATATTTAATACCTTTGTCCTATGTCAGGTAAATTAGTTCAATCTTCTTATGCAGTCTGACGATGTATATTGTTAACCAAACACGAAATGCCAAATTCATTTCGATCTATTCAAACCATGGTTGGTGTATCTCTAGTTCAAATGATTGGAATTCTCCTTTCAGATATTCAATGAGTTCAATGCTCGAAAACCAGATGAATTCAATGTATTCGGCGGAGTCACTAGAAATCAATTCTTTATGGGAATAGTAGGCATAACCGTTGTGCTTCAGGTAATTTGGGTATCAAAAACATTTTGGAGTTGTACATCCAGAGTGCTTCTGTTTATATGTTTATATAATGTCATCTGCTGAGTCATGGGTTTTCTTTGGTAGGTTTTGATCCTTGAGTTTCTTGGGAAGTTTACTTCAACTGTCAGGCTCAGTTGGAAATTGTGGCTGGTTTCAATTGCGATTGCTTTTGTAAGGTAAGTTGTGCTTATGCCGGAGACCAAGTTTAGTTCCTTTTGTTTGTAGCTCAGATGTAATTTTCTTTTACATGGAGATTGGTCCAATTCATAACGCCAAGCTCGCTATTGTTTTTCCTCTCTGCTATGTTTTCTGGTACAATCCGCAGTGTAGTAGTTTATCCATCCAGAATTTTTTTATGGAAGACATGATGCCTAATGATTTCTGTGCTCATCTACTTCTCAGTTGGCCTTTGGCACTCATCGGAAAGCTTCTTCCTGTACCCAGGTCACCTCTGGGGGAGTATTTTGGCCGATGCTTTCGGCATAACAGGAAAGAAGGTAAACAAACATGTGTCTATCGTACCATACGTTGGCTTTCCTCAGGGCTGACCCATGATCTCTGTGTTGATCTTGCAGATGACGCGGGCTTCAGTGCTCGCTCTCCGGTGAATGGTTCCTAGCTGTAACTGTATCTTTTTTGCCATCGTCAAGATTCCCATGCTACATCACACCATATATATATATGTATGTATGTATATATATATACATGTATACATATATATATGTATATATATACACACACCATAAAGGATAATGTTGATTATTGTGTAGTCTGTGTTTTGGGATGGGTGGTTATGCCATCATTGTAGTTGGACATCATGATTGTCATCTTTGGTGTCACGACTCAGTCAATCTCAAGCTGTTAGATATCGGGTTGATATTTTAGAAGTCCAAGTGTTATCCTTGCTTGTATAATACATGAGAATTATTCAGTGGTTCTTTCTTCAAGTTTCAAAGATTTGGTAAGATCCTTGCTTGTATATATATATGAAATGTTTGTGTGTTGTGTCTCTGGATCAGTCTTTGTCTAGCAAAACTCTACCCTCTCTCGGTCCAACCCCGTCTCTTTCAGGGGAAGCCCATCATCGTGGTTCATACTGAGGCGTCCATTAAGAAACTAAAAGAGGACGCCCTCCTGAGGGTACGGTACAATTTGGAGATCATCACGGACGGTGGTGCATTATCGGGAGACCGATTCATCCTCCTCCTCCTCCTACTTTCCACAATAGCATCACCCTTCTCTCTCTCTCTTCGTAAGCTGACACTAAAAATGACCCAAACGTTGCTATCCATCCACGCATTCATCAGATGGGCCTCGTACTGGTGTCCATCATTTGTAAGAAGTAGGCCTCAATCGATCCAAGTGCCGATGCCAATGAGATCACAAACACGCTTGGTAGAAGCCGAGCATCTGAAGCTTTTTGCACCCAAAGACGTAGCTGATTAGCCGACCCCCTCCCCACCCCGCCTTTATTTCTACTTGGCATCAGAAGGCCAGTTTCGGTCGTCGGAGTAAAACGACGAGCGCCTCGAAGAGTTGACATGTCGAACCCAAACACTCGCCAATAATAGCGAAACCATCAAACGAAGGTAGTTGCCTTCACCGCAGAGATTTCCATCCAAATCCAACAGCTGCAACATCACAACATGTCCCCTTTCCTTGCACCTTACGGGAACCTCTTTTCTCCTCCATCTGGATAAGACAGCAGTGACGAGGATGCGAGCAGCAGCAGTTCAGCGAGAGAGCAGGGGCAAAGCATACCCACGTGGAAACGTAGAAGAGCAAGCCAACTTCGTCTCCTGATCGAGGTTGCCGTTTTGACTAAACCAACGTGATACAACATGGCTTAAATTTTCTATCAATGTCATCCCGTGTCTTTCAAGTTCTTCCTCCCTCCCCTTTCATACATGAACCGCTCGCTCGCTCGTTCCCTCATCCATGCTTGTTATCCTCATCGGACTCTTAGCGAACCGCTGCATTGCAATTACTTTTGTCTTCTTCTGATTTCTTATTCCGAACCGATATTATCAGAAACAAACAAAAAATTAAATGAAATGAAATGGAACATCCTGTGATCGTCAGAGGGGTTTGATTATTCATAACCTCACATCACACTTTCAGCATTCTTGAATTCGTTTTTAAAGATCAAGTGGCGTGCGTCAGCAACTTTCGTTGACTCGCTTGATCATGATGAAAGGACGGAGAAATATAGCAGCATGAACTCCAGAAAATTCTCGTCAGAAAAAAAGAAATAATAGTAGGAAACACGCACCCATCCATGTGTTTTCGTTTCAGACGCTCCACTTTGTCTCCTTGTCCAGCTCGGAAGTCAACCGTCCTCGGCTGTACGAAACCATCGGTACCATTTCTCCGAGCAGGTACGTGCGTGGGCGATGGCCCGCCGCCACCTTCGTACGTGGACTTCCTGAGCTCTCCTCCTTTCGAACTTGTCATGCTGTCCTATGCTGCACCACACCTCGTTATGATTGCCCAAATAATGTAGTTAATGTTCTCGTCATAATGGTGGGAGGGCCCCCATCATGAGAAGCTAAAAATCTTGGAGGAGGAGAAGAAGAAGATGATGGTGATGGTGGTGGTGGTGGCACATGCAGGCAGTCTAATAATTCTCGATCGACCTTTCAAAAGGATCAAGCTGTTCCTTCTTTCTTTCTCCTCCACCATGTGCTTTGCAAAGGAAGCTTCGTTATTTCTTGCTTTCCATTGGCTACCTACCTACCTACCTACCTATTCATGTTAATTTGCCGTGACTTTTGATTACCAATCATTACGTGCGATCATCAACAACAACAACAACGAAAGCCAAATGTATTCAATTATGATTCCTATTTAATAATTTTAATATATTCAATTTGTGTAAATCTCAGACTTGATCGATAGTTATCCATCCAAGTTGAGGTCCGCAATCCGATTCGATTATCTATTTCTCCGATGCACTCGATCTAAAACTCGATAAAAATTTGTAGTATTCTTTTGCTCCTACAGTGCACTTTGCTTTCATCATATTAACATAATTGATTAGTTGTCTTGAGGACTTCCTTTGGTGTTGATCAATAATCTCTCATTAGCTCTTATTGAATCTCATCTACAAAATTTAATAATTCAGAGGTTTATTAGATATCTATTAAGATATGGGCTCTAGTGAATATCTTATATCCGAACATCTACTTGTCACAACACCTATCATATGTGTATGACCCTCTAGCCCCAATATCGAGCTAGTCGTGAGTTATACCAACGAAACTCTTTTTCGCTCAATGAATTATTATTCCTACAATAATTCACTTGACTCATCGACTACGAACGTACTAGGCCACTACGCCGTAGTCCCCATCACCGGATGAACAAAAGGGCAGTGACACAGTAGGCACCACCACCCTAGCAATCCGTACTCCTATAAAGAGAGTTGACATGAAGCACTAGAGATAACCTTTGGTGATGGCATTGCTTTCATGGATGGCCGGCTATTCTCCATATATTTTTTAATCTTTTTCATCTTGAACCGAGCACTAAAATGACAAGTATTATCGGATTCCTTAAATCACATTATTTAGAAGATTCTGAATTCAAATAAGAAAAGATTTCCATATGAATGATAAGAAAAACACTTGGGGTCAGAGAATATGAGAAAATCTAGAAGGTGCATGAAATGTTTTCGGTACGTGTCAATCAATATCGACTCTAAAAAAAAATCCTTAGTCACATTTCTTTATGGATGTAATCAACGAGAGTCAAATCTTTTGATTTATGTTTTATTGATGATTTTTTAGATTGGTGGAACGAATTAAAGTCGATAAATATTCTTTGTGGATCATCTCAATATATTATTGTGGCATTTGAGGGCATCGGAGACCAGTTATGATTACCGTTTGTGTAGTACAGCATCAGCAACTCTCCGAACGATTACGGGACATGAATTGATCCTTTGACATTATGATATGGTAGTACCTCAAATTCAATGATGAGCTGCAGCATGCATCACATCTGAATGGCTAAAAAGTCGCGTCAAAATGATAGGTTGCTTTGCGAGGTACTGTGCAGCAAGCAGTGTGCAAGGCAGCCCCATCTTTCGTGGGCCAGAAAGCTCAGTAGCACTACCACCACCATCCCTACAAGCGTATGCATTGACCACCCTAACCTAATCCCAAAGAAGAAGAAGAAGGAGAAGAAGAAGAAGTCATGCCAAGTGACAAGGATTGCCGACTCCGGACGTCCAATCCACCTTCTCCTCCTGCATAAACTATTCAAACATGTTTTGCTTGCCACAAACTTGACCTTGTAATGGTCTTCACATGAAGTCGTTGCACCGAAGGAGGCTATTGAATCTTCCCAGTTATTCCACAGTCCTAAAGAACTCTGCGTTTGCAGACGCATGCAGTAGTAAGCTAATCAAAGCAGACTCGTTAAAGCCAAATCCTAAGAGCTGCTACTGGCAAACAACAAGCATAAAATGAAGGCATATATGTATTACGACACCTTCTTTCGTTGTAAAGGAACAATTACACAAAGAAAAAGAAAACCTACTGTTGGCTCTATCTCAATATCCTTTTTCTCTTTCGCCTGAGATCGTAATAGATGATTAATTTTAGACTTCACAGGAAGCATGCATGAAGATTATTTTCTACCTTTAGGAGGATGACTCTAAATTATCTTTATATATATATATATATATATATATATAGAGAGAGAGAGAGAGAGAGAGAGAGAGAGAGAGAGAGAGAGAGAGAGAGAGAGAGAGAGAGAGAGAGAGAGAGAGAGAATCAAAAACCAGCGGTAGCCGTTCACTTTTCAAAGAAAAAGGGACGGGGGCCGTCGCCGTTGACTTTTCAACGAAGAGACGATAGCCAGCCAGTCTGATGTCATGCACGCGTGACACGGGACACGGTACATCCGTACGTACCCGGTGGCAGGGTGGGCCCGGTCGATTTCCATCACTGCCCTCGGCCGTTTGACCTTTCTACCTCCCCAGCATTTATTGCGCTCCCCTCTGACGCCATTTATATCACCGTTCCTGGTTTCGCTCACTGCATTCCAAGGCTCCAGTTGGATACGGGCAATCCCTCGGTAGGTTTCCAAACGCCTCTTCCTTTGCTCATCTGCTTTATGTTTGCTAGTTGTCCCAGGATCGATCGACCGATGTGTTTTGATCTCTCTGTGTTGTTTTTGTTTGACTCGTTGGATGAAGGGAAGGGAAGGGAAGGGAAGGGAAGGGAAGGGAAGAGATGAGGATGGAAGCGAAGACGAGCGAGAGAGCGGAGTCCGAGTCGGATGGTGTCAAGAAGGAACAGGAGTTGGACTTGAGTGGGATGTCGTTGGACTCGCTGCCGAATCCTTCCATCAATCTCGGCACCATCACCAAGCTTGATCTCTCAAATAATAACCTTCAGGTCAGTTCTTCGTGCACGCACAGAACTGCTCTTCATCTTATGAAGTTGATCGTATTCCTTGTTTCGGAAGCGCGATACATTAGGAAGCTTTTTTCTTTTTCCGATCAATTTGGTTTTGGGCTTCAGATTCGAGTGCATGCGTCAACATTTTTGGTAGTATTCCTTTTCCCGTTTCCCGAGTTCGGCAGAAAGTAATTTCTAGTTAGCAAGACGTACAATAAATCATCAGGTAAGCAGAAAAGGACAACGTTGGGACATTGACGCTTGTTGGGAACGGCCAAATCTGCTTGGTTAATGCGTTATTCTTGATGGCATGCCATTTTTGCTCTTCTCTATTCTCTTCGGTTTCTGTTGGTGGAAGGAAGGAAGGATAATTAGCTGATGGCTCTCTGTTTCCGTTTTCTGTGTTCTTTGTGCTGATGGGCTGGAGAACAGAGCATTCCGGAGTCGCTGACGGCGAGGCTGCTGAACTTGGTGGTGCTGGATGTGCACTCCAACCAGCTGAGGGCGCTGCCCAACTCCATAGGCTGCCTCTCCAAGCTGAAGGCCTTGAACGTCTCCGGCAACCTTATGGAGTCCCTTCCGAAGACCATCGAGGACTGCCGGTAAGCCTTCTACTCGCAGCAAGTCACTACTCCACTTGGTGGATTCTCGAATAAGTGTGTGCAAGCGTAAAGGACTCCGTCTTTGGCCAAAAGGCAAAGACGAGAGCCTCGTGAAAGGATCCCCAGGGAATATGTTCTCTCTTCTTGAGCGAAGGAAACATTACCATCCGATGCATGTTCGATATGGTAGAGAAGACAAGTGCGATACTGAGTAGTAGAGCTTCGATTCTTCTCATGTCTCTGAACAGGGCTTTGCAGGAGCTGATTGCCAACTTCAACCAGCTCACCAAGCTCCCAGACACCATGGGTTTCGAGCTCACCAACCTCCAAAAGCTGGCCGTCAACACCAACAAGCTCGCCTTCCTCCCCTACTCCACCTCGCACATGACGTCCCTCCGAGTCCTGGACGCCCGCCTCAACTGCCTGCGCGCCCTTCCCGACGGCCTCGAGAACCTCATCCGGCTTCAAGTCCTCAACGTCGGCCAGAACTTCCAGTACTTGCAGTCTCTTCCCTACGCCATCGGCCTCCTCGTCTCCCTAGTCGAGCTCGATATCAGCTACAACAGCATCACCGTCCTCCCCAACTCCATGGGTTGCCTGACCAAGCTTCGGAAGTTCCAAGTCGAAGGCAACCCCCTGGTGTGCCCGCCCCCGGACGTGGTCGAGCAAGGCATCGACGTCACGCGGGAGTACCTCAGCGCGAGGATGAACGGGAGCGAGACGGGTCCCTCGTCGAGTAAGCACTCGTGGATCAAGAAGCTGGTCAAGTGCGGCACCTTCGGCGACCGCATGATGTCGAGCAACATCAGCGTCAGGGATGAGAAGGACGGGCTTTTGATGTCGGACTATCGTTCCATCGATGGGCTTGCTTCGCCGAGGTACGTCGGCATCTTCTCGCCTCGACGACTGTTCTCGCCCCGAAGGGCTTCACCGCTGAAGTAGGTGGAAGAGTTCAAGAACAGTCGCAGCAGCTTGTTGGGGTTTAGCGTCGGGTTGATCATACATGACAGTAACGAGTTCTCCATCTATAGAATAACTGTTTAGAAGCGCATCTGTAAGATACCACGATCTCAAAAACTTCCTCTCCGACATGTATGTAAGTCACTGTGCAGTCCGGTCGCGGTCGATACGATCGTAATCCATGAGCGAAGGAGATGTTCTCCGGCCGCCTCAATTCGTAGCTTCTCCACCAGCGGTCAAGCGAACATGCGAACGGAGAGAAGAGACAAGCCAGCGGGCAGCTAAACACCTCATCGAGGCATTTGGTCGAACGGACCGTGCTCAAGTTACGTGGGCTTGGGTTTCCCAAAACCATGGTCCATGTGGCCCGATTTTGAGGGTGGTGGTGGTGGTTCGTAGTGCATGCAACACAGCTAAGCTTTTCTAAATAGTATTAGGAAATTAGTCATCGATCATTTCAAAAATGAATATTAAATATTGCTAAAAAAAATAAAATAAATGTTTTTTTGTTTGTGATATAAAAAGAGATTTAATGACCTCTAATATATTCCATACTGGAAATTAAGAATGTGATTCCAAGTCAAATAAAATTTTGGAGGCAGTAAGGGGGAATGTTGATATATGAGGCATGCACCTTCTCTTTCTCGTGTAGGCTCCAAGGAGGAAGCGTCATGTACTTCTTCCTGTCAGTCGAATCATTCTTCGGTATAAATGCGAGATTCCGATGCTCACAAATGCTCACCGGCCGAGGGCAACATTTATTGGAGCTCAACCAATACGGAAGGACGAATGGAGCGTCAAATATGAGATCCAGCATCGATCGATCACGTAACAAGTTCGACTCAAAACAATTACACTCTCTCAGATCGATGACCTGCGCATGACGAGCGGGGGACCGCGATTGGCATGAGGTCTGAAACCTTCTCCTATATCGTACGAGTCCCGTCGATCGATCACAATGGACGAAAAGAGCAAACAGTGTTGAGTAATGGCTGTACTCGTTTCATAATTGGACTAACCTCTCGGGTGCTACGTATCAAAGAACTCTGTAAGTTGACCGTCTGAGTTCTACGTGCAGTTAAAGTTTAGATGTTGCATTCGACCGAGGGGAGTGAGTGAGGTGTCAGATCCAAACAACCTAAGGTGTTTATAGATCAACGCCTTTGGGGCGCAAAAGCTGAGTGATATGATACGTTGACACAGACCTAATCATCATTATTTTACGACTCCTCCCTCTTCACATGCATGTCTGGACGATGCTGAGCTCCAGGAGAAATAGTTTAGCTGGTGATGCCTTTTTTATATGAAGATTCCCTCTGCCTCGTGTTGTTTGTCTGCACGCACGCAGAGAGCTATCGGAGGAGGAGGAGGAGGAGGAGGGGATGGAATAAGCGGCTTCTGTAACAAGCTCAGGTGTTGTATATATACACGCTAGTGCTTTTTGCGACCCCATGTGCGTCATGACGTTGAGCATGTGGAGGAGGAGCTCCGGTTGCTTCTCTGAGGGTGGAAGGACGGAGTGCCTCACCTGCCATGAAGGCACGAGGCAAAGGAAAAAAGAGAGGCAAGAAGGCGACAGCGATGCTCGTCTTTCTTCCTGACCTAAAGGCTGTGCTGTGCAAATATTTATATGAAGTCAGGCAGTCAGATCAGATGGCGCCTGCAGAGAGAGAGAGAGAGAGAGAGGGTCACATTTTAGGGCGTTCACTTTTTCTTTTCTTTTGTGATCAATGACTTGGTTCTGCTATTTGGGGGTACTGAAGCCACCTCTCACAAGGCTCGTGTGGGGGCTCCTTTCGCTGCACACTTTCACTGTCTTGTCTTGCTCCTCCCACACCCTCCACATGCCTCTTGTACCATATCCAAGCCATCTCTGAAGATTACAAGGGATAGGCACAAAAGAGATTGGATCGAAGCTAAATTCTATTTACCTGAACACGAGAAACTAATCCGGGTGGACTGATGCATGATCACAGAGATCAAGGACTGATGCATGGTAGCGTCGCTTAGAACAGCCCTTCTCTTCCGACGTTGCCTTTGCATGCGGTGCTCGTCCCATGTGCTTCCTTCCTTGCCCTGCACTCGTCCGTTACTCCTCCTCCTCCCCCTCGCATGCAGCAGCTTTCATGCATCAGCTCTGAACACAATGAACCCTTCACCTTTCACAGCGTTGATTGCTCATTCCTGCCTGGCGCTCGTGGAGAACGCTTGCCGTGATCCTGCTTGCGAAGACTCCTCACTGGAAAGTTCTCGACCGAGCTACGGTTGATAATTAACGAAGACGATCTGAGGAACAATTCAGGTCAGAGATGACAACATGTACGTATATTTATTTATATTACTTGTTTTTGCCCTTTTGAGCAACGATGACTCATCACAATTACTTCTGCAGAGTATGCCGCTAGTCGATTTAGTCTTTGTACAAATCTCGTAATATAATCACATCATATGATCAGGTGGATCACGTAGGCGTTGAAACTGATATATAGCCTATAAGCCTTGTAGCTGCCATTACTCTTTTCTTGAATCTGGAGCTTACCTTCGTGCCTTCCAAGCGTTGACTCTGTGCAGGGTGATCGATCCTCTTCTCTCTTTGTCTTCATGGTTTCATTTGACTTCTGAGCTTTCCTCGTCTCTATTTGGACAAGGTTTTCAGCACTTCAACTTGATTTCATTACCAAGTTCTGCCGATTATAAAGTACAACCAATTACCAAGCAATCAATCGATTGCTCATATAATTTGTAGCAGTAGGTCGTCTTTTCCTTCTTCTTCTTCTTCTTCTTCTTCTCCTCCTCCTCCTTTTCGTGTGTGCAAAAAGTGCAGATGCATGCTCTGGGGAGGGGTTATTCCAGCTACGATCTTTAGAAAGTGGTCCTCGGATCACCCAACATATTGGTGCTTCCACAAGCAACCACCATAAAATAATAATTTGGCACCGTGAAATAATGTGGCCAGTGATCAGATGCCTTTGCAACTCATTCATTGCAGTCTCTTCATCCCACTGAGATTTATACATCTCCGGAATGTTATGTGCCATTCCTGGCTTTCTCGTAATCTTACAAGGGAAGTTAACCCCTGCAAGCCCAAGAAATGCCGTGAGTTAAGTAATGGCTTCGGCCATTAGAGTCAACCAGACTGCAGCATGTGTCATGCAGGAGATGACAAGAAGAAAAACAAGGGAAAAGAGAGATATGGAATTAATTAGAACAAAACTGAGAGGACTTTGATGTGATGTGGTAGATCGCGGTGACATATCAAGAGTTTTCGATATGCCATTTGTGATCCAGCCAGCCACCGGGGCTTCATGGGCTGGTGAGGGAGGTGATAAGGTAAAGAGATGGACAGCTGAGATTTATAGCGACAGGACAATGTGTGGTCGACAAAGGGCCCCTGTTCTGTATACCACATGAAACAGCTATGGTTTAGATCCTCTCTCTCTCTCTCTCTCTCTCTCGCTCTCTCTCTACATTCCATCGACTATTTAACAGCTTTGCACTACCTTCCCTTGTAATTTTGTTATGCTTTTCTTTCATCATCACCACCATCTCATGCGTCTCCCCGCCAGCCCTACCTCTCCTCCTCCTCCTCCTCGAGAGCTCTTAACTCAAGGCTGAATTCTGGTGATCTCCCCCTCTTCGGTCACCGAGTAATGGGATGGGAGCTCGTCAACCGGGAACTGCCATCTCTTCCTCCAATTCGGACCTCCGGGATCGACGCCAACGCTCACGAAGAAGATCCGTCGGAGTCCATAGGCAATGAAGAAATAGGCTGTTGTGTTACGCCCAAGTCGGAGGAGACTGTGCTGAAGCCTGCGTTAGTGTGCCCGCCGGCGCCAAGGAAGCCTCGGCCACCTAAGAGAAGGTACGACTCTTCTCCGAAAGGCTACTTTCCGGTCCCCGATGACCTCACCCTGGTCTTCACCCCGGTCTCCCGCCTGGTGATAAAAAAACTTCGAGTGGATTGATTGGATTTTTCTTCATCTCTTGTAACTTTCTTCTTTGTATGTGTGTGTGTGCTTTGTATGATATATATTGAGATTCTAAGTCATCTGTAACTCGGTGAGCTTGAAAAGTGTCATGCCCATAATTCACGGCTTATATGTTGGTCTTTCATATTGATTTATGTCACCTTATTCCACAAGTTCTCTTGAATTTAAGGCCCAAAGATGGCAAGCTTGTTTCTTTCGATTGCTTAGAATTTGCTTTTCCATGCTAATAGTTACATATCTTGGAATTGGAACCTGCATTCATCTTTCATACTCCCTCTTCTCCCCAAAAGGTGTCCTCTTCCACCCATGATCAATGTGTATTGCATGTAATACAGTTAAGTCGTGTAAGGTTCCATCCGGAGGTGTGTCATGGAAACTAAGCGAATTCTTCCATCAGAAGGGAAGGGGAAGGGGAAGGGGAAGGGGATGGGGATGGGGATGGGGATGGGGACAAGGGAATGGAAGGGTGTTGGTAAAGATGGTGGAAGGCAAACGATCTGAGAAAACGCAAGAAAGCAGATTGACCACTTACCTGCACTTCAAGCTGGCACATATGACTTTATTGACTGCAAGTCGACAAGAATGACTGCATCCATCCAGAGAATTACCGTCAGAGAATCTCAAGTTAGGCTGTCTGAATTATGCCACCGAGTGGTATAGCATAAGATAGTCATGTCATCCTCCTTTTCTAAGAAGAAACAAAATGGAGAAATCTCCATTGGTGTTCTCGCTACACACTTCTCAGAGTCTCTCAGACCAAAGTTGATGGACATTAAATATCATAGATCTGGGCATAATATCACATGGTTGGAGTAGTTAATACGGTAGACAGTGTGCATATGCTGTGGGGAATATACACACATACATATGACCCACGATGTCTTCTTCAGCTCACTCATTACTGCTGCATTATTTCCCCGGTAAAACTCATTCATCCAAGCTAGTGATCATCTATCTAAGACTTGGTTCCAAACCTCTCCGAATAGTTGCTGGGTAGCAAACAAAACTTCCTTTGAACACGTGGGATGGTTGCGTGGTGCCAACTAATGGCGGAGCTCCGAAGTTGTGTCCAAAGAGACTTTAATGTCCTCTGAGCAAAGGCCAGAACGCAGTGACTCGACAGCTTCAGCTTGCAGTCCAAAGTTACTCGGCGGAGTGGTGTTTGGATTGGAAGAGGGCTGATGATCCATGTTGCCTTGGGATAGACACTACGTTACATGGGTTTCGAGATGTGATGCATGCTTACCTGTTACTGCGAGACTCAGCGGTGTGAATGTGGCGTCTGCAGCTGTGACAGAGAGAGGTCGGAGGCGATTGGACTGGGGACCGAGGCATGTGGTGGTGATGGTCGAAGGAGGCAATGATAACATTGCAGTACTGGCCGTGGTTACTTTGGTGGTGGCTCGTTCAGTGATGAACCAGAGAGAGGGTGACAAAAGTGATGATGATGATGATGATGATGTTGTTAAGAGAATACATACCGTGGGATGATCACTCTACTAACTAAGTTAGCATCGGACCTAAATATATCAGTCCACATGTGGCATTCGAATCATCTTTTTAGAGATCACAGACAACAAGACAGGATAATAACCTTATATTTGTATTCTCATGTAATGATGTAAATAAATCCCCTTATTACCTTGGGCTCATGCTTGCATGATTACTATTCATTAGCATGAAATAACAATATCGTTCCAAAGATCTTGGAACAACAAGATGTCCAATAAAATGCATTGTGTTCTTTGCAATTTTGCTAACAAAAATTCAATTGTCAAAAGAACCAAGTAAATACACAGTTCACTCATCTGCTATTCTATGTGTCAGTACTTCTCTTGTCCCATCTGACTCCTCCAATGCTTTGAGTCCTCTTGTATTATTGCATTTCTCTGGTGATAGCCAATGATAAAGTCACAGTACCATTTTCTTGACATTATTTATTGGGCAATCGATGGTGAAAAGGACATCCTTTGAAATAGACAGATCACCACGAATTAACATGAAATGTTCGTATATGATAGATAGATAGATAAATAAAATTAATGACGGTAAAAGATTAATGTACGTGTTTCTTAGTGTACTTGTGGACAATGTCTTAGGATTCCCTTTTCCCCATGCAAGTGCAGCCAAAAGAGAAGATAGCAACAAAAAAGTTTGACCTTAACCAACAACTCTGGAACTTTGTGTGACAAGAAACTGGACGCATTGCCAAGATCCAAATTACAGTGAAGTTTTCCTGTTCTGTCTGTCTCTTTGATATCAATTTTTGTTTTGTTTTTCTTAATATCAATTGATGTACCGACAGTCCAAGACAATATGATCCGTCGATTTCAACGCATGTGAATCGTAGAATACGACGGCACGATGGGGTTGACTACAGGACATTCCACGAATCGACGTGACATGTAGATGACCGGTCCTATTTGGACCCGAGATGTGTTGCTAAGATGGATTTGGGATCGATCACACCGTGTCGGGCTCACTCGGACTAAAAAATCGATGACGTCCTTCGGGTTCGAGTTCGACCACAGTAATTCGCGCTTGGCGTCCGTCATTCGGTCTGCAGCCGTGCGAATGAATGATGGGCAAAGCAACAAAATGTATCGACATCGGGATCCCCACCCACCATAGAGAGACAGGCGGGTAGCAATTAAGGGCAGCACATGTTGGTGGCAAAGGCAAAATGTACAGTTCACCCCCCCCGTCGCTGCTTCTCCTTCCATTCCCTCGCCCTCGCATCCGTGTATTGCTCTCGAGCCTCAGCAACATGTGCATTAATTAGATGGGCGGATCTGAAGGCCCATTCCTCGAGGATCATGTGTATCACATCACCAAGGCTGGGTTCGGACCAACCGAGATTGGATGGACTTCTACCTGACCACATTATGGTGGGTTATTAGGTCGCGGCCAATTTGAAATAGCTTCGGGTCAAGCTGACTTCGAGTCGAATCAATTGCGGGTTGAGCTTAATCGGTCGTAACGATGCTCAGATCGAGTTTATGCTACTAGACAACCGGGCTTTGGCAGTTGCGTTCTCACGGCGACCGAGCCCACCTCCTGCGGAGGCGTGACCACTGTCACTGAGAGCCAATCCAGACCGATGCAGTGTGCAGTTCCCCTCTCCCTTCCTTTCCCGGAGTCCCATCTCTGTTGGCTTCTACTTCCTCCGTTCTAGGGTTTCCCTGCGTCTTCTCTTGCTTCCCCTTCTCTTCTCCTTCCGAACCCTTCTCGATCGAAGAAGACAGAACACAATCTGTCGGCCTCCGATGGCGTACGTCGACCACGCCTTCTCCATCTCCGACGAGGACATCATGATGGGCGACTCCAGCCACGACATCCAGAACCGTCCGCCCGTCAAGGAGATCGCCTTCGCGGTGTCCCTCCTCGTCTTCGGCTCCCTCGCAATCGTCGTCGGTTCCGTCATGGCCGCCAACCGCGTCGGCGGCGATCGAGCCCATGGTAACTAGTTTCTCTCTCGGATTTTCGTGAACGACTATTTAGGGTTTCTTTTTCCCCTTCTATCAATTTAATATTTCGGTGGTTTTGAATGGATTAGGGATTTTCTTTGCGGTCTTGGGGTCGGTGTTGTTCCTGCCGGGTTTCTACTACACGAGGATAGCTTATTATGCATATAAGGGGTACAAAGGCTTCTCCTTTGACAATATTCCCCCGGTCTGAGGGCGGTTTCAAATTTTCCATGATGCGTTTTTCGGCTTTCCAGTGCCTCTGCTGTATAGATTTGTTTGGTGAGACTTCTCCTAGGTTTTTTTTTTAATGTCTTGATCCTTTGTTCTTCTTGGACAACTTGCTATGTATACATGCTATTGAGTTATGATGGTTGTGTTATTGAAATACCGTGTAGCTTGTTAGGTTTTTGAGTTGGTCAGACGATTACTGGATTGATAAAACTGGATCAAGCTTTTTAAGGTCTTTGTCGATAAGTAGAAAGAAAAGGGTGATCGTTCTTCTTTTAGCGTGAAATCAACTATAAACTATAGAGTACAAATATGCGTCACAAACTGTTGTTAGATCTGACTTGGATTTTGTTCAATCATGCTATAAGATATCTTTATTCACGATTTGTCTCTTGAGAATCCTTCTCAAGTTATCTTGCAATCTACAATTGACTTGATTTTTTATTGTCAATTAATTTGCATCATTTGAATGTTCTTAGAAACAAAATATAGGATAAGCCCACCCGGTGACTGAATAGATATGTTCCTGAAAGAAGCCCCAACTCGAGAAACCACAGTAGATCCTTGGCAGGAAAAAAATTTTGACGAAGAACTCAGCCTATTTTTAACGAATATATCTGGCTGAATTTCAAGTTCCTGAGAAGTACAGAAGCAATATAAAATGAAAGTTATCAGGTTGCATGAGACTCCATATTCTTGAGCATCATTAGTGCATACTCGATACGCCTATAATTGTTGTACTGCAAAACCTAATCTCTTCTTGTTACAAGTGGCATTTGCTGGAGGGAGCAAAACATTTCTTCATACTTTTTTCTGTGCCACACATTGTTTCGATGCTTCAAGTTCAATCTTATTTTCTAGTAATGCACTCAATTATTCTGGTGGTTTCACTGTTAGCAGATTGTTGATTAATCGCTTTGATTCATTATTCTCTCAGCTGCCCAACTCAATGCTCTTGTTTTGTTCTTCTCATGGATCCCTTGACTTTGTAAAAATGTACATGTAACCAATTTGTTATTCAGAGTTCTAAAACATTCAATGCAACAAACGAATCTTCAAGTTCAGAGTTCAATAAAACCCTACATGTATTTGTTCCTTTCAATTAGGTCGTTTACACAAGACTTCTGTGTTTGGTTGGATCTAAAGTTTTCTTTGGTGAAGTTGCTGACAAAATAAGATGCCACGTACAAAATTTTAGGAATATATTGTAATTTCAACTGATGATTCTCCAACAAAATGACCCCAATTCGACCATTTCTTACACCTACCACCATGCTAAGTTGTTACTAGGCCACCTTATTGTTCACCAATATCTCTTTATAACTGTAATTCCAAAGAGATGTGTCTTCCATCCACGCCAATCTAGATGATAACAAGGCACATGCACCCCAGATAATTATAAGAAACTTTGGAGTATTGTTTCGAGGTATTCCACCCTCCACTATCCTTTCAGAAGATATTATAATCGGCATATGTTACTGCACAACTGCATGTAATTCTTAATCAAGTATTGATTATATCTTTCCACAAATCAATGGGATTTGTCTCTGGGATCTTCTCTTTGGAAATCCATGCTTTTATTTTGACTATAGTAGTCAAGCCAATGAATGGTTTCCTGGTTCTATCTATACCAGGAGGAGGCAACCATGATTTTGAGCTTGTTGTATTAGTTCCTAGATTAGACTAATAACTCCTCATATAGCAACATTTAGTATAGATTGAGAAAGATGCAAATCAGTTCTCTTTAGAAAATTATCAGGTGGTAAACTTTTGAGTGAACTTGAAGTTAGTGCTTGTGTCACTTTCTAGGAGTTGAGCTCTTCAGATTTCCAACCTGTACATAATTGAATTTTTTTTTCCTAGTAATTTTGTATTACCGTACCATTCATTAGCTATCCTTGCTCTGTATTTTTCTCAAAGTACTCCAATATTTGCTTTATACATTTGGCGATGTGCAGAAAGTTTATCATGTGGTAGCTATTCTTGCTTTTAAATCAGAGGGGCATTGTGGTTCTTTAGAAAAGCTACATTGCTCATGGCAAGGATGCAAATTTAGATTGTTGTTCTCACATTTGAATCAGTATTGGTTCTGCTGATCCTGCAGGCTTGCTGATAAAAATTTGCATACTTTTTTCAATTCAAACCGTAAACCTTATTTGATGACCACACCTTCATGGGCTTTTTCTCTTGTTTTACCACATCAAAATCATTATTTGTGTCTCATTGGTACTTACTATGTTTAAATTGCCTGCAAAATCTCACAATTAAAATTTTGGATAATAAAGACTAGCAACAAGGAAGGGAAGTGGTTTCTAGTTTGCCAGAGCAATTTTTTTCAGCTAAACAATGAATGTACTTGCAACAAAATAGAAATGGTGGCTCTGGAAGAATCTTAAGATGTCAAATGCAGATACTCAAAGTTGGTTGTGCCTAAAAACCATGTTGAACATTGCATACGTCAAGTTTGTGGGTGGATCATAATGAAATGGTGAGAGACATCTTCAGGGATCATGCTTGTTCTTTCTTGTGATAATTATGGAAGGAGGTTGCTTCAAAATTCCCAAGCTGTAATGGCTTATCTACCTTGTGGCATTGGCTTGCTTTGGATCATATATTAGTTGAATACTTCATTTGTTTGCTAATATAATATGTTCTTTCTTGCTATGATATTGCAATAATGTGTGCTTGGGGGAGGATTTGAGAATATCTTACCAGTTACCATGATGACTAAAAACCATCCTTGGAGATTATGTGAAGACAATTCTTTTTAATCATCTTAATCTCTTCAATGGTCACTGTGCCATTACCACAAACTACTATTTGATGAAGAACATTCTTGCTGGTGAAAAGATTAGAAGCTCAAGTTCGACTTGGTCTGGTCCCCGGTGATGTGGTTGTGGTTCCAAGCAACTCAAACGAGGAAAACCACTGATGTGTTCTTTTGAAGAGCTTTGTATGTGTAGAACTTAAATATCATTTCGTTGGTTCGAGTCCATTGGCTTTCAATGGGAGAAAAATAAAAGCAAAATTGTGGATGTTGGTATTTATTATATCTAACTGATTTGTCTCCATAATCTATTGTACACAAAGCAGCCGTACCAAACAGACCTCCCCTCAGCAAGACGAGACAAGTCTTCCATTAACGTTAACAAAGAGCGGAGAAGCCAAGCCTATTTATTGTACATGCCGAAGTCACGGAAGCTGAAACGCTTCGGTCGACGCCACCAACCAAAGAGCTAAACCAGAGAAGGTAAACAACTCCCAAGTGCTCTGACGAGATCGCAGCGCTCGCAGTCCCGGACGGTGCCCCTAAGAAACCAAGAACGGGAGAGAAATCGATGTCCATGAGCTCCATCGACGTGGCTGCAGGCCCAAGGAAACAAAAACTGGCCGGCCATGGAGGCAAGGAGCAGGTGGCGGGCGAGCAAGGCGGTCGACGAGGGTAGCCGCCCTCTCTCAGCGGCGTCGCAGACGTGGCGGCCAGGAGGAGCTAGATGAAAGCGGTGGTGGGGGCGTTCGATACCGTTGATCTCGTTGCAGAGCATCGGAGGGAGCCCGTTGACTGACGTAAACCATGCCCGTGTGGACGCCGCGTGCACTTATTCGCGGGTGTAGACGACGCCGCTTTCTTTGCTAATAGGAATGGGACCCACTCGGATATCACTAAGATTTAAACTTATCCCAGTCCTTTTATGTCCACAATAAGATGTATAATACTGTCTGTGCACACAGGCCTTTCTTTTCATTCTCTTTTCACTTTAATATCACCCACACAATGGAACCTTTCGTCGTACAATATCTCATAGTGACAGGCAAATCTAAATACATAATGTGGGATTTAGCGGGAACACTTTAGCAGCGAGAGGAACTTAATTTCGCCTACATGCACGATAGTATGGTGGCTATGGTTAGAAAGGTGACGTTTGACCGCCATCGCGCACCCTATATAAGAGCTTCGCCCGGGTGACGATACCACCCTTTAAAGAAAGACACGGGCAGAAAGAGCAGAGGAGGAGAGGAGGGTGCGTGGCGATCAGATCAGCGGAGGAGGAGAACCGGCAGGCGGGAGGTCCTGGTGCTGCGGCGGACGGGAGGAGGAGCGAAGGTGATGGCTTGGTGGAACAAGAAGGTGGTGTTCCCGGTGAAGCGCGCCTGGGTGGCCGCCACCGCCCGGGTGAAGTCCCGGAAGCACGGTAAAGTTGATCTTCCTATCGCTCTGTTCATGGTTTACTGAACTCAGCTCTAGCCTTGTGATACTTCTCTCCCTCTGAGTGACAAATATGGTTATATATTCAGATTGAATAGCAGATGGAAGCCACCATTTAGGATAGCTTGACATCTTTTGTTTCTCATTCTAAGAACAAAAAAGTCGGAGGAGATGGCAGAAGATTCTGCTGCATGCATGGGCAACTGCAAAGTGTGTGAAGGTGGCCGTATCGGAGGGTGCATGAAGGTTCAGGCTGTGGGCAGGCCACTTTGTGCTCCTTTAGATTATGACCATGGCTTTTGGGCATCTCACGTACCCATGCTTTTAGATTGTGGACCACTCGACATTTGTGCGTGAGAGAGAGAGAGAGAGAGAGAGAGAGAGAGAGAGAGAGAGAGAGGAGGAGGAGGAGGAGGTTTCCTTTTACCATTTTTCCTATGCATGAATCCTTCTCATGCCTCAATTATCGCCTGGATATGCTGTCCCCACTCGGACATGTCGTCTTTGACTGCTTTACGGTGCCTCGTGACCGTAAGCAGACAACGGAGTCGATGAACAGCATGCATGCGTCTTACCAAAGAAGAATACCTTCGTAGGGGTGTGAATCCATCAAACTCTGGTTTCGACTGCAGGTGATGGAATCCTGAAGCTCCGCGACGACGTCCAAATGTGTGGCTACCAAGATGTGCAGGTGATGTGGGAGATGGTGAGGAGGTCGGAGACGGAGGTGTCGCAGGCCAGCAAGCGACACAAGCGCCAGTTCTGGAGGCCATCGGCCTGCTCTTCACGAACATCCGCTTGTGATGATCCGACGGAGTCTTCTCATCACCATTGAAGAAACACACGTCTATTTATCGTCGGCTCTCCCCATCTTGTGGTTCTAATGTACATTATATTGCCTTCAAGAACCTCTTCCTCGGTTGACGGTGGTGGATCATCTTATGTGCTCGCTCTGTTTTGGATTTGTCACAGCCATTATTGCTTCTCGATGCAATCACTTGAAACAACTCGATCGGCCCAATCTTTTTTGCTCGCTCCATCGTCGGAGCTCTTTCGAGTCAAGATTGGGCTCGAGTTGCCTTCGAAATGGCCCATACATCCAAACCTTAGTTCGCATAGATATAGATTCGAACAGTAATATTTCCTCCCCATGGGATTGACGATCAAAATAATGATATCAATTCTTATCCATCCACGTTTCGATGCTGAGATCATTTGATGTTGATGGAATCTGTAAAGATGCATTCCGACCAGTCTGCGTGCTTGTAGCTATTGATCAAATTACTCGGGTCACAAAGAAGCCATCAACTGCTACTGCTACTGCTACTGCAGCAGCATCGTTCATGAGATAAGGAATCAATCATACGTTCTCACAGGTCCATTCCGACTCGTTAACATCGGCAACTTGGCGAGAGGGACAACGAAGCCATCGACATGGCGATGTTGATGTATTGATGCCGACAAACGAAACGGGGACAGAGGAAGCATCAGATAAATCCTTTGCGTCCGGCAAGCTGAGATGAAGATGATGATGCTGTATCCACTGGCTGCGTGTCCTTCATGGAGCACGAGCACGAGCACGAGCACGAGCACTTTTGGTGGTGGACAACAACAACTGCTCGCCACAGTTTTGAGTGTCTGTGATTTTATTTGGGAAGAAGATGAGTCTGAGGCCACCAACAGAGAGCAACTCTGGAGGAGGATAAAGAAAGGGAAGGTAGAAGACGGCGCATGCCTTCCAACCACAGACACCAACCTGTGGGCACCACAAACATGATTAGTGCACGTCTTCTAGCCACGGTAAGGCAGTGTATTATTATTCTACTTGGGCAATGCCTAAAAGAAAGGTATATCGAGCTGGATCGAAGCTAATGGTTTCTTCAAGTTCATGGTCGCTTCACGAGAACAGAGTCGTGAAGGGTCTGCAAGCCAACATCCACTGTTCCATCTTCTCCGGCACTTAATTCTACCACGAAACCAATGTGAGGTTGTGCAATCGGCACGTCATGGCTCACACACACGCATATTTCCAGGAAAAGAAAAACAAAAAAAAACGGTTTTTGGAACGGGGAATAACCAGAGTAAATGTTAGGTCTTTTGGATTCGGTGAATCGAGGGAGGCAAAGGAGGTGAGGATTCGGCTTGATCGACGGGGAACCGCTGCATGTCCCTTTATTTTGGGATCATGGGTCGGACCCCGTCGATAGGATCAGCGGAGGAGGAGATACAGCAGTTCCTCATCAAACGCCAATCGGCATCCGGTCACCGTCCGATCCGGTCTTCGCGCGCCATGGGTCGGACCCCGACGGCCGAGATCCGGTCTCGATGCCGAACCGGGAGGCGTTCGGCCGGCTCTTTGACCACTGTTCCTTTCTGGTGCCCATCGGCTGGTTTGTCTTTGGGTATTAAAGCTTCGCTCCCCGCCGTGTCTCAACTCGATGCCGAACGATTTCTTCGGTCGCCGAGGAAAACACGAGGTTCTCTTTCTCTTCTTCCCTCTTTAGGTTCTCAAATTTGTAAACGATCAAGTTCTTGCGATAAAGCTACGATCTTGTCCTCCCAACTAGAGAAAGAATTGATCATCTTGAAGCATAAGAAGTTGTCTGTTTTTTGGGGTTTTGAGCGTCTTCTCGGCCAAGAAGGGCGGATTGTTGTTGCTTCTTGTGTTTTCATGGATTGGCGTGTGCTCATGCAAGCTTTTATTTGCTTTAATCTCCTTTATACCCAGGAGTTTTGCCTTCTGTGATAATCAATTGGTTCTTGGTTATCGGTGTATCTGCCTGATATCTGTATCTCGATTCTTGGATATCTTTTAGTTGCCGTAGCAATTTTTTCTTGCGTTTGTTGCTGCTTTTGGTGAAACTTGAATCTTCTGTTCTGCGCTTGTTGGTCGTGATGAATTTGGATTAGATGGAAGATGAAGATGCTCCTTTTCGGGTCGAAGAAGAACAGAACGATTCCTTTGAACGCCAAGATAGAAAGATCTATCCACGATGGCCTTTGGGTTCTAATTCTGCTCTTTTGTTACCATCATCGTTTTTCTTCTTTTTTGATGTCCTGTTTGATATCTTTTACTAAAAGAATTGATTTGATGGTTGAATCTGAATCCTCGGAGCTGTGTTATGCTACTTGCTGATCTGTAGTTCCATCCATGTCCTTACCTGCTATATCTGTTTTGCTTATGGCCTTAAAACAACCATAGTGCATGCATTCTTTTGTCCCAATCATTGTTTATTGGGGAATATAATTTCTCTGGATTTTTGTTTATTATTAGCTCTACATATCAGAAATTTAATCTTTATTTATAGTCTTTTCATCAATTTCAGAAATTTTTTGAAGGTTCCTCCTTGCCAAATGGGCTCTGGAAGTCGTAAAGCAGGGCCCTATCTTCCCTAACTTTGCTATGGCATTGGTTATTAGTGAGTTGTTGATAGGCTGATATCTTGGTTACTTGGATTCCTTTGATCTTTTTTGAGTTAAAAGTTATTCTTTAGGTGACTACACTTGGTAAGAAAGGCTATAGCCATGATGACAATATGTTTCTTGGGGTAGTTTTTGTTCTTTTCTGCCTAGAAAATTTTCATTCCCATGTCATGCTGAGAATTTAATTTGTTACTCTTTATACAGCAAATCTGTGATGCTGATGGGTTAAAGTCGCTTTTTTGTTTTTTCGTTTCCTACAGGTGTTTTCGTTGTGGCATGGATGGTTCCAAGGGTAGAAGGACCGCTACCGGAATAAGTTTTTCCAGAGGTGGTTGCATTATTACTCTTAGAGAACAAAACTACCATGATAGAAGTATCCGATGCTGTAGCCGGTTGGGATGTAGTGCTAGTCTCTATGCCATGAAAGGCACCCAGGTAGGAAAACAGGACAGAGCTTCCTTCCACTCAGGACCGTGTCAATCATTATCTTCTAATGGTTTTAGAAAGCCTCAACGAGGACAAAGATCCAGTTGTTCTCGTGAAGAAGCAAATGTTGCAGAAAGCCGTATTACCCGAAGAGATAGTGATAAACCCAAAAGTGGTAGAAGATTCACAGGTATAAAAGATTCAGACTCCAACCGAAGAGTAGAGAATAAAAAAGACTTGCACTCTGTCCCTTTAAGTCCATTAGTTGGATCTGCAAAGCTTCGCTGCTCATCAGATAGTGCAACTGGAGGAGGGGGGTCCAGCAGGATGAAATTGAGATCAATAACATCTAAGGAAGCCGCTAGACAGCCTAGATATCGTTATATAGAAAATTCGAGTGCATCTGGTAGCACCAGCATGACTCATGGGGATGCTTCACATGATATGGCATCCAGGTCAGAGGTCTTTGGTGTGGAAAATCCTAGAGGAACAGACATATCCAACGTTCTTGCACCAGAGTGTAGCTCTGCTGATTCCAGAAGTAGCAGAGCAGATAATAATTTAAGAATGAGATCCCTCAAAAGGGGAAGTTCATCTTTCAGAGGCAGAGGCCGAATCCCATCCTCAAATGGATCAAATCCAGGTACTTCAGACCTGAGTGTCTCTCTTCCGGAGCATTTAATATCTTATCAAGCTACAAGAGGATCCAGAAACCAATCTACCAATAAGGTTGTTGTCTCAGTCAGAACAAGGCAGCCACCTAGGGGGGGTGATACTAGAATAAGACCAGTAGGACAAGTAGATGAGTCCATTTTGGCACCGATGCCTCTAACTGTTACCCGACAGTCACAATGTGGATCAGGAGCTATTCCTCAAAGTTCATCGGGATCATCCGCAGATTTTCATCGTTTTTACCAGAATATACATGGAGATCCTGGAACCAGCATTCAGATTGCTCCTAGGAGACAAATTCATGAATCTGCAGCCAATCGCCTGCATATATTTGATGCTCTTTCACAAGATAGAGATGGCTATCCACACTTAAACATGGAAGGAGTTGCTGAGGTATTATTGACTTCTATATCGTAATGCTTCTCCTTTATAAACTTAGTCTACATAATTTATACATTGAACACTGGGTGCGTACAGTTGCAATGCAAGCAATGAGTGGAACAAGCAAAATCCTTTTGGGCATTATGATGTTTAAATGCAGCTGTTTCTTTTCATCTCAGTTTCTTCTTCTTAATTTATTTTGGACCACAAAATATTTTATTTGAGGATGTACTTAGTTTCTTCTGTTTTCTTTTTATGGTTTTTTGAAAATGCCTGGTGTAGAATTACCTCTAATGATCTGAAAGTTACTCAGATGTCTTTTGACATGCAGGTGTTATTGGCACTTGAGAGGATTGAACAAGATGAAGGGTTAACACACGAGGTTGTTATCTGCGTTCAGCTCCACAGATAGCCTGTTTTTAATTATAAAAGCTATTTTATAAATCCAAAAAAGCATGAAAAATCAAATTGGACTCTCTGGCGAAGTATTTATTTTATTCTTATTATATTATGCCATTAACAGTAGTGACATTATCCTTGCAGCAATTATTGGCCCTTGGCAATCATTTATCTTTGGATAGCCGAAGTTTCCATGACCAGTACAGAGACATGAGAATGGACATAGATAATATGTCATATGAGGTTTGTTCTACCTTTGAGCCATGTGTAGTATCATGAAACTCGTTGATGAATATTTTCTTGAGTTCTCATCGACGGAAGAGAAATTTTTTTGAACTTTCATCCATAAGTCCTAAATATGTTTAATGTTGGGTGTTCATGATTCAAATTACAGTGGTTTGGTGATTCCTTTGGGAGTAACTATTATGAGAATGTCATTCATTCTTCTGTTGTATCTGCATTTCTTTGCTAGTACCAAAGTGACTCAAATGAAAAAGTTGCTCAAACAAAGTGTGATCCACTAGTTCTTTACATTGCACCGATAGTACTCTCTTATCTGCAATCAACAACAAGATGGTTTATTGCACTAGATTAATTAAAATGTAGCTGTTTAAGGTCAAGCAGCTCCATATTTTTAGTGTCAGCTCATCTGTGATAAAAATTAAAGCAGTTAGTGGCCCAGAAATATCATTGTTTTCCATTCTTATTAGTCTCCATTTTTCTGGGAATTTTTGAGGTATCAGAGTTTGTTATGAATTTACAGCCAAGCATATCTAGTAACTCTACTTCCTTGAGCAGGACTTGTTAGCCCTGGAAGAGAAAATGGGTACTGTGAGCACCGCTCTCACAGAGGAAGCTTTGTCAAGGTGCTTGAAGAGAAGTCCCTACATGTCTGCCTCTTTGATCTCCGGGATCTCTGGACGTGACGAGGATGAAGTCAAATGCAGCATCTGCCAGGTACAGTCCTCTTGGCCAGACTTTCAAGATAGTTCATATCGAATTTTATTTGCACCATCAAAATCGTTTTTTTGCCACGGAATGCACAATCGCTTGCTCTTGATCTTTTCGTTTCTCGTCGTAGACAAGACACTTGTTTTTCTACAGTCCGGTAATACCATTACAAGAATAAGCTGTAGAGTTCTAATTATTAGATCCATATTTTTACTCGAGAGTTACGAGTATTTAAATTTTTATTTATAATTTTTAAGTAAGATATTTCTTTATCCCTTCTCGTACTATTGACACTAGATGGAATTTTGTGGCTCTCCAATACGTTATATCCATCTCTGCCACAGCAATGAATCAAACTGAAATCCTACGTTTTCCCAGGAGGAATTTGTTATGGAAGACGAGGTGGGGGAGTTGGTGTGCAAGCATACGTACCATGCAGCATGCATCCGCCGATGGCTTCAGCTAAAGAACTGGTGCCCTATCTGCAAAGCCTCCCTCCTGTAATAAAGCCTGCCCTCAAGAAAAGATGTGGTATTTATACTTATGCATTGGCCACCGAAAGCTTGCATTTCTTAGCTTTCAATGGGAACACAATAAACCTTGTGTGTGTGTGTGTGTTATGATGGCCTTCTTCACGAATGCGTTCCTTTCTTGGTTGACTCATATTTACCGAAACATAGTAATATTGCAACTCTCTTTTTTTATAATACAAGTCTTTGTGTCATTGGGACTGCTCATTACAAAGGCTAATATCAAATTCTCTCAATATAAAATTTTCATGAGTCACTCAAACAAATACCGGATATTTTCTTCCATAACAAAGCTTATTTTTCGTGAAAGAAATGTAATGACGTGACGATAAAGAACATGTATCCCTCTTTTGTGGTCAAATGGAGCACGATCCTTAAGCCTCTGCCCACCTCGATCTTTGAGAAGGTTTAACAAACTAGTCACGAAGTGTATTAATCCACGATGGTGAGACTCATTTTCTCGATTGTCTGTTTGGGTCACCTAACGCAAGTAATCATGATTTCGGAAAAATTTACACATCCAATTGCATATGGTATTAATCATAGGCAATGTAGTTCAATTCACCTTTTCAAACGCCTAGAACAAGGGATAATTCCTTGCTCATCCTAGATAGGCTCGGGGTCCTAATAAACAGTACTCTAGCAATCGTCCTTCCCTGATGCCATCCTCAAAGAGATGAGTTCATCAATCATCGATATAAATAAGTCTTTGGACAATGTAAAGGGCTCCCTTATGAGTCACTGATCGCACTATATCGATTATTTAGGTATAAAAATCAATCCCAAAGCTTAATGAAATAAGCATCTTTACACTGATCGCTTATCCAGGCCATCGACGAGACTAAGGCGCATCTTAAGACAATACCAAATCAACGAATAAACATCGCCTCGGATTGTATCAACTCGTTTCTCGCTCTAATCTCACCCCTCGCAGGCCCCTGAATGAGCTTTTTTGGGAGTGAATCAACTACTCCACGATCTAACAGCATCCAGGCAATAACAAAACACAAGATGGCACATCTATTCCACAAACAGTATCGGATCGCAGTTAAAGATCCGCATCCGAGGCTATGCTTCGGATTCAGATTCGAATTCGGGTTTTGGAGCCCCGCCCCGTTGCCGTTTTCTAGCGAATGGAATAAAGAGAGAGGAATAGGGAATCCGACCCGTTTAGCATTTCCAAGGGCCTATTATACCGACACTGCGCACGCCGACGATTCCATCGCTTCCCGTCCCCTTCTGCCTCTCCCTCGCGAGTCGGGCTTCTTAGGGTTTGGGTCCTCGGAACTACTTCTTCGGTGGCCTGATCTATTCCACTACGATAGCAATCTCCCCAGAGGACACGGTTAGGTTTTTCTTGCTCTATTGGGATTTCGATCTATTATGATCTCTTTTTTCGCATCTTTTGTGGAATTTCTAGTTAATTGCTTGACTTAGGTCCTCTCGTTTCGTCCGGATGATTCGATGATGATGAATAACGATGATAATTGTTTAGGGTTTGGGTTTTCTTGCGCTTGTGATTGTGGGTTCCGGGATCATTTAAGTCGGAATGAGTTAATTTGGGTTGGCGCTATATCTGTTGCACGGATTTTCCGGCAACTTGGTTCTGTTTGTTATAAAAGAGTCAATTTTGCACTCATCGGAGTTAACAACCACATCTTGTCTTTATTGACAAGTTTTTTGTCATTTGATAACCAAGCTGGTCTTGGAACCGAGGAGCTGAGGGGTTCTTTTGATGCTGCGAATTAGGCTTGTGATCGTGTTTTCTGTTAATAGAAGGCCTATCATCACAAGATGTGTGACGTTTGGCTTATACTTGGATAGTTAATAGAATGGGTAATTCTAACCTATACATATGCATTCATTATAGCAAGGTATAATAATTATTAATTTGTTGATTTTTTTTATTGTGCATTCCACTTCTCTCTTCTGTAGTTTTTTTTTTTTTTTTTTTTCACTTGCACCGACCTTCATTGATTTATGAAAACTAGTAGAAAGGACTAATGCAATTATAATTTAATGCTAGCTTCTTTTTGTTTAAATAAAAATATTCTTACCAAACTATGGAGATAGCTACAGTTATGGTTGTTGTGCAAGACCCCTCAGCTAAACTTACGCTGTTGAATCTTTTACCAGTATAGTCCTATTTAACTCTTAATAACCTAAAGTGGGTAGGTTATAGTGAGGGATTCAACACACACATTACAATGTATGTGATCTAAGCTTACATGGAGGAAAAAGGGACCTCAGTCAATTGTCTTCAGTTGATACATCGTAATGCTGACTCCACCTGTCTCGATATGTCCAATGTGCATATGTTTGTGTTGCATTGTCACAGTAATTTAAAAAACACTAGGCGTTAAAAGCATCAAGGTCCAAAAACGCCCAAGGCGCTCGCCCAAGCGAAGCGAGACGCTAAAATATAAAAATATATGAATAATGAATAAATATAATTATTTTAAATAAAAATATGATATTAAATTAAAAAATCTTACAATATCACAATAACAAAAAAATTCTTAAAATTCAAAACAATAACAATAATTTCAAATAAATAAAAATTAGCAGTATTAAAATCAAAATAATATATTATTAATCTAATAAATAAAAAAATATTGTTACTAGTATACAATTAATAGATACTGTTAATATACTATTAACAGTATACTATTGAGTCAATGTGAGAAGAGATAGCAGCAAGCGGTGATAGTGGCAACGGTAGTAGTGAGAACTGGCAGCGGGAGCGGGAGCGGTGCGCAACGACAGTGGCAGCGGCAGCGAGCAGCGGGAGCGAGAGCGACGAGCAGTGATAGTGGCAACGACAGCGATAGCGGGAGCGGCGAGCGACGATAGTGGCAGCGGTAGTAGCGAGCAGCTGCAGCAGTAGTGGTAGCAGCGAGCAGTGGCAGCGGTCGCAGCAAACAGCGGAAGCGGCGAGCGGCGGCAGCGACGAGCAAGGTTAGGGTTGGGGAAGTCGCGAGAGGGATGTTGGGAGGCTAATATCGATGCTTTAGTTGGTTCAATTGAACTAACTGAAGTATCGGAGACCAAACCAAACGTAAAACACTGGTTCGGTTGCCTGGTTTAACTCGGGCGCTCACCCAAACCACTCGGCGCCTGGGCTCGAGCGAGCGCCTGGACATGAAGCGAGGCGCTCGGGCCTCGCCTCGCCCGAGCGCCTATTGAAATCACTGCATTGTTGTAGGAATATGGACTAGCTAACAGTTGTTTTGTTTCACAAAGATGTTTGCATAGTCGCATGAAATAGTTTGCCTTACGCTGTACCAAATTTGTTCATTTGTGGTCCCACCCATTACTTGGTGTTTGAAGTTACAAATAATGTTGCATGATATTCTCCTTCCATGCATAAATGTGAGTTTATGGCATCACTGAAGTTCAGATGAATGGACGTTGACTGTTATGATGAAAGTTTTGAGAAAGATGATGTTGTTAAGATGTGTAAGCTCCTGCTGAAATTAGTTAGGTCTTTGTTGGAAATAGAAGCCTTGACAGAAGAAAGTTGATGATAGCCAACTTTTCGGTATTCTATGGTTGAAGCAGTCTTATTGGCATCAGTGATCAGATGTACTAGATGGGCTTGTCCTGTGCATGAGTGAAACTTGCATAGTAAAAGTGGAGAAAAAGACTGAACATCTAGGATAGCATATGTGGAAGATTGTTGGCATCGAGGAAACTTGCTTAGTTAAGAAACGTGACTCTGATTTTGACGAGAATGTCAATTGAGCATAATTAACATAGCTGGTTAAAAGGTTCTGGTCACTTTTCTCGCTTTTGTCTGTATAATAATAAGCAATTATGCACAACTTCCATGATCTCCGTGTTAACCCAGTATATATATATATATATATATATATATATATATATATGCATTACCTGAAAATGGTGCATTATCATCAATCGACATGCAGGAGTTTATGGTCATACCCTAGCAAGATCATTATCTTCTTCATCAGTAGTTTTCTTTATACAGGAAGAAGACTGCCATGACTTCAGAAACCTCTCTTGAAAGCGAGAAAAAGATTTATCTGACCTTAGAGGATACACAGTCTAACACTAACTGGGACGATATTGTTTGCCCTATCTGTTTGGATGTTCCACACAATGCAGTGCTACTTCACTGCAGTTCATATGATCGAGGGTGTAGGGCATTCATGTGCGACACTGATGATTATCACTCCAACTGTGTTGACCGATATAAACGTGCACATGGTTTGCCTACCATCACAACGGTCTCCTCAACTACAACTGGGACACCCACTCAAAGCATTCGAGTACTTCCTTTAGGTTCTGGAAGCAGCCCTACCTGCCCGTTGTGTCGAGGGAATGTGACAGGGTTGGTTGTAGTTGATGAGGTCCGCGCATACCTTGACATAAAGAAGAGATGCTGCGAAGAGAAGCAATGTTTATATGTCGGCAACTACATGGAACTGCAATGGCATGCCAAACAAGAGCACCCTCATTCTCGGCCATCAAAAGTGGACCCAGATAGACAACAAGATTGGGAGAATTTTCAGCGCTCCTCAGAAATGATAGATGTCTTGAGTACTATTCACTCAGAAATGCCACATGGTGTTTTGTTTGGGGACTACATCATTGAGTATGGGGATGAGAGCAGTGATGAATTTGAGGATTTCCCTGGAGATGACGGCAATTGGTGGACCTCTTGTATTCTCTATCATGTCTTCGACAACTTCAGGTCAACAATAGATCGGCAGAGATTAAGAAATGAAGAGACAAGTAGAGTTCAAGCTAGATCATTCTATGATGCTCATATGGATGATGGTTCAACATCATCTGCTGACTTGCCAGAATACCATTTTGATGGAAGTGATGAGGAGTTTGGAGAAGCAGATGATGGAGCAGCATCCAGGGGAAGCCAGAGTCACCGCAGGTAGTTCAAAAATTCATCTCATCAGTGTTTCTCTATTTCAGACTTAAAATTTACTCTGATAGCAACATTCAATTCCTTCTGCTTGTTCAGCTATTTTCAGACATGAATTTAGATTGCACATGATGATATTGTTTTTCCTTGATTTTGATGACCAAGAAGAGCCGAGCATTATCATTACAAACAAAGGAAGGGAACATAAACCTCAATAGACATACTAAGGCTGCTTTTTTGTGTGTTGCAAGATATTTAAAAGCAGAAATTAACTAGATCCCATTACTTGTCAGAGCTGTCTGTACGAATGCCTCGATGGTTTCTGCAAAATCTCAAACTGGCATTTTGTTCATACAATTTTCTATCAGTTTATGGTAGATTTGCTTAAGACCTTTTTTTTTTCAGCATCTCGTCCATCTCTTGCAACACCACTGACATGATTTGCAGATTCATAAATTTGTATCACAAGTTTCTATTCATCTTTGGAAGCTATAGGCTGTACTACGAGAAGCTATAGGCTGTATCACAAGTTTCTATTCATGATTGGCAGTTGGTTTGTTGTCTGCGTTAATTATCCAGTCTGCTTGTTGGCGTCGGATTGCCCGGGGGCTAATGTTTCTTCCACATCATCCTGCAGCTACAGGAGGCGCAGGTCTCGATTCCAAGAACACTAGCGTGTTACCGACCGTAGTCTGTGGGAGGTGCCTAACCTTCGTCTCTTCATGGTTGTTGGCCAAAAAGTTCCACATGACTCGTGTTACCATTGTAGATGATTCCGTGCTGCTCGATGCTCCATGTTGCTGTTTGAAACAAAGCTTGGTTATAACAATCCTATTTGTTCTTTTTGTTGCCTGCCAAGTGTCTAATTCCTGTAAGAAAGACTCTGGTCATTCGATGCTTTTTATTTTTCTAGGTCACCGTTGTTCTCAAGTTTCTTTTACAGGACCGGTGGCCTGATAACAATAATAATAGTTATTATAACACGGTACGGTTGTACGCGGGAATTAGATTGTAGAGAGTTGCACTGATTCAAAAGTCAGATGGCAGTCATCCACTGAAGGGTGCAACAAAGGATGCCACCAGTAGCCATCAATGCCTGACTGACTTCATTATAATTCCCCAACCTGCCAAGTACTCAGTGATGCTAATGATTCCTATCCATTCTCCTCGCCCTCAAAAAAAAGGCACGCCCACGGCCTCGTCTGCTGACCGCGGCTCTCACCGTCGCAGAGCGACGATGGACCATTGCCCGGTACTTAGCGATCCGGAATGAAACTGTGCTAGTACGGAGAGGCCAGCCACGATGAAGGTAAACACCACCAGCTTGTTTCCTCCACGGAACAACAACATGAACATGACATACAGATAGAACAGTAATCTCGTACTCGAATCTAGCTCATTCAACTGAGCTGCTGATCATCGCATTCTTCAAACGTTGTTGGAAGACTAAGGTTTTGCATCCCAACAAAACGAGAACTATGCGGCCAATAATTATGGATATAGATATATATATTTATATATGTGTGTGTGTGTGTGGGGCGTACGTTTGTCCTTTGAAATGTGTCGAAAGATAGGTTCCTTAGGTGCAGAAAAGAAAGAAATATAAAGCTATTGTTTACAGCTGCACTGATGATGATATCACAGTGAAACGTCAGCAAAAGGACGAGCAATAAAGTAAAAGAAACATGACCAGGGGAGCTTTTGAGTCTCACGCTGAACCACCGAATGCACCATGTCGGCTTTCGCATTCTCGTATGCTGCGTGTAGCAGCCGTGGCACCTTATGTTCCTGTTCCCCTCCATCATTCCGTTCCATAAAGAGGAGCATGCAAGGCTGCCACACCATGCTTTGCGTCCTGGTGGTAATAGTAGGAGTCCGCTGCTGGTGTCCCGGTGGGCGCAGCACAAGGAAAATAAGCGCGACTATGCTCCTGATGCTGACTGCTACCACCCCTTGCTTGACCCACGCCGCTGCCAGCAGCAGCGAAGTCCACGGTACTGCCGGATCTGAACGATTCAAACACTGACGGCGGCTGGCTCCTCTGGTGCTGCTGCTGCTGATCCAGGGCAAGCAGGGGCAGGAATTCTTGGTGTTGCACCAACGCCAAGGGGTGTGATCCGGGATAGTAGGACGCCGGCGACGGCGGCTCCGGAACCCTCGAGGCCTTGCTCGACGCACCGCCCACCGGAAGGTCGCTGTTGAGGATGCGCTCCACGTCGTAGCGGCTCATGTCGAAGTTGGTCACCGCGTTGAGCCCCCGGAACTTGATCGCCGCTATGTCGTAGGCCTCTGCCGCTTCCTCCTGCGTGCCTGCACTCATCCATGTCATCCATCTCCACATCATGAGGGAACGATCGCTTTGATGATCGCGCACTTACTAAAAGTTCCCAGATACAGGTCTTTGTTGCCTGCGACTCGCCCTATCCTCGCCTGCCATCGCCCGTGTTGATGGTGTCTTGCAATTGTTCGGATTCTAGCATTAGTTTTACGGGATGAACAAACCTAATCAACCTTCTTTCTCCAAATATGATGAATCTGACCAACCTGGTGACTCCTCTGTACATGGAGGCTCCTCTGGAGAAGCCACTACTCCTCCTGCTCGACAAAGCAAAGCCGAAGCCGTATGTCACTTGAATCCCACACCACCATGAGAACGTACGTACGTCTGCATGGCGTTGGTACGTACGTGCCCATGATTCATTGATTGCTACTACGTTAGATATCTAGAAACAGAGACGGCCCAACCTTCTGAGTGCCGCAACGAACTCCAGTCTCGTCATGTTCTTCATCTCCTGCAACTCCTCCTGGTAGTCCGACACCTACATGTAAGTACGCATACATAAGGTGTGGTGGTATATGTAAGACAAAGATGGCCCCCATGATCACCTACCGGGAAGTTGGTGGTGGTGTTGGGACCCCAGTATTTGAGCGCCGCCAAGTCGTACGCCGTGGCCGCCTTCTCCTCCTTGTCATACCCTCCTACATGTTATTGTTACGAACAGATGAAATGGTGATGTAATGTTAATTTGCTCTACCTATTTGGCCGTGATGGGGACGAGAAGAACTCACCGAGGTAGACTGCGGCATGCAGAAAAAGACAAGTCCATCTTCCAGTGAAAACATGACACGTGCAAGAAAAGAAAATAGAGAGAGACAAAGAGTGAGTGAAGAAGAGATTTATGGCAAAATAGAATGGAGAAAATTTAGGCGGCGGCGAGAGCTCAGGCGCACCTTGACGGCCTTTCCGGTTTTGACCTTCCCGGCGGCAGCTGTTGTCCCACAGGTGAGCTTCGTACCTCCCCGTCCACCTATGCCTTACCCAAAATGCCTCCATGTTAGCCAAAACTACGCTCCCGAGTTGCGGCTGCTCGCATCCATGCAAGCCAAGCATCCAGCTTGCATGATTTCGGAGCCATGCTAAATGGCACTACGCTATTGGCATTGAAGTACCTCGTGACGCCACGGTAGATGGACGTCCTCTGGCCGAACGTGTCCATCACCTTCTTCGGGTCCGCCACGGCTAAGGAGGTGGACTCTGGCTGCTCTGCTGGAGAAGCCCGTAGGATTCCAGCGGCGATGCTCCTCAAGTCCGAGTCATAACCGCCAACAAATTGTTCTCCAAGTGGATGATCTCCGGGGCTGCTGAGGAACTCCTCCAGCTTCGGCGCCTCCGCAGCCACAGTCTTCATGTCCACACAGTCGTTGCCACCCTCGTCTCCACCTGAATCCGAGACGAGTTCAACACAAAACGAAAATAACAGCTTAGATCAGCAAGGCCGCAAAGTGTCGTACTAGCAATCACAAGAAACAGTGAAAGAAAGAGAGAAGCAGGGTGTTGGGATAAGAGACCATGGAGAGCAGAGGCAGAGAAGGCTTGGAAGAGAGCAGGGTGTTGGGAGAGGGAGAAGGCGAGCCAGGGTTGAGAAGTGTCCATTCTTCGTTATTAGGAAAGTGCAGTGGCTATTCACGGTTCAGATATAAAGAAAAAGAAGGTACTCGGAGAAACACAGATTCAAAAGGAGCAATACGGAAGGAAGACCAAAAGGAGAGAGACGAGAGAGAGAGAGAGAGGGGGGGATCACGAAACCCGAGGTTCCTTTAATATACGATGCTACGCTGGTGTTGTAATCCTGACATAAAAATAGGGAGGATCGAGTATGAGTGGGATAAGGGTGGGGCAAGTGGAGACTTTTCACGCGCCGTATGGGCGGCGTTCTTGACCAAACGTGAGAAGCGGAGGAATCAGAGGATGTGATGTTCCTTCAGAGCTCTCTTATGTCCTTCAGCTTCGTTGCAGACGGCCACAGTGTGATGACAGGTCGGGGATTGCAATCATGGAATCAGGATAGCGTTCGGAGATCGGTGGGGGGAGGTAACGATGCGTTGTATGTATGGAGTCGGGGGAGCATGTGGAGAGGTATGGCGACACGACCGGCCATGCCGAGTGGAGTAAACAAGAGGGAAATGCCTGACACGTGACAGACGATCAGGATATAGATAAATAGGGAATCATATATATATATATATATATATATATATATATATATATATATATATATATATATATATATATATATATATATATATATATATATATATATATATATATATATATATATATATATTCTTAATTAATTTATTATTTGATATATAATTAAAAAAATTAAATATATATAAATATATATTACCTAAATGAATAAAATCATCAAGCTTTTACGTTAATTGTTGATGATATTGAAGTTTTCTTGATTTTATTTTTTTAAGTAAGAGTAATTGTATTAAATATAAAGTACCTATAAATTAGTTATATCTACATAGGCTATAGACTAAAGCTAAAACTTTTTAGAGTAATCTAGGAGAGTGCACCCTACCTTAGGAAGGTGGAATGATATCACTCCAGCAAACTCATTTCCAAGAGTAGTGAAACAAAAATTTCATTGAAAAATCTATTCATGACTATAGACTATGATTTATTACTGTAGTTAATAGAAAATAAAATGTAATATCCAAACATGCATAGACTACTTGTAAATACATCACATTATTGAAATGTTTAACCATGGAATATATTCCATTGTTCATCATTATTCCTAAGATCATTAACTAAAGGTAAAACTGAATCTAATAAAGATCCCTTCCTCTCTACTTATTAAGTGCTCAATTTTCAAATCTTGTTCTATACATGATCTTGAGTCTCTAAGAATCTCAATCGAGCATTGTCTTTATTGTGATACTCAAAGATTATGCTATACCTCTCATGCACATCTAAAGGTAACATTTGCTAGTTATATAAGAAGCCATTTTCTTAAGAAGCTTTGCATAAAGCATTTCTATTTCTTGATGCAAGTTTGACTACAATAGCTTATTGAGTTCAAATCTCATTATAATCTTCTTCTATATCCAATTAATATAGTCACAAGCAAAATAGATATGGTTAGTACTTTCTTCCTTTTGCATAAAAAGATAGCATCAGTTTACAAGACAAATATCTCTTCTCTTCATATTGTTTATTATACGTAATTTGTCAAGAAGAGCCTGTCATGTACATAAGGAATGTCTCTGTAAGCTCGGTCTATCCCATGTTCAATTGCTTAGTATTCATTTATTGTTTCTTTGCCTAATTTGGTTCAATGCAGATGCAACACTAAATTTATCATTGTCATGAAGTCAAATGATCATATCTAAAGAGTTGTTCCTGATTGAAATAGTTTTAATGGTCGGTCAAAATGATAACATTTCAAGGGAAGTGGGATTAGGAAGATACCAAGTGACATTAGTAGTGAATTTAGAAACTTTTCAATCTTTGGGAGCCCCTAAATCTTATCGTACTCTATCACCAAATAATCTAAATATGCTTTTCTCAGTCACCCAAAGGTCATACCACATATTAGTGCTAGTCTCATAAGAGATTGCACAAGAAAATATTATTGATTAGCCAATTCCTTACCTTTAGAATTCCTTTCCAAGTAGCAAATTGATATTTTTACTAAAGCTACCCAAATTGATTCTTTTGATAGGTACCGAACAGAAACCCATTTTGACTATAGGAAATATTTGTTTTATAAAATAACCCATAATTACTTTATCAAATAAGCTTTATTCCAATATCTAATATTTTTTAGATTCAACCCTCATTCATCTTTTGGTTTGTAAATGCTATCTTAATTTACCATATACATTACCTTACCATCCTTGTTATTCCAAAAGAGGTTCACATGTAGTCTTTCAGTATCATAGAAAAGCCCAACAAATAAAAAAATGAATTAAATTAATAAATAGAGTAAGATTTCAACGCAGATCGGATGAGCTTAAGTCATGCTACTTTGGAAATAAGATTATTTTTTTTAAAAAAAATTATCCTTTATTTTCTGTAGGATAGGCTAATAATGGATTTTGTTGTGAGTGGGAGACCCAGATAAGGAACTGGTAAACTTCCCTCACTAACCCTCAAGAGCAATATAATCCTTATCTTCATTGCAAGCACCCACACAAACTTTGTTTTCTTGCATGATTTAGTTTAAGGCATGAAGTTATACCAAAGTCTTTGAGAATAGCAATTAGATTCGTCACAAAAGTAGGATCATTCTAAAGGAAGATAATAAGGTCATCAATAAAAGTTATATGAGATATATGAACGAAACGGGGTACCTTAATATTGCCATTAGAGACTATCTCTTCTAATATATAGCTGAATCCTTCCATATAATTGTAAAGAGAAAAAGAGATAGTGGATCTCCTTTTCGAATGTCATTCTTGCTTCCAAAAAAACCAATTGGTGAACCATTAAAGAGAACAAAAAATTTGGAGCTCCAAGCAACATTAAATCCAATTAATCCATTGTCGAGGGAAGTTGATCGTTTGTAGATAAAGTGTCTATTAACTAAATCAAAGGCTTTTCTTAAAAAAGTTTTAAAATAGATTTTATTCTCTCTTATTTTTTAGTGTATATCTTTTTACCAAGTTATTAGCAAGAAGAACATTATGCTATATACTTTGTCAGTCATAGGTGCCCTACAAGCCAATAACATGAGTGATGACATGTGTGATATGATACATATTCTTTTTTATTATTATATTATTTAATATTTTATCACTTTATATTACATGTTGTAATATATATATATATATATATATATATATATATATATATATATATATATATCTGTGCAATGAGAATCGGATTGTGATAAGATCATGATAATGAAACCGATTCGCCTTTAAACACATACCCCAAATAATCTTAATATTATTCGAGAGAGACATCGAGATAACCAAATAGACTGGTGTACTATATATCCGTCCATATGATGGAGGCAACTGGTCTCATAGCTGCTCATGTGGGGACACTAAGGATACAGTGCAGGTGTGTTGAATATTAGATTTTGATGATGAAACCAATCTATAAGTGTTTATGTTTTAATCTGCGTTTTGAGTGACGCAGGATGCTTCGATCAAGATGAGATAATTAAAACAAGGAAAATCATATTGTGTCGGAGGATAACATGTCAAAATATTGGACGTCGGGCCGGTGGATCGGTCGACATATCGACAGAAGGCTTCGGGCCGTGGATTTGGGCATCGGGCCAAGAAGAACGGACATTGCGCTAAGAATATCGAAGTTGCAGAGTCAACTGGTCGATTGGGCAATAGGCCGCAAGAGAGGACGATGTGCCGAAGAATCGAATGAAGCGTCGAGAGACCAATGACATAACCGGACAACGTGATTAATGCTTAGTATTAATTGTCTAGATCGAAGTATGTTTTACATGTGCAGGATTGACTACGATGGCAAGGCATGGAGCAAAATGAAGTCCTGGAGTCAAGGACGTGATCACGTTAGGAGTTCGAGAGTTCGTTGGAAGTCCAGACGTTCGTTGGAAGTTCTGCGGGAACCAGCCAAGAAGTCGCAGAGCTTGCTAAAGAAGCTCGACGGAACTCTTCAAGAAGATCGTCGTGAAGTCTAGGAGCTTGCCGGGAGTCCATCGGAACATTGTCGAGAGTTCATCGGAGGTTCGCCAGTAGAATTGACATAGGGATTTGTTTAGCTTAGAATATGTCTTAGGAATCGTAGTTAGCACGTAATTGGGATTGAATTTGGGCCAACCCAATTAAGAGCCAGCTAGGCCCATGTAAGAACTATGTTGGGCCCAATAAGAGACCCAAACAGTGTCCAAAGAAGTCTCACCATCGTGGCATAGTCTTTGAGACTGTGTCAAGCGATGGCACCGCCAGTCTGGGCAATTGTACCACCCCTGGCAGGGTGCCAGACAGTGGTACTGCCAGTCTGGGCGATGGCACCACCCAGCACAGCCCCCCAGGCAGTGGTACCGCCCAGGACAGTGTCAGTCAAACTAACATTGGGTTGTGGTACCGCTCGTACCTAGGGAACTCGGGATGGGAAAGATTTTGGCTCCAAGTTTGAATCAACTTGAAGCCTATAAATACCCCTCCCATCCCTGGTTAAAATATACAAGCACAAAGAGTTTAAAAGTAAAGAAACACTACTACAATCTCTTTAGATTTCCCTCATCTACTCTAAGTGTTAGAAATCTGTAAGAGAGGAGTGTGAGTGCTTGTAAAGCTGTTCATATGGACGATGCTGATAATATGATATTTTTTTTAGCCAACAATATTGCCCCATAATCTTCAACTCAGTCAACTCAGATAAGACAGCTCATCAGTATATTCCCTGTACAAAAGTAAAGCTGTCTCATGGTGCTTTTCTTTATGGCTAAGGAATACATTAAAGGATGTGGTTGGCAGCTGTAAAGGACTTAATTTCAATTAAAGGAGGTGGTTGGCAGTTGTAAAGGACCGTGTTTACTTAATTTTGAAATTCCCTATGCATGAAAGGTTGTTTCATGCACTAGTATTTATTTTCATGTTTAGGGCTTTGAAAGGGTCTTTAGAAAACTGAGGATATTGACAGAAGCTCTCTTGGAGTGCTCTTTTGAACTCTGTATCTCTTGGATGCATCCTTGAGTGGTGAGTCTTTTGCTTTTAGTTCTGTATCCTTGTTTATTGTCATTAGGTGGTGATCTTTCTATATACCTTTTGATTTTAAACTGGGTGGTGAGCTATTTTTCATTTTATCAAAGTTTCGTCAAGAATTCGCTCCTTGTCTCCTGTGACATTTTCTCTTTGAACAACTGTTCTATCGGTTTTCTTTCGAAATTTATTCTGCATTTTTACCCTCCCCAGTATCAGTTTGGTATCAGAGCTATAGGTTAGAGATCATGGCAAGGCGGAATGGAAAAGATGTAGTTGGTGAAGGTAGTGACCATGAAGATAACGTTGAGTCGTTGAGGCTGCAGCTATGAAAATTGCTGCGTAGTCTACAAGAAAAAAAAATGAAATAATCGACGAACTTCAAAGTAGACATAACTAGCATGAAAATGATGTTCGAGAGTTTACTTCTGATGATGATATACCTCGTCTTCCAAGGGAGTCGAGAAGATGTCGGAGAAGAAATGAAGTCCAAGACGAGTGACAGAGTAAATATAACCCCAGATTAGATATTCCAGAATTTGAAGGTAAAATAAATGTTGATGATTTTATCGATTGGCTTAATACAGTGGAAAGAATTTTTGATTTTCATGAACCATCGGAACAAAAGAAGGTCAAACTTGTGGCACTCAAACTCAGACGGAATGCATCTTTTTGGTGGGAAAATCTGAAGAAACAAAGAGAACGGGAGGGGAAGGGTAAGATCATTACATGGGAGAAAATGAAAAGGGAGTTGAGGAGAAAATATTTACCTCATAATTATAGGCAAGAGATCTTTCTCAAAATACATGATTTCAAGCAAAAAGATCTTAGTATGGAGGAGTACACTGCAGAATTCGATAATTTGATGTTGAAAGGAGAGCTTGTGGAACCGGAAGAGCAAACAATTGTAAGATACTTAAGAAGTCTGAAGTATGAGATTGATAAAGTTGTTCAACTACAGCCATATTGGTCTTTAAATGATGTGAGCAAGCTGGCATTAAAAGTTGAAAAGCAACAAAAGTTTGAAAAGAGTGTTTGGTACGGCTCAAAAGAAGGCTATACAAAAGAAGGAAGTTTCAAGCCTACTGTCCAAAGCAAGGTGATATCGAAGGTATAAGAAAAGGGTGAAGAATCTGTTGGCAATAAAAAAACACCTAATTCTTCTACCCCAAGTGGCTGAAAATGCTTCAAATGTCATGATTTTGAGCATATTGCTTCAGATTGTCCAAATAGGAGGATTGTAACTTTGGTTGAAGATCATAGTGATGGAGGAGAGGATGAAGCTGAGAACGAACCAAAATACGATGATGATGAGGAAGAGATTACTTATGCTGATCATGGTTTGTCTATTGTATTGCAACGTAGTTTACAAGTGTCCTATGTGGCCGACGATGAAAGTTGGGTGAGAAAAAATGTGTTTCACACTAAATGCACTTCTCTTGGCAAGGTGTGCTTGGTGATTATCGACAGTGGCAGCTTTGAGAATGTGGTATCTTTGGAGATGGTGCAGAAGCTAAAGTTGGACACTATCCCTCATCCACATCCATACCAGTTATGTTGGCTACAGAAAGGAAATGACATCAATGTAACTAAAAGATGTTTAGTTTCATTTTCTATTGGCAAGTATTATAAAGATGAAGTATGGTGTGATGTTGCTCCTATGGATGCTTGTCATTTGCTATTGGGAAGACCTTGGCATTATGATAAAAGGGTGTTGTATGATGGCTACAAACATACTTATTCTTTTAAGGTGAATGAAAAGAAGATTATCTTAGCTCCATTACAACCATCTGAAATTAGTGCATCAAAGAAGAAAGTTAGCGCTTTTATGTCCTATGGTGAATGCAAAGGTAGATTAGACAAGGGTGGTCAAATTATGGCTCTAGTAGTAGTAGAGGAAAATGAACAACACAAGGAGACACCAGCAATCATGAAATAAATCCTAGAAGAATTTGAATATGTTGTACCAGAAGAGATTCCACATGGCCTTTCACCCTTGAGAGACATCTAACATCACATTGATCTCATTCCAAGGGCTGTTCTACCTAATAAGGCAGTATATAGAATGAGTTCCAAGAAGCATGAAGAACTTCAAAGGCAAGTTGATGAATTAGTGAAAAAAGGGTTAATTCAGGAGAGCATAAGTCCTTATGCGGTTCCAGTCTTGTTGGTGCCTAAGAAGGATGGTTCTTGGAGAATGTGGTATCTTTGGAGATGGTGCAGAAGCTAAAGTTGGACACTATCCCTCATCCACATCCATACCAGTTATGTTGGCTACAGAAAGGAAATGACATCAATGTAACTAAAAGATGTTTAGTTTCATTTTCTATTGGCAAGTATTATAAAGATGAAGTATGGTGTGATGTTGCTCCTATGGATGCTTGTCATTTGCTATTGGGAAGACCTTGGCATTATGATAAAAGGGTGTTGTATGATGGCTACAAACATACTTATTCTTTTAAGGTGAATGAAAAGAAGATTATCTTAGCTCCATTACAACCATCTGAAATTAGTGCATCAAAGAAGAAAGTTAGCGCTTTTATGTCCTATGGTGAATGCAAAGGTAGATTAGACAAGGGTGGTCAAATTATGGCTCTAGTAGTAGTAGAGGAAAATGAACAACACAAGGAGACACCAGCAATCATGAAATAAATCCTAGAAGAATTTGAATATGTTGTACCAGAAGAGATTCCACATGGCCTTTCACCCTTGAGAGACATCTAACATCACATTGATCTCATTCCAAGGGCTGTTCTACCTAATAAGGCAGTATATAGAATGAGTTCCAAGAAGCATGAAGAACTTCAAAGGCAAGTTGATGAATTAGTGAAAAAAGGGTTAATTCAGGAGAGCATAAGTCCTTATGCGGTTCCAGTCTTGTTGGTGCCTAAGAAGGATGGTTCTTGGAGAATGTGCGTGGACAGTCGCACCATCAACAAAATCACAGTGGACTGTCGCTTTCCTATTCCAAAGTTAGATGATTTACTTGATTAATTGTGTGGTGCTTATATTTTCTCTAAAATTGATTTGAGGAGTGGCTATCATCAAATAAGAATGAGGCCCGGAGATGAGTGGAAAACAGTATTTAAAACTAGAGAAGGCTTATATGAATGGTTGGTTATGCCATTTGGGCTATCTAATGCTCTGAGCATTCATGAGATTTATGAATCACATACTTAAGCCATGCATTGGAATATTTGTTGTAGTTTATTTTGATGATATATTGGTGTACAGCAAGAGCAAAGAGGAGCATATAAATCATCTGAAAGAGATCTTTCTTATTTTGACGCAGCAAAAGCTTTATGCTAATCTAAAGAAGTGTGATTTCTTTACTTCTAGTGTGGTATTTTTGGGGTATGTTGTTTCAAAAGATGGAATCATGATGGATCAAAGTAAGATAGAGGCTATTCTCAATTGGCCGACACCTGCTTCATTGCATGATGTGAGGAGTTTCCATAGCTTAACTTCGTTTTATAGAAGATTTATCAAGGGTTTCAGCTCTATTGTTGCTCCAATCACCGAATGTCTGAAATGTGATAAATTCAAATGGACTAGTGAAGCTAATGATGCTTTTGAGCTTTTAAAAAGAAAGGTGACCGAAGCTCCTATCTTAGTTCTACCAAATTTTGACAATGTGTTTGAAGTTGAATGTGATGCATCTAATATGGGAATTGATGCTATTTTGAGTTAAGATGGAAAGCCCATTGCATTTTTTAGTGAAAAGCTGAATGATACAAGAAAGAAATACTCTACTTATGATAAGGGGTTTTATGCGATTTATCGAGCTTTGTCTCATTGGAGTCAATATCTTCTTGCCAAGCCATTTGTTCTATATTCTGATTATGAGGCATTAAAGTTCATTAATCACCAACACAAGCTAAACAAGAGGCATGCAGCTTAGGTGGAGTTTTTACAATCTTACAACTTTACAATCAAGCACAAATCTGGTGTTCAAAATATAGTTGCTGACGCATTGAGCAGAAAACATTCTTTATTATCAGCAATGGAAGTCAAAGTGGTTGGATTTGAAACATTCAAAGATCTCTATGAGAATGATGTGGATTTCGACTCAATATGACAGAATTGTAAATCAGGTTCCTTTCAACAATTTTTTATCTTTGATGGTTTTCTTTTTCGAGCTAATGCTTTGTGTATTCCATCTTATTCTTTGAGACAAGTAATTCTAGCTGAAGCTCATGGTGGTGTTTTGGGAGGACATTTCGGTAGGGGACAAGACTCTAGCTCTTGTTCAATCAAATTTCTACTTGCCTAAAATGTTCAGAGATGTGGGTAGACATATGAAGCGATGCCGATTATGTCATTTGGCAAAAACAAGAAGTCAAAATTCTAGTTTGTACACTCCATTACTAGTGCCAAATGCTCCATGGGAGGATGTGAGTCTTGATTTCGTTTTGGGATTGCCAAGAACTCAAAGGAACAAGGATTCTATCATGGTTGTTGTTGACAGATTTTTAAAAATGTCTAACTTTGTTCCATGTAATAAATCAAATGATGCATCACATATTGCTGATTTATATTTTAAGGAGATTGTTAAATTGCATGGTATTCCAAGAACTATGATTTCTAATCGAGATTCAAAATTTGTAAGTCATTTTTGGAGAACTCTTTGGAGGAAGCTGGGTACTTCTTTGAATTTCAGCAGCTCGCATCATCCACAAACCGATGGGCAAACTGAGGTAACAAACAGAAGCTTGGGAAATTTGCTTAGAAGCTATGTTGGCAAGAATATTAAGCAATGGGATGTCATTCTTCCACAAATTGAGTTTGCTTATAATCGTTCTATGCATCATAGTATTGGTAAGAGTCCTTTTGAGGTAGTTTATGGTGCTAATCCTGCTGGTCCTTTGGACTTAATCCCTCATTCTACAACAAAGCAATTTAGTGGAGATGCTAATGAAAGAGCTAAGCAGATAAAGAAGCTGCATGAGGGTGTGAAAGCAACCATTGAGAAGCAAAATGAGAGGTATATGCAAGCTGCCAACAAACACAGAAAACATGTGGAGTTTAATGCAAGTGATTTGGTCTGGATTTATCTAAGGAAGGAGAGGTTTCCGCCGGGCAAATTTGGAAAACTGAAACCAAAGGCTGATGGTCCATTCAAGGTGCTTAAGAGAATTGGCAAAAATGCTTATGAGATTGAGCTACCTAAAGATTACGGAGTATCCCCAACATTTAATGTAGCTGATTTAAGTCCTTTTCATAATCTTATTGACGAAACAAACAAGGACTTGAGGACAAGTCTTTTTCAACTAGGGGAGATTGACACGGGAGTGTCTAATTTGCTACAATCTATTCATATGGACGATGCTGATAATATGATATTTTTTTTAGCCAACAATATTGCCCCATAATCTTCAACTCAGTCAACTCAGATAAGACAGCTCATCAGCATATTCCCTGCACAAAAGTAAAGCTGTCTCATGGTACTTTTCTTCATGGCTAAGGAATACATTAAAGGAGGTGGTTGGCAACTATAAAGGACTTAATTTCGAAATTCCCTATGCATGAAGGGTTGTTTCATGCACTAGTATTTATTTTCATGTTTAGGGGTTTGAAAGGGTCTTTAGAAAACTGAGGATATTGGCAGAAGCTCTCTTGGAGTACTCTTTTGAACTCTGTATCTCTTGGATGCATCCTTGAGTGGTGAGTCTTTTGCTTTTAGTTCTGTATCCTTGTTTATTGTTATTAGGGTGGTGATCTTTCAGTATCCATTTTGATTTTAAACTAGGTGGTGAGCTATTTTTCATTTTATCAAAGTTTCGTCAAGAATTCACTCATTGTCTCCTGTGATATTTTCTCTCTGAACAACTATTCTATCGATTTTCTTTCGAAATCCATTCTGCATTTTTACCCTCCCCGGTATCACGGGGAACCCGGGATGGGAAAGATTTTGGCTCCAAGTTTGAATCAACTTGAAGCCTATAAATACCCCTCCCATCCTTGGTTAAAATATACTAGCACAGAGAGTTTAAAAGTGAAGAAACGCTGCTGCAATCTCTTTACATTTCCCTCATCTACTCTAAGTGTTAGAAATCTGTAAGAGAGGAGTGTGAGTGCTTGTAAGGGTTGTCTCCTAAACCCGGTAAAAGGAGAAGAGGGGTGTAAAAGGTGATTGACCTTCTCCTATTGAAGGAAGGCCTCTAGTGGATGTCGATGACCTCGTCGGAGGAGGAAGCCGAAAGTGGATGTAGGTCACGTTTGACCGAACCACTCTAAAACTCTGGTTTGCATTTACATATTGCTATTACCTTACTGCAAACCCCTTCAATAGCTTACTGCTTTCAATACGTTTCCATACGCTTTCAATCTAAGCATATTTCCGGAATTGATTTTTAACGTACGAAGGTTTTTCCGAAAATGACGTGATTTTATCCGCTGCACTAATTCACCCCCCCCTCTTAGTGCTGACCTTTGACTCTCGATCCTAACAATTGGTATCAGAGCCATGGTTTTCTACTTTGGTTTAACACCCAAATAGAAACGGCTATTTTCGGCTTTCAAGATGGTCACTCTCTCATACGTCCTCCCTTTTTCAATGGGACGGACTACACTTATTAGAAAACTCGAATGAGAGTTTTCTTGCTTTCGTTGAATCTCGATTTATGGAATTTAGTCGAAAATGATTTTCAAATGTCTTCTCTTCCATTGAACCATTGGAATGATTTGGAGAAGAAGACGTTTTCTCTAAATGGTAAGGCTATGAATGCCTTATTTTGCACCTTAGATAAAACATAGTTTAATCGGGTTTCTTTATGCGAAACAGCTTTCGATATTTGGCATGCTCTTGAAATCACACACGAAGGCACAAGTAGTGTAAAAGATTCTAAAGTAAATTTTTTGATGCACGATTTTGAAATGTTTCATATGAAACCAAGCGAAACCATTGGAGACATGTACACCCATTTTATGGATGTGGTCAATGGTTTAAAAGCTCTTGGTAAAGGCTTTTCAAATTGTGAACTTGTTAACAAGATTTTAGGATCGCTTTCTAAAACTTGGGATTCAAAAGTAACCGCTATACAAGAATCAAAAAATTTGAATACTTTTTTGATCGAAGAACTCATAGGGTCTTTGATGACCTATGAAATGGCATGCAATGCACGTAATGAATATGATGAACAAAACCACCTTCCAAAGAAGAGGAAGGACTTGGTACTTAAAACATTTGAAGACCACTCGAGCATAAGCTCAAGTGACAGTGAACTTGAACTAATCACTAAGAAATTTAAAAAGTTCATGAAACAAAAATTAAAGAACAAGAAGAACGCAACTACTTGTTTTGAACGTAAGAAGAAAAAAAAACTGTGGGATGAATCGAGCTCTTCCGAAGACAAGGAGAAAATTAACAAAGGCGAGGTAGCAAACTACGCCTTAACAGCTTTTGACGTTGAGGTAATCAAAATGCCTTTAGTTTATTTTGAAATTACATAATATTTTTCATGAGTTATTTTTAATTTAGTTTAGTTGTTTTTCTTGAAAATTGCATGTTTAATAATGTTTAATAATGAAAATGTAAAAATTAGGAATCATGCTTACCATTCTAGTAATTTTGAAAATAATCATAAAAATTGCATGTTTATGAAAAACAAAATGATTTTGAATGTCTTATGAAATCATGTTTGATTTGAAGTAATGCATAATGATGTAATGAAAATATTAAATATTTTGATACCATGATTGATGATTTTATGCATGAAATTTTAAAGTTATACATGATGATTTTTATGATTTATTGGTCTTGATGGTTTTATTACGAAATTCATTTTTCGATCCTAAACGTTAATTCATGTTTTCATTTGACATAAATGAAAAAAAAGCATGCTAACATGAAATCAATCACTTAAAATGAAATACTTAAAAAAGGAAAATATATTATCATTGAAATCATGAATCTACTTATGTTATGAATTTTGTGAACCATGAAAATGATTTAGATGATTTGAATTTAAAATGAGTTTTATCAAAATCATGATCTTGATTTCTTGGAATAACATGAGATTTCCTTTGATGATTATTTTGATTATTTAAAAGGAGATTTGTCGGAATGATTCATGAAATTTTGGATTCATGACTTGATCCTTCATTTGTTTATGAGATGGTTGAAATCTTTGTACCTTTGAATTCTTCCCTTCTCCTTTCAATTTTTGAATTTGTGCATGTTATATGTTGAAGATTTGAAACCATGTTTTGATATCATGCATACCCAAGAAATGTTGATTTGACAAATTGAATGAATTAAAAATGAATGATGATTTTTTTCTCTTGAATATAACTTGTGATATTTCTTTTATGAATCATCATCTTGATTTCTTGATATTTGATACATTAAATTTTATTATGAATCAAGATTTTTCATTAATCGATCTCTTAAGATTTTCTTTTGATTATTTATGAGGAGGTTTTTCAAAAAGAAATCATGCCTTTTGGTATTCATATGTTCTAACCTTTCATGATATGATTTTTATGTAATTCCTTGTATTCATGAAATGTTTATCAAATCACCCAATTATTTTCTTATTTTCTTTTTAATATTCTTCATGTAATGATATAAAACTATGCATGAATTCCTCTTGATATTATTTTGATGCATACAAATGAAAAGTTATGATCATGTATAGTAGGATGAAATTTGACAATTTGATACCATCATGAAATATTTATGATTTGGAATGATGCATGCAATGATGAAATATTCATAATAAAATAATTATTTTGACATTCATGACATGAATTTTCATCTATGCTATTTACCTTTGTCATAATTTAGAAATTGATGTAAAGGGTCTTCTCTTCTTTTTGACAATGATAAAGGGGGAGCAAAACGTGCTAGAAAGCAAATTTGCTAGCTCGCACAATTCAAGAAGAAAGCAAAAATTACACTTCTCAAAAGAAAAGAAATTGCTATCTTGAACATCACCAAAAATTTGCTAGCTTGCAAATTGCATGGAGAAAGAAGTGCTATCATGCCTATCTCAAGAAGCAAAACATGCCAACTTGCACACCCTTAAATTTGCTAGCTAGTATATTGTAAAACTTGTATATCTACAACTTGATAGCTTGCATGATGTAACACTTGATAAATTTTTAAGCTTTTAAATTGCATGATGATAAAACTTGACATTATGTTTTTCATGCAACGACTTGAATTTGTATGTCTAAACACATGAATAGTTGGACTTCTCCTTTTTGTTGATGCCAAAGGGGGAGAAGTATGTTGATGTCATGCATGATTTGATCATGACATGTTGCTTGGATTTTTGAATCCAAGAGTTTCTATTAATATGGCATATTGATAGGGGGAGTTTGTTTAAACTCTGGGAGTTAAGGTTAACTCCGTCGTCGATTGGTTGCCATCATCAAAAAGGGGAAGATTGTTGAATCTCGGATTTTGATAATGAAACCAATCTATAAGTGTTTATGTTTTAATCTGCGTTTTGAGTGACGCAGGATGTTTCGATCAGGATGAGACAATTAAAGGAAGGAAAATCATATTGTGCTGGAGGATAACATGTCAGAATATTGGATGTCAGGCCGGTGGATCGGTCGACGTATCGACAAAAGGCTTCGGGCCGTGGATTTGGGCATCGGGACAAGAAGAGCAGACATTGCGCCAAGAATATCGGAGTTGCAGAATCAACTGGTTGATTGGGCAATAGGTCGCAAGAGAAGACGATATGCCGAAGAATCGGACGAAGCGTCGAGAGACCAATGACATGACCGGACAACATGATTAATGTTTAGTATTAATTGTCTAGATCGAAGTATGTTTTACATGTGTAGGATTGACTACGATGGCAAGGCATGGAGCAAAATGAAGTCCCGGAGTCAAGGACACGATCACGTTGGGAGTTTGAGAATTCGTCGGAAGTCCGGACGTTCGTCGGAAGTTCTGCGGGAACCAACCGAGAAGTCGCGGAGCTTGCCAGAGAAGCTTGATGGAACTCGCAAAAAAGATCGTCGTGAAGTCTAGGAGCTTGCCGGGAGTCCGTCGGAACATTGTCGAGAGTTCATCGGAGGTTCGCCGGAAGCTCGCCAGAAGAATTGACATATGGATTTGTTTAGCTTAGAATATGTCTTAGGAATCGTAGTTAGCATGTAATTCGGATTGGATTTGAGCCAACCCAATTAGGAGCCAGCTAGGCCTATGTAAGAACTTTGTTGGGCCCAATAAGAGGCCCAAACAATGCCTACAGAAGTCTCACCGTCGTGGCACAATCTTCGAGACTATGTCAGGCGGTGGTACTGCTAGTCTCGACGATTGTACCGCCCCTGGCAAGGTGCCAGGCGGTGGTACTGCCAGTCTGGGCGGTGGCACCGCCCAGCACAGCCCCCCAAGCGGTGGTACCACCAGACCTGGGTGGTGGTACAGCCCAGGACAGTGTCAGTCAAACTGACACTAGGCGGTGGTATCGCCCAGCACAGGCGGTGGTACCGCCCGTACCCGGGGAACCTGGGATGGGAAAGATTTTGAGTCCAAGTTTGAATCAACTTGAAGCCTATAAATACCCCTCTTATCCCTGGTTAAAATATACAAGCACAGAGAGTTTAAAAGTAAAGAAACGCTGCTGCTATCTCTTTAGATTTCCCTCCTCTACTCTAAGTGTTAGAAATCTGTAAGAGAGGAGTGTGAGTGCTTATAAGGGTTGTCTCCTAAACACGGTAAAAGGAGAAGAGGGGTGTAAAAAGTGATTGGCCTTCGCCTATTGAAGGAAGGCCTCTAGTGGACGTCGGTGACCTCGTCGGAGGAGGAAGCCGAAAGTGGATGTAGGTCATGTTTGACCGAACCACTCTAAAACTCTGGTTTGCATTTACTTATTACTATTACCTTACTGCAAACCCCTTCAATATCTTACTGCTTTCAATACTTTTCCATACGCTTTCAATCTAAGCATATTTCCGGAATCGGTTTTCAACATACGAAGGTTTTTCCGAAAACGATGTGATTTTATCCGCTGCACCAATTCACCCCCCCCCTTCCCCTCTTAGTGTCGACCTTTGACTCTCGATTCTAATCAGGTGCTTATTGGAGAATGAGTTCATTGATTGATCTGCTCACGGAATGCTGAATGGTTGATGATGCCTTATTGGGAATGCTGAATGGTTGATGATGCCTTATTATTAGATAATGATTTCATAGTCTTAATGATGTATTTGGTCCTTAGACTTGAGACACTAAGGATGTCCTATATGAGTACTCCACTCTTTGATACCGGACTTATAGGCCTAGAAGTTCCAAATCTAGCACAGTTGGTCATCGGGGGTAGTAGCTTAGCTGATAAGGTATATCTTGGTTGCGAGCCACGTCACAACCAATGTCGCGCCACACTAACCGTCAAGTCAGCCAGAGCACCTCCATGACAGGCGGTGGTACTGCCAGTCTGGGCGGTGGCACCGCCCAGCACAGGCGGTGGTACTGCCAGTCTGGGCGGTGGCACCGCCCAGCACAGGCGGTGGTACTGCCAGTCTGGGCGGTGGCACCGCCCAGCACAGGCGGTGGTACTGCCAGTCTGGGCGGTGGCACCGCCCAGCACAGGCGGTGGTACTGCCAGTCTGGGCGGTGGCACCGCCCAGCACAGGCGGTGGTACTGCCAGTCTGGGCGGTGGCACCGCCCAGCACAGGCGGTGGTACTGCCAGTCTGGGCGGTGGCACCGCCCAGCACAGGCGGTGGTACTGCTAGTCTCGACGATTGTACCGCCCCTGGCAAGGTGCCAGGCGGTGGTACTGCCAGTCTGGGCGGTGGCACCGCCCAGCACAGGCGGTGGTACTGCCAGTCTGGGCGGTGGCACCGCCCAGCACAGGCGGTGGTACTGCCAGTCTGGGCGGTGGCACCGCCCAGCACAGGCGGTGGTACTGCCAGTCTGGGCGGTGGCACCGCCCAGCACAGGCGGTGGTACTGCCAGTCTGGGCGGTGGCACCGCCCAGCACAGGCGGTGGTACTGCTAGTCTCGACGATTGTACCGCCCCTGGCAAGGTGCCAGGCGGTGGTACTGCCAGTCTGGGCGGTGGCACCGCCCAGCACAGGCGGTGGTACTGCCAGTCTGGGCGGTGGCACCGCCCAGCACAGGCGGTGGTACTGCCAGTCTGGGCGGTGGCACCGCCCAGCACAGGCGGTGGTACTGCCAGTCTGGGCGGTGGCACCGCCCAGCACAGGCGGTGGTACTGCCAGTCTGGGCGGTGGCACCGCCCAGCACAGGCGGTGGTACTGCCAGTCTGGGCGGTGGCACCGCCCAGCACAGGCGGTGGTACTGCCAGTCTGGGCGGTGGCACCGCCCAGCACAGGCGGTGGTACTGCCAGTCTGGGCGGTGGCACCGCCCAGCACAGGCGGTGGTACTGCCAGTCTGGGCGGTGGCACCGCCCAGCACAGGCGGTGGTACTGCCAGTCTGGGCGGTGGCACCGCCCAGCACAGGCGGTGGTACTGCCAGTCTGGGCGGTGGCACCGCCCAGCACAGGCGGTGGTACTGCCAGTCTGGGCGGTGGCACCGCCCAGCACAGGCGGTGGTACTGCCAGTCTGGGCGGTGGCACCGCCCAGCACAGGCGGTGGTACTGCCAGTCTGGGCGGTGGCACCGCCCAGCACAGGCGGTGGTACTGCTAGTCTCGACGATTGTACCGCCCCTGGCAAGGTGCCAGGCGGTGGTACTGCCAGTCTGGGCGGTGGCACCGCCCAGCACAGGCGGTGGTACTGCCAGTCTGGGCGGTGGCACCGCCCAGCACAGGCGGTGGTACTGCCAGTCTGGGCGGTGGCACCGCCCAGCACAGGCGGTGGTACTGCCAGTCTGGGCGGTGGCACCGCCCAGCACAGGCGGTGGTACTGCCAGTCTGGGCGGTGGCACCGCCCAGCACAGGCGGTGGTACTGCCAGTCTGGGCGGTGGCACCGCCCAGCACAGGCGGTGGTACTGCCAGTCTGGGCGGTGGCACCGCCCAGCACAGGCGGTGGTACTGCCAGTCTGGGCGGTGGCACCGCCCAGCACAGGCGGTGGTACTGCCAGTCTGGGCGGTGGCACCGCCCAGCACAGGCGGTGGTACTGCCAGTCTGGGCGGTGGCACCGCCCAGCACAGGCGGTGGTACTGCCAGTCTGGGCGGTGGCACCGCCCAGCACAGGCGGTGGTACTGCCAGTCTGGGCGGTGGCACCGCCCAGCACAGGCGGTGGTACTGCCAGTCTGGGCGGTGGCACCGCCCAGCACAGGCGGTGGTACTGCCAGTCTGGGCGGTGGCACCGCCCAGCACAGGCGGTGGTACTGCCAGTCTGGGCGGTGGCACCGCCCAGCACAGGCGGTGGTACTGCCAGTCTGGGCGGTGGCACCGCCCAGCACAGGCGGTGGTACTGCCAGTCTGGGCGGTGGCACCGCCCAGCACAGGCGGTGGTACTGCCAGTCTGGGCGGTGGCACCGCCCAGCACAGGCGGTGGTACTGCCAGTCTGGGCGGTGGCACCGCCCAGCACAGGCGGTGGTACTGCCAGTCTGGGCGGTGGCACCGCCCAGCACAGGCGGTGGTACTGCCAGTCTGGGCGGTGGCACCGCCCAGCACAGGCGGTGGTACTGCCAGTCTGGGCGGTGGCACCGCCCAGCACAGGCGGTGGTACTGCCAGTCTGGGCGGTGGCACCGCCCAGCACAGGCGGTGGTACTGCCAGTCTGGGCGGTGGCACCGCCCAGCACAGGCGGTGGTACTGCCAGTCTGGGCGGTGGCACCGCCCAGCACAGGCGGTGGTACTGCCAGTCTGGGCGGTGGCACCGCCCAGCACAGGCGGTGGTACTGCCAGTCTGGGCGGTGGCACCGCCCAGCACAGGCGGTGGTACTGCCAGTCTGGGCGGTGGCACCGCCCAGCACAGGCGGTGGTACTGCCAGTCTGGCATGCCGAGTCAGAATCCGTACTAAGACGCTGTTTGACATGTCCCATCCCGGGAGCTTGGGGCGACGTCGTCTGACGTCGCTCCGCGCGTCTCGAGACGATGGCCGGATAGAAGTGCCACTTCATCTCTCGAGGATCAGCGGCCATGTCAAACCCGCATGCAACCGACCCTCATACAATAGTATAAAAGCCCTTGGCTGGCATCCGGCCAAGGGAAACGAAAAAGAGGGGAGAAAAACGGCTATTGACTTGCTCATCGGAGGGGCCAAAGTCAGGATCTCCCGACGAAGGTCATTTTTGTAGGAAGGCCACCACCTTTGAGCCGCAAGCGTCTCAACCTGGGAATAGCTGCCTAGTGCACGAAGGCGAGCCACCATCCAGCCCAGAGATGGAGAGACACTGCTTCCCACAAATGGTGCCCAGACCGAGAAACACTGATCATCACCCCACCGTGAGGGCCCGACCGACCCTGGAATCCAACTCAGCCGACAGAAGACTCCCGACATCGACCCATGGACCAATCTGTGCCGACTCATCGGCCATGGCACATCTCTTCACAACATTTTTGGTGCTAGAAGGAGGGCCATGTCACAGGAGCTCTCCCCGAGGGAGAACCACCGATTGATCACCCCTCTACCGGGCCCAGAGATCAGTCTCTCCCCGTCCTCAGAGATGGAGGGATCCCGGCCTCAACGCTCGATCGCTACTGGCGCTTGTTCAACAACTCGGGGTTGTCGCCCCCCAGACTCACCATAGGACCCTCGGCCGTGTCACCCGAGGCGTTCCTCAGCCTAACCAAGCAAGTAGAAGCAATGGCAGGGATGATGTAGATGCTTGTCCCACTCATTCCCCAAATCGTGCAGCTAGCAACTCCCCCGATTGACCCAACCCGACAAAGGCCGAGATGGGAGCAGGTCGGGACGGGAGAAGCCCGAGAGCAAACGACGGACCCGAGAGGTCTGACTCATCGTTTGACTCTGAGCCTGACACCATATCGTGTGACTCGACGGACGACTCGTTAAGGGTCTAGATGTCCTGGGTCAACCAACGCTTGGATGAGCTCCAGCGCGAGTTCTAGAAATCATGGAGCGAGTCGAACGAAGGCAGCTCGAGCGGATCCCCTTTTACTCATGAAATACGGGACAAGCCTGTACCCCTCAACTTCAGGCTATCGGCATTGGAGACGTACGATGGTGGCTTCGATCCCGCAAAGCATGTCACCGTGTTTCGGGCTCAGATGGCCCTCTATGGCACCTTCGATGCACTGATGTGTCAGGCATTCCCGACCACCTTCGAGGGACCGGCACGAGCGTGGTTCAGCCGGCTGTGCCAGTCCTCAGTCTCGTCCTTCGACCAGCTCGCCAGGGTGTTCGGGCAGAATTTTCTCACTAGCGTGCGACCCAGGCCTTCCATAGCCACCCTGCTCGTGTTATCTCAGCGCAAGGATGAGTCGCTCTCTTAGTTTGTGGCACGTTTCGCCACTAGAATCCAAGGATTCCCAAACGCTCACCCCTCTTTAATCATGCAGGTGTTTCTGATCAGCTTGAAGCTTTAAGGTTCTTCTGGTCACTGATCGAGAAGCCGTCGGTAACCATCCCCGAGATGCTCCAGCGCGCCAACCAGTACATCATTGCCGAAGCTTTGGTGGCAGGAAAGCGCATGGACGGTAAGAGGCTGAGGGCAGAACAATCCTGGGAAACGATCTCAGCAGCCCCGGCGCAACCCCACCGGAGGCCCGACTGACAAGAGCTACTGCTCCCGAGGGCCCCACCTCTCACCCTGAAAACGTCTCGTATCGAGATATTTCGCTAAATCAGGGAGAAGGGTCTCTTGCGACAACCCAATCCCATGAAAATTACTCACAAAGATCGATCCAAATATTGTAGGTTCCACCGGGACTACGGCCATGACATGGAGAATTCCCGCGACCTCCAGAATCAAATCGAGGAACTAATCCGAAGAGGTCACCTTGAGCACTATCTCAAGGAACCACGGGAAACAATTCCACGCCTTAGGGGACCCATTAAAAGACAAATCGACGTCATCTCCGGAGGACCAGTAGCCAACGGCAATAGCTCAACGGCGAGGAAGGCCTACACCAGGAGCGTGATCGAGAAACGTCCTCGGCTCGAGCTCGAGCCTGAAATCACTTTCGGGGCCAAAGAAGTCGAGCGCTCCCATCATGACGATGCTCTGGTGATCTCCATCCGGATCGCCAACACTCGAGTCAAAAGGGTGATGGTCAACACCGAGAGTTCCACCGACATCCTTTATCTTGATGCCTTCAAGAAGCTCAGTTTGACCAAGGAGGACCTCACCCCCATGGTGTCGACACTCATTGGATTCACGAGGGATTCCATCTTCCTGCTCGGGACCACCATCCTCCCTGTCACCATCGGGGAAGAGCTGAGAGCAAAAACGATAATGACCACCTTCATGGTAGTCGATTTGCCCTTGGCCTACAACATCATCCTCGGTTGACCGACGGTCAACAAGTTAAAGGCGATGGTATCCACCGACCACAGGGCCATCAAGTTTCCGACTTCGATTGGGATCGGGGAATCCTGAAGTGATCCGGGAGAGTCAAGGCGATGCTTGCTAGTCATAGGTGTCCAGCAAGCCAATCACGTGAGTGATGGCACGTGTGACTTGACACAGAATCTTTTTTACTTATCATATTTTGGCATTTATCACTTTATATATTGTCTATTGCATGTATATATTGTGATGTCCTTGGATCTGTGCAATGGGATTCGAATCGTGATGAGATCACGATAATGAGACCGATTCACCTTTAAAGTTAGATCCTAAATAATCCCGGTCATAGGTTACTCAAGAGGGACATCGTGATAACCAGACAGACTGGTGTGCTGTATACCCGTCCATATGATGGATGCAGTTGGTCTCATAGCTGCTTGTGTGGGGACACTAGGGATACAGTACAGGTGCTCATTGGAGAATGAGTTCACTGATTGATCCGCTTACAGAATACTGGATGGTTGATGATGCCTTATTGTCAGATAGCGATTCCGTAGTCCTAGTGGTGTATTTGGTCCTTAGACTTGAGACACCAAGAATGTCCTGTATGAGTGCTCCACTCTTTGATACCAAACTTATAGGCTTGGCTGTCTCAGATCTAGTACAGCTGGTCATTAGGAGTGGCAGTTGATCTTACGAGGGCTATTGAGTGTCGATAGATGATCATTCACTCTCGGCGTCATGAGAGGAATATCCCATGTATTCTTGCTCAGACAAATCCCTGGCCAGGGTCATTCGGGTTGAGAGAGAAAGAGTTCTCCCGGAGAATCCGATTAGAGCGAGACTCGAGGAGAAATCGTATGGGTCTGACAGCACCATGCTCGATATACGGTCTTTGGGATATTAGATGGATGAGAGACTATAGGTACATGGTAATTGAGGACAGAGAGGTCCAATGGATTGGATTCCCCTGTATCGTCTGGGGACTACGGCATAGTGGCCTAGTACATCCGTAGTCGATAAGTCGAGTGAATTATTATAAAGATAATAATTCACTGAGCTAGAAGGAGTTCTGCAAGCTATGACTCACGGCCAGCTCGATATTGGGCCTAGAGGGTCACACACATATGGTAGGCGTTGCGATGAGTAGAGGTTCGAATATAAGATATCCGTCGGAGCCCTTATCTTATTGGATATCCAATAAGCCCCTGAATTATTTGATCCCATGGACAAGATCCAATAAAAGCCCATGAGAGATTATTGGATATTGATCCACTAATCTAAAAAGCTTGGATAATTGGATGCAGATACAATACCCATTAGGGGAGGATCCATTAGGGTTTGACAGGGAGCCTCTATAAATAGGAGGGATTCAGAGCCTCATAAGCTAGAGCCTTTGCTTGCCTCTCCTATTCTCATCTCCTTCTCCACCTCAGAGTAGGCCTGGAGTTTTTGAGGAGTGTCGTCGCAGCCCTGCTGTGTGGATCATCGCTAGAGAGGAGGACGCTTGACCTCCTTCATCCTCTCCTAGAGATCTGCAAGGAAACAGAGATATACGATCTCCCTAGGTAACACAATTTATCTCATACGTAGTTTGTTTCGTGGATTTATGTGCATCAATCTTCGCACGACGATGAACATCCTTTTGGGAAATTGGGGATTTTGTTTTTCTTGATCTTCCGCTGCGCATGTGATGTCGCCCCCAAGATTTTCCAATAATGCTATCTTACGACGGTTGCTCTCTTGGGGAAATCATGCCCCCATCAAGTCTCCGACCCCCGTAAGGGACCCATAGCACCGATGCAGCTGGAACCCCCAGAGCAACTCACCGAGATACCCCTGAAGAGGAATCGGCCCGATCTGACCATCAAGGTCGGGACAATTCTCCCAAAAGCATATCAGCTCCACCTCATCGATTTCCTGAGGAAAAATGCCAATATGTTCACATGGTCCCTGGAGGAGATGCCCAGGATTGACCCGGAGGTGACCCAGCACCAGCTCAATATTGACCCTAAGGCTTGGCCGGTGAGGCAAAGACCAAGGAAGTTCTCTCCCGACCGACAGAAGGCAATCAGTGACGAGGTCGATTGCCTTAAAGAAGCGAGATTCATTACCGAGGTAAAATACCCTCGGTGGCTATTGAATGTAGTTCTCGTTAAGAAATCCAATGGAAGCTGGAGGATATGCATTGATTACATCGATCTCAACCGGGCATACCCCAAGGACTGTTATCCACTTCCCAAGATAGACTAACTAGTTGATGCCATCGTGGGCTATAAACTCCTTACGTTCATGGACGCATTCTCGAGCTACAACCAAATCCAAATGGCGACTCAGGATCAAGAGAGCACCGCCTTCATCACCAACAGAGGGGTGTATTGCTACAAAGTGGATCAAGAGAGCACCGCCTTCATCACCAACAGAGGGGTGTATTGCTACAAAGTGATGCCCTTCGGTCTGAAGAACATTGGGTGACTTATGAAAGGATGGTCAACAAGCTGTTCAAGCACTAGCTCGGGAGGAATATGGAAGTATACGTCGATGACATGATCATAGAGAGCAAGGCCGCAAGCGCGCACTTGACCGACCTGGCGGAAACATTCCAAATGCATAGACGATTCAACATGTGTTTGAATCCCGCGAAGTGCATCTTCAGGGTCAGCTCGGGGAGGTTCCTCGGCTTTATCATTCACTAGAGAGGGGTAGATGCCAATCCAAAAAAGGTTCGGGCCATAACCGAGATGCATTCCCCTTGCTCGGTCAAGGAGGTGCAGCGACTCGTCGGGAAATTAGCAGCGCTCAACAGGTTCGTGTCACGTTCGGGCAACAAGTGCCTCCCTTTCTTCTGGGCTCTGCGACAGGCTGACAACTTTACATGGACCTTGGAATGTGAAGAAGCCTTCGAAAAGTTGAAGGTGTGCCTCGCCCGCTTGCCCCGACTCGGCTTACCCGAGCCAGGCGAAACCCTTGGTCTCTACATGGTGGTCTCGACACAGGCAATCAGCTCGGTGTTAGTTCGGGAAACGCCACCAACGCAACAACCCGTGTACTACGTCAGCCATGTCCTCGTCGGGCTCGAGGCGCGGTACTCCCCGATCAAGAAGCTAACCCTCGCACTAATGAAGACGGCCCGAAAGCTACGGCCCTATTTCCAAGCTCACACAATCAAAGTGATCATTGACCAACCATTGTGACAAATCCTTTCCAACTTTGACGCATCAGGTTGGATGCTGCGATGGTCGGTCGAGCTCAGTGAATTCGACATTCAGTACTCCCACAAGACCGCCATCAAAGATCACGTACTAGCTGACTTTATTTCCGAGCTAACCCCTAAAGACCATGCTATTGGGCAGGAAAACAATGAGAGCACGTGGACCCTGTACATGGATGATTCGTCTACCACCGAAGTAGCCGGGGTCGGGCTTATCCTCAAAGGCCCGTCCGGAGAAACCTACGAGAGGTCACTCCGATTACAATTCCGAGCCACCAACAATGAGGTCGAGTGCGAGATGCTACTTCATGGCCTACTCCTCTCTTTGGAGATGCATGTGGACAACCTCGAAGTCTTCAGCGACTCCCAACTGGTGATGGGACATGTCCATGGGAGCTACGAAGCCCGGGACCCAACGATGGTGTTATACCTGACGGAGGTGAAGCGACTCGCCCATCGCTTCAACCGCCTCTCGATCGCTAGAATACCTCAGGCACAGAACATGTGGGTCGATGCGCTGGCCAGATCAGCCTTTGCTCACAGCCCGGTGTTGGCCCCAGCAACTTAGTCCATAACGGCACTAATAGTGACGACTCATGAGGTCACCGAAATGGAGGTACCATCAAGCTTGATAGAGGAAATCCTCCGCTTCAAGGACAGAACAAAGCCCAATGACTCGGCGGCTGCAAGATGGTTGAGATGAACCCAAGCTTGGTTATGCATTGTCGGCAGAAAGCTATATCGAAGGGCCTTCTCTCAACCTCTCTTACGCTGCCTCTCGCCATCAGAAGCTGAAACGGTCCTCGCCAAGCTCCACGAGGGGATCTGTGGGGAGCACATTGGGGGATGAACCTTGGCCTTCAAGAATCTCATACAATGGTACTACTAGCCAACCATGTGTCGGGATGCCATGTAATACGTGCAATAGTGCCAACAATGCCAAAGGCACACTTGACTGCAACATCAGCCAGTAGTCCCTCTTACCCTGATGGATGTGGCCTAGCCCTTCACCCAATAAGGACTTAATCAGCCAATAGTCCCTCTTTCTTATAATTGGGGTCGACTACTTCACAAAGTGGGTCGAAGCCGAACCCTTATCCTCCATCATTGAGAAGCAAATCCAAAGTTTCACGTGGAAGAACATTATCATCCGGTTTGGGATCCCGAGAGCTATCGTCACCGACAACGGAGCTCAATTCAACAACGCTAAGTTCAAGGCCTATTGCCAGTCATATGGGATTCAATTAAGGTTCAACTTAGTTGCACACCCCCAAACTAATGGCCAGACCGAAGTAATGAATCGAGCGATTCTGGAGGGCCTCAAGAGGATCTCGAGCGTGCACAGAGCTCGGGTGGACGAGCTCCCTAGCGTTTTGTGGGCAATGCGAATGACTCCCAAAACCGCCTTGGGAGAGTCTTCGTTTAGCCTGGCGTTCAGGACCGAAGCGGTCCTTCCGCCCGAGATGGTGTTCCCGACCCTGTGCACCTCTAACTACGAACAAGAAGGCTCCGAGGAGAGCCTGCGAACAAACCTAGACCTCCTCGAAGAAAGAAGAGCTAAGGCACATCTGCGTACTCTGGTGTACAAGAAGGCAATGACTCAGATATACAACCGCAAAGGCCGTCTACGGCAGAGCAAGTTCAAGGACCTTGTCCTCCGAAAGGCAGATGTGAGCGACCTGACCCAAGCGAGAGGAAACCTCGCACCTAATTGGGAAGGCCCCTATCGAGTCTATGACGTGGTCCGAGAAGGGACCTACCGACTTGAGACTATGGAGGGAAACCCCCTACCAAGAACGTGGAACGCGGTGAATCTAAAAAAGTTCTACCCATAAAAGAAGTCGGGGTACAAAGAAGACATATGTTGCACGAAGCATGCGCATCCACAACCGAAAAAGACAAGTCAGAATTCCAAAATAAGAGTGTTTTCTTATGGAAAGGAAATACACATTGTGGTCAGGCAATACAGTTCCAAACTCGACCTGACCAAAGCAAAATAAAAAAGGGGAGTACAACCCTTAGCTCGGAGGAGGGGTCTTGGGCCCGTCATCAAAGGGGATGCTCACCGGCATATCAACATCCTGATCCGTCGGATGGTCGGCAAACGGGTCTGATCCAATTCCAAGTCCAGGTACCTCGCTCGAAAGCGAGCACAGGCAACCCGGTACCCGAACTCATATGTGGTCTGCCTCGACCTCACCAGGCCGTGCTTAAACCCGTCAGCGATCGCCCCCTCGATCTTCTTGGGGAGCACTAGCCGCTCCTCCTTTAGGACCTCTTCAGCAGCCCCGGCCGAAGACCTGGCGGTCTCGACATCGTGGGAGAGGGTCAGTAGCTCATCATCCAACGTCCGAATGTGTGATCGGCTTTCCTCCGACTCGGTCTTCAAACAGCTCACCTCCTCATCTAGAGCTGAGGCATGCTCTTCGGCCATGGCAATGGCCTCCGGGACCCCCTCGACCCTTAGCTCCAAGTTCTCCAAGCGAAGTGCAGCGTTGGTGTCCGATTGACGCTCGATCACCCGCCCGGCGTCGAGGACTTGGTCGATTAGCGCCATAGTGTAGCATTGGACCTGCACAAAGATCGACATTAAAACTCACGCAAGGAAGGATCGAGCAAAGAAAGAAAACCATCACTTACCCAAACAAGCGACTTGGCCGCCCGGTCCGCCAGCACTTCCGAGAGGGAGCAGTAAAGATCCTTGGCTAGGGCTGGATGAAGTGCCCCTTGGATGAACTCCTGGGCAGTTGGCCCATCGCCCCAGATGTGACTATCAGCCTTGAGCATCATCCACCGAGAGGCGTAGGGGATTCCCAGCTCCTCAACCGAAAGGTCGGACATGTTTAGGGCCTGGTACTGCTTGCCTTCAGCCCGAGAGCAAACGCGGCATAGGTCCCGCGTCGATGTCGGGCACGCCGGCGCCCCCTGGGAAGGGTCACCACTGGACGACCCAGCCGCCCCCTTCCCCCTCGTGCTCCCCGAATCCTTGCCTTAGGGAGCAGCCCCAGACGATCCCGGGACGACGCTCATGCGAGCAATCAGATCCGCAGTCGTCCTTTGGACTAGGGCCTTCATCTTCTCCGGAGGGCGACCCGCTTCCGGAGACCCCAGCGTCCTCTTTGGTGTGCCATCTTGTGGGGCACCCCCAGCTCCAAAACCCTCCCCGTCCTGAGGCGGCGGCGCAGCGGCCTTGGCGCTAGGCTTCTTCTTCACCGATCGAAGGTCCACCATCTCTGCAAAAATATCAGTCGGTCAAATAGTTTGGGACGAGCGAACGATCCATCATATGTGAATGGCCATACCCCCAATGGCGGGGCTCAGCTCTGCTTCAACCAGCCACTCCTCGATCATCTCCTTGATTGCCCGAGAAGAGGACAAGATACCCCTCAGCTGATCCACGTCCGTTGTTTCTCCGACATAGAGCAATGGGGAGGTATTATCAATGGTCCGAAGGGTCCACCGAATGCTAAAACCCCACTCTTGACTACAACTGACGAAGAAGAAGCGGCTCTTCTAACCTTTGTTATTGGAAGGAGCACTATTGATCTTAAAACCGCTGTGGGTGGTCAGGTAATACATGCCTCCCTCCTTACACAGGCCGAAGCAGGCCAGGAAGAGGGTCCTGGATGGCTCGATCCCAACCGCCCGACACTCCCCAATAAAGGCCACCAGATAGCGCCAAGGGTTTGGCAACACCTGGGACGACGATTTTCCCCAGTGATGGAGGCACTCCCCGATGATAGGGTGCAGCGGGAGTCACAGCCTTGCCTCAAAGGCCCCTACGGCCAGCCCGAACCCATCGGGAAACTGATCATATGACCGTTGCCCAAGCCAAGGGGCGTGAAGGCCATAACACTTTGGGGTGCGATACCGATCCCGGAGTACCCTCTAAAGGTCCTCGGTAACCACCAAGTCCATATCGTGCCACGACTTGAGAGCTTCAAGTGCGATAGAGCTCCCTGAGGCCCCCATGGGGGCGCTACCGGAGGACACACTAACGACTTCATCTTGCGAGCCCCCAAAGGAAGAAGATGAAGAAGATAAAGGTGAAGATGGAGACAAAAAAGAAGACGGAGACATCCCGACCTCAAGGTTGCAAGAAAGAAGCCGGGGCGCGAGACGGAGGACTGAAGCAAAGGTGATAGCAACCGTTCTGGAAGGGACATATAAAAGGCAGGCCACTCCGCTGCGAGACGACGATTGGGCTTCCCGAGGAAAGAGATAGTCGCGGCATTTAAAACCCATCATAACCCCTTAGATCCGCTAGATTCGCCGGCCTCGAAGCTCCTGCCAGAGGCGTCTTGTCACCCAAAATCCCCCACCGGAGGCCACTCGAAACAAAAAGTTTCCCTCCAGGTCCCACGTCGCTCCACCTGGCTCGTCACATGGCACGATGGCGTCCGGGAAAAACCCGGTGCGCCACCCAACGATGCCACCCAACCTTCAGTTCCAACTCCTACCCGGGTCGCTCTAGATCGGTTTTCGACATGTGACCCGTCGACACCAAAACCTGAGCCCGAGCTCAGTCACCCAACCTTCAGTTCTAGCTCCTACCCGGGTCGCTCCAGATCGGTTTCCAACTTGCGACCCGTTAGCACCAAAACCTAAGCCTGAGCTCAATCACTCGGCCCATAGGTCTGGTCCTTACCCGGGTCGCTCTAGATCAGTTTCCGACTTGCGACCTGTTGGCACCAAAACCTGAGCCCGAGCTTAGTCACTCGGCCCACAGGTCCGGCTCCTACCTGGGTCGCTCCAGATTGGACCCCCAACTTACGACTCGCCGGCCCAGTCTTCGCTCGGGTCGCTCCAGATCGGACCCATGACTTGCGACTCGCTAACCCAATTTTCGCCCGAGTTGCTCTAAATCGGACCCCCAACTTGCGACTCACCGGCCTAGTCTTTGCCTGAGCCGCTCCAGATTGGACCCCCAACTTGCGACTCGCCGGCCCGATCTCCGCCCGAGTCACTCCAGCTTGATTCACAACTTGCGACTCGTCGACCCAATCTTCGCCCAAGTCGTTCCAGATCGGACCCCTGACTTATGACTCACCGGCCTAGTCTTCACCCGAGTCGCCCCATATCGGACCCTCGACTTTTGACTCGCCAGCCTAGTCTTCGCTCGAGTCGCTCCAGCTTGATCTATGACTTGTGACTCGCCGGCCCGATCTTCGCCCGAGTCGCCCCAGATCGGACTCCCGACTTGCGACTCACAGGCCTTGTCTTCGCCCGAGTCGCCCCAGATCGGACCCCCGACTTGCGACTCACCGGCCCAGTCTCCGCCCGAATCGCTCTAGCTCGATCTATGACTTGCGACTCGCCGACCTAGTCTTCCCTTGAGTCGCTCCAGATCGAACCCCCGACTTGCGACTCGTTGGCCCAGTCTTCGCCCGAGTCTCTCTAGATCGGACCCCCGACTTGTGACTCGTCGGCCCAATCTCCGCCCGAGTCGCTCCAGCTCGATCTACGACTTGCGACTCATCGACCCAGTCTTGCCCGAGTCGCTCCAGATCGAACCCCGACTTGCACTCGCCGGCCTACTCTTCGCCCGAGTCCTCCAGATCGGACCTAGACTTGTGACTCACTGGCCCAGTCTTTGCACGGTTCGCTCCAGATCGGACCCCCGACTTGCGATTTGCCGGCCAAGTTTTCGCCCGAGTTGCTCCAGCTTAATCTACGACTTGCGACTCACAGGCCTTGTCTTCGCCCGAGTCACTCCAGATCGGACCCCCGACTTGCGACTCACCGGCCTAGTCTTCACCCGAGTCGCCCCAGATCGATCTACGACTTGCGACTCATCGACCCAGTCTTTGCCCGAGTCGCTCCAGATCGAACCCCCGACTTGCGACTCATCGACCCAGTCTTTGCCCGAGTCGCTCCAGATCGGACCCCCGACTTGTGACTCGTCGGCCCAATCTCCGCCCGAGTCGCTCCAGCTCGATCTACGACTTGCGACTCATCGACCCAGTCTTTGCCCGAGTCGCTCCAGATCGGACCCCCGACTTGCGACTCATCGACCCAGTCTTTGCCCGAGTCGCTCCAGATCGGACCCCCGACTTGCGACTCATCGACCCAGTCTTTGCCCGAGTCGCTCCAGATCGGACCTAGACTTGTGACTCACTGGCCCAGTCTTTGCACGGTTCGCTCCAGATCGGACCCCCGACTTGCGATTTGCCGGCCAAGTTTTCGCCCGAGTTGCTCCAGCTTAATCTACGACTTGCGACTCGCCGGCCCGGTCTTCGCCCGAGTCACCCCAGACCGGACCCTGGACTCGCGACTCATCGGCCTAGTCCTCATCTGAGTCGCTCCAGCTCGACCCTTGACTCGTGACTCGCCGGCCTCAATTCCGAGCCGCGTCAAGCCGGTTATCCAACTTACGACATGTCGGACTCATCTCATTTAGTCCCAGCCGCTCGATCAACGGAGCCAACCCTTCCCGAGGCACAGGGCGTCGCCCCTCCAAATCGCCCCGTGACGAGCCAATCCAACTTCCCCTCAACCAATCAACACAACCGTGACACCCCGATCCAAGCGCGCCCCTCGCCCCTTCAGGGACCCCACGACACACCTCGATGGGAGGGGGGGGGGGATGATAAGGTATATCTTGGTTGCGGGCCACGTCACAACCAATGTCGCGCCATGCTACCGTCTAGTCAACTAGAGCACCTCTGCACGCTGAGTCAGAATCCGTACCGAGACGCTGTTTGACATGTCCCATCTCGAGAGCTCGGGCCGACGCCGTCTGACGCCGCTCCGCACGTCCCGAGACGATGGCCGAACAGAAGTGTCGTCTCATCCCTCGAGGATCAGTGGTCACGCCAAACCCGTGTGCAACCGACCCTCGTACAATAGTATAAAAGCCCCTGACTAGCATCCGACCAAGGGGAACGAAAAAGATGGGAGAAAAACGACTAGTAACTTACTTGTCGGAGGGGCCAAAGTTGGGATCTCCCGACGAAGGTCATTTTTGTAGGAAGGCAGCCACCTTTGAGCCATGAGCGTCTCAAACTGGGAATAGCCGCCCAGTGCACGAAGGTGAGTCGTCATCCAACCTAGAGACAAAGAGACACTGCTTCCCACAGACGATGCCCGGACCGAGAAACACTGATCAGCTCCCCACCGCAAGGGCTCGACCGACCCCGAAATCCAGCTCAGCCGACAGACGACTTCCGACATCGACTCGTGGACCAAGCCGTGCCAACTTATCGGCCACGGCACATTTGTTCACAACATGGTTTATCTTTGCAAAGGTATCATCTACGATCTCAAGATACCAAAAAGGAAAAAAAAAAAAAGAAAAAAGCATGCAACCAATGAAAACAAAATCTATCATGAACATTAGCATTGAACAGCAACTGCATTCCAGAAGAAATCCTGTTGATGTTAGAACAATTGAACACTAGATTTGGTCAAAGCTACCAAAGCCCATGGTGGAGGCGCTTCCAGGCCCATGCCAATCCTAGTTAACATGACCCTTCCAATGAGATTATCGTCACAGTTCATCTTTCTTAATCTTAGAGATACGAATATCTTTATCACTATACCCTATCATATATCTTAAATAGTCATTGCATGTTGAAATGTAAAGCTTCATTTTTGTTCTTCTTTCAAACAAAATTAAAAGCATAGATTTTCCTTCAGACAATTCTGTCCTCGTAAAGATGTAATGAAAATTTTACATATTAAGACTAAATAAATGCTAATATACGAATACTAAGAACAGATACTATATAGAACAACAAAAGTACCAAATATCCCAATCGTTAATACAAACCATTCTCATCAACTGACAGAATAAATAAACTTTCATGCAAAAAGAAAAGTATGATAAATGTATTATTAAGATTTATAAATATTTTTAGAAGTCCTAATTGTATTCAAATTAGTTAGTAGAGTTCTGATTAATTATTTTTAAGAGCCCTAATTACATATGATAAAATTATAATTAAATTAAAATTTCTTAGCAAATTATGACTTGTCCTTATAAATTTATTTTGAGTACCAGCGTTTTAATACGAGAGAGAATCAAAACACTTTAATTACTTCGGATGTATATGACAAGTGTACAAGAAGAGTGTCGGGACAATTCAATAGCTTTATAATTGATCTCATATATTGAAGAATTTAATTTTTTTTTTATGAATATAGATAGAATTTATCAAACTGCATTATTGATTTTCTGATATGCTTATTTTAATTATTTATCTCTAAAATTTTCTTTTAGTTGTTTGAAATTTTACTCTCCCTCCACAATAGTGACAAATGCCAAGTGTTTTTTTATTTTCCTTGCATCGATGGATGTTAAGAAGACATTAAAACTCTTTACTGCCAAAGGATTCTCATGCAGCGAAGGAATTATCAGACACATGTCCATGAATTGCTTTGCTGCTATACAAGTATGAACGTCGTTATACTGATTCCAGAGTGATCAGATAAACGAGTCACTAACATTAAGCTATACGTATTCAAATATTAATGTGTGGATGCTAAGACATGGATTGCTTCGTGGCGCAGACACAGTCCATCGGACAAGCGAGTCCCTGCAAAGGCAAAAATGTCAGTACCTTCGCGTCTCGGCAACGTTGTGCGTATAAGCTGTAATCGCGTGTTACGGTGCAGTGAACAAAAAGCTGGTCTAATAATGCCAACACGGAGTACTTGTGGTGTTTATGGGGCCATTACGACGGTGGATTGATCGAGAAAGAAACTCTGGCCACCACGTACGTACCTTCAAACATTAATCGCAGTGACCACCTCCATGTAAATCAATACGCCGACTGTATCACAAGTCACTCCTCCATAAACCAATACGATCAATCGACACCGACTGTCTCACAAGTCACTCCTCCATCATCCAACGTTTGGATCTTGATGTGCCAATGAGGTGGTTCTTCTTGCTTGTTGTGTGGTGGACACAGACGTTGACGCTGAAGGAGATGGCCGAGTGTCCGTGTGCAAAACCGCAACGAGGGCTGACGGTGTTCGGTATGCCAACGTGCCCGCGCCAATCCTCTCTCCAAATGTCAATCTGACTTGCCTTGCACAACAAGCATCTCAAGCTTATTCTTCCATCCTTGATTTGGTCCAACCTGCCTAATGTAATGTGTGTGTGTGTTTTTTCTCATCAAATTTTCTATTCATATATGCTGATTTTTGATTTATTGCTCCGTATTCAAGTTGAGCACATATAGTACAGGAATTCTGAAAAGTCGATCTCGTAATTAATTAATATTTGTTATTGTCATTTGACGTTGACACAGTTTTATATGTAAAAAAAAAAAATCGAGTTTTCGGAAGTTCAAAATCATCATTCATCATTCGAGACCTATTAATAATCTCCTTTTCTCGGTAGGTCTTGACATGCAATTTAATTTTCTTTAACGTTGGGATAAGATATTTTTTTCTTTTGAGGTCAAATTAACTAACGTTGGCGTTAAGTCTCCGTAGAACTAAAAGGTGTATATCCAAGTGATAAAGGAAATTTGAACGTCACAACATCGTTGACTTAATACCCAATCGAATGTCATGTCAACTGGTTGAGAGAACCACATTATTGGCACAACCGATAATAATTACTATGCTTACGTGTTGGATGACTCGAGTCGAGTTAGGCTCGATAACTTCATGTGAAATAATTTTCTACTAAATAGATATATATATATATATATATATATATATGGTTATCATAACGTGTATGAAAACATCTCGAGTTGGTTGACTCAGCAAACAGCTCTCTCAAGTTTTGTTAGACATCCAATCAAATCCACGTAGGTGAAGTGTATCGACACATCAGAAAATCAAATTATATTTTAATAATATATAATTTTAATGTATATATATATATATAGTTTAAAACTTTAGGGTAAACTTGTAAAATCACGTTATCGGTGGGAAACCCTCGAAAGAGAGAACAACGGTGTAGAGGGATGGGGAGATCCTATGCGGGTCCCAGCTGGGTAGATTCCACCCCACATGAAACTGCTGCCTTTCATTTGAGGCCCACGTGATGGGATCCGCCGACCGGCACACCATCTGCGAACACCTGGACGAGGCATCGACGCATCACTGGGTAACCAATCAATGTGAAGGACCTCTCGCCAGGCCACGCGGCGCACTCCCTAGTCACACAAAGACAGGAGCCAACAACCCGCCGTGACGGCCGTCAGGACGGAGGGCTGCGACGCCCACGGAAACGAAACGGATTTCCAGAAGCAGCGATGGTCCCTACCTGGTTTCCGCAGGCATTTGCTAATGTTTCGCGGGTAATTTGGGAATCCTTCTGTCTCCTCGACGCCGTGCTTCTGCCATTAGTGCCACTCCTCGGGTTTGGTGGTTTGACCACAGCAACTCAGCTGGGAGTTAGCGGGGGGAGGCCAACGCCACCGTTATAATCACCGCCTCTCTCTCTCTCTCGTTCGTCTCGTTCGTCTCGTCCACCCACCACACCCTCGCTGCTCTCTTCTTGTTTCTTTCTCCCACTCTCTCCTTAACGAACCTCCACCCTGCCCCCAAGCGAAGGGGAGAGAGAGAGAGAGAGAGAGAGAGAGAGAGAGAGAGAGAGAGAGAGAGAGACAAGGATCGAGGCCGCCGATTCGATTCCATCGACCGATCCGTCGTCATGCAGTCGGAATCCGCGAAGCCCTCTCCGCTCGACCTCCTGTCGGCCATCCTCGCCGGCTCCCTCGGCGGCGATGGGCTCCCCTCGGGAGCCGGATCCTTGGCGGCGATCGCCGAGAACCGGCAGCTCCTCGCGATCGTCACCACATCGGTCGCGGTGCTCGTCGGGTGCGCGTTGATCTTCTTCTTCCGGCGATCGAGCGGAAAGAAGCCAGCCGAGCCGCCGAAGCCGCTGGTGGTGAGGGTACTGCCGGAGGTGGAGGTTGACGACGGGAAGAAGAAGGTCACTGTCTTCTTCGGCACGCAGACCGGGACGGCCGAGGGGTTCGCTAAGGTTAGGGTTTGGTCTCGACGGGTTCGATTAGAAATAAGTTTCCAATTAGCGTCTTTAGCCTAATTTTCTTTTCTTGATCTCCGTGTCAGGCTTTGGCGGACGAGGCTAAGGCGCGATACCAGAATGCGATATTTAAAGTTGTTGATCTCGTAAGATCATCTTCCTTTCATGAGATCATTTGAGAATTCTTATGGTTGATTTTTGACAATTTGATTTTGACTATCTGTTCTTTCCCAAAATCGAAGGACGAATATGCTGCTGACGATGACGAGTACGAGGAGAAGATGAAAAAGGAGACCTTAGCTGTGTTCTTCTTGGCCACGTAAGTTGAGACCATCGAGTCATTAACCCATAGGATATCGGATTCCTTTTAATTTTAGTATGATCTTTTATATCTCCGCATGGGTACAGGTACGGAGATGGGGAGCCTACTGATAATGCTGCACGGTTCTACAAATGGTTTACAGAGGTCGGGAAACATGCTGATTTCATTGAAAATTTTCACCAGCAACTATATATTTATGATATGTTTGTTATTTATTGATGGATTACAGGGGAAAGAGAGCGGGAATTGGTTAGAAAATCTTCAGTTTGCTGTGTTTGGTTTAGGCAACCGACAATATGAGCATTTCAATAAGGTTATCCTCTTCTTTTTTTTTTTTGATTTATCATTACATATCACCTATTTCTGTGAAATTCCTGCTGACATATGATTGCAATATATTCACGGAACATTAAAAGGTTGCTACGGTGGTTGATGAAATGCTCGCTGAACAAGGTACACTCTCTTGACTGGTTAAGTCGCTGCCCGCTTAAGTCATGTTTGTTTCCTTAGTTGACTTCATGTTGTATACTGTTGATAATGTTTTCTGTTAATGACTAGCTTAATTGGTCCACTAATGTGTATATCCGATTCTTTAGGAAAAGTTCAACTTGCATTTAGAGACTAGTTGTTACTTAAAGGATATAAAGTTTGCTTTTGATAATCATAGACTATGAATATACACTATTCGGATCATAAAAGAAAATGAGACATTTCCAAGCTTACAATTGTTCTTCTTTTTATTTTTAAGTTTCATAATAAATGAAAGATTATATACATGTTAGTTTGTTGTATACAAGTTGTTAGAGCTGCTAATTGAAATACTAACATAGTTGTAAGTATTGTAATAGAAGTTATACTTGAATCGGAATTGATATAGGTTGCAGCTGTTATCACTTATTAGTAATTTCAATAAATTATGATGGTTATTAGATCAAGTGAAGTGGTGATTTATAAAAGCAATGATGCCTTCTCTGTTTATGGTGAATGAAACTAGCTTCCCGTTTTCATTTTAATGTGTGGTAATTACTTGAGTTGTGGAACTCAAAGCCGATCACTTGGGCTTTTTTCCCTCCCTTTGTCCTATGATAGGTGGGAAGCGCATTGTTCCATTGGGGCTGGGTGATGATGATCAGTGTATCGAGGATGACTTCACTGCATGGTGTGAAATATTAGCAATACCATATAGACCCTTTATCTCTCTTTTCTGGTGTACTTGTTTATTTCATTATTCACACTAATGACGGAGAAAATATTATATTTCCAGGAGGGAGATTCTCTGGCCAGAACTGGATCAGTTGCTTCGGGATGAAAATGATGTTTCAGGTGCATCTACCCCATACGCAGCTGCTGTTCCAGAATACCGGGTTGTCTTTTTCAATCCTGAAGAAACTTCTTCACTGGACAAGGGTTGGAATCTTGCAAACGGCAATGCTATTCATGATATACATCACCCATGCAGGTAGATGCTTTTATTCACAAGTTCCTTGTAGCAAATTTATGATCAAGTCACAAAAGGCATAATTAACACAAGAAGTGGACCCTTAAGGGCTAATGTGGCTGTGCGGCGGGAGCTTCATACTCCAGCTTCAGATCGGTCCTGTATCCATTTGGAGTTTGATATTGCTGGCACTGGTCTTACGTAAGTTCAAGTTTATGTAGTATGTTATCATGAAACTTGGCCTCTTATTAATTTCTATATGGTTTTATGCATTTTTTTAAATAGCTGAGTATCTTGGGTATGCTATTTTACATGCCAAGACACTAACCAACCTCTATCACTGAATTTTTTTTTTCATACTTGCAGCTTGTCTGCATAAATGCAGATGTTACCTGCTATTTGTCTGAATCATCCATTGATGGATGTATTCCTGTAATCCATATAATATTTACCTAGAGAAAAAGATGGAAAGAAAAGTTCTTTTGATTATTTTGACTATTCCTTTTTTTCTGTTTTTTCTTCTTTTTTTTGCTTGATGGTTCCAATTCCAACTACTGCTTCTAGAATTTATTATTTCACTGAATGAAATTTCATGTCCTTTGCTAGAGCATTTTGACATTTTTTGTCTCATAACTGCACTGAAGATTGTGAATCGTCTCCCATGGTCCTCAGATACTGTTCAGGTGAAAAAAGTATGAGAAAGCATAATCCACAAAAGAGATGTTTTCTGCTGAAACTAATTGGTAGCTTATGTATCTGGAAACGTCCGTCATTCTTGGTTCAACCTCCTGGATCTGGCAAAAGGCACTAGCAAAGACTTATTTTGTGCTACTTAGTGGTTGTGTATCTTCCATGTCAATGCGATTATAATAAAAAGGGTTCTTCCTATTCTCACAATAGAGGAACATTTTTATGTGTCAGTTAAACAATCTTTATGTTCACTTACAACTGAATGCAATAATCTTTGTGAAGCTAGCATCAGTATACCTACATGCTTAGTTACCTTTTTCCTCTACATTAAGTAAATATCATATGAAACCTATTAGGTTTATCAAACCTATCTGTGTTTGTGAACCTGTGTTTTCTGTTGGTTATCAATCAGGCACAAATCATCAAATATCAAACTTCATTATCATAATTACAAACATATGTTTACCTTTTCAATTTGGTTCTATAATGTTTAAAACTGTCAATTCATATAATTTTCCTATTTATCATAATAATGAATTTTAAAATGTTCCTTTCTGTACTGATAATACATTATTGTTTTTGTTTTGTCTCTAGGCTTCTGTTTGAGCAAATTACTCTACTATTTTAAGGTTGACCAATTGCTAGTTTATGATTAGATAAAATTTTCCAGCTGATCATATCAGGAACTCTTTTGTCAGGTATGAAACGGGAGATCATGTTGGTGTATTCACAGAGAATTGTGTTGAGACTGTAGAGGAGGCTGAAAGACTGTTGGGTTATTCACCAGATACGTATTTCTCAGTCCACACCGACAAGGAGGATGGCACACCACTTGGAGGCTCTTTGTCGCCTCCTTTCCCGTCTCCATGCACCTTAAGAAATGCACTTACTCTATATGCTGATCTTCTAAATTCACCCAAAAAGGTAACTTTTCCTTTCCTTTGAACAAGTTATATTGGCTTGATCTTTGTTCTTCTTTAAATTTTTTTCTACATAATCTGCAGAGTGCATTAGTTGCCTTAGCTGCACATGCTTCAGATCCCATTGAAGCTGAGCGACTTAGATTTTTGGCTTCTCCTGCTGGAAAGGTTTGACTTTTCTGAGAATCTCTACAAGTCTTTTATTAGGGGTAAGGAATTTTTACTCAATTATTCTGGTACAGGATGAATATTCTCAATGGATCGTTGCTTGTCAGAGAAGTCTCCTAGAAGTTATGGCTGAATTCCCTTCTGCAAAGCCTCCATTGGGAGTCTTCTTTGCTGCAATCTCCCCCCGCTTGCAGCCTAGATATTATTCAATATCATCTTCTCCGAGGTAATAATTGATTTCTGATATTTTTCTTTGTTAATTCAATTGATAACAACAGACTTACAGTCAATTATTTGTTTCTTTCAGGATGGCACCAACCAGAATCCACGTGACATGTGCGCTAGTGTATGAGAAGTTACCAACTGGGAGGATTCATAAAGGAGTCTGTTCAACTTGGATGAAGGTAATTTCCTACATACAATTTTGATTGGATGGTTGAACTGGAGTGCTGGCAGTCTTTGTAGTTCTCTTTCTTCTAATGTCATTTTGATTTCTTCTGATCAGTGCATGTAGTATATTTCTTTTAAGAACGCAAACTAAGCCTTCAATCACAGCTTAGGTTGTTATTTTGTATTTGCTTCTTGGTTTGATTAACCTTGTCTTGGGCATCTTGTTATCAAAGAGAATGTCAAAGTCTTATATTTGTTCTCGAGTAAATGATTCTCGAGCTGGTACACTCAACATAGAGATTAGGAGATGGGTTCATTTGTTCACTTTTCACTGCTAGGATAAGGATTATGCACTGGATTAACCATATTATATATCATAAAGTATAGCATCAATACTGATGATTGCCATTAGATGCTATCATGTGCAACATTAGCAGAAAAGTGAGACCCAACCATATTGGTTTTAACATCTATTTAGAGAAGAAGAGAGTTCTTAAAGCTTTATGTTAGTGTCTATGTATGTCACCTATAAGAACTTACTGAAAAAATGTCCAAATTGGATTCATCGTGCAATGCATCTAGGACCTATAATGAAAATCATGAAGCTGAATGCTAACTTGCTTCTGTTTTTCCTGTGTACTTGTGATTTTGTCTTGTTTTCTTAAGGCCTTTAACCAATGTATTCTAAAACATTATCAGCTACTGCTACTATTTTTTGCTTTATTTTTTTTTCATGTTATGACACTTTGGAACTCCTCATTTTACAGAATTCTATTCCATTGGTAGAGAGCCAAGAATGCAGCTGGGCTCCCATATTCGTGAGACAGTCAAACTTTAAACTGCCTGTAGATCCTTCTCTACCTATTATCATGATTGGTCCAGGCACAGGGTTGGCACCCTTCAGGGGCTTCTTGCAGGTTTCTACCTAAGTGTCAAATTTCTGCTAGTACATCTGTCACTTGAATAGTGGAAAACTTGTTTTAATGACTTGGATACTTCTGATTTTAGGAAAGGTTGGCATTGAAAGAAGCTGGTGTGGAACTTGGTCATGCTATTCTCTTCTTTGGATGCAGGAACCGCAAAATGGTGCTGATAACATATATTTTATTCAATAAAGTTTCGAACGGCCAAAATATTTCATTTCTCACTTTATCATCCGTTGATACTGTTAATTTTGCAGGACTTCATCTACGAGGATGAGTTGAATAATTTCGTTGAAACAGGTGCACTTTCTGAATTGATTGTTGCCTTCTCTCGTGAAGGCCCAACCAAGGAATATGTGCAGCACAAAATGACTGAAAAAGTTAGATAGACTTCTGCCCCCCCTTTTTTCATGTCATTTTGGAGTCTATTCATCCATTTAATTGTATTATTAACTTTTGTTTATTTGCCCTAATCATGAGACAATATTTGCAGGCATCCGATGTTTGGAATATCATCTCTCAAGGTGGTTATGTGTATGTGTGTGGTGATGCCAAGGGTATGGCTAGAGATGTTCACAGAGTTCTTCATACTATCGTCCAGGAGCAGGTACCGCTTTGACAACTTTGCTTGAAGCATTGCATTGGTTTATGAGTTTTGCTGTTGGATGCCATTAACTTGATTCACATGTTGGCATGGCAAAAGCCAGATTACATTTGGTTGTTCGGGATATCTGCCAGTAAAAGAATCATTCTCTGACCTCAACCTGAATTTAAATTTCAGATACGATAAGTACCTGAAAGCTATTTATTCTAAGTCATCAACCTGAAGCTTGTACTCTTGAGTACTGCCCAACTTCAGGAAAAGTACAACTGCTCTTTTCCATCTTTTGAATTTATCTTCTTTTGCCAAGAAAACATTGGATTTTGGGGGATAGAGTAATTTATGGCTCATGTCAACAAGGTAGCTGTGCGAAAACGGTTCAAAATTACTCTGATTTTTCTTGATGGTTTCATGGCCGTGCATGCAGCATCATTCTTGGTAGTTTTGTTTTTTTCTTCGGAAAAAAAAAAAACTCTCCATTGAAGTACTACTGGCTGATTGAAAAGCTTAAATGACAATGCTCGGTTTTTCATCTGCCAACAAAAATGCACCATCTCATGTGGGGGATTCACGTTTTGATGTTTTAATGCTATGTTTCCTTATGCAATGAGACTATCCATCCTTGCTTAATGTTCTTTGGTTTCTTATTTTAAAAATGCTTCTCACTCCGCTGCAGGGATCTCTTGATAGTTCCAAGACGGAGAGTTTTGTGAAGAGCCTTCAAATGGAAGGGAGATATCTGAGGGATGTGTGGTAAAGTATACCTTGCATTTTTCCTCTTGAAGTGCATCCCTTCAGCAGCACTCAATCTAGAAAACTTGAACGGGAATCCGGTGGACCTGCAAGTCAAGGTTCTTAGTCTCCACAAACTGGGTCGATGTTTAGATTATGTTATTCTTTTAAACCTTCTAACTAGAGCGTCTGTTCGTGTATTACATGTATTCATATTATGATTAGGCTGATTCGGGGGGTGGGGGAATAAGTAGTCAATATTTAGTAGAGAATGGGGGAAACAACAGAATTTCTTAAGTTACACGAGTCATGAACAATCAGACGGACAGGCCTTCCTGTGTGAGCAAAATGCAAACCATGATGTTAATGCCTCACCGGGCATGACTGTGGAACTTAGCTACTGGAATTGGGCCCATGAAGACAGACAGGGAGATGCTATGACCTGTTTCGTGATCCCAAAACGCTTATTTATATTGTTATATAGATATTGTTATATTCATATCAGATTCTTGGATGCCTTTGCGTATTGCTGGTAATACCGAGGATATTGTATGGCTGGCTCGCTACATGTTGTAGGCTCAAATATCTCAGTGACGAGTTTATGTTTGAAACTGGCGGATCTGATCTTAATCAATCAGATTGGGTTTGACATTATTTTGAGGTGCAATTTTCGACTTTGAGTTCTACCCAATTCAAAAGAACAGTTTCGTTATCAAATTACTCTTAAAAACGATCTCCTAATTATTTGAGCCATATGTTATCCTAAATTTTGCGGAATATTCATGCCTACCTCTGCCAAAATCTTTAAGTCGAATCTGTAATATAGAGAGACCATATCTGATTTGTGTCCGAGTCCTTTTAACCAAAGAATACGATTACAATAGTTGTGCGTGACGCTGCGGTTCACACGGCGACCAACATTCCGTAGCAGCTGAATAGAATGAACATTCATTCATTCATCCATCTTGGATACGTATTCCATTCATATATCATCGTCCCGTGCAAGAATTCGATCTTTCCCCGAAGAAGCCTACCAAAAGGATCTATGATCCCCTCCTATCCAAAGGAAGCAACCAAAGAATTAGAAATCGGTTCGCGCACTGCCTAGCACGGAGGAGGAAGCAATTGTTACACGATTGTGCAGCAGAGATGCTTCAGCTGCAAGTTCTACGTTTGCTTTTTGTCAGCCATGCATGCGATATTGTGAAAAATATGTTCAACCGGGAAGTTGAGACAGACTGCCGATTCACTGCACGCACGCTGAAACATATTATTAGTACACGATCTAAGTTACACACTGCTGGTGAAGCTTAATATACTGGATCGAGTACAGTTTAAAGAGCTTGGTGCTCATTGACAATGGCGGATATGATGTCCCTTAGCATCGCGAAATCTGACAACTTCCTCGTTTACACTTCACACAACCCAGACAACAAGAGACTAGAATAGCTGAGAGCATTTGAACCCAACAACAACATTTAAGGCACTTACATGACATCTTCTAAGCGTGGAAAGATTTTTACAGATGATTGCTACCAGAGGCTTAATACAGAGAACAAAAGCAGAAAGAATCCATGAGAGGAGACTAAATATGGTGCACAGACTCAGCCGATGTAAGAATCTTCTTCACGAGCCCCTCGCTCATCCAGAATAGAACAATCTCTTTGTGGATCAGATCTTTGCCAGCAGAGTAAAATAGCAGCTTTCATGTGGAATAGAGAACGAATGGCACTGCAAACAAAGATAAAACACAGCTGAGTATCCTATCCTTGTTGGCAAAGTTCACAACATTATAAGCAAGATTGTTTTCTTTTGGACACAAGTATCCATTACTGACTACAAGGATACAGATTTCCCGTAAAATCTTTATGGCAGAAAGCCCAAAGTAACAAAAAATCATTCGAATCGTAGTTTATGATGCCTGGTTTGACTTGATTTATTTTTTGTAGTTTATTCAAGGGCAATCTAGTCTTTCAAATTATTCTACTTACAGTTCTTATGAGAATTGAGTCTCTTTTCCTTTTTTGGGTTGGTCACTCTAAGAGCAAGTGAATTAACAAACCTTAAGATGTCGAGCAGAACTTTTTTGAGTCTGGAAATGGTTACTCTAGAATTGGAATATGAGTTGTAGACTTACTATTAGCTTACGCTGCTTTCAACGTATGTTTGGATCATTTGCTTCAACATTCTTAGAAGCCAGGCGATCATTTAAGCTTGATCAAATGCAGGTGCATCCAAGAAATGGATGGGTACAGAAAATCCTATGGTTATACCATTTGAAGAAAAAGCCTCATCTCACAGGTAACTACGACTCAAACACAAGGAAGGACTCATAAGAACATGGTTTTCATCTTCTTCTTGCTTACCACTTAGTATAGGCATTAACTAGTTTTACCGATCAAGATGTTGAACTCACCAATTAAGATTATACTCAATACCAGCAAGAAAGTGATCCATAAAGAACGACCAGACTGCATGTAGTACTGTGATCCCGGGATGTGCCTTTGGAATCCGCCAAGCCTTCCAGAAAACTGCTGACCACTAGAAAGCTTATATTCTTCCTTGAAGCTATTGAAACAGTTCCTACTTCTTTCACTCAACCCACTAATTCCCTGCTCAAAACACAGTATGATGACAAAATAAGATATTTTACCTACAAGAAAAAATATACTATAAACCTTTTGCAACAACTGTTTCTTAAGAGAAAGAAAATATATAGCTCAAGCTGCAACAAGAAAAATGAGATCCTAGTTGAACGTTATATACAAATGTGGTTACGGCATCCAAGAATAAGCTTATTCAAATTAAAATGGCCTTCAATGCCTGAACAGAAGAAAGCAAGAAGCAAAGCTGAATGAAAATCATAAATTAGTTATAGGCAACATACTAGAAAATCAAGTCATCAAATATAATGTTCGTACAGGCGCACGAGTCCAAATGTGGAACCTGACCTGAGCAAGCCGAGAAACCGCCCTAAAGTGGAGGCGATGTCTCAACTGAAGATCCTCGGATTTAGCTTTCCAGAAGCTGTTCCTAAACCACCTCAACTTCGATGTGGATTCCACGGTTTTTAGAAGACTGCATAGATTAGATGCATGGTTTGGCATTTCTGATCTTATTTCAACTGCTTTGCTATCTGCACCGACATCGTCAGCAACGACAATCTTCCAAGCACCAACATCCAGCAAACTTGATGCTCTCCTCAGGCCATGCAACTGCTCCACATCAGCACATCCTTCATTGTCTTTCCTTCCGAGAGGTTCTTTCGTTGCCATTTCCACTACATGCCTACCGTCACTGCTACTGATGATTTTATCCTTTAAGCCCCTCACTGATTCAGGCCTAATTATTGCTTGAGACGAGCAATTGTCGCAATCAGAACCTTTAACATCATCCCTTGTCTCTTGCATGTTCTGTGGCACCTCAGAAAGAAAAAGGGCAAGATCATCCTGCTCTTCCGCATCTAATTGCACCCAACGCAGTGGTTGTTTCCCTTCCTCTCTTAGAGCCTTCTCTACACGAGAAATTTGTTCTGCTATCGCTGCTACGAATTGCTTGTGCCTGGTTATGGCACTCTTCTCTGATGGATAACTTCGATGCCTCAGCCTCACAGCTTTCTCAAACTCCTCCAACTGCAGATACAACTTCAAGCATTAATGAGGCTGAATTATCGATTTTTCTCTTAATTTGTGATCGAATGTACCAGAAATTGAAGAGTGAGTGACAATAGCAACATAGTGGAGGGAAAAGCCCACCTGCCACTTTGCAGTGCCAAGAGCGGTATGAAGCTCCCCGTGCAATTCATCTGGAGCTTCCGAATCTTTAAGATCTCGCATCCACATTCTGAACAGGGATTCCATTCTGCGACGAACAATTACCATAACCAAAAGAACGCATGAACTCTCAGAAACAAACGATCAAACACAAAGAATCTCTTTTACGAATAGAAATCTGTAATTATATCACAATGAAAATCAACCCAAGTCGAATCAACATGACGAGGAAAACAATTTTTCCTTTTTGCAACGGAAGCACAATCAAAATTCGATTTTTTTTAAGGAATTCAAACTACGAAATTGGGGAAAAAAGGAGAGAGATAGAACGGCATACACATCCGCTGATTCCTGCACTTCCTCCGCCGCGGAAAAGAACACGTCTTTCTGCCACTGATCGAAGCTACTCGCTACTGCCATCGAGGGAACCCGAGATCCTCGGCCGCCCGTCGGCCCGGGAGCCAGTCAGGGTAATCCCGATTTTACCTCCAAGTACGCGATACTTTCCTTCCGGAACCCAAAGACAGGGGCCAAAAGGAAACGCTCTCTTTTCCTTCAGTGAATAGCAAACGAGGTTGCCCAAGAAGGCAAAAGATAGCAAGGAAAACCCCCTGGAATTCCTCCACGCTTCCTCCCCAGCAAAGCGATCGAACCCAGAACTGGAAGCAAGGGAGACGGAGTGAGACAGAGAGACGCAACAAGGAACCCCTCCCTCTGTTGGTCTCAAATCCCTGTCGTGGGTTCGTCGCCAAGAGGAGGCGTCGGCGGTAATGTGGCAGGTGAGACGCCCACCTCCACCTCGCATCACAGGCTGTTAGAGAATCTTGTCGCAGCGGGCGACCCACCGGACCACCTCACCGTGTGTAGGACACCACGCCAGCAACTCATTTTGCCCCCAAGGGTGCATCTGTGGGCCCCGCCTGGCTCCATGTCGTCCTCCAACCCACAGTAAGCGTGTACAACTGCGGGTAGGGCAGGTGCGAGGCGAGAGAGGTGATGCTCGGGGCAACTGTACCTTGTATTTTTTTGCACGCAACAAATCATCGGAAGGCCGGGGGAGAGCTTGAGCCGCTTTGAGATCCGTGCGATCGAGAATCTGACGGTGTGAGTCTGCTCCGGCGCATCTGTTGTTTTCGTCGCAACCACCAGCGGTGATCTCGTTGGGATGGGGAACGGCCAGCTGCCGCGCCCGGTCGAGTTGGTCCCACCCGAACCACCTCGCTGACCCAACCCAATTTGGCCTCGTGTCTTTTTTGTTTGTTCTGCAAAATGCATCCTAATTTTATGTGGTGGCGTGTCGCGCCCTCTTTACGTGAGAGGAACATTCTGGAGCCAACGCAATCGTGGCTGCGGTCGCCGACAAATCGAAGAGATGAAGATTATAAAGAAATCACTAAATTAATAATTAAATTTTATTTTGTTCTAAGGGCTTTTTAGAACAAAATAAGGGTTTGTCATTATCATTAGAGTCTAAATTTTAAAATTCTAAAAAATCTTTTATATTAATTCTATCGAGCTAGTTCAAATTCAATCGATCCAATGATTGATTCAATTCGATTTGAGTCTCCGAGTTAAATCGATCTTTTAAAATCAGTTATATCCAATTACATACTAGATCAGGTTTGAATTAAAAAAATATAAAAATATAAAAAAAATTGAGGATTACATTGAACGAGTATAACTATATCATAAATCACTAAGACTGAATAAAAAAATAATAATTATGACTCCTTCAAATGTTAGATTTGACGACAACATTCTTATTGTCGATGTTGACCATGACGATAAGGACAAATGATGCTTGACAGTATAATTTGGAAGAAATATAAAAATTAATATCTAAGTTTAAATCAAACAAATTAAATAATAAAGTTTAATTAATTTGATTTAATTCATATTAAACAAAACCAGTTCAAATACAAAAAATAGGATCAACAGATATTATTTATTTATTATTTTTATTTTTATAGAGGATATTTTGATCAAATCGTAGTAAATTGTTATGGTTCCAATATGTGGTGGTGGCATTTGTTCCAACCTCTCCACCGTATTCAGCCGCCTCCATCCACTATGCCACCGAAACATACATGTTAACACTTGGGTGGTGCAGTTCGCCGGAGGTCAGCGACGATGACATAGAACAACATGGGTGGCTGTCGAAAGTGCACCTATCAAGCAATGATCCATGACGTGATGAAACTCGTCCGAGATTAGCTTGAGTTTGGACCAAGAAATTTGTCCCCAGCCCAATAATGTAAGCCGACGAAAGGGAAAGAAAGACTATATATATGTATGAGGCCTTCCATAGCTTCCGCTAAGGAATGAATGAATGGTATTATAATCTGCAATTTCAATTTCGAGGGACTTAATCAGAGATTTCAAGGAAGATAAATGGACTTCAAAGCACAACAATTTACTTTTCCGTCGTGGAGGAACAACACTCGACTGAAGCAATCGGCATGTGACGAGTTCTTCGTATCCATCTGTCGACAACCCTTCGCCATACGGATGACTTTTTCTTTCTTAGGGAACAGCTGACCCATTTCGTCACGTAACTCAAACTCACAGCGAGGTAACGTATATACGCTCAGCCGACAGCATCTCGCTTGAATATGAACGAATATGATCTCTCAACGATGCAGATCATATGATCTCTAATCATTTACCCTACAAGTCAATGTGTCAGATGTCAATGGTTCCAGGTATTTCTTCCACACCATAAGCCTAATCTCCTTCGTTGGATCACTTCGTCAGGATGGATACCTGTTGAGGAGTTCGATCTGGAAGGGGTTGATTTAGTCGTGGGAGTGAGCCAATGATGTGCATGCTATTCAAATCGTTCGTAGTGCATTGTTTTTCCCTCAGATCCATGATAATTAATTTTCTTGCACGATGGAGTTGACCAGTCGTTAATTATTTGTATTGACTTACGATAATTGGAAGAATGGGCCTCCTCATTTATATGAGATCGATGGCATTTTAGAACTATTCGGCTCCGATAATGACAACTCAATTTAAGGGGGTCTAACCATTGTTAAAATCATGATTTAGTATTTTATTTTATTTTATTTTTATTTTTTACTTGTTTATTATAATTTTTTAATTAATATTAATATTAGAATATTATTTGAAAGTGCCTTTTTCTATTATTCTCTTGTAAATTTTTGTATAACTAATTTGTTAATGCTCATCATCAGATTTTTCAAGTAATTTGTTAATACTCGGTCGGTTTGGTGGTTGGAGTGTAACCCATTCATTGCTGTGGGGAAATATTGGACCAAAAGTTGCTTTTTATTCAAGCAATTATTATGGGAACATAAAGAAATGACAAAGTCAAGCCAACAGCTAATTTCAATCAAAAGGCCAAACGATCACAAGAGGCCACGAGAAACGACAGAAGTTGGACCCTTTTTTTCTTTTTCGTTCTCTCTCTCTCTCTCTCTCTCTCTCTCTCTGTGACACACTTGGAGTTGATTAGGTTGGAGCCCAGTGTGCTTCCGATGCTTCAGCCATTTCCCGGAGAAGATTGGACACGGAACAACAAGTCTTCGTCTCCGAAGACTACTTCCAACCAAACCTTTCGTATTAACGCCCTTCTCTCGGCTTCACGAGAGTGACGCTATGTTAATAATCATACGCGGTATTGGGTTTAGAGAGCGACTACCTCCGCCTGTTGATCCGCACAGCTGGTTTTGCGTCGTTTACTTTTGCTACAGGTAATTACCAAGTTCATCTTTTGGTCCACATCAAATACGGACCATGTCAGTCTCAGGCTCACATTTTTCTATTCAGTTAGGCCAATTCGTCGGAATATGACCTTTCTTCTCACCGCTAAACCGTGTGGAATATTCTATTCCGCTTCAACGCCTGTGCGGGATGCTGAAGGACGTGAACGTTGCTTCCACCCGCAATCATGTGAATTACTTTTCTTTTTGTTTATTTAAGAAAAATCATCGATGGAGACGGCCAATGATAGAACACTGTGAGGGCGAGTCGACAAAACCACCCTACACTATCCGACCCCTCCGATCTCGGCTCGACGGCTCTGATTCGATCCTCGGCACCTCCTTGGTGGGTAAGACCCGCAGGTTCGGATCCGACGTCACCTTCTCCTTCGCGTGTCCTTGCCGCTCGAGATCCCCAACCAACGGCTCGGATCGCTCCGGCCCACCGAAAACAAATGGCCACGTCCCCATGGCCCGATCACGTGGCCCCCACCCCCCCCCCCCCCGGGGGAGGTCACACCAGTTTTGCCGGTTCACCAAGTCAAGCGAATAGGTAAGACCCGGTCGAGAAGCGGTCCTGCCCTAGCCGCACCGCGGAACGTGCGGACGTGTCGTCATCAGACTGGCTGGAGCTATGCCGTGTGAGTCAACCGTTTGCTCCCCCAACTCTGCACCCATTTCAGAACGATTTGCTTACCCATCTCACCTCTGCAGCTCATTCTTAATCCCGACCACGTCCTCACCAACTCCCAACTCCCTTCCACTCCACCGGTATATTATTGCCTCCTCTTCGCCGCCCCTTTCCTTTTCCTCGGGACAGAGAAGAGAAACCAGAAAAGGGAGCTAAAGAACTTCAATTAGAGCTCTTCTCTCTTCTCTTCTCTGCTCTGCTCTTTCTTCTCTTTTCTTGCCTTGTGTTGTCTTCTCATCTATCTCCGCTCCGTCGCCGTCGGGATGGGTTCAATTGCGCCACCGGAGGATATCATTTTCCGTTCCAAGCTTCCCGACATCGAGATCATCAACGACATCCCCCTACATACCTACTGCTTCGAACGGATTGACCAGTTCGCCCACCGCCCCTGCGTCATTGACGGCGCCACCGGCGCCGTGCTAACCTACGCCGAGGTCGACGTCGCCGCCCGCCGGTTCGCCGCGGGACTCCACGGCGTCGGCATTAGGCGGGGGGACGTGTTCATGATCCTCCTCCGCAACTCCCCTGAGTTCGTCATCGCCTTCCTCGCCGCCTCCTACGGGGGGGCCGTCGCTACCACCGCCAACCCCTTTTACACCCCCGGCGAGATCCACAAGCAGGCGGTCGGCTCTGGCGCCCGCCTAATCATCACCGAGTCGTGCTACGTGGACAAGATCCGGGAGTTTGCCCGGGAGCGCGGCGTCACCATCGTCACCGTGGGAGACAGCCCCGCGCCGGAGGGCTGCCGCTCCTTCGCCGACCTCCTGAGGACGGACGCAGGCGCGCTGCCGGCTGTCGAGTTTGAACCGGACGACGTGGTGGCGCTTCCGTACTCGTCGGGCACCACCGGGCTGCCCAAGGGCGTGATGCTGACGCACCGGAGCCTGATCACGAGCGTGGCTCAGCAGGTGGACGGCGACAATCCCAACCTCTACTTGCACGAGGACGACGTGCTGCTGTGCGTGCTGCCGCTTTTCCACATCTATTCCCTCAACTCGGTACTCCTGTGCGGGCTGCGGGTCGGGGCCACGATCCTGATCATGCGGCGGTTCGATGTCGGACCATTGCTGGAGCTGGTGCAGAGGTACCAGGTGACGATCGCGCCTTTCGTGCCGCCCATCGTGCTGGAGTTCGTGAAGAGCCCACTGGTCGACGGCTACGACCTGTCGTCGATACGGATGGTCATGTCCGGGGCGGCGCCCATGGGGAAGGAACTCGAGGACAAGTTCATGGCCAAGCTTCCGAATGCCCAGCTGGGCCAGGTGCGTCTCGAGAACACACATAGCATCCGTTTCTTTTGTTTCTTTTCGACCGAGTGCCTTTGTTGCTTCTCGTTCTACTTCTGCCACCACTGTGCTGCTTGGCTTTTGTATCGAAAAGTCTACCGGCCAAAGTTATTCGGATGCCTTCCCCATGAATGAAGTCTCCACCCTTCACTTTTTATCACCAAACTTGTTCCTAATTTCCTGTCTCGCTAGAAGACACTCGATAGGGAGGAGTCACGTCAACATCTGTAATCATGTGTTGCTATTCGCCATCTAGTCACCGTGCCTATAATGACAATCAAGACATCTGAAATGATGCTACATCACTGCATAGTTTAAGCATAATCCATGTATTCATTCGTTGCCCTCATGTCCATCGATGCAGCGTATCGTTGTTCGTCGGTCTGCCTTTTGGATCGAGCCATATTCCTCTCATCTTATTTCATCCACCGTTTTACTTCTATTTTCCATCCACAAACCCTGCCGGCCTCGACGCCGGAATCAAACGGTCCAATGGATCGGATACTAGTCCGAGTCAGTTGCATTTTCATATGTTTGCCTTGTGCAAGTCGTTCCGGGCATTCCCAAAATTAATTTTCCCACTCTAGTGTCGCTAGAAGGACTAGAAAATTATGGTTTTGTCCCCCCCAGTCAGATATCTCGCTTCTCGAATTTCATGAAACTTGTTCTTCTTCTTCTTCTTCTCCTTTGTTTCTTCTCGAATTACCATTAGTTTTTCGTGTTCGACTTTTTATCCAAGCTTCCATAGGCAGCATGTGGATGGTGATGAGGAACTAACACGTTGGACCTGCTTCGTACCTTGCAGGGGTACGGGATGACGGAGGCCGGGCCGGTGCTATCGATGTGCCTAGCATTCGCCAAGGAGCCGTTCGAGGTGAAGTCCGGCGCGTGCGGTTCCGTAGTCAGGAACGCCGAGATGAAGATCGTCGACCCCGAGACCGGCGCATCGTTGGGCCCGAACCAGCGCGGCGAGATCTGCATCAGAGGAGCCCAAATCATGAAAGGTGAGTTGGCAGCTTCCTCGCAACCACCTTTTACATGCAATCGTGTGATGATTGGTTTGAATCCGCCGCACAACTCGCACATTTATTACGACACACATCAAATAGGTATCATTACGCAAGTTGCTAATGGGGAAAGGTGGGATGGAACCCTATGAACTAGGTAGATGGTCCACACCCAGAGCAAACCTCAGAAAGTAGAAATCGATTACAGGTTGATGTCCAGGGAGGGAGTAAGAGATACGAGTCTTAGGATTGCACATTAAGGTAAACAATGAATAATCACAAGAAATGGTAGACTGGACTTGGTACTTTGGTAGGCACCAAGTTGTTCCACCAAAATTATCATCACAAGAAATGTGTTTCTTAGAAGGCCGACCAGAATTAGGATCCTTTTAGCTTCTTGGATGGGTACGATGTTGACTCTGCCTGTTCCTGTTCCTGTTCATACACATAGAGGTGATTCCCCACATACGTGTGGCAATTAGAGGGTCCCAACTCGATGCACAGTCGCCCAACTCAACCAAACCAACTTGTTGTCCCAGAGTCGTCAGCCTCCACTCACCCCGCACCAATAGAAGGTGAGTGGATGAGCTAGTCAATTAATTAATTAATTGTTTATGGCCACACCCAACTAAAAGAAAAAAAATGGTCCATCCGACCAAACCATTCTGCGGATCTGAACAAGCATGTGGGATAGAACTCAATGAACAAAAAGTCAAAAAATGACGGATCGAGAGTAAATATTTTGTTCTGGTATGGGGTTTTGCTGCATCGAAGCTGTTCATGACCGACGGTCTTTTTATGGTCCACCATTGCTGTCAAATCCGGGCTCAATAGTCTGATGCATGGATCCATCAATTTTGGTGGACAGCTATAATTGAGTAGGAGGAGTTGGCCACATGTTGCCAGATGAATTTACAATTTAGCCCTTCATGTGACGCTGGACAGCTTCTTATGCTAGTGGCTCGCTAGCATGGTTAAATAATCGAAAGCTTTGTCTACTTGGGCTTATTAAATTTGCTAGATTAGAAAATAGCATTATGTGAATCACAAGCGAGATGGATCCAATTATGTATTATTATATGAGGCACAGTCCTTTGATGTCTCCTATTTGGCAAAGTGGCCATTAATATATATACACTACCTGAGGCAGCTCCCCATGTCCCCAATTATGTATTATATGTGTGATTGCTGCACTGTTAGTCATGTAAGTGATGGACTATCATCCCGCATCAATATTGGTATGTTTGTGATCTTTATGACGAAGGTTTTCTTTTTTCTTCTTTTTTTTGTCATTGAGAAATTGATGAGCCTATCTAGTTTGCTTATTGTGCTTACCACTAATTTAATTGTTGTTATTCCTGGAATAAAAATATCATGTGCAATATTGTTTATAGGACTTTTGTATAGCAAGCTTGCCCTTCTTTTTAGGACTATCATCTATGGACGGACGGTAAGAGCTTTCAATAAAATCCGAATGAATCCTGCATTATTGTGATATTTCTGTAGGATTTTCTTGTCTCCTACTTATTATTTCACTCAAGATAAAATTCACGAGATAAACCATGAGATTCGTGCTGGTTGGCTAATCACCATGTAAGAAACTAGAGTAAGTACACCGACGGCATGGTTCCCGGGAACATATAGGTGTTGTTTGTGACATGACGTTCGAACTTCAATTGCACACATTTCTGCTGTGCTAAGCTTTGATATGGACAAATAACTATTTGGTTCATGACTATATTCCATGATATGGACATATAATTTCTTCTCCTTTCTTTCGCAGACAGTTTTCCTTTGGTAGAACGTCGTAATCAATCAGTCATTAGAAGCTCCTGTTTGGCTTCTTTCATGCTCTTGGAAGATAGCTCCTTCAATTAGGCAACTTGGAGCTTTTTGTATTTTTACTGGAGACGATGTTTAATTTTCTCTATCATTAATACTACGGAGAGTAATGCTTCACCTGTGGGTCACTCATCGGGATTGCGTTTTAATCATGCAGGTTACATCAATGATCCAGAGGCGACAAAGAACACCATCGACAAGGACGGTTGGCTACACACCGGAGACATCGGTTATGTGGACGACGACGACGAGGTCTTCATCGTCGACAGGCTCAAGGAGATTATCAAGTACAAAGGCTTCCAGGTAGCCCCGGCTGAGCTTGAAGCTCTGCTTATTGCCCACCCTAACATCGCTGATGCTGCTGTTGTCCCGTAAGTATTATTGCAACTCAAACATCACTATAATGGAATTTACCTTAAATAATTATCTTCCAGTACAATGTATGACCAAAAAAATGATATAATGTTCGCACTAATTTTTTGCAGGATGAAAGATGAAGCAGCTGGGGAAGTTCCCGTTGCGTTTGTTGTGAGGTCGAATGGCTCCAAGATTTCCGAGGATGAGATCAAGCAATACATCTCAAAACAGGTGAATTTTCAAGAATCAATGACTTCTATTGTACCAAGCATTAGTCAATCTTTTGTTTGTCAGATTGCATTAGTTAGTTATTATATACACCAGAACAGGTAATCCAGAAATCCACAAGAGTTCTAGACTAGTTGACACGTTTGTTCTTTCATTTAATCGACGCAATGAACTTACAATTACTCGAAGAACTAATGTGCTAGCATGAGAGATTACAAAAGGCATTATAATACCAATAACTTTTGCTTGAGACGGCTTACATTTTGTGTTTCTGAATTTTTAATCTTTTTAGGTGGTGTTCTACAAGAGGATTAATAAGGTATTCTTCACGGAAGCTATTCCCAAGTCACCATCCGGCAAAATCTTGAGAAAGGATCTAAGAGCAAAATTAGCCGCTCAATTTCCTATCGGCCCATTTCCGTGATCGTCATCAGACCGTCCATTACACACAGTAAGTGATACGGTCTCTTCTCCTCGTACTCTCGTACGAGAGAAGGCGGCTGGAAATTCTTTCAGGATGTGGCTTATTAGGGTCATTTGGTTTTAAATCATCCCGATACAAATTATATGTTTATTTGTTTTAAATTCGTGAGATTGAGTTTGTGATGTTATTGTAAGATAAGACGTGTTTGTTGAGAGGTCACAGACACACTTCTCAATTTGTGGAAGGCAATACTAATTTGTCGTGTTTCCCACATCTCATTTGTAGCACGATTTAACGCTTATTAGTTCCCACTTTCAGAGTTTCTACATGACAAGTCATAGCATATAATTCCCTGCCATAATCCCTCTGCTCAATACAATAATCTGTATTTAGCGTGCATAAACTTATGGCCGAGTTAACCTGAGCAAATAACGTGTTACACCGAGCTAAGGCGGTTTAATCTGGTGCGGGCAAGTCGGTCGAATTCAAAGAAGCGCCGAAAGTTCGCTCCGCCTCGGTACCCCCTCGTAGTGCCGGCCGCTGCTCGCCGCCTTCTCCTTCGCTTCCACGATCATCAGGTGATATTTTCGGTTCCCTCTCGTGTTCTTTATTCCTCGTGAGACCTCCAGTTTGCCTATGCTTGAAATAGTTCTAGGATTCTCGACGAACTTCACCAATGATCCATCTCAAGAACAGCACGGTCTTTCTCGTTGAACTGACATTTGCTTCTAAACGGTGTATATCGGGCGTGATTCCTGCCCTTTCCTCTTTTCTTGAGTTTAGGGTTTCCATTTCGACGTCTTCTTTTCTTGCTTCCGTTTCTTGTTTCTGTTCATCATTAGGTGATATCTTGGGTTCACTTTTGTGTAATTTGTTCCTGGCACGTCCTCCAATTTTCCGATGCTTGAAAGAAATTTGTGGATCATCGATGAAGTTGAGCGATACGACCGTCTCGACCAGTCTCAAGGGCGGTATAACCTTTCACTTTAAGCGTCCAGTTGCTGTGATTCTGTGCGAATCTTGTGTGTTTCTTCATGTTTTTGCTCTTCTTGGATTTATGGTTTCAATTTTCGACGTTCTTTCTTTCTTTCTCTTTTTCTTTTTTTTTCCTGCCATCTCTTGTTTATCTCCAGCTTTCTCAGCGTGTGTAGTTAGGGCAACCGCTTTACTGGCTTTGATTCATTTCTTTACATGATATTCCTTTTATTTCATTTGATTTTCTTTTCCATCTAGGATATAATTGATACTATGATCAGTATAATGTCTAGGGAGATCAACATACGGATTATCTTACTGCCGAGTGTCTTTTCTTGCATATCGAGGGTTGGAATAGATGGCAACAGAAAACTTATACCCTTCCTCCTTTCCTTGTCTCATTCCTTGTTACGGATTTTCTGTTGTAGAAATAGCTGTATTTATTGACCAATTTCTATTTTCTCTAAGATTTGGGATATGATTCATAGCCAAATGTCCCATGTCAATGCATTTTTAGATTTCCGTATGGTTTTTTAATGTTATCTTCTTCTTCGATTCATTAAGCCTTTTTAAAAGTTAAATGAATCGTATAATTTTTCTCCTCTGAAACCACTACTTATTTACCTATAAATAAACATCATATCATTGTCTTTGATTGTCACGGACTTAACTGGAATTGCCTGAGTCGTGAGGCACCCTTGCGGACAAAATGTGAACTTAGCTTGAGTTGTCTAAGTCGCAAAGCATCCTTGCGCCAACTTCTCGGACTTAGTTGGGCTTGCCTAAGTCATGAGGTGCCCTTGCGACATATGCGTCCGTAAAGGATTAGTCTAGTTGCAACCTTGTATAGGTCCCGAAGGACCTGTAAAATAGAAAGTTGATTAGATTGAAAACAAGCGACGGACAAGTCCCGACGTCTCGGAAAGAGGGAAGCTTTATAAGCAATTCAGCAAGCACCTTGTGTGCACAGGAGAAAAGAGAGGAAGGAGGGAAAATAAGGACTTTAGAAGGTAAAACGAATAGTTGCAAGTCTACAAACAACTGCTTACCGGGTGTCGGGCGCGAAAGCAAGTTCCCGTCAAGTTTAACGTGCAAATTTGTGAAGAGTTTTTCAATGTCCAACAATATACCGAAGTCCCATCCAGCCCTGTGCCACCTAGGGAGTTCTAGGGTGCTGAGACGACTGATGTTTCGCGCGCAGCTGCGACTTGCAGAAAACAGGCCATGGCACAAGAAAACAGAGCTATTTTGGGTAGTTTGGCCTGGCGCGGTGAGCGGCCGCACTGTAGCGCTGTAACCTGTTCGAACATGTATTTTTACAAGCAAAAACACACAAAACTAAGGCAAAACATGTTGCTATATCTTGGTACAAGCATGCAAAAGTGACAAACGGTTCGTTGAACGAAGTTGTTGTCGGTGTGCGACGATCGTTCGTGACAAGATGGGGAAGAAATAAAGGTAGGATCCTAAAATTGTCTCTAATTTGGATGCTAACTTTTATGCTGTCAATGTTGATTTAATAGCTCCAGTCAATTTGCAAAATTGCCAAAACTGATCCAAGCAACAATTTTCTTGGTTTTGATTATTTAATAAATATTCACAAGTATAAAAGACAAATTAAGTAAAGGTTGTGATCGAGTCTTGTAAATCAATTGATACTACTTTAGAGTGGTCAATATTTTGGTAGCAATAAGTGTCAAACTTTTAAGTTGCATTAGAGATTGGTAAAATGAGCCAAGCAGAACACTGATGCTGTTGCATCAGGATTCAGATAGTCATTTGGAATTAGTTGTTAGTGGCACAGAATCTAGTAAAAAAAATAATGCCAAGACCACAGAAGATTTGGTGTTGCTTTTGCATTCTTTGACATCTATTATGTGCCGAATGTTCATCGATTCAATAGAGGTTACTCATTTTCCCTTCTGGATTTTATATCCATGAAATGTGCTCATTCTACACAATTTTTGTGGCAGGAATGAATGACAAGGAGATGATATAGATTGAATAAATTTATTGGCATGGGATAATGAGAAAGTGAAATATTTCCTTTTCGTTATTGATAGTTTGAAGTTTAATACTTGCGTAGAATAATTCAAGCTTGCTTATGGATGTTAGGGGATGACATCTTTGATAAAAATTTAGAGGAAGTTGAAGATTCTTTAAGAAGCAAAAGAGACAGCTAGCAATCAATGGGCTCTAGGGTATTGTTGTGGTCTTCATGCTGGATTATTAGAAACCGATGGAGAAATATGATTTCAGCCAAAGATCCCTAGATTAGTTGACTGTCAAGAAACTTGAGTTGTCTAATAGCATTTCTGAAATAAGTTTGTCTTGTGCCAGGATATCTAAATTTTTTCCTACGTGATTCTGATATGAAGGATAGCCTTGTTGAGTCTGGAGCATGTAGAAACAAGGCCATTGGCTCTGGAATTTACCTTATTGATTTTTGATGAATGTTGCCCTCCCTTCAAACCCCTTTAAATATCGGACCTAATCATAACGCATGGGCTTATTCGTCTCGGGGGCTTCTCCAGCATGGTTCAGCCCCTCATCATATTACCTTGCAAATATATACTGTACTATGTGTATGTTTGAAAATAGGCGATATCAAGATTCTGAGTCCTTGGTGTGTGTTACTTGGCAAACCATTTTGAGGTCTCATAGAAATTTGTTAGGGTGTAGCCTCCTTTTTCTTTAAGAAGTGATGACTTAGCAAAGAATTTGGTTCTTTAGTTGTCTAAATTAGTATACATAATATTGCTGATCGACAGTAAAATAATCTTGAATGTTTCTAGACTCGAAGCTTGTGACTTTAGGTTGCATTCTAAGTTTAATGTTTTGGTGGGTTGTGTGGTTGAATTATAACAAATTCTTTGGACATTGATGCTGTTTCAGAGTCAAGATAATTCATCTTTGAGATAAAAGATGGTTTATGTTTTCTAGGATTGAGTTCAGATGCTTCTTGAATTATTTACATGTGTAGTTGTATCAGTTTATTATTTCTTATTTCTAGTTGGCCATGTTTTTGGCTTATGAAATTCTCCCATTAATAGTCTTTCTGTATGGTAATGACCTTGGTTTGTACGTATAACATTCTGTTGTGTATTTTAACTCGACTAGTAACATACCGTGGTTTGAAATTTTATAGTTTTAGTTCACTGATGAATTGTGCACTCAAATTCTATATGAACGAGAATGAGACCATTGTAGTAGTTACACTTGGGATATGTTTTTAGATTCTGGACAATCTTTAATAGTTTCCGTTTCTCCTGCAAATAGCTATCTGCTACTTTCCAAAGCTGTGGATTGAGACGCCAGACACAAAAAATGATTTTCTTGAGGGCGGTTGTTACTTTTTCTATCTCGAGTTGCTATTAATATTTATGTCATGTACACTTGACACTTTGCTGCTGGTTCCTTTGCCATCCTCTGATTTGTGGATTGATTTTAGAATTTGAATTGTGATTGAATTGACATGCGATTTGTGAATCCATACTCTGATTTTTTTATTTGTTTCAATTAAATTGAATCCATTCATTGAACTTTATTATTATTATTATTATTATTATTATTATTATTATTATTATATATATATATATTATATAATAATAATAATTGATTAATTAAATTATGTTAATCAGTTTTGAACCGATTCAATTAGATAGGCACAAAAGTTTCAATTCGAAATACCTTGCTTTAATTGAATCGAATTGGTTTTTCGAATCACTTGCAACACCCTTATATTTCATTTTTTTTGGTTTTCTGATTTTTTTCCTCTTGCATCAAGATTGTCTTCATTCTTGTGCAGTCCAGGATCTCTCGACTCTGTGCCGAACTCAGACGTGCCGATCCCAATCAGCGTTAGCATTCCAAATATTATGGTGCATAGCGTTGCAAAGTTTGGTCAATCGTCTTCTTGTGAGCTGAACAGGTATTGTTTGGACAAAGAGTCTTCATTTGCTCAACCATCTCGTTGTCGATTTGAGCGTCAAAAATTTCAAGTTCTTTTGATCATAGTTTTGTGTATTATCCATATATGCCTGTTGAATTCAGGAATATTGTTGTATTTGAAATAGTATTGTTGTATAATTGAAGATTATTACATGTTTTTGACATACAGTATCTTAAATTTAAATCTAAAAGATCTTATTTGTTATGTTTTTTTTTTTTTTAAATGTGTTTTAAAAATATTTTACTCAGTTTAATTTACGTATTTTAAAAATGTGAAAAAGAACAATAATATTTTAAAGGAGTTAAATGTTGTTTACCGAACCAACTTTTAGTTCGTTAAATAACATGTCACTAAGATATTTGATTGTTAAATTTGTTTTCTGTTTTAAGATTTTATTTTTATGTATTTAATAGTAGGATTTATTTATCCCACCTAATCTTAAATTTAACACTGTTCATGTATTCAATTTTGATTTTTTTTTTGAAAAAAAAACGAATTCTCACTAACTATGATTATGAAAATCAATTTTGATAAAGTTCAGGGGTGGGGGTTACATAGAATGTCTTTTACACTGAAACTTTGTTTAATTTTGAAGTGAAACTTTAAAGGTGCAAAAAAATGGGGATCGAAATCCATTTTAAATTTGTATTTAATTTATAAAATTATTTGAATTTTTAAAAGAAAAAGTTGAAAAAGAAGTCAGATCTTTTTACTGATTTGCATAACGTCGGAAATATGGTTACATAAAATTAATATGAAATATTCTTACCTTTTGTTTAAAAAAAAAAAGTAAAATCTTTTGAATCATATTTTCGCCACTTACCTTTTGTTTGAAAAATAAAAAAAAAGTGGACAGTTTTTCAGTTTCCGTTCTTTTAACGAAAAAAAAGAGAGTATAATTTAGCTCATTTGGCCTTAGCAAGTTGCGGGTGCATTTGCCAACGAATGTAAAACCGAAAGCAAAGAAGAAAATATTAAATAAAAAACTGAAATCACTAATTGCAATTTCATAACTTTCCCAGAGACTCACTAAGAAACAAACAATCATGATCACACACGTCCACACGAACTCAAAATGACGAGAACAGTCCAAAATGCCATACACAATCAATTTGCATACAATCATGCCGGGAAGCGAGGGACAGAGGGACGAGGAAAAAGAGCATCAAGACAGAGAACTAGAAAAGGAGAAAGAAATAAGATCACAATGTTCTTGTGATATCTAAAGAACCATATAGATTTATGATATATATTCATCAGCAAATACTCCAACACACTATGTACATGCAATTTTAGGGGCGGCATGGCATGAACATACATGTGTCTGTCTGTGCACGGTAAAATTGTGATAGAAAGGTTAGTTCGATGTGTGTGAAAATATGCAAGGAGAAAATAATATCATTCCCATAGTGTCCCAAAGACGTTCAATTCAGGAAGCAAGCAAGCACATATACCTGAAACAGAAGATCAAGGATGATGCACTCGTGTGACAAAGCGATCAATATTTGATTTAGCAGGCCACCGTCACCCACCCCTCGTCTCATATGCTTCAGAAACTACCACCGGAGTTTGGCTCAACTTAGCACTATGTATCAGTACACGTACCAACATCCTATTAAAACTAGATTGAATGAAGCATTTGGGAGTTGGTGCGAGTTGTCAAAGAAAAGAAAAAGAAGATAGGTAAAAAAAAATAAAGAAAAAAAAAAACGTGAAATTACCAATTACACTTAATGGGACAATAAAATAGGGTCTTCAGTTATAAAATATCATCTTTCTCAGATTACGGAGCCCATAAAAAAGCGGATAAAGGATAATATGATGGATGATCGATCTGATGACACTTTAAATAGGATTAGTTACGAGAAGACTACTAAATTACCACAGCATTTTTCAACTTTTGTCAAATAAAATTTGAAGAAAGCACACATGAGGAGTAGTAGTAGTTACTGTAAAACAATTGCCAATTATTAACTAACTCAAGAAATAAACAATAATAAGAACATCATTCTTTTCTGACCTTTTTTTTGCTCCATGAAGTTGCAGCTTAAAGGAACAAAAGCAAACGACTAATCAACCTCTCTCTATCAAAATAAATTTGCAACTTCCATTGCAATTCTGGATTCCCTCAGTACAAATTATCAACTGACATGTACCCTCCTCCTCTAAGCTAACAAGTGAAAGTCTAATTACATCATCAAAGGGAAGTCTTTAAGTCTCTATATAAATTCATTTGCAACTACTGTAACTCTAAATCTAAATCCCTTTGCGCAAGTATCAACTGAATAAGGGAATTTCACATGTATCCTCTGAGCTAATAAATCCAAGGAATTCCAAGTCTAATATAATAACAACATCAAAGGAAGTGGCATTAATGCCAATTCCTATTGTTGAAATGAATCCCATTTCTTACTTAACTCTAGAACTTCTACTATGAAGTTTAACTCCATTTACTTGTCTTGTTTCTCAAGTCGATTGAACACTTTCTGCATCATTTACCCTTACATTTAAATCCTTTCTTTGCAGTGAACAGGCAATGGAATTTCAACGGAACTTACAAGTGCTTTTTATATATATATATAGATCCCACGGATTTCCAATCCTAGCAGGACATGGAGTCGAACCCAAAATTGCTAGTTCAGGTGGATCTTGAATTAACTCCAAAGAAACCAGTGAATGGTTGTGATATAGCAAGCTAACGTCTTAACATGTAAAAGCAATACTAAAATCAGCAGCTCAAAACAATTAACTTATGCTAAGAGCATATAAATATAATAATTTTATCATATGCCTCTCGAAGAGTTTATCAGATGCCTCCGAAGAGACATCTGATAAAATTAACATAACTTTGCTGGTAGAACATTACGTAAATTAGCAAAGCAAACTAAATGCGCAATAAAACAAATTAAGAAACAAATAATCACAATATTTTTCTAAATAGTCTAAAGTATAATGCAAATCAACGAGCAAACTAAATGCACTTAGATGATGATGTAACAACTTAAGAAACAAATCATCACAATGTTTTGATAATATAATTTTTTTTATCCTACATAGAAAGCATAGAGAATAAAACAGATAAATGCACATAAATGATGTAACAGATTAAGAAACAAATTATCATAAAGTGTCTATAACATAATTTTTTTTAACATAACCTAAAAGGAAGGCTTAAATGTTTAAGAAAATTTTTAGCCTAACCTAAAAAAAACTTAGATAATAAATAAAACATAAAAATTAACATAACTTTGTTAGATGCCTTTGGAAGAGTTTATCAGATGCCTCCGAAGAGACATTTGATAAAATTAATATAACTTTGCTGGTAGAACATTACGTAAATTAGCGAAGCAAACTACATTGCCAATAAAACAATTAAGAAACAAATAATCAACAATGTTTTTCTAAATAGCCTAAAGTATAATGTAAATGAACGAGCAACTAAATGCACTTATATGATGATATAACAACTTAAGAACAATCATCATAATGTTTTGATAATATAATTTTTTTATTTTACATAAAGGCTTAATAAACAAACTCATTCCCTAAAGATATGTAACAAAAAATTATCAAATGTCTATACATAATTTTTTTTAGCCTCCGAAGAGACATCTGATAAAATTAACATAACTTTGCTGGTAGAACATTACGTAAATTAGCAAAGCAAACTAAATGCGCAATAAAACAAATTAAGAAACAAATCATCACAATGTTTTGATAATATAATTTTTTTTAACATAACCTAAAAGGAAGGCTTAAATGTTTAAGAAAATTTTTAGCCTAACCTAAAAAAAACTTAGATAATAAATAAAACATAAAAATTAACATAACTTTGCTGGTAGAACATTACGTAAATTAGCAAAGCAAACTAAATGCACTTAGATGATGATGTAACAACTTAAGAAACAAATCATCACAATGTTTTGATAATATAATTTTTTTTATCCTACATAGAAAGCATAGAGAATAAAACAGATAAATGCACATAAATGATGTAACAGATTAAGAAACAAATAATCACAATGTTTTTCTAAATAGTCTAAAGTATAATGCAAATCAACGAGCAAACTAAATGCACTTAGATGATGATGTAACAACTTAAGAAACAAATCATCACAATGTTTTGATAATATAATTTTTTTTATCCTACATAGAAAGCATAGAGAATAAAACAGATAAATGCACATAAATGATGTAACAGATTAAGAAACAAATTATCATAAGGTGTCTATAACATAATTTTTTTTAACGTAACCTAAAAGGAAGGCTTAAATGTTTAAGAAAATTTTTAGCTTAACATAAAAAAAAACTTAGATAATAAATAAAACATAAAAAAAAACTTAGATAATAAATAAAACATAAAAATTAACATAACTTTATCAGATGCCTTTAGAAGAGTTTATCAGATGCCTCCGAAGAGACATCTGATAATTCTACCCACAACATTCTTTAATTTAGAATAGAGTGATAGTAGTTAGGTTTTGGCTTGAGATTAATTAACAATAGAATCAACCAAAATAGATGGGACTCTTTTTTTGAAATACCCATGGCAATTGCTTCAAGATCAATCATGATCTAACCTTAACCATTAGACTAGACTCTATAGAAATTGGTCAAAATGAACTTACTAAAAGCCAATTAATTCCATGCTGAGATCAAGCCACAAACAAGTCCAACAATCATTTAAAAGATAAAAGGATTCTGGGTGCTAAAATTAAGAAACAAATAATCACAATGTTTTTCTAAATAGCCTAAAGTATAATGTAAATGAACGAGCAAACTAAATGCACTTAAATGATGATGTAACAACTTAAGAAACAAATCATCACAATGTTTTGATAATATAATTTTTTTTATCCTACATAGAAAGCATAGAGAATAAAACAGATAAATGCACATAAATGATGTAAAAGATTAAGAAACAAATTATCATAAGGTGTCTATAACATAATTTTTTTTAACGTAACCTAAAAGGAAGGCTTAAATGTTTAAGAAAATTTTTAGCTTAACATAAAAAAAAACTTAGATAATAAATAAAACATAAAAATTAACATAACTTTATCAGATGCCTTTAGAAGAGTTTATCAGATGCCTCCGAAGAGACATCTGATAATTCTACCCACAACATTCTTTAATTTAGAACAGAGTGATGGTAGTTGGGTTATGGCTTGAGATTAATTAACAATAGAATCAACCAAAATAGATGAGAACTCCTTTTTTTGAAATACCCATGGTAATTGCTTCAACATCAATCATGATCTAACCTTAACCATTAGACTAGACTCTATAGAAATTGTCAAAATGAACTTACTCAGAGCCAATTAATTTCATGCTGGAATCAAGCCACAAACAAGTCCAACAATTGTTTAAAAGATCAAGGATTCTGAGTGCTAAAATTAAGAAACAATAATCACAAGTGATTTTTCTAAAATATGTTAAAGTATAACACAAATCAACGAGCAAACTAAATGCACTTAAATGATGATGTAACAACTTAAGAAACAAATCATCACAATGTTTTGATAATATAATTATTTTTATCTAGCTTAGATAATAAAACAGATAAATGCACATAAATGATGTAAAAGATTAAGAAACAAATTATCATAAGGTGTCTATAACATAATTTTTTTTAACGTAACCTAAAAGGAAGGCTTAAATGTTAAGAAAATTTTTAGCTTAACATAAAAAAAAACTTAGATAATAAATAAAACATAAAAATTAACATAACTTTATCAGATGCCTTTAGAAGAGTTTATCAGATGCCTCCGAAGAGACATCTGATAATTCTACCCACAACATTCTTTAATTTAGAATAGAGTGATAGTAGTTAGGTTTTGGCTTGAGATTAATTAACAATAGAATCAACCAAAATAGATGGGACTCTTTTTTTGAAATACCCATGGCAATTGCTTCAAGATCAATCATGATCTAACCTTAACCATTAGTAGCGAAGCAAACTAAATGCCAACTAAAACAAATTAAGAAACAATAATCACAATGTTTTCTAAATAGCCTAAAGTATAATGTAAATGAACGAGCAAACTAAATGCACTTATATGATGATATAACAACTTAAGAAACAAATCATCATAATGTTTTGATAATATAATTTTTTTATTTTACATAGAAGGCTTAGATAATAAAACAGATAAATGCACATAAATAATGTAACAGAAACAATTATCATAAGGTGTCTATAACATAATTTTTTTTAACGTAACCTAAAAGGAAGGCTAAATGTTTAAGAAAATTTTTAGCTTAACATAAAAAAAACTTAGATAATAAATAAAACATAAAATTAACATAACTTTATCAGATGCCTTTAGAAGAGTTTATCAGATGCCTCCGAAGAGACATCTGATAATTCTCCCACAACATTCTTTAATTTAGAATAGAGTGATAGTAGTTAGGTTTTGGCTTGAGATTAATTAACAATAGAATCAACCAAAATAGATGGGACTCTTTTTTTGAAATACCCCTGGCAATTGCTTCAAGATCAACTCATGATCTAACCTTAACCATTAGACTAGACTCTATAGAAATTGGTCAAATGAACTTACTAAAAGCCAATTAATTCCATGCTGAGATCAAGCCACAAACAAGTCCAACAATCATTTAAAAGATAAAAGGATTCTGGGTGCTAAATAAGAAACAAATAATCACAATGTTTTTCTAAATAGCCTAAATATAATTACAAATGAACGAGCAAAATAAATGCACTAATGATGATGTAACAACTTCAAGAAACAAATCCTCACAATGTTTTGATAATATAATTTTTTTATCCTACATAGTCAGCTTAGATAATAAAACAGATAAATGCACATAAATGATGTAAAAGATTAAGAAACAAATTATCATAAGGTGTAACATAATTTTTTTTAACGTAACCTAAAAGGAAGGCTTAAATGTTTAAGAAATTTTTAGCTTAACATAAAAAAAAAACTTAGATAATAAATAAAACATAGAAATTAAGATAACTTTGTCAGATGCCTTGGAAGAGTTTATCAGATGCCTCCGAAGAGACATCTGATAATTCTACCCACAACATTCTTTAATTTAGAACAGAGTGATGGTAGTTGGGTTATGGCTTGAGATTAATTAACAATAGAATCAACCAAATAGATGAGACTCTTTTTTGAAATACCCATGGTAATTGCTTCAACATCAATCATGATCTAACCTTAACCATTAGACTAGACTCTATAGAAATTGGTCAAAATGAACTTACTCAGAGCCAATTAATTTCATGCTGAGATCAAGCCACAAACAAGTCCAACAATATTTAAAAGATCAAAGGATTCTGAGTGCTAAAATTAAGAAACAAATAATCACAATATTTTTCTAAATAGTTTAAAGTATAACACAAATCAACGAGCAAACTAAATGCACTTAAATGATGATGTAACAACTTAAGAAACAAATCATCACAATGTTTTGATAATATAATTATTTTTATCCGGCTTAGATAATAAAACAGATAAATGCACATAAATGATGTAAAAGATTAAGAAATAAATTATCATAAGGTGTCTATAACATAATATTTTTTAATGTAACCTAAAAGGAAGGCTTAAATGTTTAAGAAAATTTTTAGCCTAACCTAAAAAAACTTAGATAATAAATAAAAGAAATAACTATTTCGCTAGAAGGAGTGCAAACTAAATGCACTTAAATGATGATGTAACAACTTAAGAAACAAATCATCACAATGTTTTGATAATATAATTATTTTTATCCGGCTTAGATAATAAAACAGATAAATGCACATAAATGATGTAAAAGATTAAGAAATAAATTATCATAAGGTGTCTATAACATAATATTTTTTAATGTAACCTAAAAGGAAGGCTTAAATGTTTAAGAAAATTTTTAGCCTAACCTAAAAAAACTTAGATAATAAATAAAAGAAATAACCATTTCGCTAGAAGGAGTGCAAACTAAATGCACTTAAATGATGATGTAACAACTTAAGAAACAAATCATCACAATGTTTTGATAATATAATTATTTTTATCCGGCTTAGATAATAAAACAGATAAATGCACATAAATGATGTAAAAGATTAAGAAATAAATTATCATAAGGTGTCTATAACATAATATTTTTTAATGTAACCTAAAAGGAAGGCTTAAATGTTTAAGAAAATTTTTAGCCTAACCTAAAAAAACTTAGATAATAAATAAAAGAAATAACTATTTCGCTAGAAGGAGTGCAAACTAAATGCACTTAAATGATGATGTAACAACTTAAGAAACAAATCATCACAATGTTTTGATAATATAATTATTTTTATCCGGCTTAGATAATAAAACAGATAAATGCACATAAATGATGTAAAAGATTAAGAAATAAATTATCATAAGGTGTCTATAACATAATATTTTTTAATGTAACCTAAAAGGAAGGCTTAAATGTTTAAGAAAATTTTTAGCCTAACCTAAAAAAACTTAGATAATAAATAAAAGAAATAACCATTTCGCTAGAAGGAGGGCTTGAACCTCCGACCTTGTGGTTAACAGCCACACGCTCTAACCAACTGAGCTATTCCAGCTGTTGAATATAATGCAACCACAAATATCAAACCTATAGTTATGTAGGCTTAACAACAATAATGGAACAGTCTAAATAGAAAAAAACAACTAGTAATATCCTATTGACATTCTATTTGCATTATATGTTGATGAAACCAACATCCTAAGCTCGTCTGGTCACGATCCAAATATTAGTTTTTCAGTGCCCTCTAATATGCTTTAGTTTTACCTATTTTAGTCAAGGACTAAATTAGTACTGACTGTCAATAATTCTCAAAAGAAAAACATGAATGACAGAAGGTTAAATATTACAAGTAATTCAAAACTCAAAAGAAATAGCCCATATCCATGAGAAGATGGAGAGAGAAACAATATACTGAGGATATTTTATATATATATTATCACAAGGATGAGGGAGAACGATAATCTATGTTTTCTCCTTCATCCTGTTGATAATATAAAAGATTTTGAAATGATGTGATAGAAAGTAACAAAAAATTTCACACGCCAATAGATAATACAATCAAAGAACAAAATGTTTAAAGGTACATGCCAATAGATATAACCTGTATGCTAACTGCTAAGGGTGGGCGACGTGGAAATTTCCCCCATTATAACCGTACTAAGGGTGAAATGTTGACTGTCGACCACTCCAGGCCTATTATTCCCTTCTATAACAATTATTTGTTCTCACATCTCCAAATACTTTTCTTTCTATAGAAATTGATGGATGTCAAAACCCACAAGTTGCTTTCTACCACATCGTCTCAAACCCACAACTGCACAACTTAACTACATAGTCAAGGAACCAATTTATAAAAAAGAGAGAGAAAATAAAAAATAAAAACTGATCTTTGATGAACCGTTGAGATCAAAATGTAACCACAAACATTACGATGATGAAAAGTGTAGCCTCCTCCATGAAAAAAGAAACATGTAGATATCCTTCAAATGAAATAATACGTGAATCATGCAAAGTGATACAAAAACATATAATGTGGTGCAAAGATTAATAAATAAATATGCTTTATCTCTTTTAAATGGCTTTGATACTTAAACAGAATCTCATATCATTACCAATTTACGTAGTACCAATTTGGCTAACATAATGTATGAAATAATATTTGTTTTTGCTCCTCCATGTTCTTTCATACAATGTATGTTTTGCTCCTACTTAAGATAAAAAAATGTTGGGTTTGACAAATAAAAATATCTGATGCAATAAAAGGCTATTATAATGCTCTCTAAGAATAAACCTGACAGTCAATTGTATATAATGCTTAAATCATCCGAATCATCCCATTACAGTGAGATTTTTTTTTTTTTTTTTTTTTTTTTTTTTTTTTTTTTTTTTTTTTTTTTTTTTTTTTTTTTTTTTTTTTTCCGAGTAACAGTTGCTTCAAAGGTTTTCTTTTTTCCTTTTAAGTTTTTCCACAACCGGCTATTTTGCTAAGAGCCAACTGAATGTTCTAATTTTGGATGTATTTTCCTTCATAATTTATATTTACTGTTTTAGATAAAGTTTGAAGACAGATCTTCAGTTGTATTCTTACTTTTGAGTCCTATTTTAGTATATATGCTTTAGGAAGTCCTTAATCCATTAAGAGTCATGCTTAGAGGGTTCTAAATGTATTTTTAAATGGAAACTGAGATTCCAAGATTTCCAAGTAAAGATAACTCATAAGTTATCTTAGCATCTTATATAAACAAGATTGTGTCATATTTTTAAACAGAATTTGGCATTCTGAGATTGCCAAGCAAAGATAAACTCTTCTCCCATAAGTTATCTTAGCATCTTATATAAACAAGATTGTGTCATATTTTTAAACAGAATTTGGCATTCTGAGATTGCCAAGCAAAGATAAACTCTTCTCCCATAAGTTATCTTAGCATCTTATATAAACAAGATTGTGTCATATTTTTAAACAGAATTTGGCATTCTGAGATTGCCAAGCAAAGATAAAAAAATGTTGGGTTTGACAAATAAAAATATCTGATGCAATAAAAGGCTATTATAATGCTCTCTAAGAATAAACCTGACAGTCAATTGTATATAATGCTTAAATCATCCGAATCATCCCATTACAGTGAGATTTTTTTTTTCCGAGTAACAGTTGCTTCAAAGGTTTTCTTTTTTCCTTTTAAGTTTTTCCACAACCGGCTATTTTGCTAAGAGCCAACTGAATGTTCTAATTTTGGATGTATTTTCCTTCATAATTTATATTTACTGTTTTAGATAAAGTTTGAAGACAGATCTTCAGTTGTATTCTTACTTTTGAGTCCTATTTTAGTATATATGCTTTAGGAAGTCCTTAATCCATTAAGAGTCATGCTTAGAGGGTTCTAAATGTATTTTTAAATGGAAACTGAGATTCCAAGATTTCCAAGTAAAGATAACTCATAAGTTATCTTAGCATCTTATATAAACAAGATTGTGTCATATTTTTAAACAGAATTTGGCATTCTGAGATTGCCAAGCAAAGATAAACTCTTCTCCCATAAGTTATCTTAGTTTATTATATAAACAAGGCTATGTCATGAGATTGGTTTTTCTTTTATACAAAAATATGTAAGGCTATCTCTTCTCTCTTATTATTTTTCAGAGGCTTTCTAACAGTTAGAAATGGTAGACAAACACGTTCTGGACAAAAAAACAACTTACAAAGCCCTTTCCCTGTATTGTGGCACACTTGGAATGTTGAAAAACATAAAGTTTGTAAGCTAAAGCTGAATGTTCAAAATTAAAGAGTACCATCACATTTCAGGCAGCCCATGACTTATTATGGATAGTTGAGAGGCTGCTCTGTAGATTTCTTTTCTTACCATGATTGTCATAAATAAACTGACAATATCCATGAAAGGATAAATGCATGTCTTTTCTAATGCCCAATCCAAGTTTGTACAGGAGCATCATAAGACTATGCCAGGTTTCTAGAAATTATAAAGATCGCGAGAACAAGTAAAATATAAAGAGCTCTTCTATCATGACATCATAACTCACATCAAAGGACACAAAAGGTACAAACACACGAAAATCAATATATTAAGCTCCATATATTGGCTCGATCTGAAAACTTGAACCCTTGTATCCACCTTCTTTTTATTTTCACACAACTTTACAGTGTAAGTCTATGATAACTCCTAATGGTTTATGTACCTTGATGGACAGAAAAATGAGGCCCTAGTGATATTTTGAACAATATTTATAAAGAAACAACAGGTCCGACATCCATAAGATAAGAAAATCAATGGATGTGATAATGCATCATTTTTTAAAAGCCAATGTAAGATTGTATCCATCGTAATGGGGACACAGTCTGTAGGTTCATGTTCATTGAATAGCGCCACTATATTATTACTGAAAACATGGTTAGATGTCCTCCCGTTAGCCATTTTGTACCATCATGCTACTGCATTAATGGATCATGCACGCTTTATCATCATAAAATGGGCATAATATTTTCAGAAAAATAAAGTTCAATGTCAGACAAACAAACACAGGAACTCTTTGTTGCTAATCAAACAAGTAAAAAAGAACATAACAATCCAACAAGAGCAACTGTTGCAATCTGATTTGGCAATCATCAATTATAATTTAGATCATGAAAAAAACCCTTACCATTATGATTTCAGATAAAGAAACTTTTCGACAGTAAAGGAGAGGAAAAGCAGGCAGTAGCCTTGTTGCACCTAAAATCCACTTAAGCTTCCTTGCCTGATGTAGGATCATCAGGGAGCAAAAGTAATTACATCTTCTGTCTGCAGACCATCGAACAAGATTGATCATGGGCGTTAGCATTAGGTATTTCAACAATAACAAAAAAAAATTCTTGAAATGGAACAGAACTTGCTACACCATTAGATCAGAGTTCTTCCTCAGATTAATAGACAGTAGACCCACACAAGAAAGAACCTACCGAAGAACTGACAAGTATTTGGGTTCTGGGCCAAGAAAACTGTAAAAAAAGAAAAGCTCACGATGGATAAATACTGCAAAACATATCATCAAACAAGACAACAATAAACGTGGATCAGTCCCGTGTAAAGTTCGATTCATCGTGGACTCCAAATAAAATGTTCTTGACTAGGGGATTACGAGTCACATCACTACGAGCTTCGGTCAGCAACACAACAATACTTGATCCACGAACAGAAACTAGTGCAATAAGACAGTAAAGGGAGAAGGCGAGGCAGTCACCATCTTGAGCAACCCCGGAATGCCGGCTCTTCGACCCTCGTCTTATACGTGCCACCATGTCGATCGCGGCCATCTGCCCGAATAGAAAATCGGAGACCTGCGGCCGCGGAGGAAAATGCGAGAGTGGCGGGCCGATCAGGACAGCACGATTGCGGCCGTCTCGGGATGATAGAAGGGCCGCGAGAGCCGATTCTAGGGTTTCGGTCGGAGCGAGGAGGTCCGTTTCAACGTTTGGGGGAGAGGGAATCTGAGAAGACCGAAGCGGGAGTGCAGTCGTCGTCACGAGGGAACGATTCAATTTTCATCCTATTAACTAGCACCTAATCAAAAGATATTTGAATCTTATTTAAGCAAACAGCCCACTGCGACCGGCGATGGTTTGACACGAGTCTTGCCCACACGAACGTGACATCGTAGTAAGAACGAAAACGTCATCAGCATCTCCAGGTGGCACAGTGGTTGACGTGGTTTAGTCTGTTCCGCCACGTGTAACTAGATGGCGACACCCTACCTGCTATCGTGAAACGGATGATTTTTGTTGACTTTGTCAAAGAGATGGTTCGCGGCAAAATCGTCTCATCGACGGGACCTGATGATGATGATGGAAGCTAAGGATAGGTACAAACACACGAAAATCAATATATTAAGCTCCATATATTGGCTCGATCTGAAAACTTGAACCCTTGTATCCACCTTCTTTTTATTTTCACACAACTTTACAGTGTAAGTCTATGATAACTCCTAATGGTTTATGTACCTTGATGGACAGAAAAATGAGGCCCTAGTGATATTTTGAACAATATTTATAAAGAAACAACAGGTCCGACATCCATAAGATAAGAAAATCAATGGATGTGATAATGCATCATTTTTTAAAAGCCAATGTAAGATTGTATCCATCGTAATGGGGACACAGTCTGTAGGTTCATGTTCATTGAATAGCGCCACTATATTATTACTGAAACATGGTTAGATGTCCTCCCGTTAGCCATTTTGTACCATCATGCTACTGCATTAATGGATCATGCACGCTTTATCATCATAAAATGGGCATAATATTTTCAGAAAAATAAAGTTCAATGTCAGACAAACAAACACAGGAACTCTTTGTTGCTAATCAAACAAGTAAAAAAGAACATAACAATCCAACAAGAGCAACTGTTGCAATCTGATTTGGCAATCATCAATTATAATTTAGATCATGAAAAAAACCCTTACCATTATGATTTCAGATAAAGAAACTTTTCGACAGTAAAGGAGAGGAAAAGCAGGCAGTAGCCTTGTTGCACCTAAAATCCACTTTAAGCTTCCTTGCCTGATGTAGGATCATCAGGGAGCAAAAGTAATTACATCTTCTGTCTGCAGACCATCGAACAAGATTGATCATGGGCGTTAGCATTAGGTATTTCAACAATAACAAAAAAAAATTCTTGAAATGGAACAGAACTTGCATACACCAATTAGATCATAGTTCTTCCTCAGATTAATAGACAGTAGACCCACACAAGAAAGAACCTACCGAAGAACTGACAAGTATTTGGGTTCTGGGCCAAGAAAACTGTAAAAAAAGAAAAGCTCACGATGGATAAATACTGCAAACATATCATCAAACAAGACAACAATAAACGTGGATCAGTCCCGTGTAAATGTCGATTCATCGTGACTCCAAATAAAATGTTCTTGACTAGGGATTACGAGTCACATCACTACGAGCTTCGGCAGCAACAACAACAATAACTTGATCCAACGAACAGAAACTAGTGCAATAAAGACGAGTAAAGGGAGAAGGCGAGGCAGTCACCATCTTGAGCAACCCCGGAATGCCGGGCTCTTCGACCCTCGTCTTATACTTGGCCACCATGTCGATCGCGGCCATCTGCCCGAATAGAAAATCGGAGACCTGCGGCCGCGGAGGAAAAGCGAGAGTGGCGGGCCGATCAAGGACAGCACGATTGCGGCCGTCTCGGATGATAAAGGGCCGCGAGAGCCGATGTCTAGGGTTTCGGTCGGAGCGAGGAGGTCCGTTTCAACGTTTGGGGGAGAGGGGAATCTGAGAAGACCGAAGCGGGAGTGCAGTCGTCGTCACGAGGGAACGATTCAATTTTCATCCTATTAAATAGCACCTAATCAAAAGATATTTGAATCTTATTTAAGCAAACAGCCCACTGCGACCGGCGATGGGTTTGACACGAGTCTGCCCACACGAACGTGACATCGTAGTAAGAACGAAAACGATACATCATCATCTCCAGGTGGCACAGTGGTTGACGTGGGTTTAGTCTGTTCCGCCACGTGTAACTAGATGGCGACACCCTACCTGCTATCGTGAACGGATGATTTTGTTGACTTTGTTGACTTTGTCAAGCGATAGAAGCAGACAATGATATCGTGGCGTTGACTTTGTCAAAGAGATGGTTCGCGGCAAAATCGTCTCATCGACGGGACCTGATGATGATGATGGAAGCTAAGGATAGGATCGCCAAAGCACAGATTGCTGCTTCTAGAACGCTGCAGAAAGCATCCAACAAGACATGACAGCATGGATGGAATGTGAGAGGGGCAATAGTTGATGGCATGATTAGGCTTGCTTTTGGGCCTTTGGAATGCGAGGTTAACTATAATTATAATGATCCAAAAGTGCTTAGGCTTGTAGCGGTGTCGGGTTTAGGCAAGCAGCAGGTGATGGGCCGGTAATGATTGTGCGTAATGGAGAATATAATTATCATGGCCTTTTACGGAAGCTTCTATGTAACACACCCTTTTGTTTTTTGTTTTTTTAATGTGCCATGATAACGTTGTGTGCGCCAAAAGTATTCCTTCCACACCCGGCGAGCATGAGAGGACAACATGACTTCACCTGATACGATTTCTTGGTGCGTAACTTCACCTTAATCGGACTTAAAGAAGATGATCGGCGGTGCACAGTAAAACTTACATCAAGAACTAAGAAATCAATTGGGTCATATTCCAAATCTTGGAGAGCGCAGGGGAAAAGCAACCACCACGAGTGGTTTTGTGGAACATGAATTTGTTGAAATCATATTATATTATAATAATTTAAGATATCAAAGTCTAAAAATACGGCTGAAAAATAGAATCTAAATCCATTCCACAATATATCGAAAGAGACGTATCGAAAGAGACTAAAGATGCGATGAAGACTAAGGTATGAAACTAGTAGTAGTTTGATTCGATGTTGAATAGTTATCGATCAAGGAATAAAATACCATCGAGCATGAATAAATGTATTTGATTAAATATAAGTTACACGTTTATAGTGTAAAATTATAAGATGTAGAAGATTAGTTTCAGAAACTATGTCAACAATTCAATAAAAATATTTTAAAAAATAGACTTAAATTTAATAATTTAATTGATAAAAAAATTTATCGAATCTCGTCTTCAATATTTATTCTTAATCAAAACTAAAAACTAAATATTATTATTGAAATAATATCATTTGCATTCAACGTAAGAAATATAATAATTCCTGTGTGTTTTACGGAGCTAATAAGAATTTTGAATACGCAGAGAATCAAGGGCGAATTACGTGGAAAATCCCAAGTTTTCGATCAACGCTGGCTGGCTGGCTGGCTGTCGATCGGAATCCGATCCGATCGGTCGGAGCTCAAAGCGGCCGACTCCGTAATGGAGCAATCCGGATGATGTGGGATTGGCTTCCGTCAAAGAGAGCGACTGACATCGACCTTTTCGCCGACGCACATGCCAAGAACTGCGACGGTCTGACCGCTAGACTTGAAGGATCAAAACGGGCCACAAAATTGAGATATCTCGTTTGATTGCTGATTTTTTAGACCCTTATCCGGATTCCAAGATTAAAAAGATTCCATCGGACCCTTTGCAATACTGATCGGCCGTAATTTGTTTAGAGAGAGAGAGAGAGAGAGAGAGAGAGAGAGAGAAGAAGAAGAAGAAGAAGACCAGAAATCTCATCCAGATTTCATTAAGAAAAACATGGGACAGAATCCTACTCTGTAGTTATATTCTCCGACAATTTCATGGGAAGGCCGACCGAAAGGAGAACAAAATCGTTCATGCGATCAGTTCAGTTGGGAACATGTTGTTGTATCAGATGCCAATTTGTAGGACGCATGCATGAATCTACGTATGCTATTTATAAGGAGAAGAAGAAAAATAAAAGGGCCTTGTCGACTCCCATCCAACACGAAGGCCATCACGGAGATCGTCGTCCCTTCCCCCGGCAGGGAATCTACTTTGAGTGGCGAGATAAGCTAGTATGGGATGCTCGTGTCAGCTTCTCACCAACCTTTCGTCTGTCGAGCGCGGGCTTCAAGTTCCCATGCCCGACACTTGCTCTCATCCCCGTGGGAGAGCGGCTACAAACTTCTAAGCGTCCAACTTACCGAAAGGCGTTCGATCTTCGGCCGTGCGCACGGTCACGCCGTGGACAGAGACGCTGTTCCGAGTAGACAATCCTCGTGACACCCCCCAGCCCCACCCCTCGGCACATGTCTCGCACCACGCGATGCCCACAGACCTTGTCTTCCTCCGTGGAGTCCAACAGTCGATGCGAGCGATCAAGATCGGTCAGGCGCGGAGACGACGCATGTGATGGGATCGTTTTTAATATTGCATTCGAACCCCCAAATTTGAGCGAGTAGCTTCTTATTTCATTTTTTTTTTTGTAGTGGTGAGACGACGATGATGGCCGTGGGCACTGTCGTCATCTGGGACGACGGTGAATCGTTGATGGGTGAGTCGATGCCCTCGGAATCCAGGCATCGGAGATGCGTCGAGGTAAACGGGCGGAGATCCCGGACGGTGGTTGAGACTTCGCTTTCAGAGCTTTAATGGCGACATTTGATTTGCTCGAAACGTGTCCCGGCGCGGGACCACGAAGACGGCCCCCGGTGCACCTCGTTTCGAAAGCTACCTTTCATCCCCCCTCCTCTCTGCTGCCGATGAAGCTTTCGTATTGATGGCATTCCCTCTTTCCTCGCGTAGCAAAGAAGTTGCGAGAGTCGAATCATTGGGTTCGGGGAAGTTGACGGAGAAACCACGCAATCTCTGGACCATCCAAACCGACCTCGTGACATAGATGGGAGTCTAGCGGAACCCATGCTTTGGCTCAGAATCCTGGAGATACTTGGGTTTTGTTCTTTCCTGAGAAGCTCGAGGTTATCGGTCGTCGAGTCTGCGTTGATTTCTGCAGCAGGAGGGTCATAGTCCTCCGACCTGCAATGCGAGGGAGTCGGGTGTCGTTGGAGCGAGCACAAGTGTCATTAATATGAATCTGGAAACGCTTTGTTCTTATTCGGAGGCGAAGCCAAACATAATGACGTGGAGCCTCCGAGCACAAGTGTGTGAACAGCTTGCGCCAGAAGTTTGACAGGTTGCTGCAGCTGGAGTTACCGACTTTTTTTTTTTTCTTTCTTTTTTTTGTTTGGGGTTGGGGGGGGGGTTTGGGGGGGGCTCCGAGGCCTGATGCCGATTCCCGTCCGTCCGATACAACAGAAGGAAGGGAAGGTGAGACATAAGCGGCAGTCGACGTTATATATATATATATATATATAGCATATGAGATATATATATATATATATATAGCATATGAGATATATATATATATATATATATATATAGCATATGAGATATATATATATATATATATATATATATATATATATATATATATATATATATATATATATATATATATATATATATATATATATATATATATATATATATATATATATGAAGGTATGTACGTCGCAAATCGAGTGCGAGCGAGGCGAGATGCATTTTGCGTGGTGTGCAGTGGAGGCCCGCAGTCCACTGATGATATAATAATGGCACATGACATGAGTGTACGGCCTCCTCCGCTCCGATTCCTGATGCCCACTAGAGGAAAAAAGGAGGGGGAGTGCTTGAGGCGACTCGTGGGACCCGCCGTGGCGTAGCCCACAATCCATAATCGGCGTCTGCCACCCCGCACCTGGCCCTATTTCTTTTCTTTTCTTTTTTTTTTTTACCAACGGTGGGCCCGGCGGTGCGCCACACACCGAGCCAACCCTCTTTTACACCCCCATTCCCATGCCCTTTTTTTATTTTTGAAGACTATTTATCATTGGTGGTGGAGGGCTATATATAGAGTCCCCAAAACCAACTCCGAAGCCCCTCTCCCCTTCCCCCTTCTCCCTTCTCTATTTTGGTTTGCTTAACCTGACTGAGAAAAGGTATACTAGTAAATATAAGAGCTGGTTTTGAGAGGGTACTTCCCAATTCGACGATCCATCCAAGTGGCGATGCCTCCGCGGTCGGAGCCGATAGAGACGGCCGCAGCAGAGGAAGAGGAAACACGGGGAGCCGAGCCCAAGGTGGAGGAGATGGAGATGGAGATGGAGCCGCTCATCCCCGGGTTGCCGGACGAGGTGGCCGAGCAGTGCCTCCTTCACCTGCCCTTCCCTTACCAGTCGCTCGCCCGCTCGGTTTCCTCCTCCTGGAACCGCGCCCTCTCCAGCCCGTCCTTCATCCGGTCCAAGGCGAAGGCCGCCGCCGCCCTCTCCCTCCCTTACCTGTTCGCCTTCGCCTTCGACCGCTCCACCCTCCGACTTCAGTGGCAGGCCCTGGACTGCCGCACCAGCCGCTGGTTCGTCCTCCCCCCCATGCCGCTCCCCGCCGGGGGCGACGGCCCGCTCTGCCCGCCGGCCTTCGCCTGCGCCGCCATCCCCGGCCGCGGCGAGCTCTACGTGCTCGGCGGCATGCGGGCCGACACCCAGTCCCCGCTCCAGACCCTCCTCGCCTACCGCGCCGCCACCAACTCCTGGTCCGCCGCGGCGCCGATGCCGACCCCGCGGTGCTTCTTCGCGGCGGGGACGATCGGGGGCCGGATCTTCGCCGCGGGGGGCGACGACGGCGGGATCTCGGCGGTGGAGTGCTACGACCCCGCGGCGGACCGGTGGGCACCGGCCGCGGGGATGCGGCGGGGGATGGCTCGGTACGACGCGGCGGTGGTGGGGCGGCGGATGTACGTCACGGAGGGCTGGACCTGGCCGTTCGACTCGTCGCCGAGGGGCGGCGTCTACGACGCGGATCGCGACGCGTGGGAGGAGATGCGGGTGGGGATGCGGGAGGGGTGGACGGGGGCGAGCGCGGTGGTGGGCGGGCGGCTGTACGTGGTGTCGGAGTGCGGGGACGGCCGGGTGAAGGCGTACGACGAGGGGACCGACCGGTGGAGGGCGGTGGCGGGCGGCGCGGTGCCAGCCGATGTGAAGCGGCCGTACGCGGTGACCGGCGGCGGGGCGGGGGAGGACGGGAAAATCTACGTGGTGGGGAGCGGGCTGGACGTCGGGGTGGGGACGGTGGTGGCAGCAGCGGGGGGCAGGGGGGCGGCGGAGAGGGTGGAATGGCAGGTGGTGAAGGGGCCGCCGGCGTTCGCGGATCTGGCGCCTTGCAACGCACTCGTGCTCTACGCTTGATAAGGTTAAATAATGAGGAGTTTAAAAAAAAAAAGGGTTTATTACGGGTTCCACTCCCTCTCTCATAATGTACTATGCCTGTGCTGCTGCTTCCTTCCTTCCTTCCTTCCTTATACTTTTTCCTCTACTACTAGTATTATTATTATTTCACATGAATAATATACATACTTCTGCTCCTCTCCCACCCGTGTGTGCGCGTCTCTCGCTTTGGTCGACCAGATTAAGAATCATGGATCGACGGGCAATCAAACAAAAGCATTCTTCTGCTCCTGATGTGACCGTCGAAAACAAAGTTACTCGGAGAATGTGATTCCATCACTGTTAAGACACGAAAAACTGACTGTGTAAATTATGGAAAGCAATAATTCGTGTAAGGCGGGATGGAATAGGCCTCCCTCTCCCTCATCTTTTGAATCAAATCAATAAATAGGTAAAGGGGTTTTTGCTTTTTCTTTTTCTTCTTCTTTGGCATTTATTACCAACTTGGGGTGGGGGGGGGGGGAGGGGCTGCGCGACTCGTGAGCTTATCTATTCGGCGATGGTCGGTGGGACCCCAACTCCGAATGGACAATTTCGTCAGGTAGTGCATCGGGCTCCACCGCCTCGTTGCCGTCAACCCCAAGCCGATGGTGGCCACAATTATATCAGTGGACTGTGGGCGGCGAGTGCCATCTGAATCCAACAATTAAAGAGAGAGAGAGAGAGAGAGAGAGAGAGAGAGAGAGAGAGAGAATCCCAAGCTCACTAAGCGCTACATGGAACCAATTGGTGAGAAGCGAATGAATACTAGTTGCCACTTGCAATCAGAGGCAAATTTGGCTTGTCCAAGGTTGGGGATCTACCGCCACATTACCCAGGAAAAGGTGACGAATTCCCGGAGTGACAAGGACGGGCTGAGAGGGACACCCACCACCTCTGGTGGCCATCGGGTCTGCGGGAATCAATGCATGCGAAATCACAGCGCTGTTGAGCGTTATCAATCCATTCCCAGTATACCTGCTTTCTCTACTAGGCGACATTAATACCCAACCTGGAGCAATGAATTTACGAAAAAGAGTAAATCGGAGATGTCTTTCTTATCGCCAAGTTCGGCTGATGCAAAGTTGCAGCAAGTGGGCGGAGATGGGCGCCACGCATTAACGGGTGAAAGCTGCAGAAAAGGACCGACTGCCGGTGCATCCTTTTCTGTCAAGTTTCTGGCGGCGACTCACTCGCACGATACACAGCCTACTAGATCGAGAGGGTTACCGGTCCAATTTATCATCTTCGACAACTTTGACCTACTGCTGCTGAAGGATACAGCACGACTTACCACCAACCGTCCATTCAAGCATCAGTGGAGCCAACCGATCCTTATCTTCTACACTTTGAAGGAAGCAGCACGGCAGCACAGCCAAATTCCATGATCGATGGATGAGAGCGATCTCATAGCCTTTCACCACCATCCCCTGAATAGCCAGCCTGGGGTACTTCAGGCCTTCACACTACACAGAAAGCACATAGTCGATGACATACCTCTGATGCTGATGATGATGCTCAACGGTATTCAAACGAACAAGAGAACCAGAATGACCGGTAAAGAATGCAGCTCAAAGATAGGCAAAACAATTCCCATTCCAAAGGAAACTCGAAGCAAGTAATCTGCGAGTCCCTAAGAGCACGCATGAAGTTGCTTTGGGCTCCTTTGTTGATTGGACCTTTTCGTCGTTGGCCTTCCCAAAAACTTCATTGGTTACCCGAAGCCCAAAACCATGCGGTTTACATCTTACTACCAGCGGTAGCTAAAGTTCGTTAAATGAAAATTAAACAGCAAATATAAGAAGAATAAGCATCGGCTTCGATCCTTGGATGCATACACTAGCGGTCGAGCCCAATCCAGCAAAGGACTTGTTGCAGAGTAGGGTTTTACAATCACGGAGTCGGTAATACCGAAAACCAAAAGGGACAGTGGTGCACGAATCAGCAGCCAATGGGGATTCTAGGAAGCCTAGAATTTTGCAGGCTAACACTTAACCCCCCAGAAGAAGAAAGATGCTTTACATGACTAAAATTCACGGGTCAATCATCCCAAATACTATTTGGGTCTGATTGGAACAGAGACATGAATTAACTTGTTTCGACTATTCGGGCTGGCCAACTAAACCTTTGCAGGTTAGGTTGGTGAAGGAATTGGGGGCAAGCATTACTGGACGCTTGAAGAGTTCATTCAACTTGATCTCGAACTCTGCACCTAAGATTAAGAGGTGAACATTTATAATTATGTAGGAAGAACAATTTTTCACTGCTTTATGAGGAAAAATAAAATTAAATCGATTCATTCCCGGTGGGCCATCTTGACCTGACGAATCTCCTAGATAACCTAAGTAAGATAACAGATTTGAAGTCGAATGTTTCTTTGGTACATGTCATTTGAATATACAATGACATAAAATCTTATTCTACATCTGATTTATATCCCTCTTCCCTTTTGAATAAATATGTTTGTTTACACCAATCAATATCTCGATATATTTGCAGATTAAAGGAATGTTTAGTGAGCCCCATCCAATTCTCTTCTTATTTTAATTCATGGACTAGTTCATCCTCCTCAACGGGTATTCGTCCCCTGTAAATCTCCGAGGATTAAGATTCAGTGGACTGCACCAGTTACAGTCCGCTGAATCTCCACCAGTCATGGATCCTAGTTTAAAAGCATGCAAGTCTTCAATTAATCTACCAACCATGATACATGTGGAGCTTGCATTTGACAACACGTGTACCAGGGAGAACGACAAGACAAAATCTATTCAACCCACAGAACCCAATCCGTGCCAGCGCAGGAATGAAATCCCTTCCCATTCCATTCCATCCCATCCTATCCCATCCCATCCCATCGGGACCGCGTGATATGTCCCAAGTCGTATTCCCCACGCGCGTCCCTTTCTCCCGCCCCACTGAGACCCGAGGCCCTGTGACCTTTTCAACGACCAAATGTCGGATCCGCTGCAGTCATCTCGGAGTGTCGCGTGGCCGGATCCCGCATTCCCGTGCATCTACCCGACTGATCCACGCGACCCCTGAAACGGATCACCAACACGTCACACACACCGGGCGAACACTTTATCGCATATCCTGTAAAGGATCCCGTTGCACTGGCGCCACGGCAACCAAATCACCAGATCGAGTGTGAAACCCGTGTTGGACATCCGAGTCCCGCTCACACGTAAAAGGGACGTGCCCAGAGAAACTTGAAGGAAATACAAAACGATGAATGTGACAAGCTCAACAACAAAAAAGATAAAAATCCCACGCGACCATCTTCTAACCGAGCTTTCCAGTGGTTTAACAATCGGATCACCCACTAATGGAAAATCACATCCGATCCTTTTTCTCTTTTTTTCCCTTTGCGACTCACTAAATAGATGTTTAGTTTTTCCCTACATATTTAATTACGGAACGTATCTTAGCGATGAATAGAAACATGCGGTTTCGCTCGACGATCAAAGCATGACCTACGCTAACACGTTCACTAATGCCAACCGTCATGGCCATCCGCGCGACACCACGTGATCCGTACGGGAGCAGCCGAACTCGGTGTTCTTACTTGTGGGTCCCGTGATGGTGAGGGCCGACTGGCCAGGGCCCACCCGGCGACAATCCAGTTTGGTTTAGCTAAAATATTTTCGCTTATTTAGTGGCTCCTGATCTGGACACGTGGCCCGGTTCGCCTCATCACCTGCCCACTCTGATTCCCACAATAACTAAAATGACGGGCTTAATTTAAACCGAAACCAACAGGAGGAAGACGAGAGGGAGGGAGATGGCGAGCGAGAAAGACGGGTATTGGATCGCAGTCGGGGCGCGGCGGTGCGACTCTTGCAAGTCCGCCCCGGCCCTGCTCTTCTGCCGTGCGGACGCTGCCTACCTGTGCGGCGAGTGCGACGCGCGCTTGCACGGGGCCCGGCCGCGCCACGGGCGCGTGTGGGTGTGCGAGGTCTGCAAGCAGGCCCCCGCCAGTGTTACCTGCAAGGCCGACGCCGCCGCACTCTGCGCCGCCTGCGACGCCGATATCCACTCCGCCAACCCCCTCGCCCTCCGCCACGAACGCGCCCCCGTCGTCCCCTTCCTCGAGCCCCTCGCCTCCGCCGCCGCTTCCTGGCTCCTCCCCAATCTTTGTGCTAATGGCTTGATGAAAAAGCCGGACGGCAAACCGGTGGACCACGTCTTCTCGGACGTAGAAACGTACCTGGATCTGGAGTATGCCACCTCGATGGACGAGCGATACCAGCAGGGAGACGGCGTCGTCCCGGTCGACGCCAAAGCTGCCGTGGGGGACGGCGGTGCGCCGCCTCCCGGGCCGTTTCAAGCCCACCTCGACTTGGTCGGATCCAAGCCCTCCTACAGCCCCTACACCGCCGACTCTCTCAGCCACACCGTAAGGCACAAACCCTAACACAAGAATCGAAACCAAGTTACTATGTCTTACGACATTTGATGTCCGTGTGGCGATCGGCGCAGGTCTCGTTCTCGGAGTTCGGGGTGGTGCCGGACGGGAACGGCGGCGGAGCCAAGGGGGCGACGGTGGACGTGGCTGGCGGAGGGGGAGGTAGGGCAGCGGATCGGAAGGCGAGGGTGATGCGATACCGGGAGAAGAGGAAGAGCCGGCGGTTCGAGAAGACGATCAGGTACGCGTCCCGGAAGGCGTACGCGGAGACGCGGCCAAGGATCAAGGGGAGGTTCGTGAAGCGGTCGGAGATCGAGGCGGTGGAGATCGGCCGTAAGCACTCGTCAGCGATGGGGGTGGCGTTCATGGTGGATCCCGGCTATGGCGTGGTGCCCTCGTTTTGACGACTCTCTCTGGGCCTGTATTGTGTGTTTATCGATGGTATTAGGGGGGGGTGGGGGGTTATGTTTAGCTCTTTTTTGCCCCCTTCTCCCCGGCATTTGGTGTATATTATTACCACTAATATGTCTCTAAATGGGGTTCTGTTATTTCAGCCACGAAGTGAATGCGGGCGTGCTTTTGCTCGCCGACTCCGGTGAGTGCTTTTGACCTCTCGAGATCTATAACTGGCAGCCTATTGGTGTTGAATAAAAGATGATGATCGATCCTTGTAGATTGGGGGTTGCAACAAAGTAAGACTATAAGTCACATGCTCACCAGTATGCTAAGCTTTGGGGTTCCCTTTCCGTGGAGAAGAAGATAGAAGATATGACACGGTTTAATATGAGGTTTCCTCCATGTGAACGACGGAGAGACGATTGATTCCAGTCCTCGGAAGCCACTGGACCAATCCCTGACATGATATTTTGGATCAGGCAAAATCAGTTGACTAACGAAGTTTAAAAGCAGTGTTTGTTCAAAGTGTGGTCTAACAAAAAACATTAAAGAGTACAAAGCCATGGCCTCATTCTATAGTTTCTTATACAAAAAAAAAAAAAACGTTTTATGATATTATAAATTTATTCCTTTGAGAGAAATAAATAAGAGGACAATAAATGCGGCATGGTTTTTGTTTTCGTGTTTTTTTTTGTTTTTGGCTTGTGATTCGAGACGCCTATCCACGAGGCCCAAACGAGCGGAAACAACGGCCCATTAATTAACCATCACACAGATTTGGGTCTGCTGATGTACAACTGCTAAATAGGTCAGAATAGGATAGATACCAAAGGAAGTTAGATACGTATTGCCTAGTCAACTACGGCATCCTTTTCCTTCTTCCTGTTGTGAACGTCAGCGTAGCAGGATAAGTTAGGGCACAAACTTATAGAGGTCCCACAACGCCGTTAGCGTTCCGTTTTAATTGTAGCTATGGGTCCTCGCGTCTTTACGAATGACCTTTCCAGCCGTCGTATGCCCCAGTTATCAGCATGCATCTTTCTGTCGGCCACCATCTCATCTGCCTCGATATCTCCTTCGCCACCAACTCTCCAATACCACCAATCCAACCATCTGCAACCCGCTTAACTTCCCGTCTCGTTCTAATCCACAGGATTTGGGTCGCATTTATTGTCAGGATATATCCTGTAAATAAATTACCTTGGGTTTCAACACAGGATTTCAAGTGGGGAATTCGGGCCCACGGGAAATGGTTGAGCGAGGCGGGCGGCCCAAGATTCGTAACTGACGCAACACTGCTTTCAATATTTGTCGCGTCCCCCTACGCATCCGCTGCATGCACCCGTCTTCGCTACCAGAAAGATAAGATTTGCATGGCATATAGGATAGCCGCTTTCACTGCATCAGTATGCATGCATTGTCCGACCACGATCGTTTTATACACATATGCTTATTTACATTATTTGTATCTCGATTTGTCACGCGAGGTGAAATCGTCCTGACAATTAACAGCGAAAGAGAGACGTTCACGAGGCCACACGGGAGTGAGTCGAGACACGTATCGCAATGACACTCGACACGATCGCTTCTCGGCCACGCGGAGCTTTCCACACCCCAGCAAATGTAACAGCCTGTAAAAGGCATTCTTTCCTGACGACAGCTGCACGCCCTCGTCTCTCCGCATCCGCACGCCAAACGCCCTCTCCCCATCCAAACCCGTGCATGTCACGTGGCGTGCAACCCCCTCCCCTCATCTCAGCCGAACCACGGCGGTGAGCATAACCACGGGAATATTCGAGGCTGTTTCCACCCTGTGCAATCCAAGGCTCGGTTCTCGGTCGCAGTCACAAGGCTTCAAACGATCCACACATCGTCTCTTCGCATAGAAGAGAAGGCCTTCAAATGATCATGGAACAAATGCTCATTCAAATATCACTCTAGAATTTACACTCCCGACTCATGCAGAATACGCCTTAAAAGACGCTACAAACAAACTCAAATCGGTCAAGGACAACAAAGCAAAGAACACATCTCTGGATACTGTTCTTGGTTTAGGGCGAAGGTACCGCTCCCTCCTGCTGCTTGTTTTCTCCGTCGATGTTCTTGTCGGCATCAGTACGGTTGTCCACGGCGCGGCTGGCGATGGGGATGGCGAGGAAGGTGGGGGTGCAGTCGCCGGCCATGATGACGAAGAACCGCTCTTCGGGGAAGGCGGGGTCCTTCCCGGAGGAGGCGTCGTCGTGCTTCTCGTGGCCAGATTGTTCGGTGCCGTCCCCGGACTCCAGGGAACTGGAAAGCTTCCAGTAGGAGCAGGCAAGAATGAGTAGGGCTAGCGCTACGAGGCCCATCATCGCTGCCAGCCCGCCGAAGAGGTAGGGAACCGGGGAGTGCCATGCCGAGTGAGGCACCCCGTGGGCGGAGGCCGGCGCTGCTGCCGTCGTTGCGCCGTCGTTCGCGTGGAAACCGTCTCCTGTTCCCATACTGCTTGCTCTCTTTGATCCCCCAAGAGAGAGAGAGAGAGAGAGAGAGAGAGAGAGAGAGGCGGTGACTTGGGGATGAGGAAACCCGGGAGGGATGTACCGAGGAATTTATAAGTCAGACCTAGTGCTGCGCAATATGTGGCTAAACGAGGAAGGGATCTGTTTCTACTTGGTTTTACTGATTCCCTTATTTATCTTTCGTTGACATTTGGCCTTTATATGTAAGCATATTTACTTAACAGCAACCAAATTTACATCTTATTTTTTATTTACTGCTTTGTATATATATATATATATATGTATATATGTATATGTATATATATATGTATATATGTATATACATATATATGTATATACATATATATATATATAAATATATGTATATATATGTATGGTCAAAGAATGCGAAACTGTTGTACGGGAGACATGAATGCCGGTAATCCTTTCGCCATGCATACAATTAAAGGACGCTCGAAGCACCAAACATATGTGCCCTACGTCGCGTAGCACAAGATGAATCACTTTGTGGATACCATAAGTTAAGATATAGGGAAATCTTAGTGAGCCATCATCATGGCCAGGTACGGTGGGAAGACGGAATGGGGTGTCGATGGCGGGAAGGGACGAGAGCAGATAAAAGGAGCCAACACAATGATTCAGCCAACGGGACGGTGGGCTCGCATGCTGTCTCTGTCTCATCACTACTCGGACTTCCTTCTGCCGATGGAGTATCGGTATTCCCGGGAAGTGAAGGCATTAGAGTTTGCTGATTGCACGGGACGATGTGAACAAAGAGGAGACGGACTCCACCACATCTGGCCTCATTAATGGCGAAACGGAAGCCGATGGCTCGCAGCCACACCTGGCCAACTGCTGTTGGAGCTCACATGTCCTCATCCCTCTCGAACTCTGCCTGCTTTTAGGTTGGGTAGTTGCGTGTAGATATGGGTATGAAGCACTGACCACCCTCACCCTCAACACCCTCTCTCAGATTTGCTAATCCTCGTCAGCTTTCCACTGGTTCTGAACTAAAATCGAAGGTAGGATAAGCTTATATCGCCATCCTCGCGGGCCCCACAGCTTTATCGTTTGCCTGCCACCCAAGTCGAGCGTCCACGCAAGACAATCACGATGAGACCGGGGGACGCCATCTTCGCTTTCTCAGGTCTATCAACCAAAAGGGAAGGCAGAGAAGACAAGTCCAAAGAGACATCCTTTTTCTCATCGCTGGGACGACACACTTCGTCCTGTAATAATCTATGGCATCTCAGCATCTCGACTCTGCAATAATCGATGGGATCAAACAGTACCGTGGCAAAGTTGGACGACACAGCGTTGCCAACCTTTATGGGACACCTGAGGCCACTTCCTGTGGTTGCTTGTTGCCGCAACGCTCGACGTGGAGGATAAAGGAGGTCGAATCGGAAGTCACTAAACGACTCAACCCAATTTCTTACTGGCCTTCTTAATCTTTAATTTCTGGCATATATTTTAAGCTTTTCAGAGGTGTTGTCTTGTGAAAAAGCATATATATATATATATATATATATATATATATATATATATATATATATATATATATATATATATATATAGAGAGAGAGAGAGAGAGAGAGAGAGAGTGAGTGAGAGAGATGCGTCTGATGACTCTTTAAGAGTTCCAGGTGATTTGGGTAATATGCTCTCATACTACCCTTCACAGCCACATTAGCATAGAGTCAACACCTACTGTGCCTCCCGATCAACACCAATTTCGCGAAGGTTGGAATGGCACCGATCGAGTACAACGTCGTCCCACAAAGGTCAGAACGATACCAACCAAGTACTGTGCCAACCCACAACGACCTGGATGATGCCGACCGAGTGCAACGCCGTCCCAACGCCACCCGAATACAACGTCGATCAAGTACAGCACTATCCCAACGTTGCCCGAGTATAGCACCGACAATCATGAATATAACAGGTATAGTTGATTCCCTGGGGAGGGGATAAATACCCCTCGGTGGGGGCAGCAAAAGGACTTTTGGGCACTCGGTTCTAACCAGATCCTCAGAGGGGTCGAAGTCGGGAGTCCCTTCCCGACCTCGACCTATGTGCAGGGACCGGAGGCCAAGAAGCAAGCGGTCAACCCGAGGAAGTCCCCAACTTTGGAGCCAGAGCCCGAGCCTGACCTCGTCGGATTCTCGCCGACCGAACACCGACGTGGATGATCCTATACACCTAGTGTTGAATCTCGGATTTTGATAATGAAATCAATTGATATGTGTTTATGTTTTAATCTGTGTTTTGAGTGATGCAGGATGCTTCGATCAGGATGAGATGATTAACGTAGGAAAAATCATATTGGGCCGGAGGAACATGTCAGAAGATTGGACGTCGGGCCGATGGATCGGTCGACGTATTGATAGAAGGCTTCGGGCCGTGGATTTGGGCATCGGGTCAAGAAGAACGGACATTGCGCCAAGAATATCGGAGTTGCGGAGTCAACTGGCCGATTGGGCAATAGGCCGCAAGAGAGGACGATGTGCTGAAGAATCGGACGAAGCATCAAAAGACCAATGACATGTCAGACAACTTGATTAATGCTTAGTATTAATTGTCTAGATCGAAGTTTGTTTTATATATGCAGGATTAACTACGATAGTAAGGCAAGAAGCAAAATGAAGTCCCGAAGTCAAGGACGCGATCATGTTGGAAATTTGAGAGTTCGTCGGAAGTCCGGACGTTCGTCGGAAGTTCTGGAGGAACCAACCGAGAAGCTCATCAGAACTCACCAAGAAGCTCGTCGTGAAGTCTAGGAGCTTGCCGGGAGACTGCCGAAGTATCGTCAAGGGTTCGTCGGATGTTTGTCGGAAGCTCGTCGGAAGAATAGACATAGGGACTTGTTTAGCTTAGCAAATGTCTTGGGATTTCGTAGTTAGCACGTAATTGAGCTTGGATTTGGGCCAACCCAATTAGGGGCCAGCTAGGCCCATGTAAGAACTGTGTTGAGCCCAATAAGAAGCCCAAACAATGCCCAAAGAAGTCTCACCGTCATGGCATAGTCTTTGAGACTGTGTTAGGCGATGGTACCGCCCAGCACTGGCCCTCAGGAGGTGGTATCGCCTAGGACAGTGTCAGCCAAATTACATTGGGCGGTGGTATAGCCCGTGCCCGGGGAACCCGGGATAGGATGTTTTTAGGCTTCAAGTTTGAATCAACTTGAAGCCTATAAATACCCCTCTCATCTCTAGGTAAAATACACAAGCACAGAGGATTAAAAAGTGAGAAAATGCTGCTGCAATCTCTTTAGAAATTTCCTCCCCAACTCTAAGTTTAGAATTCTGTAAGAGGAATGTGAGTGCTTGTAAGGGTTGCCTCCTAAGCCTGTCAAAAGGAGAAAAACTGTAAAAGGGTGGTTGGCCTTCGCCTATTGAAGGAAGGCCTCTAGTGGACACCGGTGACCTCGTCGGAGGAGGAAGTCGAAAGTTGATGCATGTTGACCGAATCGCTCTAAAATCTGGTTTGCATTTACATTTGTGTAATTGATCTTTACTGCAAACTTCTTTAAGTGCTTACTATCTTTAATACTTTTACGAATTTGCTTTCAAGTTAAGTTTCCGAAAACGGTTTTACGTCGGAAACGATTTTATCGTACGAAAGTTTTTAAACCGTCGTTATCTTACCACTACACTAATTCACTCCCCCCCCCCCCCCCCCTAGTGCTGACCCCTAATCCTAACACTTAGGATTGAACCAAGCTGTGCCAGCTCACTCTGCCACGGTGTAAAGAATCACTACCATTTTGGCGCTAGAAGGAGGGCCTGATGATGCTGAATCAACCTCAACAAAGCAACCTAACCGAACACTCGGGCAACGATCGCCTCTTGACGCACTCAACACCTGGGCCCGGGGAGCAACACCCACCTCCCCCCAAACAGGAGGCCAACATAGCAACCCTGGGGCGCTACTGGAGGCTGTTCACTGACCCGAGGTTATCGCCCCTTGGAATGGTTGCTGCTCAACCTTCTATCTCCACTAAGACATTCTTCAGCCAAACACACCAAGTTCAGGTCCTGGCGGGGATGATGCAAACCATTGTTCCCCTCGTCTCGCTTCCCGGACCACTCAGGGGCTGCCAGACGCTCACCCCTCTTTGGTAATGCAGGCCTTTCTAATGGGACTCTGACCCTCCAGGTTTTTCTGGTCACTAGTCGAGCGGCCTCCTACTACCATCCCCGAAATGCTTTAACGTGCTAACCAATATGTGGCCGCTGAAGCATTAGTGGCTGGAAAACGTGAGGAAAACAAGAGGCTACGGCCAGAGTCAGCCCGAGGACAGCCCTTGGCGCCGCCAAGGAGGATCGATCGACCCAATGTAATACTCCCGAGGCCCCCGCTTCCACCTTTGAATTCCTCCAGGACCGAGATATTCCTATAGATCCGAGAGAAGGGACTCTTGAAGGCCCCAAACCCGATGAAGGCGCCGTGTGAACTTAGGGACCGTTCAAAGTACTGTCTGTTTCATCGTGACTATGGACACGACACTGAGGAATGTCATGACCTCAATAATCAAATTGAAGAACTCATACGCCAAGGGCACTTGGGTCACTACATTAGGAGGCTGCACGAAGTGTCTCCCCATCCCTCTGGTCTGGTCGAAAAGCAGATTGACGTGATCAGTAGTGGCCCGGTGGCGGGAGGAGATAGCATGGCAGCGCAAAAGGCCTATGCCCGAGTAGCCATTGAAAAACGCCCGCGGCAACCCCAGGTGCCCAAGATTACCTTCCCAACAGAAGAAATCGAGTACCCGGAGCATGACGATGCCCTGGTTATCTCGACCAGGATCGCCAATGCTCGGGTTAAAAGGATCATGGTAGACATTGGGAGCTCCGTCGATATCCTATACTTCGACGCCTTCTAGAAACTCGGCCTAACTAAGGAGAACCTCGCCCCAAGTCAGTCCATGCTCACCGGATTTACGAGCGACTCCATTTCATCCCTCGGCATGATTGTCCTACCAGTCACCCTAGGCGATGACCCACGGGTCAAAACGGTCATGGTAATCTTTATGGTGGTTGAACTCCCTTCAGCATACAACGCCATCTTGGGTCGACTAACCCTCAACAAGCTCAGAGTGGTCATCTCCACATATCAATGCACGATGAAATTTTTGACCCAAGCAGGGGTCGGGGAAACAAGGGGCGACCCTCATGAATCCCGATAATGTTATTTGGTGACCGTCACACTACCCAAGAAGCCCAGACGTGAGCATCCCATCACTAACCCTTGGGATAACACCAGGCCAACATAACGACCCGAGCCAACCGAGCACACCCAAGAGGTCCCGCTAAGCCGCGATCGACTAGACAGGGTCGTCAGGGTTGGGACGGGACTGATGGAGGAGGAAAGACAGAAGCTCGTCAATCTGCTTGTTGAAAATATAGACGTCTTTGCCTAGTCACCAACGAACATGCATAGGATTGACCAAACAATCGCTCAACACTGCCTGAACATCAACCCCCAAGTGCGACCAGTGAATATTGGAAAATCTTGGGGGCGACATCACATGCGTAGCGGAAGAACAAAAAAATAAAATCTCCAATTTTCGAAAAATTTGTTCATTATTGTGCGAAGATTGGTGCACAAAATCTGCAAAATAGAAAACTATGTATCGTAAAGATTGTGTTACCTAGGGAGATCGTATATCTCTGTTTTCCAGTAGATCTCTAGGAGAGGGTGAAGGAGGTCAAGTGCCCTCCTCTCTAGTGAAGATCCACACAGCAGGGCTGCGACGACGCTCCTCAAAACTCTAAGCTTGCTTTGACGTGGAGAGGAGGAGGAGAATAAGAGAGGCAAGCAATGGCTCTAGCCTATGAACCACTGAATCCCTCCTATTTATAGAGGTCTCCTATCAAACCCTAATGGATCCTCTCTTATTTAGTATTAGATCTGCATCCAATTACCCAAACCTCTTAGATTAGTGGATCTCTATCCAATAATCTATCATGGGCTTTTATTGGATCTCATCCATAAGATCCAATAATTCAGGGGCTTATTGGATATCTAATAAGATAAGGGCTTTGACGAATATCTCATATCTGAAACTCTACTCATCGCAATGCCTATCATATGTGTGTGACCTTCTAAGCTCAATATCGAGTTGGCCATGAGTTATACTTGTCAAAACTCCTTCTGGCTCAGTGAATTATTGTCCCCATAATAATTCACTCGACTCATCGACTGCAGACATACTAGGCCACTATGTCGTAGTCCCCAAATGATACAAGGGAATCCAATCCATTGGACCTGTCTGTCCTCAGTTACCGTGTACCTATAGTCTCTTATCCATCTAATATCTCCGAAGACCGTATACCGGGTATGGTGTTGTCAGACCCGTACGGTTTCTACTCAAGTCTTACTCTAATCGGATTCTCTCGGAGAACTATTTCTCTCTCAATCTGAATGACCCTAGCTAGGGATTTGTCTGAGCAAGAACATATGTGATATTTCTCTCATGACACCGAGAGTGGATGATCCTCTATCGACACTCAATAGCCCTCATAAGGTTGATTGCCACTCCTGATGACCAGCTATACTTGATTTGGGACATCCAAACCTATAAGTCCGGTATCAAAGAGTAGAGCACTTATACAGGACATCCTTGGTATCTCAAGTCTAAGAATCAGATACACCATTGGGACTACAGAACGTTGTATAATAATAAGGCATCATTAACCATTCAGCATTCTATAAGCGGATCAATCAGTAAACTCATTCCCCTATGAGCACATGTATTGTATCCCTAGTGTCCCCACACGAGCAGCTAAAAGATCAACTGCAACCATCATATAGATAGGTATACAATACACCAGTCTGTTCGGTTATCTCGATATCCCTCTTGAGTAACCTATGACTAAGATTATTTAGGATCTGTGTTTAAAGGCGAATCAGTCTCATTATCATGATCTCATTATGATCCGATTCCTATTGCACAAATCTAAGGACATCATAATATATACATGCTGTTAGGATCGGAGCGGCACTAAGAGGGGGGGTGAATTAGTGCAGTGGATTAAAACGTCGGTTTTGGAAACTTTTTCGTACGATAAAAACCGAACTCGAAAGTGCTTAACTTGAAAGCGTGTTCGTAAATGTGTGCAGCAAAAGTAATAAGTAAAGCACGTATGAAGGTTTGCAGTAAGGTAAAGTGCAATATATAAATGCAAACCAGTGAACACGCCAATTTTAAAGTGGTTCGGTCAAAATGACCTACATCCACTTGCGAAGCCTTCTTCGATGAGGCTCCCAACTTCCACTAGCAAATCACTTTGAAGGGGAAGGACAAATACCCCTCTTACAACTTTTTACAAGTGGTTCACACTCTTACAAAGTTTCAACGAGAAAGAAGGAGGTGAACACTCAAGCAATTGAAAACTAGACTTGCTAAAGACTTTGCTAAGGCTTTTTTCTTAATCTATTGCTTCTCAAAAGTTGTTATCTCAGCTAAGAATAGAGGGGTATTTATAGGCCTCAAGAGGATTCAAATTTGGGCTCCAAAATTTGAATTCTCTTCGGTTCCCGAAGCTAGCGGTGCCATCGCCTGTCAGTGGCGGTGCCACCGCCTGTCAGTTGTGACACTGACAGTGTACTGGGCGGTGCCACCGCCCAGTCCAGCGGTGCCACCGCCTGGCTCTCGGGTGCTGGGCGGTGCCACCGCCCAGACCGACGGTGCCATCGCCTGGCTATTTCAGCTCACTGGTTGGGCTCCAAAGTTGGCCCAAACCAGTCCGAACTTGGGCCCAATTGGCCCCTACTTGGGTTATAAGATTAATACCTAATCCTAACCCTAATTAACATGCTAACTATGAATTTAAAGACATTTCCTAAGCTATTACAAAGTCCCCAAGTCAAGACTTCTTTCGGCGAACTTTCGACGATCTTCCGAGAAACTCTCGAAAACCATTCTGCAGACTCCCGGCAAGCTCCTAGACTTCACGATTTGATCTTGGCGAGTTTCGATGAGCTTCTTCGGCAAGCTATGATCTTTCTCGGTGAGCTCCGCGAACTTCCGACGTACATTCTGACGAGCTTCCGAAAACCCTTCGGCAAGCTCCCTACTCATTCTCGGCTAGTTCCGGCAGCATTCCCGACGAACCTTCAGACTTCCGTCGGACTCTTGAACTCCCAACGAATCCTTCGCGCTTGACTCCGACACTTTGTTTCGCTTTATGTCTTCATCGTTATCGTAGTTAATCCTGCATACACAAGCTAAAACTCTACTCCGATCTAGACAATTATTACAACGCGAATTGACATTCTGTTGCCCGGCACGTCATTGGTTGGTGCTTCGTCCAATTCTTCAGTGCATCGTCCACTCTTGCGGGTTGTTGCCCAATCGGCGGTTGACCTCCGCAACCCCGATATCCTTGGTGCAATTCCGCTCTCCTTGGCTCGATGCCCGACGTCCGAAGCGTTCTACCGTCCAATATCTTAACGTGATCTCCTCCGGCGCAACGTCAATTCCTCCTGCGTCAACTGTCTAATCCTGATCGAGTAGACCTGCATCACTCAAAATGCAGTTAAACATCTAAACACAATCAATTAGTTTCATCATCAAAATCCGAGATTCAACAATCTCCCCCTTTTTGATGATGACAACTAATTGATGACTACCGGAGTTAACCTTAACTCCCCGGAGTTTAAACAAACTCCCCCTATCAATATGCCATTGATAGAACACTTGGATTATCCCAAATCCAAGCAACATTCATCACATGTTATGAAAAACATTTAAACCATCATGCAAATATATAAAATTCAATTCAATGCATGAATTCATCAATATACTTCTCCTCCTATGTCATCAACAAAAAGGAGAAGTCCCAACTCTTATGTGTTTAGAGATATGAGTTCTAATCATTGCATAATAAACATAGTATCCAATTTTATCATCATGCAATTGAGCAATTAAAGATGTGCAAGTTTAGCATGTTTGCTTTTCTTGAGACAGCAACTGTTTGCTTCTCTTTAGACTACAAGCTAGCAATTTTTACGATATGCAAGTTTTGCTACATACAAGCTAGCAAAAATTTCGAAAGCAAATGCAAGATAGCTTTCTTGTGTAAGCCCATGATTCTTGCTTCCTATTGCAATTTACAAGTTTTTGAAATATCCAAGTTCAACACATTACATAATTAACATAATCTCCTAGTTTTATCATTATGCAATTTTGCTATCATCATAGATATGCAAGGTAGTATGATAGCAATTTCTATAACATACAAGCTAGTAAATTTTACAATATTTTTAGAACATGCAAGCTAGCAGTTTTGAGATGTTCAAGAAAGCAACCCTTGCTTCTTAAAATATACAAGTTTGCTAGATGTGCACGTTAGCATGTTTTGCTTATTGAGATAGGCAAGATAGTGATGTTCAAGAAGACAACTTTTGCTTCTTGAAATAAGCAAGTTAGCAATCTTTGCTACTTAAGATAGGCAAGCTAGCAATCAAGTTTTTGCATCTTCTTGACTTGTACAAATTAGCTATCTCCCCCTTTGTCATTGTCAAAAAGAAGGGAAGACCCTTTACATCAATTATGACAAAGGTAAGTATCAATCTTATTTGTGCATCATTATCATACGTTAAAGTATTGCATGCATAATACCAAATCATCAAATTCATCAAAATCTCAACATTACTTTCAAGATATTCAAAATGGTATACATAGATTTATCATAAAGCAAATTAATTTTCAATCATCACATAAGGCATTTAAAGAATTTTTGAAACATAGGAGAATGATTAATTTAAGCATGCAATATTTCAATTAAATTCAAGTCATGAATACCAATACTTTTATATTGTGAGTATCAATTCATGAATACCAAAAGATATTATTTGTGATTCCAATTTTGCAAGATCAAGATGATGATTTAGATAAAACTTATTTAAATCAAATCGTTAACTTGAAACTCATAATCAAGTCATCAAAATCAATTTCGAGATTCACAAAATATCATGAAATCATTAATCTCGATCAGATGGGAAAAGTATTTTTTAAGTAATTCTTTTTTATCTAAGCATGCCTTAGTCTTTATATGCCAAATCAAGATAAGCATGAAAGTTCAAGACATAAAGGCAAAATCTTATAAAACAACTCATCAAGCAAGATTTTAACCATCTATTCTCAAGCCATATAAAGAGTAAGTCAAGGATTCAATTATCTCATGTCATGAATTCCAATAGGCATCTCAAACTATCAACATCACATTAAAAAGATATTTCAAAAAGATATAACATGATTGAAGCATAAGTGATTCATTTGTATTATTTCACTCATTCGGAAGATTCTCCTCTTTGGTAAATAAATCTAGGAGAACAACATGAATTAAGGGAGATATAACATGATTGAAGCATTGAACATGATTCATATTTAAAATGTGTCTCATGTCATAAGTATGAATCAAGCATTTGTGAAATCCGAAATCATCCTCAAAGTCACATTCAATAAATTCATACATGACAAGCATAGATTTATTGAAAAATCGATAAGATAGAGGATCGTATTTCGTTTTTATAAATTTTTATTCATGTGATTTGCTTCTTATAAGCATGCCTTTACCTTTAATAAAATAAGTGTCAACATTTAAGACGGAAAGGTAAATTTCATAAAACAAATCATCAAGCATGATTCCATGATAACATCCTTTTAATATCTTGATATTCATCATCAAGTATGATTTCAAAAAGTATGTTCAAGAGAAATCATTAAGACCAAATATATGATACACTCATTTATTTTCAAATTATTCATCATGTTTATTTTTATGAGATTCACAAGATTGGTAAAATAAATTCATTAATCTCAATAGGATAGAAAATTCATTTCCATTTCATACAATTGATTTCATGTGAGGGTATTCAAGTCTTTTGTGAAAACATGTATCATCATTTAAAATCGAAAGTGTAAGATTTATTACAATAAAGATCAATAAGGCACTTTCATTTTAATAAAAATCAATAATACGTAAATCACAAGATTCATCATCATATTTTCAATTCATTCAATTTGTCAAATCAACATTTCTTGGGTATGCATGATATCAAAACATGGTTTCAAATCTTCAACATATAACATGTATAAATTTAAAAATCGAAGGGAGAAGGGAAAGAATTCAAAGGTACAAAGATTTCAATCATCTCATAAACAAATGAAGGATCAATTTATGAATCCAAAATTCTATGAATCATTTCGACAAATCTCCTTTTAAATAATCAAAATGATCGTCAAAGGAAATCTCATGTTATTCCAAGAAATCAAGATCATGATTTTGATAAAACTCATTTTAAATTTAAATCATCAAAATCATTTTTAAGGTTCACAAAATTCATAACATAAATAGATTCATGATTTCATTGATAATATATTTTCCCCCCTTTTTAAGTGTTTCATTTTAAGTGATTGATTTCATGTTAGCATGCTTTTTCATTTATGTCAAATAAAAACATGCATCAACGTTTAGGATCAAAAAATGAATTTCGTCATAAAACCATCAAGACCAATAAATCACAAAAATCATCATGTATAACTTTAAAATTTTATACATAAAATCGTTATATCATGGTATCACAACTTTAATATTTTCATTACAACATTAAGTAAGGTTTCATTGAACATAATTTTGAATGATTCTTATAGATACCTAAAACTTCTTTAGTTTTAATTTATATGATTGATTTTATAATAGCATGCTCAAAATTTTGTTCTTATGTCAAAACCATACATCATGTTTGAAAAACAAAGATAATGTACATAAAAAATACCAAGCCTTTCATACAAAAGCCATGCATCTTCATTGAAAAGCAATATGAAAATCATCAAAATACACATTCTTGCTTCTCAAGCACATATATAAGATTAATCTCACTAGGTTTACAATCATTAGATTTATATCTAACTTTTTATTCCAATAACATAAAACATGTAATTTTCAAGAAAAATAATTATTCAAAAAAAGAAAACGCATCATGGAAAACATCAAGTAATTTCAAAATAAATTAAGGGAGTTGAGTTACTTACCTTGTAGTCGAAGCCCGTCAAAGCCCAATTCGCCGTTTCACCTTTGGAAGTTCTTGATTCATCCTTAGTTGCCTTCCTCTTCTTTGGCCTCTTCCTCCGTTCAAGTTCATTGTTTATTTTAGATTTTTGTTTAATGAACTTATTAAGATTTAGTGTTCGAAGTTCAAGTTCATCATTGTCCTCATCACTTGAGTCATCGCTCAAGTGGTATTCATTTGTCCGGAGTTCCAAATCCTTCCTATTCTTTGGAAGGTGGTTCAAGTGCTCATCGAGTTCAAAATGTTCCAAAAGTGTCATTTCATAGGTCATTAGTGACCCGATTAATTTTTCTAATGGAAAATCATTTAAATTTTTTGTCTCTTGTATTGCGGTTATTTTAGGATCTCACCTTTTTGGAAGGGATCTTAAGATCTTACTTACGAGATCAAAATTCGAAAAAGATTTACCAAGAACTCTTAGATTATTGACGACATCCGTGAAACGGGTGTACATGTCGCCTATAGTCTCGCTTGGTTGCATTCGAAAAAGCTCAAAATCATGCAATAAAATGTTAACTTTCGAGTTTTTGACTCTACTAGTTCCCTCGTGCGTGATTTCAAGTGTTCGCCAAATATCAAAAGTCGTTTCGCACGTAGAAATCCGATTGAACTCATTTTTGTCCAAAGCGCAAAATAAGGCATTCATAGCCTTTGCGTTTAAAGAAAAATACTTCTTTTCCAAATCCGACCATTCGTTCATCGGTTTAGAAGGAAGTTGAAAACCGTTTTCAACAATATTCCATAAATCCAAATTCATAAAAATCAAGAAAACTCTCATTCGAGTTTTCCAATAAGTGTAGTCCAATCCGTTAAACAACGGTGGACGAAAAATCGAAAAGCCCTCTTGAAAGCCATGAAGAGCCATTTCTCTCGGGTGTAAATCCGAAATGAGAAATACCGGGCTCTGATACCAATTGTTAGGATCGGAGCAGCACTAAGAGGGGGGGATGAATTAGTGCAGCGGATTAAAACGTCGGTTTTGGAAACTTTTTCGTACGATAAAAACCGAACTCGGAAGTGCTTAACTTGAAAGCGTGTTCGTAAATGTGTGCAGCAAAAGTAATAAGGAAGTAAAGCACGAATGAAGGTTGCAGTAAGGTAAAGTGCAATAAATAAATGCAAACCAGTGAACACGCCAATTTTAAAGTGGTTCGGTCAAAATGACCTACATCCACTTGCGAAGCCTTCTTCGATGAGGCTCCCAACTTCCACTAGCAAATCACTTTGAAGGGGAAGGACAAATACCCCACTTACAACTTTTTACAAGTGGTTCACACTCTTACAAGGTTTCAACGAGAAAGAAGGAGGTGAACACTCAAGCAATTGAAAACTAGACTTGCTAAAGACTTTGCTAAGCCTTTTTTCTCAATCTATTGCTTCTCAAAAGTTGTTATCTCAGCTGAGAATAGAGGGGTATTTATAGGCCTCAAGAGGATTCAAATTTGGGCTCCAAAATTTGAATTCTCTTCGGTTCCCGAAGCTAGCGGTGCCACCGCCTGTCAGTGGCGGTGCCACCGCCTGTCAGTTGTGACACTAACGGTGTACTGGGCGGTGCCACCGCCCAGTCCAGCGGTGCCACCGCCTGGCTCTCGGGTGCTGGGTGGTGCCACCGCCTGGCTATTTCAGCTCATTGGTTGGGCTCCAAAGTTGGCCCAAACCAGTCCGAACTTGGGCCCAATTGGCCCCTACTTGGGTTCTAACCCTAATTAACATGCTAACTACGAATTTAAAGACATTTCCTAAGCTATTACAAAGTCCACAAGTCAAGACTTCTTCCGGCGAACTTCCGACGATCGTCTGAGAAACTCTCGGAAACCATTCTGCGGACTCCCGGTAAGCTCCTAGACTTCACGATTTGATCTTGGCGAGTTCCAATGAGCTTCTTCGGCAAGCTATGATCTTTCTCGGTGAGCTCCACGAACTTCCGACGTACATTCTGACGAGCTTCCGAAAACCTTCGGTAAGCTCCCTACTCATTCTCGGCTAGTTCCGGCAGCATTCCTGATGAACCTTCAGACTTCCGTCGGACTCTCAAACTCCCAAGAATCCTTCGCAACTTGACTCCGGCACTTTGTTTCGCTTTATGTCTTCATCGTTATCGTAGTTAATCCTGCATACACAAGCCAAAACTCTACTCCGATCTAGACAATTATTACAACGCGAATTGACATTTTGTTGCCTGGCACGTCATTGGTTGGCGCTTCGTCCGATTCTTCAGTGCATCATCCACTCTTGCAGGTTGTTGCCCAATCGGCGGTTGACCTCCGCAACCCCGATATCCTTGGTGCAATTCCGCTCTCCTTGGCTCGATGCCCGACGTTCGAAGCGTTCTACCGTCCAATATCCTAACGTGATCTCCTCCGGCGCAACGTCAATTCCTCCTGTGTCAACTGTCTAATCCTGATCGAGTAGACCTGCATCACTCAAAATGCAGTTAAACATCTAAACACAATCAATTAGTTTCATCATCAAAATCCGAGATTCAACACATGCATATATGCAATAGTTAATATAAAGTGATAAATGTTAAAATATAATAAGCAAAACGATTGAGTGTCAAGTCACACGTGCGATCACTCACGTGATTGGCTTGCTGAGCACCTATGACTAGTAATCTCTCACTTGACCTAAAGCCAATCACCTATGTGTCCGATCCCCATCAGACTCTTGTGACACTCAAAGACAATATGAGACAATGGCTTTGTCAGTGGATCGGCAATGTTATCTTCAGATGGAACTCTTTCCACTACTACATCTCCATGGGTCATTATTTCTCTAATAAGTTGAAACCTCTTCAGAACACTTCTGATGAGACCTGGGTTCCCTTATTTAAGTAATCGCCCTGTAGTTGTCGTAATATTAGGAATCGGCTCCTCGCTACTTGGCACGACTCCAAGATCTGTAATGAACTTCTTTACATAGACTCCCTCCTTTGCTGCCTTTACTGTAGCAATCTACTCTGCCTTTGTGGTCGAGTCAGCAATAGTATCTTGCTCGGAACTCTTCCAGTACACTGCTCCTCCATTCAAAGTGTACACATACCCCGAATTCGACTTGCTATCATCGATATCGGACTGAAAACTCAAGTATATGTAGCTTTCAACCCTGAGGCTACTACCTCCATATATTAGTAAAAGATCCTTAGTCCATCTCAAGTACTTAAGGATACAGTTTACTGCTTTCCAGTGCTCCAAGCCTGGATCCGCTTGATACTTGCTCGTGACACTCAAAGCATGTGCTATATTAGGCCTGGTACATAACATGGTATACATGATAGACCATATTGTTGATGCATAGGGTATCATATCCATGTTCACCCTTTCTTCAGGAGTCTTTGGGGATATTCTCCTAGAAAGCGATATCCCATGTCTCATCAGTATGAGACCTCTCTTGAAATTTTTCATGCCAAACTTTTTGACAATGGTGTCTATGTACTTGGATTGGGAAAAGCCAATCATCCTCTTGGATCTATCTCTATAGATCTAAATCCCTAAGATATAGGATGCTTTCCCTAAGTTATTCATAGATAAGTGTCTAAATAACCAAGCCTTTACTGTGAATAGCATTCCTACATCATTCTCAATGATTATGATGTCATCCACATATAACACCAAAAAGGTGATAGCGCTCCCACTTACCTTCATGTACACACAAGGCTCATCTTCGTTCTTAACGAATTTATAAGATCTGATTGCCTCATCAAATCTTATGATCCAATTTCGAGAAACTTGCTTTAGTCCATAAATGGATCTAAGCAACCTGCACACCTTATCTGGGTAGTCCTTAGACATGAATCCCTTAAGTTGTATCATATACACCTCCTCAATGTTCCCATTGAGGAATACAATTTTCACATCCATCTGCCAGATTTCATAATCATAGTGTGTTGCAATAGCCAATAGAATTCGAATGGATTTTAGTATTGCTACGGGTGAGAAGGTTTCATCATAGTCAATATCATACCTTTAACGATACCCCTTAGCCACTAGCCTTGCTTTATAGGTCTCTACCTTTCCATCTACTCCGATCTTTTTCTTAAAGATCCACTTGCAACCAATGAGTACAATACTCTCGAGCATATCAACTAGGTTCCAAACCTTGTTAGAGTACATGAAATCTATCTCAGAATTCATGGCTTCTCGCCACTTCCAGGAGCCTATACTCATAATAGCCTCCTCATAGGTCTGAGGATCAATATCATCAACATCCTCTCCTCCAATATGTACCACATATCTCTCAGGAGGATGGGATACTCTGTCGAACCTACGTAAAGTTAGAACTTGTGTATTAGGTACCTAAACTGACTCGGGCTGTAAAGTGATGCTTGAGCTAGGTTCTCCAACCTCACTCTACTCTATCATGCTCCCATTGTCTCTGCTAAGAATGTGTTCCTTCTCAAGGAATATTGCTCACTTAGCTACGAAGATCTTTTGGTTCTCAAGATGATAGAAATAATACCCAAAAGTTTCCTTGGGGTATCCCATGAACTTGCACTGCTCCGTCCTCGATTCCAACTTATCGGGGTTATATCTTTTAACGTGGGTAGGGCAGCCCCAAATCTTAATAACCTTAAGATCGGGCTTCTTCCCTTTCCATATCTCATATGGTGTAAACACTACCAACTTAGTTGGAACTCTGTTCAGAAGGTAAGCTGCGGTCTCTAAAATATATCCCCAGAATGAGATGGGTAGATCAGCGAAACTCATAATAGACCATACTATGTCTAATAGCGTACGATTCCTCCTTTCTTACACACCATTGAGCTGAGGTGTATAAGGAGGTGTCCATTGTGATAAAATCTCATGGTCCTTGAGGAACTGGGTAAACTCTGTACTTAAGTACTCACCTCCTCGATCTGATCAAAGAGTATTGATACTTTTTCTAGTCTGGTTCTCTACTTCATTCTTATACTCTCTGAATTTCTTACCTCAGACTTGTACTTCATTAAGTACACATATCCATACCTTGAGAAATCATCAGTAAAGATAATGAAGTAGAAGTAACCACTAATGACATGAGTTGACATGGGTCCACATACATCACTATGTATGAGTTCCAACAGCTCAGTGGTTCTCTCTCCAGTTCCACTAAATGGAGAGTTGGTCAGTTTTCTACAAAGGCAAGGCTCGCAAGTTGCATATGACTCATAGTCGAATGAATCTAGATATTCATCCTTTAACAATTTTTGAATCCTTCCCTCATGGATGTGACCTATCCGACAATGCCATAGGTATGCATTGTTCACCTCATCTCATTTCCTCTTGGACACACCTACATTCATGATATGTGGAGTAGTGTCTAGCATAAATAAATCATTATGTAATATTTCTCTCGTTAATCTCCTCGGCTTTGTCAGAATCTACAACAAATTGCATATGTGATAAGCAATACCGATATCCAATACCAATGCACTATCATAAAAATTTGACAATTGGAAATTGATTATGAATATACCTGAAGCTTCTCCAAGCTTCTGTTTCGTCATCTCTACAAGGTACTCTTTATAGTTCATCTTCTAGTGCCCATCTTTGTCATAGTGGAAGCACTAACCTCTGTCCTTTGCCAGGTCTTTCTTAGCAACCTTTGCTTTACCTGGTATGCCCTTGCCCTTACCCTTCTTAAGGGACTTTTCTGCTTTCCTTTTCTTTCTGATCTCACCAGTGTAGAGAATTGGTTTCTCCTTTTTGATAGTGCTCTCTGTCTCCCTCAACATATTGAGGAGCTTTGGGAGAGTCACCTCAAGCTTGTTCATATTAAAATTCATTATGAACTGTGAAAAGGAATCTGGTAGGGACTGAAGCACAATGTCCGCACACAAGTTATCCTCTAGGACCATTCCTAGACCTATGAGTTTCTCTATCTACTCAATCATCTTTAAGACATGGTTCTGAGCCGGTGTCTCCTCAGTCATCCTAGCGCAAAAGAGGCTCTTGGATATCTCATATCGTTGAGTCCTTTCCTGTTCCTCAAACAGTTTGCGGACATATAGGAGAATGGATCTAGTATCCATCTTTTCATGTTGTCTATATAACTTAGGAGTCATAGAGCCCAACATCTAATACTGAGTAAGAGTGGAATCATCAATGTACTTCATGTAGCGAGTGATCTCATCCTTGTTTGCCCCTTCCTCGGGCGTAGGCATCATTGTATCAAGGACATACACGATTTTCTCTACCGTGAGAACAAATCTCAAGTTGCGGAGCCAATATGTATAATTTAGACCAGTGAGGTGGTTGACATCAAGTATATCACGTAAGAGATTTGAAAACGATATTTTTTTGAAAATAAAGATGCGATAGAAATGAATAATATGCAGATTTTGTAAAAAATAAACAATCAAGATATGAGCTTCTATCTTAATATGCTCCCACTATTTTACTTGTGAGTCACGCGACACCCTCAGCATGTGAAACGGAAGTCTCTGACAGACTTCTAATGGGGATCAGGATTCAATCAGCATCTTAGTGTAACCTCAAGAGACTCGACCAATCACACTAAGCCCAAAAGGTAGGCAACTCTTACCGATCACAACTCCTTGTGATTCCCGTCCTGTTCGGCCTCCGAATCACCATGGTCTCGAGGGACTCGACCAACCATGATGCTCGGTTAAGTCAACATTATCGTTACAAGATGAGTCTGATTCGATGATATACCCTCGAGGGACTCGACCAAGCATACCATGTCCTTAGGTCACTGGTGATATCTCTATGTCGTAGGCAAGATAGCGAATCGCGATATAAGTGAGCTTCGAGGGACTCAACCAACTCAATCTACATTAGGAATCGGTCCCTACCTATAACAATGGAAGGCTACGTGGGTCAATCTAATTGCCTCACGTTTATTGACTTAATATTATTGAGAGAGGGGTTTCTATGATTTGGTCTCCTAATATGACATATCACATATATAAATATAATATTTAATATATATCTACATCGCATGCAAATATATATATATATATATATATATATATATATATATATATATATATATATATATATATATATATATATATATATATATTATATATATATATATATATATATATATATCTATATATATATATATATATATATATATATATATATATATATATATATATATATATAGATATATATATATAGATATATATATATATCTATATATATATATCTATATATATATATCTATATATATATATCTATATATATATATAGATATATATATATAGATATATATATATATATAGATATATATATATAGATATATATATATATCTATATATATATATATCTATATATATATATCTATATATATATATATCTATATATATATATATAGATATATATATATATAATATATATATATATATATCTATATATATATATCTATATATATATATCTATATATATATATCTATATATATATATCTATATATATATATCTATATATATATATAGATATATATATATAATATATATATATATCTATATATATATATAGATATATATATATAGATATATATATATAGATATATATATATATCTATATATATATATAGATATATATATATATAGATATATATATATAGATATATATATATAGATATATATATATATCTATCTATCGCATCTACGCTCCTGTTGCGCCTCGTCATGTGATTACAGCTTAATCATAGGCATATAGGCCCGACAATAAACGAGAAATATAATAGAAGCTCATAGGCCCTAATAATAATAATCACAAGTACACACATCACAAGGTCCATGATTATCCGTTCACATATCATACATCACATGTATAAATCATCATCATGTAGAACTACTAAATGATAATAAAATAATAATCAATTAAACTTTTTAATTAATTAATATTTTCTGAAATCAGGGACATAGATAGAATTTTTTGAATTCTGAGGGGTATTTTAATAATTTAGATAAAGGACAGAATTAAATTTTTTAAAATTCACATGGGCAAAACTATCTTTTTGCCCAAGAATGCCCTAATCCCTTTCTCCCCTGCTATTGTAGCCACCGCCGCCACCTACAAGCGTTGTGCCTGCAAGCACCTTGCCTGCGGGCAACACCCCCTTTTACGGGCAAGCGCCGCTATGGGTGCCACTGCAGGTGACGATCGCCCCTGCGGGCTACTCGCCCATAGGCAGCCTTTGCAGGTGCCATCGCCTGCGCTGCAGGCAGCCGGCCATACGATCGTCACAGCATGCTACTGGCCTTACGATTGTCACTGCAGGCGCCTTGCCTACACAGATGGCAACATTGCCATCTGCGAGGGCAACAACAATTGCTGCCCTTTTTTGCTATTGCGTCAACGATTTTAACGTCAAAGGCTTCTCCAAAACACAACACACACAGTTCAAAACTAATATTTCACACGAACAACCTGGCTCTGATACCACTGTTGGGAAATCTTGAGGGTGACATCACATGCGTAGCAGAAGAACAAAAAAACAAAATCTCCAATTTCCCAAAGATTTGTTCGTCGTCGTGAGAAGATTGGAGCATAAAATCCGCAAAATAGAAAACTGCATATCGTAAATATTATGTTACATAGGGAGATCGTATATCCCTATTTTCCTACAGATCTTTAGGAGAGGGTGAAGAAGGTCAAGTGCCCTCCTCTCTAGCGGTGATCCACACAACAGGGTTGTGACGACGCTCCTCAAAACTCCAGGCCTACTTTGAGGTAGAGAGGGAGAAGAGAATAGGAGAGGCAAGCAAAGGCTCTAGCCTATGAACCACTAAATCCCTCCTATTTATAGAGGTCCCCTGTCCAACCCTAATAGATCCTTACCTATTGGGTATTTGATCTGCATCCAATTACCCAAGCCTCTTAGATTAGTAGATCTCTATCCAATAATTTATCATGGGCTTTTATTGGATCTCATCCATAGGATCCAATAATTCAAGGGCTTCTTGGATATTCAATAAGATAAGGGCTTCGACGGATATCTCATATCTGAACCGCTACTCATCGCAATGCTTACCATATGTATGTGACTCTCTAGGCCCAATATCGAGCTGACCATGAGTCATACCTGTCAAAACTCCTTCTGGCTTAGTGAATTATTATCTCCATAATAATTCACTCTACTCATCAATCGCGGACATACTAGGCCACTACGCCGTAGTCCCCAGACAATACAAGGGAATCTAATCCATTGGACCTGTCTGTCCTCAGTTATCGTATACCTATAATCCCTTATCCATCTAATATCCCAAAGACCAAATACCAGGTATGGTGTTGTTAGACCCATACGGTTTCTACTCAAGTCTCGCTCTAATCGAATTCTCTCGGAGAACTCTTTCTCTCTCAATCTGAATAACCATGGCTAGGGATTTATCTGAGTAAGAAAACATGGGATATTCCTCTCATGACACCGAGAGTGGATGATCCTCTATTGACACTCAATAGCCCTCGTAAGGTGGACTGCCACTCCCGATGACCAGCTGTACTAGATTTGGGACATCCAAACCTATAAGTCCGGTATCAAAGAGTGGAGCACTCATACATGACATCTTTGGTGTCTCAAGTTTAAGGACCAGATACACTACTAGGACACGGAATCGCTGTATGACAATAAGGCATCACTAACCATTCAGCATTCCGTAAGCGAATCAATTAGTGAACTCATTCCCCAATGAGCACCTGTATTGTATCCCTAGTGTCCTCACATGAGCAGCTATGAGAACAGCTACAACAATCATATGGATGGGTATACAACACACCAGTTTGTCTTGTTATCTCGATATCTCTCTCGAGTAATCTATGACCGAGATTATTTAGGATATGTGTTTAAAGGCGAATCAGTTTCATTATCGTGATCTTATCATGGTTTGATTCTCATTGCATAGATCCAATGACATCACAATATATACATGCATATATGCAATAGTTAATATAAAGTGATAAATGCTAAAATATAATAAGCAAAACGATTGTGTATCAAGCACACGTGCAATCACTCATGTGATTGGCTTGCTAGGCACCTATGACTAGCAGTGAAACAACGACCCCGAAGGCTGGCACTAGACCGACAAAAGGTGGTTGACAACGTGATACAACGGCTCTTGGCGGCATGATTCATCGCAAAAGCAAAATACCCACAATTGCTGTCATATGTAATTCTCGTTAAAAGGTCTAATGGAAGTTGAAGAATGTCTGTTGACTACACCAACCTCAATTGAGCATGCTTAAAGGATTGCTACCTGCTATCGAGGATTGACCAGCTAATCGATGCCACCTCGGGACATGAGCTCCTCATGTTCCTGGACGCATTCTCGGGATACAACCAAATCTAGATGGCGTCCGAGGACCAGGAACATACGACATTCATCACACACCGAGGAGTCTACTTCTACAGAGTCATGCCATTCGGGTTAAAAAATGCAGGGGCAACTGTTAGAACACTTGCAGATTCTAAGCTTCGGGTTGATCTCTTTAGGGGATCGACCTCCTTAGAACTCTATAGGGATTCCTTCCTCTAAATTGTTGCTCAAAAGCTGCAAAAAATATTCATCTATTGCTTATCAAAAGATGATGAATACATGATTATTTATAGAGCTTTTAAACCCCAACTCAGGACTCCTACTCAATTAGGACTTCTACTCAAGACTCCTAATAGGACTCCTACTCAAGACTTCTATTCCTTTACAACTCCTAATGCTTCTTTAAGAAATACTCTCTTAACCCCAGCCGACCTCTTCACCTCTTTAATAGGGGTCAGCGAGGTAGGTTTTATATAGATGCCCCTTTCAATGAAATTCAATTTATGACTCTCCTAGCTAGAGTCCTAACAGACCCGCCCTCTTCAAATTAGTCTTATCCTTGAGGCTGACGATTCATGAATTCTGAGAATTTGATCTTCAAGTCATCGTAGTTCTCCCAAGTGGCATCTTTTGTTAGTAGGTTCGCCCATTGTATTAGCACTTCAGTAGTGGGTCGTCGTCGTCGAGTCACAATTCGTCAATCAATAATGGCACTTGGTTAGGTTTGGAGTTCTCTTTGGGTAGTCATATATAGTAGATGGCTTTGGGCTATCTCATTTTGTCCCAGCTTGAGCTGTAAACATGACACATGGAAGACTGGATGGATTCGTGAGCTGGCGGGTAAGTCCAATATGTATGCTTCCACTTCGATACACTCCAAAATTTGGTAGGGTCCATAGAATCAAGGTGAAAGCTTCATCGATGCTCTAGTTTGGATTGATATTTGCTTGTATGGCTGGTCGTAGGAAGACCCAATCTCTTACTGAAAATTCTCTTTCACCTTTGTGTTGATAATATTGTTGTTTCATTCTTGCTTGAGCTGTAGTGAGATTATCTTTTAGTGACTTTAGCATTTTTTCTCTATCTTGTAGCTCCCTCTTAATATCCTTAAGGAAGTCGTTGGTCGGAAATGAAACGGTTGAAAATTCAGCTTGCTCAGGTAGTCGTGAGAGCACATATGCAACAACATTCTCTTTTCCCCTTTTATATGTTATTTTATAATCATATCCAAGAAGTTTTGTTACCCATTTTTGTTACTTGGGGGAAGATATCTTCTGCTCTAAGAAATATTTTAGGCTTTTATGGTTGGTCTTGATTTGAAAGTGTAACTCGATCAAGTATGGTCTCCATTTGGTCACTGCATACATAATTGCGAGCATCTCCTTGTCGTAAATAGTCATCTTGAGATGAAAAGGAGATAATGCCTTATTGGTATAAGCAAAAGAATGACCATCTTGCATTAGTACAGTACCAATTTCGACTCTGGAGGCATCAACTTCAATAACAAAAGTCTTATCAAAGTCGGGTAGTGCTAGTACGGGCGTTATCGTCATTGCGGCCTTAAGTTCGTTGAAGGCGATGGTGGCTTTGTTCGACTATTGGAAAGCATCCTTTTTTAGTAGGGAAGGGGTGCACTGATCTTTCTATTCAAAAAAGCTGTAATTCGATTTTTTGACAAAAAGAACATGTTCTCGTAAAATCGTTAAAACAAGTCATAAGTGTTGAAAATAACTTTTAAGAGCCTGATGGGCTAACTGGCCTATCAACTTTGTTTGGTCTAAACCACTAACCAAAATGTTTAAGCTGAAGTTAATAGTAGTACACTCATCAGACCCTTATAAGTCAATCTTAATCTTGCCCACTTCCGATGTGGGACTAATTGGGGATGTTACATGTATTCGGGCAAAAAAAATTGTAGCTGTCACGGTATGGGGCTGTCGCGCCTTAACCTCCCCTTTTATCTATAGCTTGAGTCCTTCGATGAGTGTTCCTAACAATTGATGGTCAATCCAATCATGAGCAAGGTAGGATAGCTTCTCAAACCTAGTTTGGTACTCTTGAATCGTAGAGGTTTGTCGAATCTTTGCGAGTTGGACATCAATATTTTCGTACTTCGTAGGTCCGAAATAATTCAGTAGTGCATTCTTAAATTGATTCCACGTCGGAGCCCCATAATTGTATTCCAACTAATTGTACTATTGAATCGCATATCCTTCAAGGTGGATGACAGTAATTTCCACCATAGCATCATCCAACATTCAGTAGTAGCGAAAGAAATGTTCAGCGCGCGAAATCCACCCGGCTGGGTCTCCTTTTTCCCATCGCGGGAAGTCCACCCTCATGCGTTGCTAAAGCATGTCAAAGGGTTGTCCCTCCTTCTCTAGAGGTCTCTTTGAACCCTCTCCTTGTTGCAATTTGGTTGGACTCGATGGTTGTCCAATTCTAAATTCTGTAAACAAAATGCGTAATTTGTCCTCCAAGCGCGATTCAATCCGAGATTCTAATGCTTCAAATTTGGCATCAATTGGATCTTGAGAAGCCATAGTATATGCCTATAGATCAAAGATGTCCTTGTCTTTTTTTTATTGATGGGTTAATGGCATGGGTGGTGGAAGGTTCGGAAGAATTGAGGATCACGGAAATGTATTGTAGCAGATTTTTACGTCTAAAGTATAATAATTTGGATGTAAAAGATTAGTTGTTTGTATTGAGAATTTTTTAACAAAACCAAAATAAAATTTGCTATTAGAAAGTGTCAATTCTATCATAAAATTTCATAGAGATTTGGAAAGAAAAAATATAGTAACAAGATCAAACAAACTGTGCTATACGGTTGGAATTCTATAGTGTAAATTTTCAAGTATAACAGTTTGGACGTAAAAGATCAATAGTTTATATTGAGAATTTTTTAACAAAACTAAAGAAAAATCTACTATTAGGAAGTGTCAAAGCTGTTATAAAAATTTCATAGAGATTTGGGCAGAAAAAAATGTAGTAACAAGATCAAACAAACTGTGCTATGCGATTGGAATTTTACAGTGCAGATTTTCAAGTATAGCAATTTAGACGTAAAAGATCAATGATTTATATTTTTTGACAAAACCAAAGAAAAATCTACTATTAGGGAGTATCAAAGCTGTCATAAAAATTTTGTAGAGTTTTGGATAGAAAAAATATAGTAACAAGATTGAACAAACTATGCTATGCGGTTGAAATTTTGCAGTGCAGATTTTTAAGTATAGAAGTTTAGACGTAAAAGATTAATAGTTTATATTAAGAATTTTTTGACAAAATTAAAGGGAAATATGTTGTTATGAAGTGTCAAAGCTGTCATAAAATTTTCATAGAGATTTGGACAGAAAAAACGTAGTAGTAAGATCAAACAGATTGTGCTATGTGGCTGGAATTCTGTAATGTATCTTTCGTCGTAGAGATGAAAACTTTACGATTAAAAGTTTATGCAGCAATATAGGAACAATTTTTTTCTTAGATTTTTTAATAAGGATAATTAAATTACAGTAGCAGTAACGTAGGAAACTAGAACCTATTGCAATTCATGAGGAGATCAAAGGATGATCCGTAGTGGTGGAGATGATAGCGGAGTTCGTCGACGATCTTTTAAGCAATCGTGAGAATTGCTTTGGGCAGCTGTGGAGGGCTGATGGATGGCTGTTAAAGGGCAGCGAGATGCCAAGAATGCTACTCTAATACCAAGTGTTAGAACCCTTTCATATCCTAAGCTTGGGGTTGATCTCTTTAGGGGATCGACCTCCTTGGAACTTTATAGGGGTTCCTTCCTCCAAATTGCTGCTCAAAGGCTGCAGAAAATATTCATCTATTACTTATCAAAAGAAGATGAATACATGGTTATTTATAGGGCTTCTAAATCTCAACTCATAATAGGACTCCTACTCAAGATTCTTAATAGTACTCCTACTCAAGACTCATATTCCTTTATAACTCTTAATGCTTCTCTAAAAAATACTCTCATAACCCTAGTCGGCTTCTTCACCTCTTTAATAGGGGTCGGCTAGGTAGATTTTACATAAATGTCTCTTTCAATAAAACTCAATTTAGGACTCTCCTAGCTAGAGTCTTAACAGCAACCTACCAAAGAATGATGAACAAGGCATTTGACCACCAGATCGAAAGAAACATGGAGGTGTATGTTGAAGACATGATCGTCAAAAGCAAGTCCGCTCGGACTCACCTAATGGACCTCACCGAGACATTTAGGACATTATGGAAATATGGCATGCACCTCAATCCTGCCAAGTGCATCTTCGAGGTCAGCTTGGGAAAGTTTCTCGGATTCATCATCCACCAAAGAGGAATAGACGCCAACCTAGAAAAAGTTTAGGCTATCATCAACATGGAGCCTCCCCGGTCAGTAACGGAGGTTCAGTGCTTGGCTGGAAGGCTCACCGCTCTAGCTCGGTTCTTGTCTCGATCGGGAGACAAGTGCCTTCCCTTCCTCCGAATCCTAAGGAGCTCGAAGGACTTTAAATGGACCTCAGAATATCAAGAAGCCTTTGACCGCTTAAAGGAGCACCTGGCGCATCTACCCCAACTGGCCACGGTCCCCCTAGGAGAACCACTCAGCCTCCACCTAGTGGCTTCTGAGCACGTTGTTAGTTCCGTCCTGATCCGAGAGGATTCCGGAGTACAATAGTAGATATATTACTTGAGCCACATCCTTAGCGGCCCCAAGGTGAGATATCCACCGATGGAAAAATTGGCCCTAGCGCTCGTTCACACGGCCCGAAAGTTGCAACCCTACTTCCAGGCCCATCCTATCAAAGTGATAACTAACGAGCCAATGAGGCAGATCTTGTCCAAATTTGACGTGTCTGGATGAATGCTCAAGTGGTCGGTCAAACTCGGGGAATTCGACATACGATATGTTCCGACTCAGAGTTGTCTGGATGAAGCAGATCTTGTCCAAAGGACGGCCATCAAGGCTCAGGCCATTGCCAACTTCATCTCAGAGTTGACTCCCCTTGACAACAGCAACGATGAGAATACCGAGCAATAGTGGAGCTTGCATATTGACGGCTCGGCAAACGTGAAAGGGGGCAGGGTTGGCCTCGTCCTCGAAAGCCCCGATAATTGGGCATTCAGGCACGCGCTCCACTTCGGATTCAAAGCCACCAATAATGAAGCCAAATACGAGGTGCTCCTATCCGGCCTCAAGCTGGCCCTCGAGCTACAAGTTAAAGGCATTGAAGTTTTCACCGACTCTCAGCTAGTGGTCGACCATATCAACGGATACTATGTGGCTCGGGGTGCCACCATGACAAAATACCTGTCTAAAGTAAAGACACTCATTGGCAACTTCCAACGCTTTGCCATAACAAGGGTGCCATGGGCACAGAACGTGTAAGCTGACGCCTTGGCAAAGCTCGCATCAGATCAGGACATAATCCACCTCCGAAGGTCGAATGACTTCCTTGCTGAACCATCGCGGTTGAAGAGGTGGCCGTCACGGTTGCAACCCTGACCTGGGTGGATGAAATCCTCCGCTACAAAAAGGATAGGTCACTCCCTGCCGACCAAGTGGCCTCCCGACGCCTCTGGCGCACGGAGGTAGGGTATTGTGAGATTAATGGACGATTTTACCCAAGGTCATTTACCCAGCCGCTCCTACGTTGCTTGGACCCCGAGGAAGCCCAGTCGGTGTTGGTCAAAGTTCACAAAAGGATCTGCGAGGAGCACATCGGCAGTCGAAACTTAGCCTTTAAAGTCCTCCAATAAGGGTACTATTGGCTGACCATGCGCTGAGATGCCATGGCCTACGTACAGTGATGCCTATAGTGTCAAAAGCACTCTCAGGCACCTCATCGACCCGCAGTCCCCCTGACCCCCTTGGATAGCACATGGCCCTTCACACGATGGGGAATGGACCTCCTCGGCCCCTTCCCCCGGGCTTCATGACAAAGAATTTCTCATTGTCGAGGTGGACTACTTCACCAAATGGTTGGAAGCCAAGTCGCTGGCGTCCATCACCAAGAGGCAGGTAGAAGGTTTCGTATGGAAGAACATCATCTCTCACTTTGGCATCCCCAAAGTCATCATCATCGACAATGGCACCCAATTTAACAACAAAAAGTTCAAAAGATTTTGCTTAGGCTATAGAATACAACTAAGATTTAGCTCCGTGGCCCACCCACAAACCAATAGCCTGGCCGAGACAACCAACCAGGCAATACTAGAAGGCTTGAGGAAGAGGGTCATGGGACCCCAAGGAACCTAGGTTGATGAGTTCCCAAGCATACTATGGGCCTCCCGAACAACACCGAAGACTATGTTAGGACTCTAGCTAGGAGAGTTCTAATTGAGAGGGGCATTCATATAAAACCTACATAAGCTGACCCTTATTAAAGAGGTGAAGAGGACGGTTAGGGTTTGGAGGTTATTTCTTAAAGAAGAATTAGGAGTTGTAAAGGAATAGGAGTCTTGAGTAGAAGTCTTAATTGAGTAGGAGTCTTGAGTAGGAGTCCTATTAGGAGTTAGGGTTTAGAAACCCTATAAATAGTCATGTATTCATCCTCTTTTGATAAGCAATAGATGAATATTTTCTGTAGCCTTTGAGCAGCAACTTGGAGAAAGGAACCCCTATAGAGTTCCAGGAGGCCAATCCCCTAAAGAGATCAACCCCAAGCTTAGAATCTGCAAGGGTTCTATCACTTGGTATCAGAGCAGTGTTCTTGGCATCTCGCTGCCCTTCCACAGTAATCCATCATCCAACTGCCCAAAGCAATTCCCACAATTGCTTAAAAGATCGTCGCCAAATTCCTTCATCATCTCCACCACCACAGATTATCCTTTGATCTCCCCGTAAATTGTAATAGGTTCTGGTTTCCTACCTTACTACTGCTGCAATTTAGTTATCCTTATTCAAAAATCCAAAAAAAAAAAGTTTCTATATTGTTGCATAAACTTTTCGTCGCAAAGTTTTCATCTCTACGACGAAAGATACATTGCAGAATTCTAGCCGTATAGCACAGTTTGTTTGATCTTGCTACTACGTTTTTTCTATCCAAATCTCTTTGAAATTTTTATGACAGCTTTAACACTTCCTAACAGTGAATTTTCCTTTAGTTTTGTCCAAAAATTCTCAATATAAACTATTGATCTTTTCCATCCAATCTGCTACACTTGAAAATATATGCTGTAGAAAATTTTAGCCGCATATTGTTGCCTTAACTGATCTATTTGCAATCTTTTTTGAACGAAATTTCTTATACACTTCATAAATCATCTTGGCTTCTATCTAAGATTGATCTATTGAGGAATTCATCTCTAAAAATGATTTTGTATTGTTGTAAATTTTCGTCGCAAACCGCTGAAATTTTTCGATGAGAATTTTGCTATCACAACATGCACCAATTTCCTTGCTGTTATACTACCAAAATTTTCTTGATTAAATTGGACATCCTTGCTGCCATATAAACTGAAATTTTACTGTCAATTCCCTCCTCAAATCTCTCAAGTTTTTGGTGGAAATTTCATCGAGAAATCATCGTTTCTTCGACGACAATTCTGCAGCAAACTTCCACTGATTTCTATCAAACCTTTGCTGGTATCTACCATAGATAAAAAACTTTCATCTATAGCCCTAAAACTTCACCAAACCACACCCTCAAACTGCACCCAAAATAGCCACAAAACAAGCCTAAACCGTAGCCTATATCCACTAACCCTTTCGACCATCACTTCTCTCAACCCATACTTGTCTTTAACCCAACAACAAAAGAGAGATCTTAACACCATAAATTTGGAGGCATATACTATGGCATCTAAGGAGGCAATCAATGCTAAATTCGAAGCCTTGGAGGTGTGAATGAAGGATAAGATTCGGACTCTCTTTACCGAACTCAGTTTGGGCCGACCACCAAGCCCGAAGAAATCATATCAAGGAGAGAGCTCTAACCAATCACACCAAGCCCAAAGAGATGACTTCCAAGAGAGGGGAGACTCTATGACTGACACCAACTATCCACACATGAGGGTGGACTTCCCTAGATGGAAAGAAGGAAACCTGATTGGTTGGATCTCGCGTGCGAAGTGATATTTTCGGAATCATAAAACTGCGGATTCATCTATGGTAGAAATTACAGCTATACATCTTGAAGGGGATGCCATATAGTGGTTTGACTGGTTTAAATATACTCATGGAGTCCTCTCATTGTGACAATTCAAAGAAGGACTATTGATCCGCTTCGGACCAACCGATTATGAGAACATTGATGAACAACTAGCAAAGATCCGACAAACCTCTACCGTTTAGGAGTACCAAACCAGGTTTGAAAGGTTATCTAATCAAACTTGTGATTGGTCTCAAAAATAGCTATTGGGTACCTTCATTGAGGGCTTGAAGCCGGAGATCCGGGGAGAAGTTAAAGCACGACAACCGTACACGCTTATGGCAGCCATCTCTTTCGTACGACATCAAGAGGAGCGATTGAACCATGAAGCTCAAAGGACTAGGATCGCTTCTCGACCTGCAATGCAGAAGCCCTCAGCCTCCCCTACTATCAACCAAGTCCCTACACTAAAAATGATGACAAGAGAAGAGCTTCGAGAGCGATTTACGAAGGAGTTATGTTGGCATTATGATGAGCCGTGGAGCCGCGAGCATCACTGTAGAAAAGGGAGACTTCTTATGATTGAACCAGTAGAAGAAGAGGTCATTGAACATCCAGAAGAGAGCCTTGAATATGAAGAAGAAGATGTAGAAGAAGAGTCATAACCAACCGATATTATGGTACATGCACTAGCCGGCTACTCCAACCCGCAAACGATGAAAGTTGAAGGCCTTCTCAAACAACAACCGATCACTATTCTCATCGACACGGGCAACACTAATAACTTCCTAAACAGTAAGGTTGTTGCTCGGATGACACTATATATCAAAGGTTGCAACAAGTTCGATGTAAATGTTGCCGACGGCAGAATCATAAAGTGCGACCAAAGATGCTCGCAGGTGAAACTATTGTTGCAAGACCAAGAAATTATCACCGACTTCTTCCTCCTATCAATTGATGACTATGAGGCCGTGCTTGGCATAGAATGGCTGACTACGCTAGGTGATGTCTCTTGGAACTTTTCCAAATTAATTATGAAATTCTATTGCAAAGGCAAACATAACATCCTATGCGGGAAGCGCGGAAGCAACGTAACCATCGTTTCAACCCAACAAATGGAGAAATTTTTGCACAAGGTAAATGGTGGCTTTTTGATGCATCTCTAGTAGCAACCAGAGGGGAAGAAAATAGAAATTGAAGATCAAAATCTTGCCTAATTCCTTGCTGAATTTGCTGACATTTTTGCTGAACCACGCGGTCTTCCTCCTCGGCAACATGACCATCGGATTCCAATCCTTCCGGGCAAGCCACCAGTGAACACTCGACTGTACCAATATCCTTACCTCCAGAAGGATGAAATTGAAAAGATCGTAAAGGAGATGCTTGAAATAGGGGTGATTCGGCAAAGTTGTAGCCCCTATTCCTCATTGGTGCTACTTGTATGCAAGAAGGACGAAACTCGACGGATGTGCATCGACTACCGAGCTTTAAATGGCATCACTGTTAAGGATAAGTACCCAATCCCAGTGGTGGATGAACTTCTTGATGAATTAAAAGGAGCTCGAGTCTTCACGAAGTTGGACCTCCGATCTGGTTACCACCAAATTCGAGTATGTGAAGAAGACATTCCAAAAATTGCATTCTGCACACATGATGGCCATTATGAATTCTTGGTAATGCCTTTTGGACTCACTAATGCTCCTTCAACCTTTCAAAGTCTCATGAACGATATTTTTTAGAGCTTTCTTTACAAATTTGTGTTAGTATTTTTCGATGATATTCTCATTTATAGCTCTTCTCTTGAGAGTCACTTTCATCATTTACGGAATGTTTTGATGATCCTTCGGGAGAATACTCTTTTTGTTAAGCAACCAAAGTGCAACTTTCTCCAACAAAAAGTAGAGTACCTTGGGCACATAATATCAGAAGAAGGGGTGGCAGTAGACCCAACAAAAATTGAGGCAATGCAAGGTTGGCCGAAACCTACAAACGTGAAATTATTGCACGAGTTTCTTGGACTAACGGGCTACTACCGAAAATTTGTTAAGGACTATGGGAAGATCAGCACACCCCTCACTTCTCTACTAAAAAAAGATGCCTTCCAATGGTCGGACAAAGCCTCTGTTGCCTTCGACAAACTTAAGGCAGTCATGACAATGATGCCGGTGCTAGCACTACCAGATTTCAACCGACCCTTCATCATTGAGGCCGACGCATCTGGAGTCAGAATTGGAGCCGTTCTCATGCAAGATGGTCAACCACATGCATACACTAGCAAGGCATTGTCTCCCTCCCATCAAAATATGTCAGTATATGATAAGAAGATGCTAGCGATTATGCACGTAGTAACGAGGTGGAGACCCTACCTGATCAGTCGGAGATTTCAAATTAAAACCGACCATAGAAGTCTCAAGTACTTTTTGGAGTAAAAGATATCATCTCTTGAGCCGCAAAAATGGGTAACCAAACTTCTTGGATTCGATTATAAAATTATTTATAAAAAGGGGAAAGAAAACGTTGTTGCAGATGCACTCTCACGGCTACCTGAGCAAGCTAAAGTTTTAGCCATCTCCCTTTCTACCACCAGTCTCCTTGAGGACATTAGGGAAGAATGGAAGAAGGATCCAAAGATCGGCAACACCATAAAAAAAATTGGAGGAGGATCCAAATGCAATAGCCTACTACACTTGGGATTCGAGAGATCTACGCTACAAAGGTCGCATTGTGCTTATACCTGACTCCCCTTGCATCACAATTATCCTACATGAAATGCACTCCACACCTTCAGCAAGACACTTCGGATTCCTAAGAACCTACAAAAGAGTGAAGTAAAATTTTTATTAGAGAGGGATGAAAAAAGTTATTACTGAATATGTGGCACAATGTGATGTATGTCAACAGCACAAGGGTGAAACAGTAGCAAATCTAGGGAATCTACAACCACTACCAATACCAAACTCGGTGTGGACTAGCATCTCCATAGACTTTATCGAAGGGCTGCCACCTTCCAAAGGTAAAGGCACAATTCTCGTTGTGGTTAATCGACTTATGAAATATGCTCATTTTTGTGCTGTGAGAAATCCCTATACTACTGCTAGTATTGCTCAGATTTTCATAGAAAATATTGTTAAACTGCATGGGATGCCAAGGTCCATTGTAAGTGATCGTAACAAGATCTTCACCAGTAAATTTTGGATCGAGTTATTTCAGTTACAAGGCACCAAACTCAAGATGAGCACAACGTATCATCCACAAACTGACGGCTAAACGGAGGTGGTGAACAGGTGTTTAAAGACGTACATTTGGTGTTTCGCCAGCGACCGACCAAAAGAGTGGGCGAAATGGCTTCCTTGGGCCGAATGGTGGTATAATACTACATATTATTCATCTACAAAATGTGCCCCTTATGAAGAATTATATGGTCGGCCAGCCCCTATAAGTCCAAAGTATGTAATTGGCTCGGCCAAGGTAGATCAGGTCAACCAAGAATTGATTGACAGGGACAAACTCCTACAGCTATTAAAGGATAATATCTCTACCACTCAAGCTAGAATGAAGCAGCAAACCGACACACGACGAAGCGAAAGAGAATTTTCAATAGGAGATTGGGTTTATCTTCGCCTACAGCCATACAAGCAACTCTCCATCAAAACTCGAGCCTCCATGAAGCTATTCCCAAATTTTTATGGGCCCTATTAGATCACAGAGCGTATTGGAGCTATGGCATACAGACTTAAATTGCCTGAGGATGCCAAAATTCACCATGTCTTCCACGTGTCATGCCTGAAGCCCAAGTTGGGAGAACACGAGTCACCCCAGATCCAACTACCCAACACCACTGAGAATGGAGGTATTCAAGCCCAACCACAAGTCATACTCGATCATAGGATCGTGATGCGTCATTGACGTCCCTCTACTAAAGTACTAGTGCATTGGAATAATTTATCACTTGAAGATGCCATATGGGAACCATATGATGAGCTGAAGACCCGATTCCCTAAGTTCATGGAATCTCAGCCTTGAGGATAAGACTAATTTGAAGAGGGCGGGTCTGTTAGGACTCTAGCTAGGAGAGTCCTAATTGAGAGAGGCATTCATGTAAAACCTACCTAAGCCGACCCTTATTAAAGAGGTGAAGAGGTCGGCTAGGGTTTGGAGGTTATTTCTTAAAGAAGAATTAGGAGTTGTAAAGGAATAGGAGTCTTGAGTAGGAGTCCTATTAGGAGTCTTGAGTAGAAGTCTTAATTGAGTAGAAATCTTGAGTTGGAGTCCTATTAGGAGTTAGGGTTTAGAAATCTTATAAATAGTCATGTATTCATCCTCTTTTGATAAGCAATAGATGAATCTTTTCTGCAACCTTTGAGCAGCAACTTGGAGGAAGGAACCCCTATAGAGTTCTAACAGGCCGATCCCCTAAAGAGATCAACCCCAAGCTTAGAATCTGCAAAGGTTCTATCAGACTACCACGAGGGAATCGCCCTTCAGCTTGATGTTCAGCGTTGAGGCAGTGTTTCTGCTCAAGGTGGTCTTCCCCACTCCCCGGGTCGAAAACTTCGACGACGCTGCGTTGGAAAGTAGGCTCATGGCCAACTTGGATCTCATCAAGGAACGGAGAGCCGATGTGTATCTTCGTACTCTCTCTTACAAAAAAGTTGTCGCAAAACTTTACAACCAAAGGGTGCGCCCTCGACCGATCAAGCTTGGCGACTTGGTCTTACGAAAGGCAAAGGTCAGTGACCCGACTATTTCCTGAGGCAAGCTGGCGCCGAACTAGGAAGGTCCCTACCGAGTGATCGCGGTAAGTCGAGATGGTACTTATCGCTTGACGATGCAGGAGGGATGGTAGGTGTTGCGGACATGGCACATATTGAATTTAAGAAAGTTTTACGTTAAAAAAAAAAAGCCCCGTCGGGCAAGAACCAAAAGTATCAAGGGGAATTCTTCATTGATGAAAAGAGTTTTCACATCGCCCGGTTGGTTGCAGCATAGAAAACAAAATAGCTATGAGCGACCACACACAAAAAAAAGAGAGAGAAGAAGAAGAACAAGAAAGACAAAGGAAAAGGAGACACCGCCTAGGCCCCGGGGGATCTGTGCTGTCGTCAAAAGGAACCTCCACGGGCATCTCGACATTCTCATCCTTGGGGTGACAAGAAAAGGGATCCACATCGAAATACAAGTCGGGAAACCAAGCCTAGAATCGCGACACCGCAACTTGGTATCCGTACTCATACAAAACTTGCACCGACCTTTATAGCCCAAGTTGAAACTCATGGGACTCCTTGTACTCCTCAATCACTTTTTGGTTCCTTGCTAGGGCCGCTCTGATTTCCTCTACTAGGGCCTCCTTGGCCTTCATTGCCGATGAATAGGCCTCTTCCAGGTTCCAGGATAGGTCTAGCAGTTCACCCTCCATCGAGCGAACTCGCCCGCGAGACTCCTTCAACTGCTCCCGAAGACTCGCCTGTTGTTACTCAATGCCCTCGAGCTTTGACTTCAGCTGTGCAACCTCATTCTCAAGGTCGACTGCCCACTGCTCGGATGTCTCCACCACCTCCGACCCCGCCCCAGCCTTCGATTCCTCGATATGGCCATGGAGCTCAACATTCTTGTCCCCCAAGCTGCTAATTACCCGACCAGCATCTTCGACACGATCCACGAGCACTGCATAGCAATGTAGGTTTTACATAAAGAGACGAGTAGGCGTAAGGAAAGAAGGCCGAACAAGGGCCGTAAAAAAAAAACAACAACAACAATAACAAACAAACACACGTCCATACCCAGACTAAGGACTTGGCAGCCTTCTCAATCAACACTTCGGAAGGCGAGCCATATAGTTGTCTAGCGATGTATGGGATAAGCGCACCCCGGGCATAGGCCGCAGAAGCCATGTTGTCCATCCAAACGTGGTCCCCGAGGGTCAAACCTAGCCAACGCGGCATGAGAGGATCGGACACCTTGCCCTCGGGTAGCCCCCCCATGAAAAAAGCATGGAAAGGCTCATCCTTGGAGTGGGCTCGAGTGCGGCAGATATCTCGCATTGTGGCCGGATAGGTTTCATTAGATGACCTTGCGTTTTCGCCCCGTTCTTTGCCTTGCAAGCTCCTGGCGGCTTCCCTCGAGGCAAGGCCTTAGTTCTGATGTCCCGGGCTACCTCCGACTTTGGCAGTGGACACCCGAGCCGCGACCGACACAGACATCTTCATCGTCCCCATTTTTGGCCTCTTGTGTGGACGGTCGGGCTCCGAACCTCCTGGCCGACCCGGATCTCCTACGGGATATGCGGCGGAAGAACCAGACTTAGGAGCTACAGAGGCGCAAGGCATCCCCTGCAGGTCCCTAACGTTCATTATATCTGTCCAAGAAATCAAAATGTCAGTAAATTCACACGATGCTAAGATGACTAGTAAAGGGTGACTGGCCCATGCCATACCCCGGGGCGCTGGACTAAGCCCGGCCTCGACCAACCACTCTTCGATCATGTCCCTTATAGCCCACGATGTAGCAAGAATCCCCTTCAGGTGCACTAGCTGCTCGTACTCATCGTTAGACAACCCGAGGCAGCTGTTGTTGATTATCCGAGCCAACCATCTAAGGCTAAAACCCCACCCCGACTACAGCTAACAAAAAAGAAGTGGCACTTCCATCCTTTATTGTTAGAAGGCGCCCCGCTCACCCTAAAGCCACCACGAGAGGACAGAAAGTAGCCACCTGACCCCTTGGATAGATGGAAGCAGGATAGAAAAAGGGGGCGAGTCGAGGTGATAGTCACCCCTCGGCACTCTACAAGGAAGGCCACCATATATCTCCATGAGTTCAGAGCCATCTGTGATGGTGAGATTCGCTACCTGGAAAGGCAGGCCTTGATTACAAGGTGTAAAGGGAACCTAAGCCCGGCCTCAAGAGCATCAAGAGTCAGCTCAAACCCACCCAGAAATAGGTCATAAAACCTTTGACCGAACCGCGGGACATGTGGCTTATATTCACTCGGGATGCTATAGCGATCCTTGATGCGGCTGAGCAACTCCGCGGTCATGACAGAATCAAAGTCATGCAAGGATTTCATGACCTCTAAGGCCCGAACCATCCTCTCACTCACAGGAGACACCCCACCCGACGATGGACTGTTGTTCAAAACTGATATGGCCCCCTCGGACACCACCTTAATTGAAGAAGAAGAAGAAGAAGAGGAGGAGGAGGTCGACATCTGGACCGACCTGATGCGTCTACCGACCAAGGAGCATAGAAGTGGACTTAGCCAAAATGAGAGACAAGCAAGCAAACAGGAGGGGAGATTTATAGGGCAAAGGCTCGCCAATCGAGGTAACTCCTCGCCTCCCCAAAAGGCCTAACACAACTTCCAAGACAAGCGGCACAGCATCTCTCTCCCCTCACCCCTGGCGGGAAACTTCTCGCTGGGACGGACACCCCCCGCCAATCATCCAGTGCCCGAGTCATACCACTCGGCCGCGTTAGTCATCCAGTGCCCGAGTCATACCACTCGGCCGCGTCAGTCATCCAGTGCCCGAGTCATGCCACTCGGTCGCATCAGTCACACAGCACCCGAGTCATGCTGCTCGACCGCATCAATCAATTCATCGCCTGATTCACACCGCTCGGTCGCGTCAGTCATTTAGCACCCGACCCGAGTCATGCTGCTCAACCGCGTTAGTCATCCAGTGCCCGAGTCATGCCACTCGGTCGCATCAGTCACACAGCGCACTAGTCAAGACATACATAAGCATTACATCAAACACCACATTTACAGTTTTGTCCGTGACATTCTCCCCCACTTATACCTTCGACGTTCTCGTCGAAGCCTTTGCCGACATTGCAACTCCTTGCTTTTGCTGAATCTACAATCTTCTGCTCCAGCTGCAATGCGCCTCTTGTCTCCCAACTGCTCTCTACTACTGTTGTTGAGTAATCAAACTTTTGATCCGCCCTACTGCTTCAACTCGCTAATGACTTTGACTCTAGTGTGGGGTTGGCCGAGTTGTGTTGATCCCTGTTGGTTTCTACGGATCCTTCAGATGAAGGAAAAGATTATCCTTACTATGTGCCAGTCTCTCAAATGCCTCATGCTGCTTGAACTATGTGGATGCTTGTTAGAGTTTTAACGAATACCGCCTCGTAAACTTTTGAAGTTTTTGGGTCCTTCCTCCACAAAATTTGTCCATCAACTCTTCTTTTACTTAGTTGTCACTTCCAAGTAGGTTCGCATCACTTCCGCTTTCGATTGGCATTCCATTGGGAAATGAAGCGGATAATCTACTTTCAGTAGCACTGATCACCGTTGGTGAGGATTTGACAACTACTGTCTTCCATTATCTTCGAAGGGTCTTTGAACCTATGCAGAGCTCCTCTGTATGATAGATAAGAGAATTAGGGTACTTAGTTTCACTCATTCTCTTAAGAGTTGAGAAGGCAAAGGTTACTTGACTTCACTTGCCTCCTCGAGAGTTGTACTTCATGCATCGAGCTGGTTACTAGTCTTCACCCGCTCTTTGCTCACACTTCTGAAGCACTGGAAGTGTTTGCACTCCTTGTGTTAAGTTAGTTACTGTGATTCACCTTCTCAATGCCATTGATCTTCTGGAATGCAAGAAGTTTTCACTCCAACTTGGAGTAAGTCTTTAATAGTTTTGGTCGCCTCTGGGATTGTACTATATTCTCCATCAACCCTGATGCCTACTCTACAGAGTAGCAAAGGTACAACACTGTGTACTGCCTGCTTCATTCTTTGGTCATACACTCTTGCATCGACCTGAAGTCCTACCCTTTTAGCTATCTTGATGAAAAGCTCGTTGACACCAGTCTTACGAAGTTCCTTGGCCTCTGCCCTTCAGCCTTGTCTCGGTACTTGGAGTTTGTCTCTGCATTCTCCACCTTCTGGGCCCCTTTCATGACCAAGTGTTCTCCCTTCATGAGAACAAGGGATTGATGACACCACGAAAGTCCCACCTTTGTGGTACCATGATATTGCCATGCCCATGGCCCTACTATTCATCGCCTCGCATCTGCATCCCTTTCTTCACAATCAGCAGATAAGTCTCTGTGGCACTCCTCCGAGTCCACCTCCATTCTAACTTATACTTGGTTTTGAGTAGCTAAGTCCCTCTGAACTTGTTGTCGCTTCCTCGCCCCTTTCGACCCTCTACTTCAACACATATGTGTTCATCAAGCAGTTCCCTTTTGTCGATGGAAAGACAGACTACAACTCTTGAGCATGGCCTCCGCCATCCTATTGTAGGGTTCGCACCGATTCTATTCTCCTTAGCTTTATCGGTAGCAACATTTGCTTACTCTGCCTTATCCTCTAACTTGTTGGGCTTCCTTAAGCGAATATAAGCTCTAGAGCAGTCCAACTCTCTAGCTACTCTGATCATGCCTCTACATGATCAAGTTCCTCCCATGGGACTCACTAGTACTTGCATTTGAACTTTTCCCTTGGTGGTACATAGCCCTCATATGCTAATGACCAAGGCTTTCATCCGATGTAAAATTCGATGCACGCACGGAAGACCCGCCTCTGCAGTACTATGGCTTTCACTCCTTGAATCCATAGCCCTTCTTGTCATCATGTTGTTCACCGAAGTGGAGTTCTCAATAGCTCCTGATCATACCTCCATATGATGTAGTCCCTCACGGGACTGTATTCGTGTGTATCGCATTACCACGAACTGTTCCACCACGATCTGCTACACCACGTCGCCTCTTGGTGATATCTCAATTGTATTCTGATTCTTATGGGATGAACTTGGATTGTGATCCCTCAATGTGTGGCCTCTGCCAACACATCGCAGGCCCTCTTCCACCTTCGATTGTGTTCTCTCCTTTGACAATCGATCTTCGTCCACCCGCTCTTGGGTCACACCTAGACGAAGCACCGCTCTAGGATAGTCCATCACCTAGTAGCTCTTGAAATCCACCGACTTCGCTAAAATTGGTGCACCATTGTCTGGATCTTGGACCTCTGCCCCTACCAGCATAATCTCCGCTATGCACCACTCCCTTCATGGCAACTTGAATAGCAGCACTGTGACAAATTCTTCAAGAGTACCCACCTCTGTGTCCTCTTGCCCTGTGCCAAGGCCTTCTGAACCCAACTTCACCTCTGCAAGTTGAGTCACCTCAGTTCCTCCGTCAAATACCTCTCTGAGGTAAGTTGCATGTGCCTCGAAGCTCCCTTCATCTTTGGCACCATGCAGAATGAGCCCGCTCCATTAGAATGAGGATCCATGGAACAACATGATCCCGCTTTTACCTCTACAAGAATTCATGTCCTTAGCCTTTGTCCAAGGAAAGCTTTATGCCTCTGCTCCATGTCTCATCTTCTATGTTGGCTCTCTTCATGCGGCTTGGGTACTTCACCAAGTTACACCCAAGTTGCTCCGCTCATTGTTTTGTATTGAGTTGATGGTGGCCCTCGCACCCACCATTTCATGGGTTAGCCCTTCGTTGAGTCTGATCTCCATATCAACTCCAAGTGTGCCTTTATTTGTATTGCCTTGGATCATTCCCCCACTTGATCTCGCAATGCATTCCCCAATGCATTATCTCAAGCGAGATCATGCAAAGACTCCTCGTTGCTCGCTTGATCCATTGAGCTTTGTGAAATTATTTTTGAGGTACTCCTCAATGTGTGCGGTCCGTTGCACTTGGTCCTCCCTTTGAAGAGCCGGGACTTATCCCTCATGGATATATGTCTCGTTGGAGCAATTTCTCTCTTTGCTTCCTTCTCTCTGAAAGTTTCAAACACTACTATCTCCTTGGACTACTCCGTCATGTTGAACAAACTGTGCATTGTTCTGCCCCCGCAAATGCACTTGCTAGACTGTGACTCTACGTCAATACAGCCCCCACTACACCCCTCAAGGCCTAGCAACATGCTGAACTCACTGCACACTTCAGCCTCCTACGGATGTATCCTTTACATGCTGAAAAGAAAGTTTCAAAGCTCCATGGCGTCGAGTTTCAGTTGCCTTAGGATGGCCATGAACATTCCATCGTTCGGATACAAGCCTTTGTATGAGTACCGAATTCCTCGAGTTAGAAATTCCCCTTACCTCTGTGAGCTTTGCATAACTCCTTGAGTTGCTGAACAACTCATTTCACCTTACATGGTTTCATCCTTTACCAAGTGCCTCGCTTGTCTTGAACCAACGCTCAAACTCAGCCATCCCAACCTTTGGGCACTACACATCCTTCCCAACTTGCTTGTCCTCGTAGTGCCTCTTACGTGAAGGGTTGGCCATTCCTCTGAATGCCAATCTCAGATGTTCGCTACTCTAAGCGACTTCTTTTCCATACATCTCCATGCTTGTTTTCCCTAAAACGGTCGCGCGTGCAGGTTGCTCTCAATGCAGCCCCGTTAGGTCCCTCACGTTTGCATACCAAGTGTTTTAATGAGTGCTTGTCCCACTCTGATACTATCTGTCACAGACTTAGCTGGTTTTGCCTAAGTCGTGCGGCACCCTTGCATGTCCATCCGCAAATGTCAACCTCCCCGAAACCTCTCATGGTCTCTTAGGACCTATAAAAGAGAAAACGGATTAGAGAAAGTACCTCACTCGAGATCCACAAGCAATCATCTCCGTAAATACTTCATAAACAATGCAAATTATGAGTAGACTTTATAAGCTCAAAACGGTTGCACAACAAAGGGTCAAAATGGTTCACTACAGACCGAAATATTTCACAAGTGTCCACATGACACAACCTTTATTTACAAGCCTAAAATGGGGTTGTTAAGCCTTCGACCGTCCCTATACATGCTGTGCAAAGCATGAACATACCAAAAGACACAGACATATATAAGCATTACATCAAACAGCCCATTTACAGTTTTGTCCGTGACACCGTGCCCAACATCGAGCGACGTCACTCACCCAACCAGAATCCCAATAATTTTTCCCCAACAGAACCCATCTATGATCAATCTCTACTCCCAAAGGTCCCTGATGCACCAACAGCTATTACACGTCAGACCCGGCTTATGAGATCACACCACGCCATGCACCCGGCCCCTCGAGGAGCGACCCAACGCAAGCCACTCTCTAGGGGGGGGAGAGAGTAGTAGAGCATATTTTGGTAACCTGCTCTCGTACCATCATTCATAGCCACGTCAGCATCAGGGTCAACACCTCGGATTGTGCCTCCCGGTCAATACCAATTCCACAAAGGTCAGGACGACGCCGATCGAGTACTACGCCATCCCACAAAGGCCGGGACGGTGCCGACCAAGTATAGTGCCATCCTGCAACGGTCGGGACGGTGCTGACTGAGTGCAGCACCGTCTCGCAAAGGCCGGGACGGTGCCGCCCAAGTACAGTGCCGCCCAAATACAATGTCAACCAAGTACGACGCCGTCCCAACGTCGCTCGAATATAGTGCCAACCGAGTACAGCACCGTCCCAACGCCGCCCAAGTATAGTGCCGATAATCATGAATATAATAAGTATAGCTGGTTCCTGGGGAGGGGATAAATACCCCCCGATAGTGGCGACAAAATGAGGAATTTTGGACACTCGGTTCTAACCAAATCCTCGGCGGGGTCAAAGTCGGGAGCCCCTTCCCGACCCCGACCTATATGCAGGGGCCGGAGGCCAAGAAGCAGGTGATCAACCCGAGGGAGTCCTCGACTTTGGAGAAAGAGCCCGAGCTTGACATCGCCTGACCACGATTCTCACTTATCGAATGCCGACGTGGATGATCCTACACACCCGGGACTAAACCAAGCTGTGCTAGTTCACTCTGCCAAGATATAAAGGATCACTATCGCGCGGCATTGAGCATATTTTCCAAGAACTCTCTTGTAATACGTGACAAGAAGATAAAAGAAATATTTAATTAATGGAAATTGACAGGATCATGATCAGCTAATCCTCCCACTTTCTAGGGGACTCTTAATGAAGTGGAATCAAGCTGGGGTGTGTGCATTTATCTTTTGCCTGTGAGTGATGTGATACATGAACAGAACTAAAACAGCTACTAAAATTTTGATGTTCATCTTCATGCAACTCGACAGTGGATTGGATTGGACAATCCAGAGTTGGATTATGATCTTGAGTTGGGCCATACGTTGATTGGTTGGATCAAGTTGGATTTGGGTTCGACCTTTGGAGGGATCTCAACCCAGAGAGATGCAGGAGTTGGATTTGGAGAATTTGGTGGCTCAAGCCTGCAGCACGTCAACATCATCGGAGAGAATGAACGATCACAGTTTCATGCTCTTCTAATTGACTGACCATACTAATTCGTGCAAATATGCATTTAAAATGGGAATAATAGAGGTCTCATCCAACCGATGCTAATGTTATGTGATGGAATCACCACCGTTCCAGTGGGATTTACTGTAAAAGCTTCGACTATACGAGTTATTAACCGCCTTCGTATTATGAATCTCTGTAGCAGTTTTACGTGGTTTGGCCGACACGACAATCCGCCAACTTTGCCGGCCATCTCTTGCAAAGTGATTATTAGTTCTTTAGCGTCCATGACAGGACGTCGAGGAGGAGGACACGCATCCCTTTCCAACATCCAATTATCATGTTTTAATTGGTCCATCGTCTCTGAGCTCACCTCCTCCGTACCTCTCCATGTGGGTTACAGAAGAAACATCCAAATCCAAGTAGAGGCAACCTTCACATGGGACGGCCATATGCTTGCTAAGCGATGGGCTTTGCCTTTTATTGAACCCACCGCCCCCCGTCAACCTCAGGCTTCACTGTAACCCCCTTCTTGCCATGTCTCCCTTGGCTGCTGCTGCTTCTTCCTCCGTCCTTCCTGTCCTCCACACACATTTGCACTCCCCATGGGAGAAGTAAACATCAGAATGAAGCTGTAACCACACACCAAGATGTGATCAAGATTCTCTTTTCAGACATGGCTGCTGCCCTTGCACTGTGGGAAGAAGGCATAAAGGCAATGGATGGAAGCACATATACTACAGATCGGAGCAGGTCATCCTCTGCTCATCCAAGGGTCTTGTCTTGTTGGGAAGGAATCAGCCTTCCTAGATTGTGGTGGTGATGCACGTTGCCCATTTAAACTACTATTTATTTATCGATGTATGGACCCAAGCTCATCACTGTGGCCGATGCCCACTGTTCCAATCATCTGTAGAAGGGGCCATGGAGATGGAGAAAGACGGTTGTTGGTTGATTCCAGTGTTCAGGCCTTGAACATGTTCTTGCTGTTCATGAACTTTGAGCTTATGCTGAAAGGTCTTGGGATGTGTCTCTACCACCATCCTTCTCTTTTGCTCCCAACTCTTCACAAAAATCTATACACATAAATAGTGTTTGTAGCGATTTCTCCTTGTTGATTAGTAGCTTTGGTAAGTGGTGAAGAGTCCATTACACATCTTGTTTAATTCTTGAATTCTGCAACAACAGCCAAAAAAGAAAACACTTGACCACTCTCTACCCACAGTTAGATGTGCGGGGATGGGTTGATCGATTGAGGGTGGCTGCCCCCACAGCTCATTTAATGCTTTGTATGTGCCAAAGAAATCAAGGTATCCTGTGACACTCCTCTGCTTGGAGCGTGTAAAGATGAGTCTAACTCGGGTGCTGCTCTGGGATACATCCTGAACATGGTGTTGAAGACACAGCAAAAGAGTGATGTTACGAACGCTAATGTTCTGAACAAAATGAACCAAAAGAATATCGATGAACATATAACGAGAATTCTTAGCATGACGAGTTTATATGGGTGTTTAATCTTCTCCAACCTGCTATACCTATCGGCAGTCAAGTTCTTCCTCTTGACGTGAACTCACTACTCCTCTAACAAGTTACGAGAAATATACACATATATCCTCCAAAAAAAATTGAAGTTTCTACAGCCCATCAACTGCCATGGCCATCATCAACGGCGACGGCAACCGTCGTCGGCAGCCAATCCTTGACGCAGCTCCTCTGCACTCGGTCTTCCTTCCCTGTGGATAGCCGAGCGACTACCACCCGGCCACCGACTAGCGGATGATCCTTCAGCTGCCTCAAGCTAGGGGCCAACACTCTCTCGGCCCAGTCATCAAAAGCCGCACCGCTGAGCCATAAACCACCAACGATTCGGTCGACAGCATCCTCGTCGATCTTTATTGCTCGCCCTTTGCCCATTATGGCGGTAAATTTCACGGATATGGACTCGACTACGTTCCTTCTCAGCGTGACAAAGTCCACCGGCTTGAATGTTACAGCTTCATCCACCAGTTCCACCAGTTCTGAGGCCAAGGACGACGTCGAACACTTGCTGACCAGCCGGCCCTTATCGTATTCACGCTCACTGGTGAGGTCGCTCGAGTTCCATGAGCCCTCCCCGGACTCTGAATCGATTCCAGTAGCTAGATTCAGATCGAGCGATAGGTTGGTGCCAACCAACGATTCCGTTCTCAGCTTAATCGGCTGATCATCTTCACATAGCCAAGATGGACGACGTTTCCCGGGCCTCTCCCCTGCTGTAATCTCCAGTTCCAGGCCACGATAAGCTGAATCCAGTATCCTTTCCTCACGCTTGAGGAGTGGGTAATAGGAGCTCTTCAGCTCTTCCGGCAGCCAGTCTGAAGTAAGGACAAAGATAACACTCCCCAAGCTGACCTCCCGGCCGTATGAATCGGGCAGACGGCCCCTCTCTATCGCCTGCTTAATCTTACCCTGTAGGAGCATGTCCGCTTGATCTACGTCCTCGAGCACGATCACCGAGAACGGGTTTCGCCGGACCGCCTCCACGACTCGGTCCACGGATGTCCTCCCACGGAACCTCAAATTGGATTCTCCATCGTTGCCGCAGGTGCACGAAGCACGACCAAAGTTAATGACGGTAGGTCCAACGCCAAACACCAGCTCCGATAGAGCACCTGCCATCTTCCTCTTACCAACCTTGTCGGGCCCAACGAGAAGAAGCCAAGTATCACCTTTACCACCACCACCACTCCGCCGCTTTCCGTTCACAGACTTGCATTGCATGACAACGGTAGCGATGGCTGATGCTGCTTCCTGTTGCCAACTGACTTTCTCGGAAAGCCCCTTGAATAGCCTCTTGAACATGTCGATGTCCAAAATGCCGGCAATTTTAGCGCTCTGCTGCACAGAGAAAGCGTCCTGAATGCACCCGGTGAAGTCCTTGAGGAGCTCTTTATGGATTGTGTCCGATGAAGAATCGGCAACCTTTGAGCTCCCAAGGACCAAGTCGGTTTTCACTGGGCTCCCCGAAGGGCTAGTAGGCTGCTTGGCTGCATCCCTGTTCTGGTTGCTTGCCAACTGAAGGGGAGAGAGGCATCGAGATAGCGTGGACATGGGCTCAGATGGTGGGTGTGGTCTCAACACGATTGAAGTCTTTGACGGAGCTGGAGCCAAAGGCAGCTTGGAGGCGAGGTGCAACCGATGGATGTTGGGATGAAGACGGGAACATGTCTCACACCATCGCTTGAGCAGCTCTTCTTCCATCGACTACACCACAATATCGTTTCAATTGTAAAGCTGCAACAAGTAATACGAAATTGACGTGATTGCGTATCGTGATATGTCACCAATTGAATCGAAACCTGAAGAGGAGCAGATGAAGATTCGGTGCCGCCTCGCAGCCACTGAGGTAATAATGTCTGACCCGCCTCCGTCTTTGTAGAGTAGTCAGACTCCTTGGCGACGAGCTTCGCCAGTTCGAGCTCGTATCTCTCCAGACAGAGAGGGCAGAGGGCTGTCCTTTGCGAAGGAATGGTGCTCTCGGGTGGTCGACTTGAGGCTACAGCAGCGGCACCCATCCCCATTAAACCTTTCGCTGGCGCTGAAGTCCCCACAGAGTCGCCAAGCACGCCACCGCTCTCGGGCCTACAATTCGAATCGAGAAGAGGCTTAGTTCAAGCTTCACTTCACTGTGTTGGTCTTCAAACCACTACAAGATCTTGAAGAAAAGGGGAGAAAATTGGAGAATAAGCAGCTATTCTATATGGAACTGCAAGAACTACTGTTCTTGAGCTCCTTAATTCATTCAGAAGAATCCACGACAGTAAAATCCTTCCTAGAATGAGGGCAAGAAGGTATTCGACAACCAAATCCCAACGCTGTCGAATTCGTCCTACAAGATTAGATATTTCCACCGTAATAAGCGCAAGGACTCCCGACAGATAGACATGAACCGTCCATCGATGGATTTCCAGATGAAGAAACTGCAGAACTAAATGCAGTCGAAATGGTTGATTTAAGGATGCTGAAGGCGATGAGGCAAAGAGGAGCGGCATATAATAACCATCAGTAGGCAAGAAAGATCTCACCTTGGGAACATATTGGGGTGGGATGATCTCGGCGCGATCGGTACCGCCTGGAGATCCCAATCCTTCTCCATTGTCGGGTGGTACACTTGGCACCGGAGGTAGGTCGCAGAAGCTGCTGCACCGACGAGCCACACCCGACCGCCATCGGCGAACCTCTTCAATAGTCTACCCATTTCCTCCACCGCAGCCCGGCCAACCTCTGAGACGACCGGCTTCGGCAGCTGCATTGAGCCAGAGCCCGCCGAGACGGCGGGGCTCTCTACGAGCCATTTGAGGTCTCCCAGATCGAGAATCACACCGCGGCCGCTGCCACAAATCATGGACTCGATTGAGCTGGTGAGCTCTCTGATTTTAATGGTGATCTGTGATTGGTCTGGGGAGGTGGTG
>CM017190.1:10365524-10530524 GCA_004837865.1 Musa balbisiana | reverse complement strand
CAAGGAGATATTTTTTTATCCATGCACTATTTGCATGTGAAACAAAGGTGACAAACTTCGGGGACAAGGTCAAATTTCTGAGGGAGACTCATGGCCTCCATGCATATACTTGCTTCTTCCGGCTACTGTTTCTCTATGTGGAAAGAATCAGGGATGGGTTGGTGGTGAGCAATCCAACATCAAGGATGAGAACATTAATTGTCTCTGGAGACACACCTACTTGCAAAGACTTGGGGTTGTGATGGACAATCTGGGATGTATTGGTCAGACACCAAGTGGATGTGTGAAATCTAGCATGGGTTATAGTGTGTGCGCAGTGCATTTGAAAGGGCCCTATATACAGCTACTGTGAAGCAAGAAATGTTTGACTTTGAACTTGGGTCTCTATACTTGCGTTGGTTCAATAAATGGCTACATTCTCTGTATTCTCATTGTCTTCGAGTGGCTGAGAGTTTTGATGCTAATATAACGTGTCTTTATGCAAGAATATTGCACCAATCACTGGGCAATGCAATGGTCAATCGAGAACGTTTCACAGAGCTCGTACACACAATTCATTGCATCTAGCTTTATGGGTTCATGCATCGAATGGGAGTCTTCGTAATGTAATTATCAAGGTCTTAAATGTAGGCCGTAGATGGACTTCGCATCCTATGATTAACCCTTTCTTTTCGAAATATTACATTTGTAAATATTCTTCTTTTGACTCTTTTGAATGTTAAGCTCAATCCAATGTGATCATTCTTCTATGTATTTATTTACCCATGTTCATTGTATGCAATCATTATATATATATATATATATATATATATATATATATATGTATATAACCATTACTACAATGACAATAAACATATTGGTTTCTACTGGCCATCTCATGTTCTCCTACAGGGTTTGGATTCAACATTTTGCCCGAGGATTTCGGTTCCTGTCGGGCGGAGTTTTGTTGGCTAATCCATGTACTTGATATTGATGCGTGTGGAGATTTCTTGAAGAGAGACTTGTTCGCCAATATTTTGCCGAGGCACTAAATTAGAGATAACATGAAGTGTTTCAATTAATGATTTTATGATGGATATACATATACATATAGAGATAGAGAGAGAGAGAGAGAGAGAGAGAGGCGGCAGTGGCCTTGGTGTCTCATTTCCCTCACTGAATCCTCCTATTCAGTGGAGGTACAAAAAAGGATAAAATGCATTCATTTCATCTCTCGCTCGTCCTTTCTCCCTCCCCTTCGGCTTTACTGCACTCCGACAAGAGAAGCATTCAATGGCTAAAGCTCCGTCCACAGCAATATTTGAAACACTTGTTCTGCAAAACCGAGCTAGCGAACCATTTAGCCGAGACTATGTGATGGGCGCTGAACCATAAACGGGTCCAGGACCAGCGGTGGACCACCGCCCGATCACTGGCAGAGAAGTCCATGATATGATGGCGGGCACCGCTACGTCGACATGCATTCTCGGCCCAGATCTATCCAAGATGAGCCGTCCGTAAGGGAATGGACCGTCCTGATCTGGGTCACTTGCAGGAAGCGCAAGATACGGAGTTCTCGGACGGAGAAGAGAGCGATACAACAAAAGACGGTCTCCGTTACGTATGTGTGAGAGAGCTACCGAGAACAGTCATGGAGTGGGGAGTTCATTGGGTCTCACTGGTTCTTCTTCACGAAGAACAGTCATGGAGAAGGCCCAAACTCATCCAGGCTTCGCCTGGGCCATCGGAAACTGGCAATCTTAACTCGGTTTGATGCAACTCTAAGTATATTGCACGGTTAATCATCGAACATAACATTCATTAAGACGGTGAAATTGGACTGGCCGAGCTGCAGGAATCAATGATTCGTGGGAGAGAGTACACAGAGGAGGAAATTTTGGGTAGACTTCAGACTGAAGCAGGACAGGAAATCATGCTGGGAAATCAACGAATTGCAAACGTTTAGCTTTGCAAGGACACGTTTAGATATAAGTTCGACATAAAGCTCATAGGCTGCGGGAGACACTATCTTCTGCGTGTACTTATGGTAACTGTAACATCTGGATCTCCGATGTCTGCGTACATGAGACCGATGTAATCTGTCAATGTAAGGCAATATATTTCAGATCTCTATGCATGTGACATGTCTTCGTCAATGCAGCCAACTTAATGACTAAATGGTGCAGCAGAGAACAAGTTATGAATTGCAGAACAATGTTGACAGGTTGAGATCAGTAGATGGAGGTCAAACGGCTTGAAGTCAAACAGTGTACTGATTGATGCCATTGGGAAGCATTAACATGTGTATTCTGACTGCACTGATCAAACAGAACGACTATGAAATGTTTGGGGTCGACGCTTGTGCTACTCTTTCTTGTCATCAGTGCAAGACTGTGAATCCTTAGGCATTAAGGATCCCTGTCTTCACTCGTAGAGTCGTAGGCTTGATGTATCGTTGGTTGGGTTGAGTAATGGGAACTTCTCGGCGAAGTTTCTCTCCATCATATCTGAGTGGATCTTCCACTGTCTGATGGGACTCACGTCTTATTACGGCGAAGAAGATAAGTATCCGAGGTAGCCAGATGAACGTTCATGTGGGAGTGCCTGAACATCGAGATCTCACCGGTCATTCTGCAAGATCTTGTGTAGCAGCTTGTGTTCCTATTCCAGTCGTACGCCTCCATCTGGTTTTTTGATAAGACTGGATAATGATTTGATGCCGACGACGACGAAGACGACATTTCAAAGATGGGCACAGAAGGGGTCCGATACGGCATTAGCCACTCCCCATGAGTCTCCGTTATCTTGGGTCAAGGAAACAGCGGCTGAGACACGGAACCATCCGGTACGGCCTGCTCGACGAGTGCCGAGTCCGCTGCCTTGCATGTGCATGAGCATGAATGAATGACAGAGACTCTCAACCACACCATTAAGTGGATTCTCTCTCATTCCTCTCCTGTCTCTTTGGGCATACTGTTCCTCGCGGCTTAGGGGTATCCTATGTTCCATGGCCCAATCATATAAATATCCGCAATTGAGTGTAACCAAGAATTAAAAAGTAAAGAGGGAAGCAGCTTGAGACTCTCTCGGACAGATCATGTTTGATGCCGAAGCTTCCATCTTCCTCTCTGGTTTTGCTTTCCTCGCTGGTCCACTCCAACTCGAAAGAACACAAGTGACGATAAGTGAAATGCTTATCTACTGAACCGTGTCTCGGTCTGCGAAAACCTAGAATATGCTGAAACAGGAAGAATATGGCTTAATGCAGGGCTGGTGGATTCTGGCAGGCTCGAACAGAGTTAGCAGGACCAGATTCTATGGATTGTTGAGGTTTGAGTTGGATTACGCATGCCTGGTCCTACCTGCATCAAATGGCTCCGGATAGATACATGGAAGAATAAAGTAGCTACAGAAGTCATATGTGGACAGGGTCTGCAGACACGGAACATCATGTGTGCAGGTTGGCTCAGTTTCTCTTGCAGTGGTGACTGTGGGCTACTGCTTGTCAGCTCACATGCCCTCGATTCATGCGGACGGCCATGGCCCCATGTCCCCATGTGCCACCCTAGCTAGGGCTGATGGTCCGAAACGAAAGAGGCAACTCCTTTGGACCATGGCTTCACTCATCCCCATCCACCATCTTCCTCTTCTCCCTCATACCAAGCATAAGACAGACTGCTTCATGTTCAGACGCAAACAGACACATGCTACTGCCTCAAAAGCTTGTTGAAACAGCACTTCGGTGTACATAGACAATAGCTCGATGGTGCGAGTTCATCTCACCAAATAGTATCAAGTTGTACTATTCGATCACGTTTGTGGAACCCTAATGTTTGGACCACTCATTTTTTGCGGTGGAAACAATATGGAGATAGCAGCGCTGAATCATGCTCATTAGGGTTCAGTTGTATCTGCTCAGATCGGATGTCGACAGCTTAGTGCAGTACAAACGCACGCAGAGGAGGCCTCACCATTGTATCATTTTAATTGGAAGGCTTTAGTTGGGACCAGCACATCTGTACTGATATCTATGACCATCCGAGCAGGGACAGTGGCACAGGACCAACATACGGAGCTTCCTTGTAGCTGCAGGCAAATAACAGTGCGTAGGGCCTTGGGAAACCAGAAGAGTGAGCCTGTAAGGCTCGTCGACGTTTGGCAACATCAGGGCATGGATTCAGTGGACCATGCTGAATGCAGAGTCCACTACACCTTTCACCTTTCTGGTAAACTTGATCATGGGCATCCTTGTTTGTGGAAATTAAGGTTGTGCTGCACTCAACAATGAATGAATGGTTCGAGGATGGAAGGGATTCAGTGCGCTTGCTGCCTTCTCTATGGTAGATATACTTCTCTTGGATTTCGACTACAGATCAGTATCAAGTGTGTTAGTTGAAACATTGGGTTCCTTTGTTGTTTGGACCGCATCTTTTTCTTGTGACAACAGTGAATGAGCGAGCTACAATTCAACCATGTGAATTCTTCCCTTCAGATTTCAAAGTTCACCATGGCCCTATCCGCTGCTACACTTTGAATGCTTTGTGGGCGTACAAGCTTGTTTGGTCCACTTGCCCATGTGAGCCTGTGGCCTCCCTCGCTGCTACCTATTTATATTTCCTCCTTCACGCATGCGTGAACGCACTGAGAAGGCTACAGCTTGTCTTGCGTGGCTAGACCACTTGAGATGAAGAAGCCTTCGTCTTCTACAGGGGGAGCAGCAGCAGCAACAACAACAACAACAACAAGAAGAAGAAGAAGAAGTACTGTGCCCCCCAGGGAGAAGGAAGACAGCCCGCAGAACTCAGTGCAGGGAAAACTCAGGAAGCTGGAAAGGATCATTCCTGGTCGCCAAGACGACAGCATCGAGGGGTTGCTCATGCGGACAGCCGAGTACATATCCTTCTTGGAGCTGCAGGTTGATGTCCTCAAGAGTCTTTCTCATCTCTACGGCGTCTCTCCTCTCTAAATCCGATGTCTCTCTGCCGGAATCCCAGCTGTTATCTGCATGTAAATACTAAATGGCTGAGATCTTCCTTTTTCTTCCTGCGATAACATTACATGCTCTCGTTATGTCTCTCCCACTCTATGCCGGCGTTATAGCTGATCCAGCATGTACGTCCAAATCTATCTATGTATGTCTTCCACTTACCGGTGGCAGGAGATGTGTTATTTCCATGATCCGAGCTTGCAGAAACGCGAGAAGAGAACCGAAACCAGACGGTGGAAATCCATGAAGTGGAAGGAATCGATGCGAAAGTGACAAGAAACGCATGCATCTCGGTCTTCAAAGTGGCTTTGGATCCATTTTCCGCTTTCGTGAGGGAGAGGAGAACAAGGTGTCAATGGAAAAGGAAAGAAACTATTAACAGGTCAATTCTGCATTTAAGCTCCCACAAACATGCCTTTATTAATTCCGCAAGACTTGCTTAATTCAGCTATACTAAATCATCCAACACTCCATCACATGCTTACGAGCTTCCAATACACATCACATACGTCTCCTCCTACTTAATAAAGTAGTGGTCAAAAGTAGAATTAATTCTCTATATAATCGTGGAAGCCTCTCAAAGATCTACGCATAAGCTTACTATGGTTTGCCTGTCCAGAAAAGACCGAAGAGAAAGAAAACGAATCTAATGCACTCGATTAGAATGAACAACTGCACAGTGATCAAAAGACAGCTTACTATGGCGAAGTGCATCATTATCAACATGAGATAAAGAGTAGATGAAACAACAATTCTCTCTCATGCCCAGCGAGTCTTTTATCGTTACATATCTATACTTTCTATTGCAGTTTGTACGTGATCATGATTTCCTGGTGTTTGAAAGCGATAAAGATAGATATATTCCATTGACCGAGCTCTTTAGAAAAAGAAGATGATGAAAGCTTTGGATACTCCCATGCAGTGGCATCATAGTTGATATCAACACCTTGCTTTGTCCTCGAAATGATTTGTGAGCTTGGATCCCCCAAAAACAAGTGCTATGAGACAAGATCCTAATCCCTGCAACGCGTGCATTGGGCACGGAAAGCTGACACAAAGACTCCCATGTTTCCAGGGAATTAAAACAACATTAATCAGCTGCACAAAGAACATGATCCAAGAAAACAACTCTGAGAAGCCTGACGAATAAGAAATATTTTTCCAAAGGTGTTCCAGTTGAGGACATAGGAAGAGAGGGGTCTCTCTGTCCTCAAATCCGGAGGGATGCATGCCTTTGTTGGGATAAAGAGGAGCCCATCCATGTGTGACCATGTGTTCGCGTGATTCGAGCACCCTAGCTGGGGCATATCATCCTGGGCAAACGCTAGGCGCATTATATACCGCATGTATATATTATACACACATATACGTATTATCTTCTCCATGAATCATGCATAACATATCAAAGAATGTGAGAGAAACATAAAAAAAAATATTTTTCCAAAGGTGTTCCAGTTGAGGACATAGGAAGAGAGGGGTCTCTCTGTCCTCAAATCCGGAGGGATGCATGCCTTTGTTGGGATAAAGAGGAGCCCATCCATGTGTGACCATGTGTTCGCGTGATTCGAGCACCCTAGCTGGGGCATATCATCCTGGGCAAACGCTAGGCGCATTATATACCGCATGTATATATTATACACACATATACGTATTATCTTCTCCATGAATCATGCATAACATATCAAAGAATGTGAGAGAAACATAAAAAAAAATATTTTTCCAACATATATAAAAAAATTTGTTTGCTAAGTCTGTTTTTAGTCTAGTAAACTGATTTTATTATGTCGATTTCAAATTCGATTAATTTGAGATTATTCATCATGCTATTTTTAATATTAACGGTAGAAAGAAAGATAAAACGAGACCTAAAAATATTTCATCAGAAAATTATAAATATAATCGATGCTTAATTTGTGAGCTAAGTTAGAATTATCGATTCAATATATATATATATATATATATAGATATATATATATATTATATATATATATATAATATATATATATATATATATAATGTCATTAGGTTGATTGATTTCGATAAGACCGTTGATTCAAAAAGGATGCATCGACTGGTCCCATTCGCTTCTGTGAGAAGAGTACAATTATACCTTTGCCCATGTGTTCTCTGATTCTAACTGCTACAACCAAGAATTTAAAGGCGATTGCAGCAGAACCAAATGAAAAGAAGAAGGAGACTTGGAAATAAGAGCTTAAAATAGAAGAAGAAGAAGAAGAAGAAGAAGAAGAAGAAGAAGAAAGAAGTTGAATTGAAGTCCTTTTCTGATCGCCTATTGTTCCAGAGTAAACTGTCTCACCCATTAAATCTCTCACAGGTTAGAAACAACTGTTCATGCCCTCGTGATCTCCATCCGCTTTGGGAGCACGAACTACGAGCTTTCGGCATCATCAAATCATTAGCATTCTTCCGAAGATTATGCGACAGCACTCATCACTGTTGCTGCCATCTAAATGAGCTCAGTCAGATCGTAATATTATTAACTGTTGAGATTGAGATTTCTAAAATCAGTCCTACCACGATAATAAATCTTAATACGAGAAAATATCGAAAGAAAATGCTAATGATTAGAGTTTAGTTCTTCCATGTATCTCTATGTTTTGATAGGTGAAAATATTAAAAATACTTTGGATGCTTTGGGTTTTTTCTTTTTTTAATTAAAAAGAATGAATATATATATATATATTAAAATTTTAATGAAAAAAAATACAAGGAGATTTATGTTTGAAAAAAATAACTCAGATCTAATCACACACACACACACACACACACACACACACACACATATATATATATATATATATATATATATATATATATATATATATATATATATATATATATATATATATATATATATATATATATATATATATATATATATATATATATATATATATATAATGGGCGATGGTGAGGAGGCCAATAGGTTGGAACATATCAGGCATTGTCTTGGGGAACGGGACTTGGGGCACCATGTGCATGCATGTGGTTTGTTTTCCGAGTAGGGCCACCATGGCTCTCTCCGTGAGCTGCGAAGAGATTGGTCTCTTCCGGTGCTTCCCAATGACTCACTCGATTCCTTCCTTCCTTTTTCCCAAACACCATGTGAGACTCCAACTCACACTCCCTACTCTTACGACCTATGTATGATAGGATGCATGATCCAATCTCACCCTTCGCGAAAGAATAATTTGCTTGGCCTCTCCATATGTTACAAGTACAAAATTTGGTAGATGTATCTCTCTCTCTCTCTGTGAACCACACTTGCTTCTACCTTCTGCTCTCTAATTTTCTCATCCTAGTGTCATTAATTCCACCAGCGTGAGATATCAAACACCTATTGGAATAAAAAGTACATAGAGGTTCGTAGATCGTAAACAAAAACAATACCACGTGCAATGCTCTTAGCAGAACTTATCTCTCTCTCCCTCTCTATCGCTCTCTCTCTTATTTTCCTTCCTCCCTCCTCCATATAAGCAATCCCTCGACCTCGCTAACCTGTTAAGTTATTCCACTCGATCCATAACCATGCGAGCTTCAAGCCGGTTCAAGTCGGTCTTTCTCGAGCAAATGCTAATGGGCTTCCAACTATCTGGCTTTCCATGCAGGATCATGAGTCTCCGAGCGAGAATGCACGCCATCAAGCTCTCAGCCGACGTCGCCATGGCCGTCGCAAGAGGCAACAGGAGATGGACACATGGCCTCATCGCAGATCTTTCCAAGAAAGAAGACAACAAGTCCTTTCTCAAGTGTATCCTCGGGAAGCAGTATGAGAGGCTAAACATGCCGTGCTATAGCTCGTGGAAGATCCAAAGATGCAAGACGATCTTGCGAAGGAGCTTCAGAGAGCGTTTCGGGAAGCACAAGCCTGCGCGCGCATGTAGTCTTGCGAGGAGTATGGTGAAGAAGAGGGCGCAAGTACTCAAACGACTTGTGCCAGGCGGCGAGGCCATGGATGGCTACTCCTTGTTGGATGAAACGATGGACTACGTCGTCTGTCTTCATGCTCAGGTTGATCTCATGCGGCAGCTTCTCAGAGCCTTTGAAGCCTCGAAGCTCAGGTCTGTACGCCACCCGATAATCCCTTTCTTTGTCCTCCTTTTGCATATGTTTTGACGATAATATCGTTGTTGCATGTAATGTTTATGGTCCATGCAATTTGCTTCACCCCTCTTCTCCACAAAGAGCTCAGACCAAAAGGCACGTCGCAAGGAAGAAAAAGTATGAAGGATGAGACAGATGGGAACAAGAAAGATCTCATCGAGCTGTGCATTCATATCTGTCAGACAACGCATAGGAAGTGTGTTCATTTCTCTGAGGATTAATTACTCTCTAAGGGAAGGTCAAAACTGCTGAAGGAAGTCGTGTATGAATACTCTTCATGTCCAAGTTCGAGAGGCTTTTAGTCTCTGACCTACTGGTAATGTCAATGTGACCCAACTAATGGAATTATGAGGATTAAATGATTATTAATCGGTGCACGCGCAAACCACATATCAGAATCACATCACACGAGTTATCGGCGTGTGACGCAGATGGACCACATAAATCTTGGTGAAACACACTAATTTAGACATATTTTGTTGCCGTTTAAGATTCCCACCCACACACACACACACACACTTTTTTTTTTCTCCTTTCATTTTGAAGCCAAGAAAGAAAACCTTTAAGATCCCCACACACATTTTTTTTTTCTCCTTTCATTTCTAGCATGGAAAGAATCATTTTGAAGCCAAGAAAAAAAAAAAAAAAAAGGGTCATGTTTCTTCATTTATGAAAACCTGAAATTTTCTTTAGGAAATCACTCCAAATTTTAAATTTCATGGTGACAAGACTCTGCATATATGAACCGCAAATTATTTAGGAAAGAAAACCAATAACACAATGTTAATAATAAACATCAAGCCCATTTGGACGGAGTGTGACACTGTCAACAATTAATATTTTGCAAAAATATGATGTTGAGGACTTCCACATAGAGGGGTCTCCTGGTGGCAGGCAGATCATTTTCCATCATCATTGTAAAAGAATCCTGTAACATAGTTTAAGACCAAATGCCAAGATAAAGAAGTAGAAGATATCTAACAATCCACAAAATTGTTCCCATCTCAATAATTTTCAGATTAATTTATCAGTGATTATTAGCATACTACAAAATCCCGCGAGTAAACAGGAAAAGAGTTCACGTCTCAGAATGTACATGCACACAATGTAAATTTTACTTCATGCCCCTAGAAGTAAACTAAGAGCATAGCACAAAAAAGAAAATGGAATACTTAAAAATGTCAACGAGCCAAAAGAATAAATTGAGGAAAGATGTGACAAAGTAAAACATGAAGATTACCAAACATCTGAAATCCACCTTGAATGTGACACTGTCAACAATTAATATTTTGCAAAAATATGATGTTGAGGACTTCCACTTTCCTGTCATATTAACTTTATAAAAAGGAAAAGATTATCCATGTAACAAATGCAAAGATCAAACTGGAAAAGTGAATGCGTAAGCTTAGAACCAGAAGATCGCTTCCACAATTCCAATATGTTGTTGTTAGGAAGAGCAGTAGAAAAGCTCATGTGATTAAGTGCAGCAACATCTTTTTCGATCCTTACCTTTAGCCATATGCTGGAATGAGAGGCTTGCAAATGTATCCCCTACTAGCCGATAGCAGAAGCCATTACCTTCAATTACTGTTAGAGATGCCAATAGTCTTTGACTCTTCTAACTTTGGTCAAAAACAATTTTGCATTAACAGTTTAACCAGTTGAAAAAAAAGCTGTTCAAGCTTTTCCTGATGGAGCTTTTGCTGCAATGACCAATCTGACATCAAAAAGAAAAACATTTTATGACCGCATGATCAATAAAATCCCGTAATAATTCAACGACAAACAGTCCATTTAATGGCCATAATCGTATAAACATGAAGATTACCAAACATCTGAAATCCACCTTGAATGTGACACTGTCAACAATTAATATTTTGCAAAAATATGTGTTGGAGGACTTCCACATAGAGGGGTCTCCTGGTGGCAGGACAGATCATTTCCATCATCATTGTAAAAGAATCCTGTAACATAGTTTAAGACCAATGCAAGATAAAGAAGTAGAAGAATATCTAACAATCCACAAAATTAGTTCCGATCTTAGATACATGGATTGCCTGACTCTGCAATAGTATGTTGCAATAAGTTAGTATGCTTCAACACAGTTCCAAAGTACATTCTCTCTCATATGATATGAATTGTGTTGACCTGAGCACTAATTCTATTTTGTCCATTTTATATGCGTATCTGAGTTCAAGAAGGCAATCATAGAAGACTACATATTGGACAGCTCTATTACTACTAATTGTATCTCAGACTGAGATGAATATATTTTAGCATGTTTTGCAACTTAATCAATAAAGGGGCCATTCAAGCCAATCTCAGTCTATAGGGAGCAAAATGGATGCTGGTGAGGAAAATGCTTCATAAACCGGTTGTTGTACAGAAAAACATGGGAAAAGTCCATAAAGGTTGTGGCTGATACGATAATTTAAGATGGTTTATCCACAGGTAAATAGGCTCTAATGATTATACATCAAATGAGGAAACAAATTTGCAACAACATGATCATACCAAATTATATGTGCATGTTATCCAATGTTTATCTTGAGAAGTTACAAAGAACAAACAACAAGATACTTGCAGAAAACAGAAAAGTGAACCATATATCAGATATAAGTTGACATCTCTCCACACATTCAATCCATGGCCGAATCCGAGTCTTTATGAGACCACACTGATGCTACCACTAAGTTCAAAGTAACATGCGCTTAAAATCAAGAATCTTGCGGACTTCTTACCTCCTTCATGCCCCATTTCCACATCTCGAAGCCGTTTCAGAGAAAAATATCACCGATCGACCAACTTCAATCAAAATACAAAATTTTAGAGATCAACGGACAAAGCAGCAAAGATTTGCAATCCAAATATCGCACTGAATTCTCGAAAAGAAAAAAGGGGGGGGTTGGGGTTTTGAGAGTAGCTTATGGGAAGAAGCGTCGAGACTACGAATCCTAGATCAACCAATCGACCGACTCTTGAAACCATTTCCAGAAACATCGTCAGATCAACGGATTCCAATTGGTGCGCAAATTTCTCAGAGACGAACGGGCAAAGCAGCAAAGATTTACGATCAATCAAAACAGGGGCAAAAGGAAGCACAGAGAACCCTATCTTCTTGGCGAGGGAGGGGGAGAACCGCCCAAACCACGAGCCCTGGATCAATCCGCGGAACAAATCTTGAGAACCCGTCTTCCAAGAAAAACACTACCCGACCGATAACTTGAGCCAAAATGCAGATCTTTAGAGACAAACAGGCAAAGCATCAAAGATTTGCGGTCAAGCACTCGATGAATTCTCGAGAAAAAACAAGGATCCTGAAGAACAAGGCAAGCAAGAAGCACAACGGTAAAAGGGAAGAGACCGAATTATATTATTTACACGATATATATGTTATATCAATGACAAATATATTAAAATATACATCAATTTAAGTATACTAAAATATGTTAATATACATTTATATTAGACATCAATTTAACCATTGACTTAAGTTCGCTAATCTGAGGGCCAAATTATATATATATATATATTCTGACTCTTTTCTTGATATTCTTTTTTTTATCTCTATTCGGCAAATGAATCTTTCCTGAAAGAACCCGTAAAACATTTTGAGTTTAGAATTTTCTTAAGGGCTTAAGTTGTTGATATTTATGATTATTCGATTAAAATATTTATAATAATGTCAGAATAAATCATAATTATAAATGTTTTATATTAAGGGCTATTTTCCAGTAAAAGATCTTTTTTATTTTTTTTCCAAATATGTCCCCAATTTGATTTTTTTCAAATACGTCTCCTAATTATAAAAATATCTAAACTATCCCTTTACTTCGTTAGTCACGTCATATTGTTTTCATCACTCGTCACTTGTCGTCATGAAAGGAACATACGGTCTTCTTGATGATCTATCCATTTATGGAATATCCAAACCACTCCAATCGTATTTGGGACTCTCTTACCTAATTTATTGGTTGGTAAGTATTTTCTTTATTTATTTATTCATTTTTCTTTATCACCTTAAGTGATTTCGTTTAGGACCAAACAAAGTGTTTATCTTTTAGATGTAAACATCATTTATACAAATCATACAAAATTCGTAAGTGATGTGAAGGTCAAATACTTTTATTATCTATTATGTCGTTTGTTAGCCTTCATGGCATATTGAAGATCTCTACATCACCTACCTATCACGATTAAAGATTATATATATCACTAAAATCAACAATGCGATATATCGAATGATAAACAATATATATACATCTTGCAACTATTGATATATAATATCATGAATTGCATGATCAATATTGTCACCACCTCCAATTGGTTGCCTCTATCCTTTGTCATCACATATCACACTCGTTCTCGTCCGTTACTATTGATTGTCACTAAAGACCCATTGTTAATTTCAGGAAAAAAAATTATTACAATGAAGCTTCCCTTGCATATAACCCGCTACATCCTGATCGAGCTATAATAAATGGTGTCACAACTATTAAAAATTCTTTGATGATGAATTTGAATCAAATTAATCAAAACTAACGTATATCACATTGTATACAAATTCAATCAAAAAATTTAGGCTTCCAAGTTATGTGTCAAACTTAATATATGTTACTTGACTATTTTAGTAATCAATAATGTATCCTCTCAGGATATCTCTGATACACATGAATATTTTCAATAATAATTAACGCCATCATAAAGGAGAGACATGAGAGCATGACAATGGTTAATGGCGTTGAGGAGGATATAGTGGACGATAGCATGATAAGTTTGAAGCTCGAGCTCAAGAAGATCTAAGAAGTAAAGAGAAAAGATAAAGAAAGAAGGATCATCATTAGTCTCGTCATAAGCGTAATTAGATAACATTATCGAAAGTCAATACAATAATGTATTAGCTAAGAGAGTCATAACAAAGAGCAAAGACGATAAGATTAGATGAAAACATAAGTATATCATTTTTTATAAAATAAGAAATAAAAATAAACGGAGTGCTATATTAAAAAAATAATTTTAAAAAATTACCCAATGTTTATTTTTAATTGAAATAATATTCTCGATAAGATTTACCGCTGACATGATAGTTTAATTTATCTATTTTGACAGAATATAGGTGACTAGTATGCATATAGTTGATGTGATATACCCAACCTAACCCTCATTAAACTTGGGCACGTCAAATCATATAGTTGATATGATTTGCTCCATCGATCGATCGGATCTTGACATTTATTGGACTAAACTTGAATATAAGACAATAAAATCCAGATAAAAATGCTTCATTCTTTTATAATTAATACTTCATTCCACCAAATCAATGCCCCTCGTAGTGAGTCAAAGAATAGGAGGGCAGTCTACCTACCCTATAATGCTGTCCCAAAAGCACGTCATTAGTACCTTCGCTCCTATCCTTGCCTTCACTTCGCCCTCTCATGGGTGGCAGAAGAGCAATCCACAATTAATGTCCCTTGCGCATTACTAAATTTCCCGTGTCCGAATAATTCTCGATCCGCGTCACTTGTCATCTCCCCAATTGATGTCCAAAGTAAATGCCATTCATTGATATCATATAATCAATTAATAAAGCTCTCTCTAGAAATTAAATATATATTAGATAGAGACTTTTTTTTTTTCTTTATATAATTATATTTTGTTAGTTATATGCTATTTTTAAAGTAGGGTGAGACTCACGATGTCAAAATATCGAATTAAAGTCAATTCATTGTCATCGGAGAAGATTCTTTTCATGCTTAAGTCAGTCAATCGAGTATTAGAGGAGGTTAAATGATTTCACATGTTGACAGAGAAAACTGAGCAGAGAAAATATGACTAACTATTTTATAATAAAAGTGTTTTCGATTGCTTATGATTGGGACGATTAGAATGATCAAAACAATTGAGGTGGCTGATAATATAACCTAACCATCTCTGTCACAACCCTCAAGTCAATGTAATGATCGTTGGCATGGTGGATGATGTGCTTGACAGATCCCTAAGGAGGTGGTTTTCGACCATTATGTTGGTGCAGCAATTGTCAAGGTAGTCAACAACATGATTCAACCACAGATCTATGGTGTCATAAGAGTTGTTGCGGTGAGTGATGACATGACTCAACCATATTTAGACTACGAGAGAACAATTTTATCTTTTATCGTTCTACACAATAATAATATTATTATTATACTCCATCATTTCTTTCAGATTTGGCTGCTATCTATTCCTCAAACTCCCTCTGTGTGCATGAAAGATTCAGTATGCCCTAAAAGTGATTTGACGATATATCTTACGCTCAATGAATTATTCTCACTGTACAAGTCTTCAACTCTATAATTTGTAGGGAATGAATGATGTTATACTGCAAACTCTACTTAATCTTATCCAATATTACATGTTTCTTGTGGTTGGTAAGTTGAAGGTTAATGAATTAGGAACAGTATCAGTACTTACATTAAGTGATCTCAGGTTTTTCGATAATATATTTCGAAAAAATAGAAGAAAAAAAAATCAGATAAGAGAATTGAGGTTTAGTTTGGCTCAAATGGATGTTTTATTTCTTGTAGTTTATTTGGTCTGATAACTGTGACTGTGTATAAGAAGTGTTAGAATAGATCATATTAATTGTGTTCTTTTGGTATGAAGATCATCTTCTCCCCTTCATTATCCAAGAGCATAAATCGATGGACTATCCACAAAACCAGAAGGGAGTCACAGTCTCAGCCCCAAGTAAGTCAATCCATCATGCAGTGGTGGCTATTGGAAGGGCAACTGGATACCCATTAAAGCAGCTGTAATGAGATGTGTGGGGTTCTGCGCTGAATCCAGAGCAACTTGTCTGCTTGCCCTCGTGACATGTTTTGGGGATTGACTGTGAGAAATTGAATCGTGGTGGCTTTCAAGGACACTCTTTAAACCACAGAATATGTAAAGCAGCAAAGCCAAGCTTCGGAAAGCAACGAAGCTGCCAACTTTATGTGACCTCGGGTGCGAGCTTGGGAAACTCCACGTTTTACGGGATCTCCCTACTTAATTCCTGCTCGCAAAGATCATCTCATCGGGTGTTTAGGTAGAATTCTTCACTTATATGTATATAGAAAGAGAGAGAGAGAGGGAGAGAGAGAGAGAGAGAGAGAGGGAGAAAGGAGACCAACCCAAGCTTCTCTCTCCCTCTCTTGCCTACTTCGCAGAGGAAATGGGTGCCCCTTTATCTTCCTGGCCATGGGAGAACATGGGAAGCTACAAGGCAAGCATACTTCCCTCATGCATTCTTCAATGTGCTCGTCTCGGTACTTGGTTTAAGAGTTGGTCTTGCAGTACATGTTATACGGGCCGCTGGTCGCCAAGGCTGCTTGCGAATGGAGAGATGGGAGGTCAGCTGGGTGGTCGCTGCACCTTCTAATTCTCTTCGGCCTCAGGAGCCTCACGTACCAGCTCTGGTACTCCTTCACCAACATGCTCTTCTTCACCCGTAAGCGCCGGGTGATCAACGAAGGCGTCGACTTCAAGCAGATAGACAACGAATGGGACTGGTATATTCTAAACCTCCAAGTTTCCTGCTTAGGTCAGCCGAAGAACTCCTCTCTTCTTCTTTCTTCTTCCTCTTCGTCCAGGGATAATTTCCTCATCCTACAAGCTCTCCTCGGATCCATGATCTCCCACCACGCCACTCCTCTCGAGGAGCTCCCTATCTTGGGACTCCAAGGGTGCATCATCGCGCTGCTGCTCCATGTGGGCGTCTCAGAGCCTGTGTTCTACTTGGCAAACAGGTGGTTCCACAGCGGCTCCCTCTTCACCCACTATCACTCCATCCAACACGCCTCCCCCGTACCAACGCCGATGACAGGTAAAAGAGAAAGGCAACACAACACTGTGGCTACTGCCCCGTTTCCCGATACATTTAATGGCCATTAAGTGACGCTGTTGTCTGCTTCCCGCCCTCTGGACCAGCTGGGTTTGGCACGCCATTGGAGCACCTCGTGTTGGGCGCGGTTATGGCCGCCCCGCTGCTCGGGGCCTTCTTGATGGGATGTGGCTCGGTTGGGTTGGTGTACGGGTACGTCTTCGTCTTCGACTTCCTGAGGTGCATGGGATACAGCAACGTGGAGGTGTTCCCTGTTCGGCTGCTGCAGGCCCTGCCCTTCCTCAGATACCTCATTTACTCCCCTACGTAAGTCTTGTCTTCCCTCCAAATAATTTATGTCACTCACATGACCTTGCAATGACCGCGTACAATCCAAAGGAGAGCCTCCTCGTCTTCATCTTAGGTTCTGTGCACTGTAATTTATGTCCTCTGTGGATGATTGTGCATCCAATGGTGCCATTTCTTGGTGCATAGAAACCAAAGAGATGGAACAGCTCCACTCGAGGATCTCTCGCCTCGTTGAAATAATCTGTACCGCTGAACCCCACAAATTTATGATCACCTGGGTATTCATGGACGCATCTTCTGCTTGGTTTTATGACCATGCAGTTAGGTCGGGTGCGTATGTCCACATCTAGGAATGAGGGAATAGAAGAAACAACGATGCTGTATTTGCTCTTTAATGCGCACATATGAAACAGCGTGATGACTGTGAAATCATCATCATGCTGCGACCCACATGTTTCTTCCCCCCACTGCATGTACTGTTTTCCATTCAATTTGACCCACAGTCGACATGCACCGCCATCGAAACCTTTGCGCGCAGTAATTTACTTGGGTAACAAGTCGTGGTTTCGAGTAAGAACCAGTTTGATCTTTGATTACCTTTTTCACGAAGCAGCAAGTGTTGGATCCTCCAAAGGACATACAACTAAAAAACGATACTGTAATTTGTCCTGGTTTTGAGATCATTTTTTGTGTCCGCTTGCAGATATCTAAGCCTCCACCACAAGGAGAAGAACTGCAACTTCTGCCTTTTCATGCCTCTTTTTGATCTACTCGGGAAGACAGTGAATAGCAAGACATGGGACTTGCAACGGGAGATTAGCGCAGGTGTGTTTCCATACATTCTTTCCAGAGCTAGATCTGAACATCGATGAGCATGTTTTCAACTCAGATCGGAGTGGATGTGAAGTGACAGGCATCGGCTCTTGTTTGTCGTCATGTTTCATGCCAAAGAAAACTGGTGTTGTCGTGCAGGGAAGAACGACCGAGTCCCTGACTTCGTCTTCCTCGCGCACGTCGTCGATATCTTCTCCTCCGTGCACGTGCCCTTCGTGTTCCGATCGGCCTCCTCGATGCCGTTCTTCACCAACCCTCTGCTGTTCTTCCTTTGGCCGCTCGCCTTCTTCTCCATGCTCGTAATGTGGGCTCTGTCCAAGACATTCTTGCTGTCCTTCTACAACCTGAGAGGGCGGCTACACCAGACGTGGGTAGTCCCGAGATATGGATTTCAGGTGGTCGTCCGTCCCCAACTGCTCCTCTGTTCTCCATTAGGTTGTCATACGAAAACAAAGCAAGCTGATCCATCGTTCGATTGGTTGCAGTATTTCTTGCCATTCGCTCGGAAGGGCATCAATAACCAGATCGAACTGGCCATCCTGAGGGCAGATAAGATGGGAGTCAAAGTCCTCAGTCTCGCAGCACTGAACAAAGTTGATCTGTTTCACTTATTTCTACTGGAGTTCCTCTGTTTACTAGCTAACTCGTTTGCCTTGACATTTCCATTTGCTAATTGAGTTGGCACAATATTGTCGATAGAATGAATCGCTTAACGGTGGCGGGACACTGTTCGTCAGCAAACATCCAGATCTAAGAGTTCGAGTCGTCCATGGCAACACCTTGACGGCGGCTGTGATGCTAAACGAAATCCCCAGGGATGCCAAGGAGGTGTTCTTGACAGGGGCCACATCCAAGCTTGGTAGAGCGATCGCACTGTATCTCTGCAGGAAGAACATCCGAGTTCTAGTGAGTTATTAGTTCCTCGCCATTGGTTCATTGCATTGATAGGATACAGAAATCTGATCTCTCGAGACTGATTCTCAACTGGATAACGTCGACAGATGCTGACTCTATCGGCCGAAAGATTTCTGAATATCCAGAAGGAGGCCCCGGCAGACTACCAACACCATCTCGTGCAGGTCACCAAGTATCAAGCAGCACAAAATTGCAAGGTGGAGAGACGAGAAGATGAGTGCACAAGGAGTTCCAAGAATCCAACTTCTATTAGCTAACCATCTCCGGTGTTGGTGCAGACATGGATCGTTGGCAAGTGGATATCGCCGAGGGAGCAGCGATGGGCGCCGCCGGGCACGCACTTCCACCAGTTCGTGGTGCCTCCCATCATTGGCTTCAGGAGGGACTGCACCTATGGAAGCCTGGCAGCCATGAGGCTTCCCAAGGATGTCCAAGGTCTCGGATCGTGTGAGGTAGTGCAAACCTACTCATTTCCTGCGAAATGCAGATCGAAAGAGATCAAAGGAATTCAGTTCTTTGGCTCCGCTGACCATCTTCCTTGTTTGGTGTTCGCTTGGCGATGGAACAGTACACGATGGAGCGAGGAGTGGTTCACGCCTGCCACGCCGGCGGAGTGGTTCATTACCTCGAAGGTTGGACGCACCACGAGGTGGGCGCCATCGACGTCGACCGCATCGACGTGGTGTGGAAAGCTGCACTGAAGCATGGCCTGACGCCGGTTTGAGGCGGAGGTGATGTCATCAAACGGCAGATTCGTGTTCCTTTGCTTTTCCGTACGTATTCCCTTCTCAGGATGACAGCAACGCTATCGCATGTGGATGTTGCAACTGTAATCCAAGATTTCCGAGTTCGTAGTTGGCATCAACTCGTCAAATTCTTTTACATGTAGGTGTGGAACTTATCATCAAAATAAAAGCAAGGCTTGTTGCATATGATGGTAGACTCGTATTAGTGGAGGAGGGAGAACGACTTCGCATGTGGACCAGTAGTTTTCTTTTCCTTTTAGAGGCTCCTAAGACGATGAATGAATAATAGAATGACCTCAACATTATTTTAGTAGTTTACTATTTGGAGTTTTTTTTACTATTCATAACCTCTTAAAAAATTACTAAAATAAAAATTTATTATTCACAACCTCTTTAATTTTATTTTTTACTTTTATCGTAACCTCCACTTGTGCACATTAATTATTATTACTGACTTTCTTTATCGCCTGCCTGCACATGCTACTCGGCAACTTACTGAGCATCAAATATGACAACAATTGACCCACAAGTGTTTTTTGGATTATTACAAAATTACATAATTTTAAAATATTAAAATTATTATAATAAATAACAAAAACTATTTCTCCTATTTTCTTTGATCGTTAGTTTGCCTCATTTTATTATTTATCTTTTTTTATTATTTTCGATGATTAAGAGGAGTGGATAAAAAATATATAAGTAAATAGTAAGAATTTTTTTTAAAAAAATTATAAATTAAGAACATATATATATTTACAAAAAAAAAAAAACTTAGGAATATTCATACTACTTAACGTGAGATTATAAATAATAAAAAAAATACAAATAATAACGTCCTCATCGTTCATTATCAACTTCATATCATTCCATTTTGTTTGTAATATTCTAACTTAATCCCATACCCAAAAATCGATAATAAATCGAATGCATTCTTGTGCATACTTAACTTGGATTTAAATATTATTATAGATATATGATTTTACAAAGTACTAATTTTGAACCTCTGACATAAAAGTATCACAGTTTGAAGGTCATATCCTTGATCCTTGACGTCCTACTGGGCTTTGTTCCTATAAAGCCATCACTTGAACATGATCTTCGATGAAAGCAAAAAATACGGTCATATACCTACTCATACCTAATATTTGCCTAAAATCAATAAGCATCTTTTGTATGTGGAATAACCATAACAAAGATTATCACATAGTCAACTCTGAAATAAGCAATAGTTCTCAACAGCAATCCATATGTCCAACCAAAAACCAGAAGATAAAGGTAGTGAAAACCTTGTCAAGTAGTAGTACCTGATAACCAAAAAATGAAATCCCAGGCAGCAACCAGGAAATGTGTATATCAGAACACTCTCCTGCAATGGAAAGGAAGCGACCAGGATATACAGACAGGAACCAGGACTAGAGCAGCAGAAGGCAAGACGATGAGGAATTCTTTAAGGGTACGGTTTGTATCTCGGGTAAGCATTGTCCTGCCTGTTGTTCCTGAAGGCACAGCATCCAACAGAGTACACCACGATGAGGAATATGAGGAAGATGATGTTAACAACAGCAACCTTCTTCCAGTCGTTCTTGATGTTGGCAAGGACCCCAGCCTTGCAAGACTGGCAATCGTAGCAGAGCATCGACTGGTCATTCTGCCATGTGTTGCAGTCTGGATCTGGAATATCCGATGAATTGTAGCCAACGGGTTTAGTCCAGAAGGTTTCGTTCACATAGATGAAGTTGCAAGCTGTAGGAGGCTTGCAGCATCCAGACTGTCCAAACAAGAAAACATTATCTGAGTAGGAAAACAAGATGAAGATAATATCAACATATTGATTACCATCACATTTCATAATATATTCTTTTTTTTAAGCAAAACCTTTAAAAAGGTATCCTCATATGGGATGTTAACCTATTAAAAGCAGTTTAGTCAAGATCCTCTATCTTTACCATCAGAAGAGGTCTCATCTCTAAACTAGACTAGCAATACTTAAAGCTTAATGGGAATCCGCACATGGCAAGTTGCAGTTAAAACAAAAATCATCTGAATGCGTGTAGACTTATCACTTATATAATATTGCAATAGTCAGTACGGCAAACATTCAATTATATAATGGTGATCAAATGTAGCGTTTATGAATAACAACACCAGGACACACTCACAAAGAAAGATCAAAGACAGAGACAAGAGTGTGCTAGCACATCGACAAATTGAAAGCTTAAGATACCAACAGAAATTAAAAACTGTCAACAGCTGCAAAATAGACTTGGTGAACTTTATTTAACATTTGACTAATTTAAACAGCTTTCAAATCAATATGATGGTTTTGTTAATCAGTGTGCGTACAGATCAATATGGACAATCTGCAACAATAAATGTAAAATATACATCACAAGGAAACAAAACCATACAAACACATAATGAACAGAATTTTATGAGCAACTAATACGTTTATCAGTTGCAAAAACCAAACATGTTAGGTATCAGGGTCAAAGTAATAATGGTTCCATAGTTTGACTAACAATGAAAACCCACATGAGAAGTATTTGCTGTAATAGCAACCAAAGATATATAGCATTTTTTCCAAGTCCAAAGGTACTTGAATAGAAGTTTGCAAATTGTTTTGTCCGGGAGGAGAGATGACACTTCCTATACCCACATTGGCCATAGCCTCTTGCACCAGATTTGCCTTGTTTTTCCTATAGGGATGACATATCAGCTATGTTTTTGAAAGTCTATTCTAAGTTGTCTTGCAAGTCATATTCAAAATAAAAGAAGAAGACAATAGAACGTTCTGACCTATTTTATGGTATTATGATGTCTGAATAGAGATAAAGATAATTTCTATTGCAAAATACGATCGACCGCAAAAATTAAAATACGAATAAAGATAATTTCTATTGCAAAAGAGGCCAAATGAAGGAAAAGAAAATTACAATTAAAAAGAATAGGGAGGCTTCAGGTGGAGTCAAGAACAAGGAAGAAGATGAAAATATGTCATACACCGAGCGTAGCTGTTTCAACTTCTTCCAGCAAATGATACTCTTGATTCAAGGGGCTGATTAAAAATGATCTTTCCCCATAGTTTTGCAATATGGATTTTAATAGCTTAATCAAAGTTTCCCAATCAAATCATTTGATTCAAACAAATGAATGCCAACAAAACAGAAAGCGACACTCTGATGAACTCGACAAGCATCTCAATAGGAAACCCTAATTTCAATGGACCATAATATAAACCACACAGAAAATCAAATGGTCCACGATAATTTGTGTATAGCTATTGTTTTTGAAAAAAATAATAATAAGTAATGATATAGCAAGTAAAATCTTGCAGAAAAGAATAGTAAAATGAAATAAACAAACACAAGGAAGAAGATGAAAATATGTCATACACCGAGCGTAGCTGTTTCAACTTCTTCCAGCAAATGATACTCTTGATTCAAGGGGCTGATTAAAAATGATCTTTCCCCATAGTTTTGCAATATGGATTTTAATAGCTTAATCAAAGTTTCCCAATCAAATCATTTGATTCAAACAAATGAATGCCAACAAAACAGAAAGCGACACTCTGATGAACTCGACAAGCATCTCAATAGGAAACCCTAATTTCAATGGACCATAATATAAACCACACAGAAAATCAAATGGTCCACGATAATTTGTGTATAGCTATTGTTTTTGAAAAAAATAATAATAAGTAATGATATAGCAAGTAAAATCTTGCAGAAAAGAATAGTAAAATGAAATAAACAAACACAAGGAAGAAGATGAAAATATGTCATACACCGAGCGTAGCTGTTTCAACTTCTTCCAGCAAATGATACTCTTGATTCAAGGGGCTGATTAAAAATGATCTTTCCCCATAGTTTTGCAATATGGATTTTAATAGCTTAATCAAAGTTTCCCAATCAAATCATACGGTTCTTTAGCTAATATCCAGAGTTTATCAGTTATGATCCCATACATATAATTCACCAATAATAAGTCATCTTGGTCAAGCCCATATTTCAAGAACAAAATCTATATAGTGGAATTGCAGTACTGATAAAAAAGGCGAGCATTTTAGATGCAAAAAAGAGAGACCGCCATGTCTCAAGATACCATATTCTTTAAAGACCTGTTCTTTGGGTGCCGAGAGAGAGAGAGAGAGAGAGAGAGAGAGAGAGAGAGAGAGAGAGAACCCGGATCTATGAAATCGGAAACAAAGTTAAGAGTAAATAAAAATGGATTGTCATGGTAAGGTCATAAAAAATGCTAGAACACTAGAATCAAGATAGAGTGGGGAAAACAAAGGTTTAAGAAGCCCACTGTGATGCGGGTGGTTTCACGGGAAGGGGGAAAAGAATGGAGATCCAAGAAACCCAGATCTGGAAGATAATATCTTTAGAAGACCAGAGACATTGGCACAAATGGACATCTTCAGAACCCTAACTTTCTACTAACAACAAGCAAAGGAACCCTAGAGTTATATAAGAATAATCAAGACGTTGATTAAAAGCAAGAATGAGGAGATTTTTCAGAGGGATTTTGTGGAATCGATCAGCAAGAGTGTGCAAACCTGGATGGGAGAGAGGTTATCGTTGATGAACTGCTCCCACGTCTGGTTCTTCTGCTGGAGGCTCTGGCAGACCTTGCCGTCCTGGAGGCAGCTCTTGAACCGCTTCCAGTTCTTGTTGTTCTCGACCCGCTTCTGGAGCCAGTTGGAGTAATCGCCGAGGCGGTACTCCTTGAACCCGCGGCCGGAGACGGCCTCGCCGGCGCCCTTGTTGGTGACGACGAAGGCGAAGACGGTGAAGCAGAAGAGCAGGACGATGAGGATGAACATGACGAAGAGGTAGAGCCAGAGAAGGCAGGAGTTGCGGCAGCAGCCACCGACCACGCCGGCGAGGGAGACGAGGAGGAGGAAGACGCCGAGGGCGATGACGGGGCCCTGCAGGAACTTCTCGCAGTCGGTGGTGGCGCGCTTACCCAGCCATATGCCGGCGCTCAGGATGGGGATCGACAGCACGAAGGTGATGATGTTGAGCACCCCGATCATGTTATTGCTGCACCGAACCATCTTTGCCCCCTTTCTCTCTCTCTCTCTCTCTAACGCTGCTTCGGGATCCAAAACCGACGATGAAGAAGGGAAGAGTTGGTGGATGGAGAGAGACTACAGAGAGTGTAGTGGAAGAGATGGGGAATATTTATAGGGGGAAGCAGGAGTTACGACTTCGGAAGGAAGAAAGGTTTGTGCCTTTCCGGGTGGGTTCCGAGTTCGGATCACCGAGTTAGACAGCATCGGTTCTTCCGAGTGGTCTCCGAGTTGAAATCTTCGACGCGTCGCGGATACAAGTGATCTGGACAAAGGTCGGCATTGTGCTAACACACCCAGCCTACCTAAGAGGTGGGCACAACTTTACGCGGTGCGTGTGTCCGAGGGGTCTGATTGGATGATGCTCTGGGTCCCAAGACTCATGATGATGTGTCGGGCCGAGAGGAGAGTGGTCGATGACGTATTTGCCCCTCCACACTACGAGAAATGCTGATGGGTATCAATGTCAATTCAATTCGTTTTGTTCGGGTTTAGACTTATTGAAACGAAAATTATTTTGAAGTATCTCGTAAAAAAAGAAATAATAATTTGGCACAAATATAATCCAGTTTCGGTGGGTCGCAAGGCCGGTCTCGGAGATGACTTGTAAGCCAATCGAAACTATACTATTAAGGTATCTATCTAACCACACATGGCTGAGTCAGACTGGTTTGACCTCGGCCGACGATGAAGCCTAGCTTGACCATTTGAGCCAGATTAGAATACTTTCTTTACTATTATCCTTCTTCGTTTCGCATCAGACATTGAATCCAAATTGGGCTTTATCAGTAAACATCGGCACCCGTTAGTGTAATTGATTCCTTCCATTTGAAAGCCAAGTACAATTAAATTGTGGTGGAAATGTGAAGACGGTCTCCGGCGCATGAAACCGGCTCGGTTCTCTCGCCAACCACAGAAACCAAAGTTGGTGATATATAATATGTTGGAAATAAATCGTTTCCTTAATTTATCTATTTATTTATTTGGAAGAGGAGATGAGTCTTGACCGACTGCAAGTTAGGGAAGGTTCTTTTCTCTCCCAGTTGCACATATATATGGTTGAGATTCATTTTAACTTGTCATGGATCACTTTATGATTTATTGGTTATGTCTAAATTAATATACATTAGAGACTATTTATATAATATATTAATTTATAATAAATTATTAATACAATAAATTTGTATAATTTAAGTTAAAAAAATCCATTTTAACCTTTCTAGTTTATGCATGATATAAACCCTTAAGATTTTACTTATTTCCAAAATAATCCTTATATTTTTAAAAATATAATATATAAGCTTCTCCTATCAAGTCTGAGTTAATAGACACTAGAGTTTGATTACGTATTACGCTGACTCATAGCAAATTATTAATATAATAACACGTGTAATTTAAATTAAAAAAATTAAGATCACTATCAATGATGGGAGGAGGTATCATCGTGGAAGCGACCGACAGCAGCAGTATTAAGCCGATGCTACCTAGTAGAGCGTCATATGCATGCAAAACCTCCCATGTTAATGACAAGCTCAAGAGCTTGTAATCTTACCTCAAGTGGATGTGCGTTGACTAATCCGACGCTAGACATACAATGGTCTCTTGGTCCATCTTTCTTCTCTTGGGTGTCTTCATCTCCACCACCTCTTACTTCGTCCTCTCTTGTGTCCCCACTTATTGCACCTATGTCGTGGTGGTCCAACTCTCCATCACCTCCGTCTTTGACCTCTCATACTTCTACCTCTCCACTTTTATCCGTTGGCCTTCATCGCTTCTTATTCCTCGACCTATTTTTTAAACTGAAATTATATGTATCACTATATTAATAATATAAGCTTCTCCTATCAAGTCTGAGTTAATAGACACTAGAGTTTGATTACGTATTACGCTGACTCATAGCAAATTATTAATATAATAACACGTGTAATTTAAATTAAAAAAATTAAGATCACTATCAATGATGGGAGGAGGTATCATCGTGGAAGCGACCGACAGCAGCAGTATTAAGCCGATGCTACCTAGTAGAGCGTCATATGCATGCAAAACCTCCCATGTTAATGACAAGCTCAAGAGCTTGTAATCTTACCTCAAGTGGATGTGCGTTGACTAATCCGACGCTAGACATACAATGGTCTCTTGGTCCATCTTTCTTCTCTTGGGTGTCTTCATCTCCACCACCTCTTACTTCGTCCTCTCTTGTGTCCCCACTTATTGCACCTATGTCGTGGTGGTCCAACTCTCCATCACCTCCGTCTTTGACCTCTCATACTTCTACCTCTCCACTTTTATCCGTTGGCCTTCATCGCTTCTTATTCCTCGACCTATTTTTTAAACTGAAATTATATGTATCACTATATTAATGATTTATTGTGACTTCACATGTCACATAAGCAAACTCTAACGTCTATGAACTTAGATTCGATAAAAGAGGTTTACATGCTATGTTTTTAAAAAATATATGGATTATTTTAGATATAAACAAAATCATAAAGACTTAAGTAGTTTATAATCATTATCAAAACCACGGGGTTAAAATGAATTTTTTAAAAATTTAAATTATACGTGTCATTATATTAATAGTTTATTATGTAAGAAAACTCTAACATATGTTAACCCCCCCCCCTCTCCCAACACACACACGCACACACATATATTCCAAATTAACATCCTTTTTCATTTATTTTCCACCCCTTACTTTTCTAAAAGATGATATTGCCCTTAACTTTCGCCTGTTGCTTACATGCTCTCATCACCCCTACAAGCCCTCCGTCCAATCATTAGCTTTCCTCAATTGGATTGTGTCCACTCTAGTCATGCACAGATCCATCGGGGTGTATGCAATGACAAGAGCTAGGAGCAAGCCCGAGCAAAAGGTTGAAGTCAACTCTTTGGTAGCTAACATCTTTACCAACCTCCGTTGCAACATAAATGAAATTCTTTGCTTATACTATTATCAATCTACCGACTACATTGATCGCTCAACCAGGAACGAACCTCTCATAGAGTTATCAATGGAGTGGGGCAAGGCAGGAAATGCTTCCCCCATCCTTGCTGTTGGAGTCCGCACAGCTTGATTCGGGCAAAGGAGTCCTTTCCCGCCTGCGCAGGAGTTGAAGGGACGACTCACTTTAGGGAGTTGCCAGATTTCGAGAACGGGGCGATTGGTCGATCGACGTTTGCACCGAGCGCCCAACGACTGCCATGTCAGGCCGCATTTATGGTGGAGTGATGCATAGTCAGCCTAACGCATCGTGTCTTAGGAGAGGAGGAGTCGCCGCTTGGGTGGGATTTTGGCCTACAAATATCGCGCATTGGGCTTCCTTCATGTTTCCCTACTTGCGTTCATTCAGTTATTTCCTTGGACCGTATTGCTTCATTCAAATCGACTATCTTGCTTCTCCTTCCCAGGTTGGTAATGATGGCTTCCCCTTCTTCTTCTCCTTCCACCTCCAATAATGTTGGCAAGGGAGCACTGCCATCTTGCTCTAGCTCATCGTCCAACGGAAAAGCGGCCCGGGCTCTTGAAGCCCTAATGTGGCCCCACGACCTTAACTCGACTATGAGTCAGTCGTCGCTTGGTTACCTCCGGGGCCGTTACGGTATCCCAGAGGAACTCACGCTTATTGCACCCGAGCCAGGGCAACGGGCGTATGACCCCATCTCAAGGGGTTTCGCCCTAACTTTAGACACCTTTGAGGCTGGGTTGCACCTCCCGTTGCACCCCCGTTATTACTTCTTGTATCTCGTGGTGGTGTATTTCCTCGTCATAGATGGCACCGAACTCCTGGCGCTATCTGGTTGCGTTCCTCAGGGAGTGTCACTACGCCAATATTGTCCCAACCTGCTCCCTCTTCCTTTCCTATTTTCGCCTTTCTAAGGGGTCGGGGGGTTACTACCTATCTGCCCGTCCGGGCTTCAGGGTTAGCGGGGCTCTTTCTAGTAATAAAGGATGGAAAGGGCGTTTCTTTTTTGTTTGTCGTTCGGAAGACTGGGGCTTCGGGCTCCGTTGGGCAGTGCGTGTGATCGACAACACTGCCCCGGCCCTGATCGACAGGGAGCGCATGGAGCTTTGGCGATTGAAGGAGATTCTTTCGGCCTCCCGTGCCATTCGGGAGATGACCGAGGCGTGGCTGGTCGAGGCGGGTCTTAGCCTGGCACCTCGAGGTATGCCCGGAGCAGGTAGTGATAGGGTTTTGTGTTTTCGGCATTCTGACCAACGCCGGTGTTTCCATGTAGAGATGGTGAATCTCGTTGCCGTGCGCGGGGGGCGTTCTTCGTCGACCACGTCGTCGCGTCACCCAGCCGAGCCTAGGATCGGCGGGAAGGAAGCGCCGGTGGAACTTGAGGCTAGTCGTCCCCAAAAGAAGGCTAAGACCGTCGTTGTGAAGAAACCAGATCCGCCGGCAACTCGGCCAAGTGAGGTCGTTGTTGAATCGGGAAAGCACGATAAGCAACGGGACCATAGTCGGGGCGATGCTGGCTCAAGCAACTAGGGGGCAGGGAAGGCTCCCCTGGAGCCTTCCATCCATGATTTGTGTCACCTTCCTGCAGGGGCGCAGAACGAGTCTTACCAGGCCCGTGTGATGGGCGAGCTTTCGGAAGGACGACCTTCCGATCCATTGGTGGCCCAGTGGGCAGGCCTGACCCGGGTGTGGGCCGATGGAGATGCATCGGCCATGTTCGTCAGAGGTGGGCTTCATCCCGACATGGCTCGAGAGCTATACACCATGCCCTCAGATGTCCTGCTTGGCAAATCCGCCAAGTCGTTGCTGTGGGTAGGTCTCATCATCGGGCCCTTTCTTATACTTGAGCGGTATTTGTCCTGACTCTATTCCTCGCAGGGCCACCATTATACTATGGCGTTGGCGGACTGTGTGCGCGACGCGGGTCGAGCCCTCGATATTTTGATTGATTGTAACGACGAGCTGCGTTGGCAGATTGAGGAGATACACACGGGGGCGGCTCCCGAGGCGGTCGCGGTGGCCGAGCAGCGCGCCTCGGACTTGGAGGCGGAGGCGATGCGACTCAAATCCGAGATACAGGCTATCGAGCAACGTGCCTTGGATTTGGAGGTGGAGGGGACCCGCCTAAAATCCGAGGTAAAGGCGGCTGAGGAACAGAATAAAGAGCTCCAGGTGTTCTTGAGAACGACCCGGACCGAGGTTCACCTAGCCAGGAAGGAGGCGGTTGTCCTCACCAAAAAACTAGAGGAGGCACGCCGTGAGGCGAAGGCGGCCATTGAGGCTTTGGCCACCGAAACGCAACTGCGACCAGAGAAGGACAAGAAGCTGATCGAGGACTACAAAGAGTCCTCGGGTTTTCAGCTCGATCTGGTCCAGTCGGGGCAGGTTACCTACGAGTACGGATGTCGGATTGCCCTGGCCCGCTTTAAGGTGCACCACCCCGGTTTGGAGGTCGAAGAAAACCCCTTTGCCTCCTGCCCTGAAGACCCAAGCGTCGACATGCCAGATGACGTCCCATTCGACGATAGCCTCGAAGCCCCCAAAGAATAGGGTAGAAGGTTGTAAGTCTTTTAGAGGGTCGGTCTAGCGTTGGTCGATGCTATAACTCGTTTGGTTTTTTGACTTGGCTTCTATTCAAATAAAAAGGTTTTTGCTTCAGACCTCCATTTTGCCTATTTTGGATTCGACTATACAAAAAATTTCTTAAGGTTCTGCACATTCCACGTTCTCGGCAGAATGCGACCTTGCATGGTTGCGAGCCGATACGTGCCGTCCCTGACGACGCCGTCAACCCGATAGGGTCCCTCCCAATTGGGAGCGAGCTTGCCGCGTGCTCGGGTCGAGTTGCCGATCTCGGCCTTGCATAGGACAAAATCACCTAATTTAATTGGTCGGGGCCATACCTTGTGGTTGTAGATTCTAGCGACAGCTCTCTTGTAGGTTAGGTATTTCAAGTGCGCGTCCGCGCGTCGTTCCTCGAGGAAGTCGAGATCGGCTCATAGTCCTTGGTTCGACGTCCCCTCATCGTAGCTCTCCGTCCGAACCGTGGGAAAGACTACTTCTGGTGGCAGGACGACCTCGGTTCCAAACGCGAGGCTGTAGGGGGACTCCCCGGTCGCGGTTTTGGGGGTGGTCTGCAAGGACCACTGAATGCTTGGGAGCTCATCCACCCAAGCCAAGCGGGCTGCAGACACTCTTCTTTTGAGCCCGTTCAAGATGGAACAGTTGGTCACCTCTGCTAGGCCATTCATCTGGGGGTGTGCTAACGAGCTAAACTTCAGCTGATTCTTGTAGTTTGCACAGAACTCTTGAAACCGCACACTGGCGAACTGGGTCCCATTGTCGGTGATGATGGTCTTCGGCAGGCCAAAATGAGTTATGATATTTCTCCACACGAATTTTTCCACCTGGTGTTCCGTGATGGTTGCTAGCGGCTCGGCTTCGACCCACTTTGTGAAGTAGTCCACTCCCACGACAATGTATCTTCGCTGCCCCGAGGTTGGGGGAAAAGGCTCGAGAAGGTCCAACCCCCATTGCGCGAATGGCCATGCACTGTCAATGGGGGTCAGCGGGACCGCAGGCCGCCGGGGCGTGCGAGCATGCATTTGGCACGAGCCACATCGTTGCACGTAGGACCTCACGTCTCAGGACATGGTGGGCCAGTAGTACCCCTGGCGGAGGACTTTGTACGCCAAGGTTCGCCTAGCGATATGTTCCTCGCAACTCCCTTCGTGGACCTCGGCGAGAACCGACCGAGCCTCCTCAGGTTCGAGGCACCGTAGGAGTGGGTGTGAGAAGGACCTCTTATAGAGTCGTCTGTTCACCTCGGAGCACCAAGCTTGCATGCGGCGTATGCGTCGAGCCGTGGCCTCATCGGGGGGTAAAATCCCATCCCGCTTGAAGCGCAGCATGGTCTGTACCCATGTAGTCTAGCCGTCGGTCGGGGTTACCGCCAAGGTCGAGATGGCTCGAGAAGGGAGCAACTCGATCTTGGGCCGGGCTTCGGGCTCCGACCTTGAGGCCATTTTGGCCAGCTCATCGGCTCGCTCGTTTAGGGTCCTCGACACCCTAGATATTAAAAAGTGAGTGAAGTGGGAGGCTAGGTTTTTTACCTATACGAGGTACGTCATCATGGTATGTTCCCTGGCTTCGTATCCGCTACTAAGTTGCTCAGCCACTAGCTGCGAGTCGGTGAGGACGTGAATGGCCTTCACGTGCATCTTGAGGGCCAGCCTGAGTCCGGCCAGTAGCACCTCGTATTCGGCTTTGTTATTGGTGTCATGGAACCCGAAGCGAAGGGAGCATTCGAACGAACGTCCGTCGAGGGTTGACAGCACCAGTCCAGCGCCCGCACCACCCGAGGTAGCTGAGCCGTCCACGTGCAAGACCCATGACTCCCCGAGCTATTCAGAATCTTCATTCTCTATCTGCGTTAGTTTCGATATGAAGTCGGCTACGGACTAGGCTTTGATGGCAGTCCTCGGGACGAACCGTACGTCGAACTCGCCAAGTTCCACCGACCATTTGAGGAGCTGACCTGCAACATCGAATTTAGATAAAACCTGCCGGAGTGGCTGGTCGGTGATTACCTCGATCGGATGGGCTTGGAAGTAGGGGCGCAGCTTTTAAGCTGTCAGCACGAGTGCTAGAGCAAGCCTCTCAATTGGCGGGTACCGCTCCTCAGGCCTGTTCAGGACATGGCTGACGTAATAGACCGGTAGTTGCTCACCCGCAGCGTCTTTAACCAGGACGGAGCTAACAGCGTTCCGGGAGGCGGCCAGGTAGACACTTAGCTTCTCTCTGGAAGAGACTGAGGCGAGGCGGGGAAGGCAAGCGAGGTGTTCCTTCACAAGCATGAAGGTTTTCTCGCATTCCTCCGTCAATTAGAAGCTCCTTGAGTTCTTAAAGGCTCGGAAGAAGGGGAGGCACCGGTCACCGGATCTGGGCTAAGGCGGCAAGCCTCCTGTTGAGCAGTTGTACGTCCTTTACAGTTTGAGGGGTTTGCATGCTGATGATTTCTTGGACCTTTTCAGGATTGGCATCGATTCCTCTCTCATGGACGAGGAATCCGAGGAATTTCCCTGAGCTGACGCCAAAGGTGCATTTTACGGGGTTGAGCCGCAGGTCGTGTCTTCGCAAGGTGGCGAATGTTTCAGTCAAATCGGTCAGGTGGCTAGCCGTCGTGCGACTCTTCATGATCATGTCATCGATGTAGATTTCGATGTTCCGCCCGATCTGCTGGGCGAAAATCTTGTTCACGGTTCTCTGGTACGTAGCGCCTGCGTTCTTCAGCCCAAACGACATGACTTTGTAAAAATACGCCCCCTGGTCAGTGAGGAAGGCCGTACGCTCTTGGTCCTCGGGCGTCATTCTGATCTGATTGTAACCGGAGAAGGCGTCCATGAAGAAAGGCAGGCATGTCCGGAGGTCGTGTCGACCAACTGGTCGATCATTGGGAGGGGGTAGCAATCTTTTGGGCATGCACGATTGAGGCTAGTGTAGTCAACACACATCCTCCAGCTGGGTCGCCCGGTCGCTGGGTCGCCCACAATCACGTTGATCTGATGCTCAACGGGTCCCTCCGGCTGGGGAGAAAGCTCCTTGTCTTGCTGGAGGTGGCGACCGAGGTGCCCTTTGCAGATGAGCTCCTTGATCTACCGCTTCAGTTCCCGACACTCCTCGGTGTCGTGTCCATTTTGCCGATGAAAACGACAATACTTTGATCGATCCGCGAGTTGCCGCGGATTTTTCATTGGGTTGGAAGTTCTGAGCAACCCTTTGTCTCTTATCTGAAAAAATATATCCGTTCGGGACGCGCCCGAGGAGGGAAGTTGAGACATCAATGCCGACGGGTCAGGATGGTCCAATCTGCGCCTCGGAGCCACAAACTGTTGTCTGCGGGATGACTCTGCCCTAACCCTCTTGTGCTCCTCCCGTTTTCCGGCCATCCAGACCTTTGCCGCTACAAACTGGTTCGCCCGTTGGAGCATCTCCGAGACCGTAGTGGGGGGTCGTTCCACCAGTGACCAGAAGAATCTGGAGGGCCGCAAGCCTATCATGAACGCCTGCATCAACAAAGAGGGGTGAGCATCCGGCAACCCCCGAATTTGCGTAGTAAAGCGATACACAAAGTGGGAGAGGGGCTCGTCCTCCCTCTAAGTGAGCCCGAGGAGAAGCGCGATAGACGGCTTCGACCGAGCGTAAGCCAAGAAGTTGGACTCGAAGTCTCTGACGATCTGATCGAAGGAAGTGATCGCTCTGGTCTTAAGGCCGCTGTACCACGCGCGAGCTAGCCCTCGCAGAGTGGTGGGAAATGTCCTGCACATCAAAGGGTCAGAGGTCCCATACAGCGCCATCTGGGCGTGGAAAGCGGCGATGTGGTCCGCTGGGTCAATGGAGCTATCGTATGCGTCGAGAGAGGGGAGCCAAAAGTTCGAGGGGATCGTCTGGTCCAGTATCTCTGGCGTGAACGGAGACCCCCGGAGCACTTCCTCGCCAAGCTCTCCTTTCGACCTACGAACCTCTTGCTGCACTTCGTCGAGCTGCTGACTAACGAAGCGCAGTTGGGCTCGCAGGGAGTCCGTTGAATCTGAGGATAATGCCACGGGTTCTCGGCGGACCCTCGGGAGTGCGGCCATTCGATCTCCGGGCGGGGTCGTCCGGATTCGAGGTGAAGTCAGGACTTCGGGAGGCAGTGTGTGAGCCCTTGCGGGCGGCTCCTATTGCCGTAGTGGTCGGATCGCAGGCGTGTGCTCTGGATGAGCGATGAGTGGGATAATCTTTTGCACTATCCCGGTCAAAGTTCGGACTTGTTGGGTGAGGTCCTGAAAAGCCTCGGATGACACGGGCGACGGGTCAACGGAGGGACCCTCGGGGGGTGATAAGCCCGGGTTGTTGAATAACCGCCAATAACGCTCGGAGGTTGCGACGGGGTGTTCATCTCGAGGTCCTCCATGCGGGGGGTGCTCCCCGGGAGCCTCCATCGACGGTGGCCCGTCGGCCGCGGGTTCATCAGAGTCAATCTGTCGATCCCTCAACATTCAGCTCTCCTTTTAGCGCCAAAAATGTTGGTGTCAACAACTTTAAGCTGGGTCTCGGAGTCCGCACGGCTTGGTTCGGGCCCGAATAAGAGAGGGATCTTCTTGTGGGCTCGAAGCTTCTGTCGAGTTGGCTGGCTCCGCCGGGTAAGATCGGCGACCGGGGGGCTGTTTCTTTTAGGGCGTGATTCCCCAGGTGGGATGCCGAGGAGAGAGCTCCGTTTTCGAACCTGCACATAGGTCGGGTCGGGGGAAACTCGGCCCGACCCCTCCGACGATCAAGTTAGTCGATCTTCTTCCCCCCCCCCCCCCTCGCCCCGGCACGAGGGTTCTTATAGGGAAGGTTACCTCCGTTGGATGTGCCTACTCGTAGGGAGCAGGATCGTACAGCCGGTAATGTCTGACACCGGTGCAGGCATGGCATGATGGACCGATCTTGCGTAGGCCGTTAATGTGCCTCGGTCGGCGTCCCAGTCTATTTTAGCCAGGTGTTGTCAGGTCAGCTGAAGTGTGCTGTCATCCCGAGGGGGGGGGTGACGACATCCAAGTCTCGTCGCCATTATTGCCCCTATCACTTGCCTCATTTCCCACTGAGACCCGATGAGGGCGAGGATGGGGAATCTTCATTGGGAGGCAAGAAATCCATGAGTTTTTCATATTATCCTAACCAATTCATTCAATTTTTTAAAAAATGAAACCATTTTTTAACATAATTAATTATACTAAAAATCTATTTATAATAAAAGACAAATATATTCAACTATAAATATAATTAAAATTACCGTAACCTACGAGAGATGCATGAGGAAAATGGAGGAGGATTAGAGAAAGGTGCGAGGATGAGGGCGAGGATGGGGAAGCTTCATTGGGAGGCAAAGAATCCATGAGTTTTTCATATTATCCTAACCAATTCATTCAATTTTTAAAAAATGAAACCATTTTTTAAACATAATTAATTATACTAAAAATCTATTTATAATAAAAGACAAATATATTCAACTATAAATATAATTAAAATTACCGTAACCTACGAGAGATGCATGAGGAAAATGGAGGAGGATTAGAGAAAGGTGCGAGGAGAGAGAGCGGGGGCTATAACGATGCTGCGATGAAGAGTGCGAGGACAACTATAATGAGGAGGTAGGAATGCTGCGATGAAAGAGAAAGCTAGGAAGAGGGATGAGGGACGAGAGAGAAAAGAGTGTGCGAAAGAAAAAAAAGAGGAGAAAGAGAGAAAAATATTAAGAAATCATTATCATTGTTCAATGTTTATCGCTTGCAACTGTCAATTGCCGAAGGAATCACCATTTGATGATAGAGAGAGAAGGAGAATCGATGAAGATAAAGTCAAATAACCGTCATGATATCACTAACGATTAGGGATTGGGAGCACGTAAATCATGGACCGTAGAAAAAAATTATTACTATTAAATAAGAAGATATTTTATTTGATTCGAATCGAATAATTTTTAACTGAATCATAATCGATTGAATCAAGGTTTAATAAATGTAAGCTTGTTTATTATTTTAATTTATCATCTCAACTCACGTATTAATAAGTTGAATACCGAGTATAATATAAGAAGTGTTCTACTTATTCTCATATCGTATTTGTATAAATAATATAAAATATTTTTTTTATCTCTATCTTCATTCCCGTTTATTTTTTTCGTCTCGCAAACAAAAAGTTGCAGGTGGTGGGCGGTAGGGCAGGTGAAGGCAAAAAAGGACTAAGGGGTCAAGGTAGCCCCCCGGGTGGTGCTACACGATCTAGTGACGATTGCTTTCGGGGAAGAGAAGGTGCGGACAAGGAGGCAAAGGGACAACAGGGTAGTGACGGAGAAGAACCGGGTGGAGAAAGTGACGGCGCTATCGCTGAACGACATGCAAGCACAGGAGACGACAAGGGGGATCTGTTGATGACCAGCTACAACTGGGGAGCGACAATATCATTGACGAGATGCTAATGTATGCCGATCCTCGGCTTCGAGATCGCCCTCAGGTGCTAAAGTAAGATGAGCTTTCATTTCTAAGCAATTCTTCTCATATCAACCAGGAAGAAGATTTTTTTTCTTCCTTAACTCGTGTGCATCTCCTTCATAGTAACTTTTCTAGATCTTGAACTAGGTGGTGATGCAGGAGCAATTTAGTTGATTTATCAATAAAATAATTTTGATTAATTTAGAAATATTTTACATTATGTTAAAAGTTGTCACGTGACAATATATACTTGGACGAAAGAAAGCAAATATGAAGATACAAGTCTTCATCTTTCTTATATTTGTTTTGATACAATGATGGTTGTTCGTGAACCTTATGTCGTAGCCGAGAGTTTGTACGACTTGGTCTAAATGGCGATGTCTAGGAACATCTCGAGGATGAGATCTTCGCCTGGTCAGGTTGAGCTCGGGGTCAATTGGGGATGTGCTTCTTCAGTGAGCTCATTCGCCTTTGTCCCCATCGGATTCCTGCACATTGGCCTTGGCCGGGATAGGAAGGAAAATCCAGACTTAGGCCCCTCCAAGGATTAAGTTAGTGAAATTTCTTGCCAAAGATCCTCTGCCCCCTACCAAATGTTGGCATGAGGCTTTTGTTCTGGTGCTTGAGGGTTGGCTGTATGCGACCTTCGCACGACGACCGACTTCTTGAGTGACGAGTTTGTACCTTTGGATGACCATCGTCCAGTACGTGCGGAACGACACCATGCGGCATCGTCCTGAGCTTTCCGTTGCGGTCCTTGTTGGGGCAACGCTAGTTCGTGCGACCCCAAACGACACGGGAGGGGAGCGGTTGTCATCTCGAATTCTTGGTGGCACATCCAACATGGCATTGCATCTTCCTCCCGAGGTTTCGCAATTGCGCTGGCGTGGTTGGGGGTCGTGTCCATGTGGCAAAATCCATAATATGCCCTATCACTTCTCCCCTCCCAACGAGGTGTGCTTCGAGATCCTCATGAGGGGTTAAGGGCACGATTGGGTCGTCAAAGCGTAGGTCGTGTGTCAACTGGCCGAGTTGCGTGACTTGGGGAAAGATTGATCTTGTCGGTTGAGCCACTCAACTCGGGCATAGGCTATACTGGTTGGCCAAGGCATTGCTCATGTGACAACTAGGTGAGTTGTACAACTCAAGCAAAGACTGATCCTGTTGGCCGAGCCACTCAACTCGGGCACAGGCTGGGCTAGTTGGATGAGGCGTTGCTCGTGCAACAACTGGCCGAGCTATACGACTCGAGCAAAGAATAATCCTGTTGGCCGAGCCACTCAACTCGGGCATAAGCTGGGCTGGTTGGATGAGGCGTTGCTCATGCGACAACTGGCCGGACTATACAATTTGGGCAAAGACTGATCCTGTTAGCCGTGCCACTCAACTCGGGCATAGACTAGATTGGTTGGACGAGGCGTGGCTCATGCGACAACCAGCCTAGCTATACGACTCAGGCAAAGACTGATCCTATTAGCCGAGCTACTCAACTTAAGCACAAACTGAACTGGTTGATGAGGCATTGCTCGTGTAACAACTGGCTGAGTTGTACGACTTGGGCAAAGACCGATCTTGTTGGCCAAGCCATTCAACTTGAGCATAGACTGGACTAGTTGGATGAGGCGTTGCTCATGAGACAACCCTCGGGCAAAGACTGATCCTATTGGCTGAGCTACTCAACTTGGGCACAGGCTGGACTGGTTGGATGAGGCATTGCTCGTTCGACAACTAACCGAGCTATACGACTCGGGCAAAGACTGATCCTGTTGGCCGAGCCACTCAACTCGGGCACAGATTGGACTGGTTGGATGAGGCGTTGCTCGTGCGACAATTGGTCGAGTTGTACGACTCGGGCAAAGACTGATCCTATTGGCTGAGCTACTCAACTTGGGCATAGGCTGGGCAGGTTGGACGAGGCATTGCTCGTTCGACAACTAACCGAGCTATACGACTCGGGCAAAGACTGATCCTATTGGTCGAGCCACTCAACTTGTGCACAGACTGGACTGGTTGGATGAGGCATTGCTCATGCGACAACTGGTCGAGCTATACGACTCGGGCAAAGACTGATCCTATTGGCTGAGCTACTCAACTTGGGCACAGGCTGGACTGGTTGGATGAGGCATTGCTCGTTCGACAACTATGATCCTATTGGTTGAGCCACTCAACTCGGGCACAGGCTAGACTGGTTGGATAAGGTGTTGCTCGTGCGACAATTGGTCGAGTTGTACGACTCGGGCAAAGACTGATCCTATTGGCTGAGCTACTCAACTTGGGCACAGGCTGTGCTGGTTGGACGAGGCATTGCTCGTTCGACAACTAACCGAGCTATACGACTCGGGCAAAGACTGATCCTGTTGGTCGAGCCACTCAACTCGGGCACAGACTGGACTGGTTGGACTAGGCACTGCTCGTGCGACAACTGGCCAAGCTGTACAACTCAGGCAAACACTGATCCTATTGGTCGAGCCACTCAACTTGTGCACAGACTGGACTACTTGGACAAGGTGTTGCTTGTGTGACAATTGGTCGAGCTGTACGACTCGGATAAAGGCATCCTGTTGGCCAAGCCACTCGACTTGGGCACAGGCTGGACTGGTTGGATGAGGCATTGCTCGTACGACAATTGGCTGAGCTATATGACTCGAGCAAAGACTAATCCTGTTGGCCAAGCCACTCAACTTGGGCATAGGCTGGGCAGGTTGGACGAGGCGTTGCTCGTGCGACAACTAGTCGAGCTACACGACTTGGGCAAAGACTGATCCTGTTGGCCGAACCACTCAACTCGGGCACAGATTGGACTGGTTGGATGAGGTATTGCTCATGTGACAACTGGTTGAGCTATATGACTCAGGCAAAGACTGACCCTGTTAGTCGAGCCACTCAACTCGGGCATAGGTTGGGCTGGTTGGACGAGATGTTAGTCATGCGACAACTGGTCGAGCTATACGACTCGAGCAAAGACTGATCATATTGGCCGAGCCACTCAACTCGAGCACAGATTAGACTGGTTGGATGAGGCGTTACTCATGTGACAACTAGCCGAGATGTATGACTCGGGAAAAGATTGATCCTGTTAACCGAGCCACTCAACTTGGGCACAAACTGGATTGGTTGGATGAGGCATTGCTCATGCGACAACTGACCGAGCTGTACGACTTGGGCAAAGACTGATCAAGTGGTCCCTTGCAACCTTGGGAGAGAGTTCAAGCTTGGAGGGAAGTTGTTTGTGATGCATCATGTCATGTGTTTTGATAAGAAATTTCTGGCAGCATGTGGGTTTCGGTGAGAAACTCAAGATGACGTGTGGGTTTTTGGTGGGAACTTACAGGCTAGCGAATCTAGGGGATCTGGGGAGTTACGCCAGATTTAATGCTGACATTGTTTCTCACCTCGTGGAGCCCAAGTGTCGCCTTATGACAATGGGCTTCCTCTTTATAAATCCCTTCCTGTGTAGTGCGGTGGCATCATTCAGTCTTCGTCCTCCTGCTTACGCCTCGGATCATTGTTCCTTGCCTCGAGGTCAGATGTCTTCGTCTTCCTCGTCTTCTTCCTCCTCTTTAAGTCAGTCGGTTCCTGAGGTCAATGAGTCGGGTTCCGAGAGTTCTAGGATAGAGGTGGTTCCTCTTCAGTTGGCATGCCCTCGGCGAATTCGAATGCCTTTGCGGCCCTTCAAGTGATGAGATCATGGCACGACATTGACTCGGTGGTGACCAAGGAACTCTTAGGTCCAATTCGGGATCGCTATAGTATCCCGAAGAACTATGGGCTTCATGCTCCACGTCCCGGTCAGTGCCCATATGACCCATTTCCCAACGAGTTCGAGTTGACCACAGATGCTCTCGAGGCAGGGCTATGATTCCCCTTGCATTAGATTATTGAAGAGTGCCTCCGCTGGTGGGGGATTTCGCCGTCCTAGATGACGCCTAACTCTTAGCGCTACTTAGTGGCTTTCCTCGGCGAGTGTCGGGGGGTGGGGATTGAGTCGACCCGAACACTTTTCTTAGCCTGTTTTCATCTGTGCAAGGGGCGAGGCGGGTATTACTTGACTGCTCGAGGTGGCTTTAAGATTAGCTGTGCACCCTCCAACAACAAGGGGTGGAAATCCCATCACCTTTTTGTGAGGGGATGGGGGTTTTGCATTAGATGGACTTCCCAAGCCATCAACAACGTTCCCCTGTTTCTTTCCCATGAGGAGACCGAGTGCGTGGAGCGGTTAAGGGAGATTTTGTCTTCCTCTCGAGTAATCAGGAGAATGACCGAGGAGTGGCTGGTCGAAGCGGGACTTAGCCCAGCCCTTAGGGGTATGGTCAGATTTGTGCCTCAAGCGCTTCCTTCATTCTTAGTGTGTTTTACTAACCGGTCCTTCGTTCGCAGAAATGGTGAACCTCAAGTCGTTGAAAGGGATATCTCACCCTTCGATCGTGGCACAACCGTCTCGAGAGCACGAGGGGTCCGACCCTAGAGTCCCTTTGAAGAAGAACACATTAGCGCGTGAGTCGAGGTCGCCCATGGAGCCAGAGGCAAGTCAACTGAAGAAGGCCAAGGTTGAAACCCAGAAGGTATCCGATGGCATGGCGACCCGCAAAACGTTGGCCTAGGGAATGTGTGAGTCGGGCGATGTCTCCTAAGGTGAGGGTTCGACGTGTGTGAGAGAAGAGGTGCACCGGGTCCTCTGGTGATGGTCCTTTGGGAAAGTTGATGGCGCGCTCGAAGTCGATGCAGGACTTATGTCGCATCCGGGCCCGCTCTGAGGGTGAGCCCTTCCAAGCCCTCAGTATGGCTAACTTTACGGAGGAGGAGCCGGGGGCCCCCTACAGCACGCGATGGTCGACCCTTAAGGCTGAGAGCAGGATCTGGTCTGATGGATCGGCAACTCAGGAGTTCTCGTGTGGGGGGGGTGGGGGGGGGGGGGTGCGGTACTCCATCCGGTGTTAGCAAAGTAGCTATACTATTCACCCTTCGTGGTACTGATGGATCGGGTGGCCAAGTCTCTCGTCTGGGTAAGCTCGATGTTTCTCCCCTTTATTGTCTACCCGAACACCAGTGCCGACATTGACCCTTATGTAGAGCCAGAATTACACTATGACCTGATCAACCGTGACTACGACGTCGGTAGGGTGATCAAGCACTTGGGCGAAATGAATTCGAGCTTTCGTTGGAAAGTCTAGGAGTTGAAAAGCGGGCCTAGTCCGACGGTTGTGGTGACAATCGAACAATGTGTCGTGGATTTGGAAGCCGAAGACCTAGTTGGGCGACTCTCAGCCAGTTGACGAAGACTCGAGGGTGAGTCCGGGCACTGGACGATGAGCTACTAACCCTTTCTCGGAACGTCGAGGCTGTGCGGTTCGCCTCTTAGGCCGCGGAAGAGGCTTTGAACGAGGAGTGTTGTGGGGCGCTCGAAAGAGCGAAGGAGGCAATTGTTGAATACAAGAAGTCCCCTGGATTCGAGCTCGGTCTGCAGAGGTTGGAACAAGTAGCGTATGAGTTCAGGTATTGAGTCACCCTTGCTTGCTTCAGGGCGAAGTACCCAGACTCGAAGGTGGAGTTGAACCCCTTCACTGATCTACCTGAGGACTAGAGCGTCGGGATGCCAGATGAGGTCCCTTTTGATGATAGCCTTGAGGTCCCCCCGAGTTGAGGGGGTAGATTAAGTCACTATCGGATTCCTACACATTGACCTTGGTCGAGATGGGGAGGGGAATTCCAACTTAGGCCCCTCCAAAGATTAAGTTAGTGGAATTCCTTGCCAAAGATCCACTGTCCCTTGCCAAATGTTGGCAAGGGGCTTTTGAACGAGGAGTGTTGTGGGGCGCTCGAAAGAGCGAAGGAGGCAATTGTTGAATACAAGAAGTCCCCTGGATTCGAGCTCGGTCTGCAGAGGTTGGAACAAGTAGCGTATGAGTTCAGGTATTGAGTCACCCTTGCTTGCTTCAGGGCGAAGTACCCAGACTCGAAGGTGGAGTTGAACCCCTTCACTGATCTACCTGAGGACTAGAGCGTCGGGATGCCAGATGAGGTCCCTTTTGATGATAGCCTTGAGGTCCCCCCGAGTTGAGGGGGTAGATTAAGTCACTATCGGATTCCTACACATTGACCTTGGTCGAGATGGGGAGGGGAATTCCAACTTAGGCCCCTCCAAAGATTAAGTTAGTGGAATTCCTTGCCAAAGATCCACTGTCCCTTGCCAAATGTTGGCAAGGGGCTTTTATTCTGATGCATGAGGGTTGACTATATGCGAAGGTCGCATGACGACTGACTTCCTGAGCGGCGGCGTCCCGAGCTTCCCGATACAGTCTTTGTCAGGGCGGCGCTGGTTCGTGCAACCCCAAATGACGTGGGAGGGGAGCGACCGTCGTCCCAAATTCTTGGTGGCAGATCTGACGTGGCGCCGCGTCTTCCTCCTGAGGTTCCGCACTTGCGTTGGCATGATTGGGGGTCGTGTCCACGTGACGAAATCTATAATATGCCCTATCAATAGTCTTTCTTATTTTTATATTTTTTATTATTTCTTGAGCCTATGAAAAGGGGTTACAATATTGTAATCCACTGTGCCCACTTTGGGTTGCACCCTAATAGACCAATATGTAATTTCCATTCTTGGCTGAACGCCAAGTGTTCGACAGAAGGTATACTGCTTTACACACAAACCTTCGTTAACGATCTCCTGCGTTTGTATTGCACGCTAATGTAATGCATCTATCCGAAGCATCAAAACCTTCGTTAGCCTGCGGAATTATGCGGACCGTAAGACGAAGAGAGAACCGTCGATAAGCGCCGCGCGCGTCGTACGACCTCCTATTTTTGGCCTAATCCAAGAATAGTATCCCGCCTCTTCCCCTTCTTCTCCATGGTCGTGCCACCCCAACCCTATGGGTGCGGTTCTTCCTTCTTTTCCAGGATCCGGAGAAGCCCCCTGTGCTGCCCCCTCGTCGGATCGGATCGCTGACCTCTCTTCCTATCTCCTTCCTGCGCTCCACCCGTATCCGTCGTGGGGTACGTAGATCGATTTAGATCATTCTTTCGGGAAACGATTCATTCGTTGTTCGATTATTATCCAGTCAGCGTCGGATCTAAGGCACCAGCCGTCGTTGTTTCTTTTCTTCTCTGTTTCTCTGAATCGGCTGCCTCTGGAATCTTATCTGCGGCCTTCTTTTCGATCAGTGTATTCCAAGTAGGTGCCATTTTGATCGTTCGTGCTAAGTATTCTCGTGTAACATCTGAAACTTGTTTGCATCATAGCCACATCGAAGGAGAAGGATTCATGGCTGTGAAAGACTCATCAGGTCTTGGTTAGCTGTCTATTAACCTGATGCCATGGAGGTTGTCTGTTGAACCCAAGGCTCGGTCGAGGCTTGGCAGACCGTCCATTGCTAAGATCATACAAAGAGTCCAGAGACTGTCAAGTACCTCGATGGCTAAATCAATCTCCAAGTGACCTGAGAACTGGCAGGAAGTAGAACACTTGGTTTTTATTCTGCCTGAAGAATTCATGAAATGCACCAAAGCATAGTTCTTTTATACCTTCTTTCCATGTTTGCTGGAATTAACATAAGCAAACACTTGTCTGAGAAAATTAATATTTTCCATGATATATGTTTAGCTAAGGAGACAACTTTAGCATCATCCATACGGCAAAAGCAGATACGTACTTACATGGACACACATTTAGACTTTCATTTTCTGCAATTTGATTGTCAAGTCTCTGTAAAAGCTTTGTCTCTAATATCAACATTTCCAATTCCCTAGCAGTGTTCTTTAACCGTTATGCAAATAAATACCCAATAGGGCCACTAATAACATTAAGCATGCCAAAACTTTCACCTGATCGAAGTGTCTTTTCTATTTGAACTTTTCATTCTCAAGTCAATAAGGTTCACATGTACTGCAAAGATTGTTGCGTGTGTTATTCCTAGAAACTGATATAAAGTTAGTAATTTACATCTTTTATTATCCTTTTTGTCAAGAACAATGTGATCTTATTTGTTGCAATGCAATTGCATCAAGACTATCGTCCCCTCTACCCATTTATCAAGATTTCTTGAATGTGTTGTCCAAGAGCTGTTCTTAAAATATACTGCTTACGACTCTGTTTTTTTGTCTTTCAGGGCCTAAACTGGTTCGGATTAATCTAAACCGTGATGGCTCTCGAATCACTGTCATCCCCTCATAGGAGGTCTCAGAGCACAAATTTGTCGTCACCACCATCCAAGCAGCAGGCGTCAGGTCATGTTGAGTTGGGAAGTTGGTCTACTGTTCTTCAGCGTCACAGGTTCCTCCTGACGATGCTATCCCTGTTGGCAGTCTTGTGCACCATCTATCTATACTTTGCAATTACTTTGGGGGCTACAGATTCCTGCGCCGGGATGTCAGGAGCTGAAAAGGCACTTTGCCAGTCTAATGTTGTGCGCGACGGGAAAGTAAAATTCTTCTGACCGCACATTGCTTCTAAACGATGTGATCTAAATTTTGGAGGCAACCCATTGATTCTTTCTGCATAATCCTTAATTTTTCACACCCCTTCATGATATAGGATATATAATGGTAATCACAGTTACTGAGTGTCATGTAGGCTATGATTGAGTCTGCTACAAAAGAAACTCATGATTGTAATCTTTTTGCAACCTAACTGGTTAAAAATGAAGTTCTGATGCTCGGGTTGAATAATTCAGTACATTCTTTTTTGTGAATGGAACTTGGGTCTTTTATTTTAGAAAAATAATCCTTATTTAGGTTTTTTTGGAAGGTACCTTTGTTTTTATTTTTTTTTCATATAGTGCATCAGATTTTTTTATAATACTTGATCGCTATCATCCTTGCACACGTCTACCACTTAGTGTCCTCGTTCATCTACTCTCATACGACACCCTACGTTGCACCCTTGTTTACTACTCTCGACCTCCTTAACACCTTCCAAAATGGAGGGTGAGGGCCTCATTGCGATGCCTCAACAATGATAGACAAGAGTAAAAGCATCCACGTTGGTTGAGAGCCTTAATGACAATAGAAAAGGAGTGCACACTTAGAGCAATAGATGAGGACAAGAGTGGAGGTGACAAATGAGGGCACGACGATAGTAATGGACGAGGGCAAAGGCGAAGGGGTTGTCATGGATGACAACCGGCATGACGAGTATATCATAGGAAATAGGGACAATTTGAGAAAATAAAAACAAGGCACCTTTCAAGGAAAAAAAAAATCCCAAAAGTAAATTTTTAGAGAAATGGCCCTTGGAATGAACTTTGAATCAGGCCATTTTATCCGTTCATAATTTAAATTTTGTTTCTATGCAGTGATGTATTTCCTTTAATAAAACACAAAGTGAAATATTTACTTTAGCAAGTCATGTTTTCAAATATAATTTATTTCAAAAACACTTCTCAAGAATTAAGAGCAAAAAACACTTCATTATTTTTTTCAATTTATTAAAAAGGCATCTAACGAAAAAAAGAAAATCCACACACAACCCGCAGATCCAGTTTAAATCTGTCAACTGCAGACTATAACTAGTGGTCTCACTGAATCAATGACCACAATGTTTTCAAGAGAGCTGGGGAATAAACTTGGCAGACATTGTAGTTTATATACTGGCAACATCATTATCTTACATGACCAGTGAAAACCAGGTGAAGACTAAAGAGTCGGTTACATGTTATTCAATGTGCAGCAAATAACTAAGATGTGGAATCTATTCTGGTTGCAGCTAGGAAGCCTCATTATAGAGAAAGTTTCAGTAGCTGTAAAGTACTATATGACATCAAAGCTAAGACTCAACGTTCACTGTGCCACTATATTCAATAACTACTTCTGAAACACCAAAGATTTGGAGTGTTTACGAAAAAGGCAGTTGGCAGTAACTTCTGGATTAGGACATCAGGTAAAAATAACATGGGGATTCTTAGAACTCAAGTATATGATCCCAGAGTTCAGCAACAGAGATGAATATAAATAGACCACAAGAGTTGCTACCTATCAATTGCTAGAACAAAGGTTGACAGCCACACAACATGGAAATTCTAAGACCTGCAGCCATAGGGTTCCACAAATATCATCAATGGCAATACAAGTAGGCTCAAAGACTTCATGTTAGCTGAGACAGCTAGCTCAGGCATAACTTCAACCAGCAATGGCATATATCTAGGATTTGCCAGATGTAGGAATCAGGGCACCATGATGTTTCCAAGATTAGAGGAGTTTCTGATTTAATATCATGGAAAAACATAGTTATATAATCTTAACGCATCTAGATAAATCTTTTTTTCAAAAGCTATAAATTAGAACATAAAGAGAGAGCAAAGACAAAAGATTTGTTTTATGGTTTCTAGAAATTCTTCAGAATATGTGGATATCCAACTATGGATATTATAAGTATTTATGTAAGATCAAGGAGTGTTTAAATGCTATTTAGAGAGGTAATCAGGATCTTTAATGATCAGAATGTTGTAGTCATCATGCTTGATGATCAGAATGCTAACTGCTATTACAAATTCATCTTATTGTCTAATATTTAAACAAAGAGGTTAAGATTCCATTGATTGGCATGAATCGTCATATCCATCAAAACCCCATGAATACAAAAACTTGAATTAAAAAGGAAACAATAACTAAAATTTCATACGTAAAATCCAGTTACAGTATCATGAAATGCTTATCCTATTAAATTGAGAGCTATTTGGATCACCGACAGCAGCATTTGGAAGTTATCTCTACCATACAGAGTTATGATGGCAAAGATAGATAAGATGCTCTTAAAAGGGGAGAAGAACAATTACTACGATATTCTGTTTAGTCAATAGTATACACACTGGGAAATTTTAAGATGCTTTGTTATAACAATGTTGAATTAATTTTGGTGATTCAAATTCTCTTCCCGATGCAAGCTAACAATCAAATAGTGATATAAGACTGGAATTCTATGCAAATCAAATTTTTTAACCTAACAACCACATACCAGATTGTTCATACACTATGCGTTTCAAATATTTTCTACCAAAGGAATCCCTCAAGTACATGGTTATAATGAACAATAACAGGACCATGCATGAACTGCAAAATTAACCAGAAAGCCATACTATATATAGAACCAACATGGCAATGTGCGCATATCAAGCAACGAACCTCTTAAGTCACAGTTAACTGCAAGCTGAAATATAAACTAGATTGTAACAAGACAAAAGCATTATGATCAAAATTCCATCAGACAAGCCCTATGATGATACAATTGCTAAGATATTAAAAAAGATAGCATGTGATGTCAAGATTACCTTATGATGGAACCTAATCTGTCTCCACTCCAGGCTTGCAGTTCTGGATGCATCAAATCAGAACTCAAAAGTCCAATTCCCCTTTCAATTTCAGATGAGATAACAATTACGAATTTACGATTGTGTGCCTTCCAAATTCAACTATTAATTAGCCCCCATTGAAGTGACTCGAAGATTACATCTTTGCTAATCTTCGGGTCTATTTTTCTTCTTTTTCTTCTTATACCGTCCATCCTTCAAATCCCCTAAATCTTCTCCAACATCTAAAGATTTTCTATGTTTTCGATCTACAACTCCTGCAGGAATTTCCTCTTTCTGATCTCCTTTGCGATTCTCCTTTTCTTTCTTCTTCCTGTGCTGACGTCTCTCTTCCTCCAGCTCTGGTTCTTGCTTAACTTTCCTGCCAGGACTGCTTGTTTCCCCCACATCGACCTTCATCTTCTTCTTTCTTCTCTTCCCATCTTTCCGTAACTCTGCTCCATCTCCATAATCCCTCCCTGGTTCCACCAAATTCCCATTGCTCACCGGAACTTTCTCATCCTTTATAGCAATGTAGCCCCTTTCCTCATCGGCCTTCTTCCTCCTCTTCTTTTTCTCTCCCCCCCCATCACTCCCAACCCCGCCCCCACGACGATCTCTACCTCCATCCTCGACCTCTTTATAGCCTTCGACTCTCAGGGTTCCGTCATTGACAAATTCGGGTTCATCTCTGCTCCTCTTCCTACTCTTGTTCTTCTTCAGCTCCTCCTCCGCCTCCCACTTCGCGATCGGCTTCTCGATATCTGATCCTTTGCGAGCGGCTCGAATCTCGCGGTGGAAGCGGACGAGCTCGTCGAAGGCCGCGGAGGTGCGGCGGACGTAAGCTGCCACCTCCGGGCGGGCGGCGTTCTGGTTGGCAGCGAAGCGGGAGACGACAGCGGAGGCCTTCGAAAGGGAGATACGCTTCGAGGAGATCACGGTTCCAGTTACCGCCCTCATCGCAAGCTACATACGGAAGAAGACGACGGAGAGAAGCATAGACGGAATCGCGAAGCCCTTCCCAACGCAACTTTCTAGGGTTGGGGCGCGGTGCTTGCGGTGCGATGCCGTTTTCCAAGACTTCACACGAAGTATAAAGCACTTGATCTGGGTAGATCCGCCCTGGTTCCTGATTAAACGTTACGATTCGTGCTCTCCCTTGTGATTAGTGGGCCCCCCAGCCCGGGAAATTAAATAGGCACGGACGCATGGACCTCGCACCGTTTTCGATTTCTCAGAACCGAATCACAAGGAAGGTACCCGAGCGGGTTAAGGAGTTCCAAAACTATTTCTCCTGCCACTTAAAACTCTCGCAGGTTAAGCTTTGAACCCAACAGAGAGGGCGTAATGGCGGAAACCGGCGAGTACTTCCATCGCTTCCCGCAATCGAAGTCGATTGACGCCGTCCGATGGCTCTCTGCCGTCTCCGCCTTCGACCGCTTCGTTGCCGCCGCCGTCCATGACCCGGACGCCAGCTCCTCGGCTGCCGCCGCCGCCATTGAGATCCACTCCTTAACCCTAGCCACCTCCCCCCTCTCCCCGAGCATCGGTGAGCCGAGTCTCCACGTCCGCTCCTCTTGGCCCTCCCCTTACCGGATATCGGCACTCCGATCTTCCCCAACCCCCCACAAGCACCTCGCCGTCGCCGCCGCTACCCTCTCCGGTTCTCTTCACGTCCTCTTCGTCGATCCCGTCGACGGGTCCATCGACTCCGAGCTTTCCATCGCTGATCGATCGCTGCACGCGGGACTAGTTTCGGCCGTCGATCTCCTGGAGGGCGGGAGGGAGTGCATCACCGCAGGGGAGGACGGGAGGGTGAATATGGTGACCATAGGGGAGGCCAGGCTCGACTATAGGAGGCTGTACGATAGCCGGGGTCTCGTGTCCTACACCGCGGCTAGGTGGGGGTCGCCAATGGAGTTCGCAACTGGTGGTCTGGGGTTTGGGGTCCAGTGGTGGGATCAGAGGAAGCCCGGCGGTTTGGTGTCTCAGTTAAAGTGTAACTGGTGAGACTTGCTGTTTACCTCTCTGACACAAAGAAATCCCTTTTTAGGTGTATTTGTTCTTTTACTTGTAATTACTCATGGCGTAGCTCAAGATGTCATTGGTTTGTATCCTTGTGATGCAATCAATGTGCTTGCATTGAGATTTGACGATTTAGTTTGATTGTTTGGAACAATGTAGATATATAGCGCATGCTCAAGTGAAAAATTATGTTAGTCTATTTTAGCAGAAAACAGTTTAAAATTTGTAGGGTTAAGATGCAGAGCTAGTTCTCTCTAAAAAATATTGTAGAGAGTCACACTGCAACCACTAACCACAGTGATTTTGATGTATTGTCAATACTATTACCAAAAGGAGAACAAGCTGTAATGTCCCAAGTATTTGGGGATTGTCTGCTATTTTGGTATCTTGTCAACTGGTTAATGAAATAAAAGGACTAATGACTCCATCTTTCTGCGAGGATTGGTACTATAAACTCAGACACTGATATTCAATATTTTACAGTAATTCTGTATTTGTCATTGAACCTGAATTTTCTACCTTTTACAAGTAAGTGATATTTATACATTCTTTAAGTTTATTATCCTATGCAGGGCACAAGACAAAGCTACTGGTATAGTGCATTCCATAGATATTCATCCATCGCGTAAGCATATATGCATGGTGAGAAGGCTTACACTCTGCTATTAATTTTTTAGATACAAGCTTATGTGTCAAAGCTTATTTTAATGACTAAATGTTTTGATTTTTGAAGGCCATCAAGGTGAAATCTGCCAATTTTTTTATCAAATTTCCCCTTAGATATGCTTTTCACAATTTGGTGCATTTGTACTTTTGCTTGAGTGTGATATGAGGTCCAAACTGGAATTCCTTTCCAGTTCCTTAAAATTGAACCATTATTGATTGCCTCATTAAGGTGAATAGGAGGAAGACCTAGCCGTCTAAGTTACAATTGCTTGTTTTCTCTTATTTTAATCTGCTTCTCAAGGCAAGATGGACTTATTTTCTATATAGCACAAAAGGATGGGTGGTGAAAAGTGCACATCTACACCTTCTGGAAGGTGCAAATATGATACAAAAAGTTTTATTCATGACAACTGCAACCACTAACCACAGTGATTTTGATGTATTGTCAATACTATTACCAAAAGGAGAACAAGCTGTAATGTCCCAAGTATTTGGGGATTGTCTGCTATTTTAGGTATCTTGTCAACTGGTTAATGAAAATAAAAGGACTAATGCTCCATCTTTCTGCGAGGGATTGGTACTATAAACTCAGACACTGATATTCAATATTTTACAGTAATTCTGTATTTGTCATTGAACCTGAATTTTCTACCTTTACAAGTAAGTGATATTTATACATTCTTTAAGTTATTATCCTATGCAGGGCACAAGACAAAGCTACTGGTATAGTGCATTCCATAGATATCATCCATCGCGTAAGCATATATTCATGGTGAGAAGCTACACTCTGCTATAATTTTTTAGATACAAGCTTATGTGTCAAAGCTTATTTTAATGACTAAATGTTTTGATTTTTGAAGGCCATCAAAGGTGAAATCTGCCAATTTTTTTTATCAAATTTCCCCTTAGATATGCTTTTCACAATTTGGTGCATTTGTACTTTTGCTTGAGTGTGATATGAGGTCCAAACTGGAATTCCTTTCCAGTTCCTTAAAATTGAACCATTATTGATTGCCTCATTAAGGTGAATAGGAGGAAGACCTAGCCGTCTAAGTTACAATTGCTTGTTTTCTCTTATTTTAATCTGCTTCTCAAGGCAAGATGGACTTATTTTCTATATAGCACAAAAGGATGGGTGGTGAAAAGTGCACATCTACACCTTCTGGAAGGTGCAAATATGATACAAAAAGTTTTATTCATGAAGGGTCTTGGAATGGACTTTAAATTGTCCTTTTTTAAAAGCATTGCAGGCTAGGTTTTGGAATGTGAAAACCTTTTAAAGGCACTCAGGTGGCTGTCTCTCAAATGTGCATCAGATCTTTATAAAAGTGAAAAATATATATAGAATGGTTAGTACATTTCTGTGAAGGAAATGAACCCACAAGGGCAAACACATACATTATACGAAAAAGATGGAGGATGTGATAGTGGCAAATGAAGGTAGAGAAAAGAAAAAGAACAGTAACAGATGCTGCTATTTGATGCCGCCATAAGAAGAGTGGGAGAGGTTAGGAGAAGGTTTAGGTTCCAGATTATCTTGATTGGCCATTGGTATATCTTGCCCTCACTTGACCCATCTAAACATCTTGGTTCACTTATATATGACTTCTGGATAGGACCAATGCAGACAATTTCAAATAGTATCCATTACGCTGACCGTGTGTGGGCTCAGTGCAAGACCAAACCGCATATGCATATGCATGTGTCAGATGTTTTGTGTGCCATTGTGCATACACTGTAAATTATGCAGTCACCTGGGTCAGTCTTGGAAATAAGGTTAGCAGATATAAATTTTAAGATGAACTGCCAAAGTATGTCCATGTCTGCCTTAAGCATTCTTCTCTCACTGAAAGCACCTCGCAGATAATATTTCACTGGTACTGCTAGTAGGTTTTGTTTATGTATTGATTTTTCTGAACTGAATTTATTGTAATTAACTCCAAAGTTTTCTGCAATACATTTTAACAAGCAATCTCTCTAATAATTTTGAAGGTCGGGGGCTCATCTGGTACTATATTTGCGTGGGATCTTCGTTATCAACAGCAACCAATCCTTCTGTCTGGGGTAGCTCATGATGGAAGACGAGTATCTGTCTCAGAGAGTGAGGTCTGGGAGGTCCAGTATGATGGTCACTCTCGGTCTTCAAGTGTTACCTCGGCTGCCTCTGCAAAGATATTACCTGTCATGATTTGTTCAGAAGATGGAATCCTCGCTGTTCTTGAACAAGGTTTGCTTCCTCTTATGATGATCAAAATGTTACTTAACATTAAGTAGAATTTGCCATGAAGATCTAGACATGAAACTGGTTGCTTCGATTCCTATAATTGATTGGTAGTTATTATCTGTTTGTCTAAATGTGAGTTTGCCATGTCCATTTGTTGTTTTAAATTTTTATTTTTGACCTTTTTTCACTTAACATTGCTAATAAGTTCTCTGCTATGGCTGATATATTTTTCTTATCTGAATTATTATTCCTTAAAATCTTGCTAGGCAGTACTATTGTGTTTTTATCAGTCTGACCAATTCAATTTATACATGCAGAAACTAAGCACCTTAAGAATTAGCAGTCTTCCGTGATCATCTTTCATCCCTTTTATTATTCACATAAATAATGCATAATCACTTCTCCTTAGGCACTAAAACTGACTACTGATTACTGTGGATATTCTGTAATTATATGTTCCTGCCATTCTGTAGCCTTCTCTTTCCATATTATTGCTTCTCTAATAATAAATTGCATTTAGAAAACAGAAAAAGAAAATCTTCCTTGACCTAGTGTCGTAAAAGTTACTGTCTTAACTATATGCTTACTGAGAGATTCTCGAGGAGGAATGCTGGTTCATTTCAACCATTAGGAAGTTTTTTTTTTCCTTTTCCATAAGTCATGAGAACTGTAGGGACTAACTTTGGGAGGTTTTGATTCCTAGTAGAGATCTAAGAATAAGTGAGCTTTTTGATAGTAATATTTATTCAAAATGAAGTGTGATTTAGACTTAAAGGTGCATAGCTTGATGATGAGTTTAAGACCATTACCTCATGGAACGTCATCCCTCATCAATGCCCAGTCTGAAGCCTTCTATTCTTTGAGACCCAGGTTTCTCTTGACAGGTTTATGAAAGTGTAACTGTAGATAGTGAATCCATTGATGTGGCCGGTGTGTGCTGTCCCGAGGTTTGAGCATACTTTCAGTGTTCATGTAATTCCTTTATTTTCTTAAATTTCCTGTTGCTTTACTTTGGGTACCTAAGGTTCCTTTTGTATGATCTATGCTGCTTAATGAAACACTATTAACTAGAATAAAGGTTCCTCTAATACAGTTTGCTTTATTCTATAATCGTGGGAAGAAAAACCTGATGGTTTCTGGTGTCACAGGTGAAGAACCAACGGAACTACTAGTAGAGCCCTGTGCCATCAATGCTTTTGATATTGATCCTCAAAACCCATCTGTGAGTTTGACCAAATGGAAAACTTTTGCTACCCTTCAAATTTCAGTTGCGCAATTCTCTTGTTTTACATGTTCTTAAAATTCACCCATTTGACTTGCGTCTACAGGACGTTGTTTGCAGTTTGGAGTGGGAAACTATGGGCATCTTGATGCGCCCAAGAGAGAGCATTATTGCATAACCTGTCGGGTCGAATTGTAGGAGAATTATGTGTCATCGGAGGAAGGAGATTGTTGGCAAGCTTTGGGTAACGGACGTTGCTGCTGACCAGTCCACTGGAATGATGCTATTGCACCAATGCTATCTTCTAACTGAGTAACAGATCATGCTGTCATCACTTGGAGGCTTATGTAAAACAATCAAGCTATACCCATTGTATCTTGATTTAGATCACATTGTTGATTCACAATGACAACGAACCAGTCAGTTCTGTTCATTATTGGTATTTTGCTAATGTCACTGCCAATCTAGAAATTCTTTGCTCTCTTCTCACAATGCTTTTGATGTGGTGGTCTGATGTTTCCTTGTTTTGGACCTTGAACTTTTCCCATCGTCATCAAGCTCATGGAGAAGGAACTACACTGAAACATCAATCTATATATACTGTGGATTTTAAGGACATGGATGGGCCTTAGAATTTTCGTCACGCAATTCTTTGGAGTACTTTACCTTGCTAATAAAATGTCTGTGTAATCTATGTATTCATGTTTCCACAAAGGAACAAATTTTCTTTAATATTTGCTCCTAATCAACATGTTTTTTTACCTATGCAGGTCTTTATTGGATTGTACAAGGTTACGAGGAGATTGATGCTATGCTATTTGTTAAAATGTTAAATCCTACAATAAAAAACAAAAAAAAGTCTTTAATAAGGTAGAAAATGTGTGCATATATATATATATATATATATATATATATATATATATATATATATATATATATGTGCGTTCGTCCCATCCGCTAGCTTTGGGTGTGTCTGAGCCATTCTCTCTTTTCGCAAACCCTTTCGAGGTAGTGACGTAGAAAAAGGGTAAGCGCGGAGCAAAAAGAACACACAGATAAGATGGCGTCATCTTCTCTTTGCTTCGTGAGGTCGTCTCCTCTCTCCGGGCCTCCACTTCGTTTCTCCAATGACGTCCGCCGCTCTCCGTCTCCCATGGCTCTCTCACTCAAGAACAAGCTCAGCTCATCCGCGGCCATGTCTGGTTCCCCTCTTCTACTCCGCAGAGATCCCTTTCCAATCCCCTCGTCTCCCTCTTCTCAGAAGCCTTCCGCTCTCACTGTCTTCGCCGCAAAGGGCTACAAGATGAAGACCCACAAAGTACCGTCCTTGTACGCTTCTGGTCCTTTTTGATCCATCTGACGGGAAAATTTCCTTCTTTAATGGGCTTGAAGGCTTCCGCGAAGCGATTCCGTGTGACGGGAAGAGGGAAAATTGTGAGGAGACGGGCTGGGAAGCAGCACTTGTTGGCGAAGAAGAACACCAAGAGGAAACTCCGGCTTTCCAAAATGGTATCTCTTTATCCAATCACCAGTAGGTTTTGCTTTGCTTTTGATGTGCTTGTCGTCGTCCATGGACGTTTGAGGCATTTTGCTCGCATGATTGTTTGCATTTTGTATTGGCAATTACCATCTTCCATTGACGTACTTGGATCCAACAAAGTGAGCTTTGAAGACGGCACTGTAGTTTCGTTATTGTAATATGGATTTGGAAATTCGTGCCATCATTTGATAGAATGCTTTAGACATATTACATTTTTCTTCAGCAGTCCATCTATACTAAAGATAGTACTCGTGTGATTGTTAATTCGTTTTATCCATGTTTTGGTAGTCTCACATAAACTTATTTCACATTAATTCAGTAGATTCTTGGCAAAATTCATCTCTATTTGTCTTGTTGACTACTCAAAAGATATCAAAAACTCAGATTTTAATGATTAGATCAAAAGTAGATGATAACACATTATGTTGAGATAAAATTTGGAACTACTTGCAGATGCGAAGTACCTTTCTTGACCAATTTGACATTGAAGACAAGGAGTTCTTATCAGTTGTGATTTTGACAAAGTCTCATGGGGCTCATTTCTTGCAATCTTTGTGTGCTATGATGTAATAGCATGAACAGAATAAAATTATCAGATCATCATAGCAAGTGATGTGCAAATAATGTGTCGCCTTTGTGGTTGCTATTTTAAATTTCTTGATTTAACCATGAAATGCAATTTCAGGCCTTTGTCTTTGATTCATTGGGAGTGTACTAAACTCAGAGGTTGAATGCCTACCTTTTGGAAAAAAACTTCAGGTTTTGATACTTTAAAAGAAAATTTCAATTATCTTTTGATGAAATTGGCAACCTACATTAATAGACATCGATCTGTGTGATCAGGGATACACTAAGTTGCTCTTTTTGGTATTCATCGTGTGATTTGATTTCAAAGCTGTTGCTTTTCTAGTCATTCGGCTCTAGTTATTGCCCAAATTTTATTTTGACCTTGAAGTGTATGCTGGTACAATTTTGCACCGATCGTCGGTTTTGTTTATATGTCTCACCAAGATTAAGGTTAACTTTTAGGATGTTGCCTACTTTTCACCTTTCATTGTGTTCTGGTTTTGTTTACATGGCTCTTTTCTTTCCGAACAATAGGTTTTCATTATTTTTTATATTAATTACTGATAATTAATTCCGCTCACAATTGTTCATAAGTCTCTTATTTTCATTGTCTAATGCTTTGAAATCAAACATTGTTCTTTGTTCGTTCAGCCCATCCACACTATTGTTCCATTCTCCTAATGTTTTAAATAGCTGACACCGCCCAAGTAATGTGGATATGCATCTGATATCTGTCCAATTTTTGGTTGCAGCATCCTGTTAACAAAAGCGATTTTGACAACGTGATTGGTGCCTTACCATACCTCAAAGTGAATCGACATGCGACCTGAGGGTTGGTTTCTTGGTGATGGAAAAGGATCGCTCAATTTCTTTGCTTTCCTTTTTTTGCTGTTAATTTTCTTGCACTGTGCTTATTGTTTAAATATATAACGTAACTCGTGCTTTGTCATTGTTCTTAGTGTACCTGTTTCAGCTCCATCTTGATCTATGCGTAAATGATTTTGAGGTGACTCCAATTTCCAAGTATTCTTACCATACCATACCTCAAAGTGAATCGACATGCGACCTGAGGGTTGGTTTCTTGGTGACGGAGAAGGATCGATCAATTTCTTTGCTTTCTTTTTTTTGCTGTTAATTTTCTTGCACGGTGCTTATTGTTTAAACATATAATAATGTAACTTGTGCTTTGTCATTGTTCTCAATGTACCTGTTTCAGCTGCATCTTGATCTATGTGTTAATGATATTGAGGTGACTCCAATTTCCAAGTATTTTTGGTGTGATGGATTTTTTCTCTGATTTCCATGCTCAAATAGCTTGTCAATCCCCTCCACGTTCAAGGGAGAAACAATCATCGAAAGAGACAATATTTATCATACATCATTTATAATTTTGTTCTTGTGTACATGAAGCATGGAAATAGAGATGACGAACTATCTTAGAGAAATATACATGAATACTAAGCGATGGAAAATTTTCAATTACTATGATTTTCTAAATTTTGTACCCTATTTTAAAGATTTTTAATTGTCATTTTAGTCTCCAGCTTGATTGGCCATTGTGATAAATATAGGCTGGTCGATGACATGCCTCATCGTACTTTGAGATCCACGCCCACACTTGATTGGCGCATGATGGGTGCAATTTGAGATTCATCTCGGTACGCGCTTATCCATCATCAGCCGTTCAGAGTGGGCTTTCGATCTAAGTCACGTGCCTTAGGGCATGAAATCACGGTTCTCACAGATCTCAAAGCATTGACCTGCCTCCGCCGTTCCAAGTAGCGAGGTGGAGCATCTGTCGATCTCTCGAGGGTAGAGCGAACATGGAGAAGGGGAAGGGATTAGCGCGGAGATGGGCTGTGGAATTCGCCGAGAATTCGTATTCTTCCTCGCCAGTGGACGTTCCAGATCCAATGGGTTTCAGCCGATCTTCTTCTGATCCCGTACTCCCTTCTCTGTTCCTCTCACTTTCTTGATTGCCTTGCGTAGTTTTCTCACTTGGTCGTAGGATTTATTCTTTCTTATTTTGATTCTTGGCTCAGGATGACGCCAATGCCAGCCGGCAGAAGAAGGAGGCCGAAGCGGCTTGGAAGGCGCAGGTACTGATGCGTTAGGGTTTTCAATCCCCAGGGGCTTGGGGGGCTTCCGACGTTGATTGGAAAGAGTTTTGTCTCCCTTATGATTCATTTGGTTGTCGAGCTTTACCTCTCGATCCATCAAATTTTTTCTGGTTGAAATTTGTTGCATTAGTCTCAGTTTGATAACGAGGTTGCTTTGGATAGTTGAGGATACAATTCCTTCTTTTGGGTGAACAGTTGGGAAATCAGTTGACAACGTCGACTAGTGAAAAGATCACTCTTTGTATCAGCCTAAGCAGTATTTACCGCTACATTTTGCAGAATTAGGAATTAGCTTTCTGATGGTCAATTTATAAGACAATGCCCATAAATAAGAATACATGTTTTCCTTAATCCGCACGTGAATGCAGATACAGCATTGTCTGGTTGCATAATAAATGTAACACATGTTCATGACTTACTAGTTGCTTTTTGTGATGACCTTTTAACAATTACTGAGTTCTATTTCCAGTCATAACTGGTTTTCAATGGTAAAATGTTGCTGTATATATGACTATTTCACATTACTTAGTATATCATCATTAGGAGGAATTGTCTGATCTTGAACTTATCAACCTGCTTAATTATTGTTGTTTTTATAAAAATTGCAATTGATACTTGATAGATATCTTGGATCTTTTCACTTTTTCCTGGTCAATTTTTTACTATTTTTTGTTTCATGTCAAATTTGCATTGCGTGCTTCCTTTTGTCCTTTTACGTTTGCTGCCATCGTTTTTCTACATCCATCTGTTTAATCTGTTCCATGTTTGTCTCCTCTCTTCATGCATGAAGAAAGCTTGGGAAGTTGCTCAAGCACCTGTTAAAAACTTGTTGATGATGGGTTTTATGATGTGGATGGCTGGAAGCACAGTTCATTTGTTCAGTATCGGCATTACATTTTCAGCCCTTTGGCAGCCAATAAGCGCTCTTCAAGGTGTTGGAAAAGGTATGTAATTGCCACCATTCTTTTTGTTCTTCAGTTATTCTACCATTAGATGTAAGGTTATGCTTACAAAACTGATTTCACATTGGATATACATGCATCTTGGCCTTGGCCACATTGATGATTTATGTGTGATCTTTCAGTTATATCATTAACTGTGCCTAATGTGTCCAGTAGAGTTGTTATAAGGATGTGAAAGAAACTAATTAACATCATACCTACACCTCTGTTGGCGCCTCTTTTGGTTAGCATTTGGCTACTCAGAGGACACGCAGGAGTAACTCAGGGATGGAAAAATTAATACAATATAGGAACTTTTTTAGTTTCTAATGACTGTACAGGACATCAAGGATGAAAAGGTATTTTCATATATATATGCATATATATATGTATATATATGTATATATATGTATATATATATATATATATATATATATATATATATATATATATATATATATATATAAAATAATGAAATAGATGGATCAGGAATCCCTAAAGGTTTTTGATATCTTGGTTGTACTGCTAAATATAAGAGGACCTCTTAATATGTGTATAATAAATAAAAGAGTGGTGATTGTTGTAGAACCCTTACTTCTAAAGGATGGTTTTATAAGATAAATTTGTGGCTTTTTATACCTTTATGAATCAAAACATTTGTCCAAATAGGAAAATACACTAAAGTGTTTCGCCCAAAACAGATATATAAATACACCAGTTAGGTCGGGTGAGCCAGTTCAGGTTAGTGATGCGATACGAGACGTAGGAAGATCTTAGAAGTCAATGTAGAAAATGATAAACATAAATTTTTGTTGTCATTGTTGAAAACAATGAAAGGGTTTTCTATGGGCCCTAGTTTATCCAGTAACATTGCTCTGTATAGAGCTTAATTGTGAGAATGGATCATGTAGCTGACCCCAAATATTTTGGATTTAGCTTCTCATTGTTGTTGAAACCTCAAAAGTTACACTGGAATTTTAATACTTTTCTCGATGAGCATTGGCCATTGAACCTAACTGCTAGGCTATACCCATACTGTTGGCAAGTAAGCAACAGAGTCAGTTATACTGCTTTAGAGCTGGTTGGGGTTGTGTGGCTTGTAAACCAGCTTTGCACATTAATTATTTTTATATTTAACAGTTTACTCTCTTATATTTATTGCATGTTTGTTCCTTCAGTCCCTCCATTCTCTCGTTTCTTTTTTCCTTCCATCTCCTGCTCACTGTATGATGTATTGGGATTGTTCTGGGGATTATTTTGGTATTGAAATCAGATGAGTTTGTTTGATGGGTTGGATTGGCATTGCTGCCGAAATCATGAACAAAAGATTGATACAATGAAACTCGGAAAAAGTGAACAAAGAAAACAGAAATGGTGGGATTAGATTCAAGTAACACGCACATGATGTCAATTATAAAGTACCAAAATTGTTCACCTAGTATTGGAACTCTTGGTCTCAGTGATCTCCAATATTACTGTGATCTTGTCTATTCATTGCTTTGATTCCTTTGAAGAAAATGCTGTTGTGGAAATTTCTTTGTGCCCCATAAATGCCTTAATATAACACCTCAAACCTCAGCCGAATACTTGCTTAACCTGTTTCCTTTTCTTGGTCTCTTAATCTGTGCTGAAGATGATTCTTCTGTGTTTAGCATCATATTCTAAACAAATGATTCTTTACTCGGTGAAAGATCTCATTTTTGTATTCTAGCAATCTTAAGGTCATAATGAGAACTTAGTTATCCAAACCCTTAATATTATGCAGCATGTCCGCTAACTCCATATATATCAACTACACTTTATTCTAATAACTTCCTTCTATGAAGCTATTCCTTATCTTTCCTATGAAGACTAGCTACATTTATTACTTATTTTTCCTTCTCTTCTTGCTTCTTTTTTTCTTTCATCTTCTCCTGTTCTTTGTCTTTCTCCTTGTCTTCTTCCTGGATCTAGTTGCCAGTAGCAAAGAGCAAGAGAAAACTATGAGTTGTCCTACTTCATGCAGTTCTTTCTCAGCTCTTACTCCTATTGGAATTTGTTTGTTATCTGCCGGATTGGACTGCTGAAGTGTTTTGTCATCCAGTCAATATTTAGGGGCAAGGACCAATCCTCTCTTTTTCAGTCATGATCAGGCTGCTTGCCCAGTTCATGATGATCTTAGGTGTAATCCACTCGCTATTATTGGTTTCTTGACAGTGATCAATCTGAATTGATGCAACAGAGTTTATTCGATTTTCAATGGGTTTTGGTGCAGTGGCTTTTCCTCAATGATCAATTAGGGTTCTGGTTCCAAATTCTAGCCTATTCCTAATTGGATATTGACTGATCTTTTGAATAATCTCTCTTGAATGCCTCTCGTGTCTTTCTTTCTGATACCGTCGGAAGTTTGAATATATTGCCTTAGGTCTTTCGTCCACAGGAATTAACTAGAGTTGGTGCCTTTTACATCATTACATATGATTCACTCTTTTTTTTACTTGACGTGTTCTATCCTTTCTTTTGAAATTGGACATGCATTTCGTTTTCCGGTTTTACTGTTGACATTGTGTTTGTGCTTTGCGGATCACATGTGCTTGTCACAAGATATGGTGTTTTTGTTTGTCAACATGGTTTTGCCTCAACTTGCATCAGTTAAGACGTTCAAAGTTTTACAGCATTCTGGAATGACCATGTTCCTCCTTGCAGTTTTTGAACCCTACAAGGACCCAAGGGTAGATACCCTTGCACCCAAATTGCTTTTCATTGCTCTTAACTTGGCTGGGCTGGTCCTAGGCATCTGGAAGGTAAAGCTTTGATGACCATAATTGTGCAGACTATCACAAAAATCATTTGAATCTTGTATGTGATTTTTCTTCTCATGGTTTGACAGCTCAACACATTGGGTCTTCTCCCAACACATGCATCAGATTGGGTCTCTTCTTTACCTCCTGCATCGGTACGACTTCATCGTCTTGCTCATTTATGCTGCTTGCATTAATATGCATGTGTTGCCACCCACATCATTCTGTTTCCAATAGATAATGATCAATTTAATGTGTTAACAGAGATCCTTCTTCTTTCTTCTAGCTAATGCCTTTTAAGTAACCACTATTACTCCAGGAAGTGGAATACGCTGGTGGGGGCCTTCCAGTCCACTGATGCTTTTATCTCTTGCTACTCGGGTCATTGCTAATGCCGGTATCGGGAACAAATTCTTGGTAGCTTAGCATCAGCTTGAAAGTTTAATATGGATGATTGGATACGACGTATAACATGTTTGCATTTGGCCTATAGACCTGTTGTTGAGTAAGATTATTCTTTTGCTTCTCATGTTATTAAGTTTGATGTCACAGAAACTCTCTATTTGCGACATATAAATGTACTTATATCTCATTGAGAATTATGCATCAGTCTTTTTCTATTATTAAGATTTTTACTAATGTGAAATTGTTTTCATCGCCCAATCGAAATCAAGAAGCAAAATATGATAACTCGGTTCGACTTAAAAAGGGTATCAATGGAGGTGTGGAAAACGTGCTTCGAATTTCGTGCACAATACCAACCCATCCACGTCGCCCGAATCGTGATTTAGCAGAGAAATGAACAGTATTCCACTATCGTTGTGATTTAGCAGAGATATGCATGTTTCTTTTAACTGCTAGTAGTGTTCAGATTAAAGACGGCAATTCTTGGCAGCTTACCATCAGACGGTCAATTTTTTAAGCACATGCATGAATACATGCATAAAACGTAAGCCTTACGTCTACAGAATCTTCAAAAAATTACATGTATTCACATGCTAATAACGTCATAAAAGAGTTTGGTATGTACATAAGAAAGCCAAACCGGTCATATGTACAAAGATACCCCACCAGAGTCAATTCTATGCACTGTACAATTGATCCTCCTTCACTTCAGCCAGTAGCGAGATCAGGAAGTAGAATGAACGGTGTTAGGTAGCATCGCGATTGTCACTATAAAGTATTCACAGCCGATGGGGAGATTGTATGGGTTCAAGGCAGCCCCTTGTGCTATAGATCGTCGGTTGTTGGTGGTTTCACCGGTCGAAGCTTCGACTTGATCTCCTTGCTGAGTCCTGATGGATACTGGTGGCCGCACAGTCCGCCGCTCGATATGCACGATCTGCCCGATTATGTATGCTGGTCGCCCAGAATGTTGTTCTTTGAACAGTGCAACCGATTCTTCAGAAAGGTAGTAGTTCGGACAGCTCCGATTGATTGCTTCGTAGTGTCCGGCAGGGTTCAGAACAAACGCTGCGAGCTCGTGAACTTCAAAGCGACCAAAAGTGATTTTCTCCTTGCTTGCCTGTTAAATCCACACGTATAGATTACAAGTCTGATTAAAACATAGAAAGCAGTGACTACAGAAAGATGATGGCATGATTAAATTGATGTTAACAGTCAAACCGACCAAATCAACCTGAGAAGAAATGTAACCCAATAGGCCTAGGTGACGAAGAAAAGTCATGTCTTGCAATTATGTTCTCTATTGGCTACACATCTAGATTTAGTAATTCAAATAGAACAAGCTGAGACTGGTTAACAAAGGCACCATGATGAGCGGAAGACAAAAGTTACCTACTAGAATTACAACGAAATGTCATCCAGTAAAGTACTGATAGAAATATAGAAGTACATAATAATCCTTCCAAGTTACCAACAGATAATCAAGGATGACATGACTATCAAGAGCGGAACATCATGTTATCAAGCATGCCATATTCTCAATCCATTTTAAAGATCTAATGGAATGATCTACCAACCTGTTTCTCTAACTGATGTTTGTTGTATAAGCTTTTAAGTAGCTCATTCTTCTCTTCCAGTTCTCTCACAAGGTTTACTTGTGCAACTTCAGCCTTGGAACAGCGATCTGAGAGATCAGAACGATGACGGGACAAAAAATTTACCCTGTCTGCAAGGACTTTTATACATGCTTGGAAATCCCTGGTAAAGTCATCTTCATCCTCACTGAGAGAACTGCAAAAGAGGAAATGGAAAACATTCTGAAAAGAAACAGAAATTTTTTATGCTAGATTCCCAAGAAGTTAATTTTGATTAGGAGTGGAAGCCATGCATTGACGCAAGAATCAATCTCACCAGACTGTTCAATTAAGTCCACTTAAAACCTTCCTCGGAAGACTGATTCCTTATAACTACAAACCGAATCCAACTCTTATAAATCAATCAATCATGACTAGCTATAAAGCTACTGGCTCTAACAATCATGTTAACCAGTCAGTTATGAATGGATGGGATAGCTAAGATCCAAATCAAGACATTATTTCGTAACTGTTCGTGAGGCATACAAGATGATAGATACAAGTGTCAGTAGGAAAATCAGCAAATAACAACTACAAATGCTAGAAAACTTATATAACCTGGGTTCAGATTTTAAGATGAAGTGTTGGCTTTAATAGAAGATTACATCATCAAAGGGGATATAGAAAGGTAAGGTTTTCCTGTTCTTGTCCTCCAATGATACAATATAAGAGACAAACTCTCTATATAACATTTTTAAACGCCCTCCAGGGATTAATTTTGAATTCCCTTTGAGAGTTAAGACTTAAAAACAAAGCTGAAGGAAAGTGGCATTAAAATGCAAAACAAGGAGTAATAATTATAACAGTAGCAAAGGTGTCAGAGCCCGTGATTTAAATAGGCACTCGAGCGCTTGCCTAAGCGCTCGGGCAAGGCGAGGCGAGGCAAGGCCCAAGCGCCTTGTGTGCACCAGGCGACGCGCTTCAATGAAGCGCCGCCTGGGCGCTCGCCTGAACGCAAGCGCTGGGCGCTTCAGGTGAGCGCCTGATTCTATTAGGCGAACCGAACCAGTTTAAGGCTGGTTCGGTTTGTAGTTTCTTACCTCAAAACCACACTTCACGCCCGCATGACCCCGAGGAACCCTAGCGTTAATGCTTTCTACCGCTGCCTTTGCCGTAGATGCAATGGATCAAGCCTTCCTCTGTTGTCAATGGATGAGTCCAACGACCCCTGTAGCTTCCTTCCACTATCGCTTCCTTCCACTGTTGAGGGAAAGGACCATAGGTTCCTCCACCATCGACAAACGCCCTCTGGAGCTTCCATCACTGTCGCTGCTGCTGTTCGCAACTACCGCCTTTGTCGTCGTTGTTATCCGTAGCTTTCACCGTTGTCGTTGTTGCTATCTGCAGCTTTCGCCGCTGTCACTGCTACTGTCCATAGCTTCCCTCGCTACCGCTGTTGCTGGCCACAACTTTCGCCGTTGCCGTTGCGTAGCACTACCACAACTATCTTAAACTAATTCTCCGCCATATTTTTCTCTCTCCTCTAACTTTAAGTAATATACTGTTAACAATATATTTTTAATTTAATATCATATTTTTAATTTAAATAATTATATTTTTATTTATATTATATATTTTTATATTTCAAAGAATTTTTTTGCCCCCTCTAACTTATATAATATACAGTTAACAAAATATTTTTAATTTAATATTATATTTTTATTAAATAATTATATTTTTATATTTTAATATTTCAGAGCGTCTCGCTTCGCTCGCCTTAGGCGTTTTGGGACTTTGGTGCGCTTTTTAAATCACTGGTCAGAGCTGAACTATCCACTTAAAGGTTAAATACAAATGACAAACACAACAAAATCCAATAGGCCTACTAAGATAATATGTACAAAGAGCCCTTGGGGCACCCAAAAAAGGATGCAAGATTTGAGTATCATGTGTTCAAATAAAGGTGAGGTTGACCTAATAATTGCTAATAAGAGGATAAAGGTTTACTATGCAACGTGCTTTTCAGATAGTAAATTCAATGGCCATCCAGAAACAATCACAAATATCACACTGGCACAACTGAAATAATCAGACATAAAACACGATCAAAGGGGATATTCTCAACAATGGTAATTCAATTATCAAAAGATACCTGGCAAGCGACAGAGCCAAAGATCGGAATGAGTCTGCAAAACTAACCGCAGCACCAGATGTAACACAACTGCGAAACCGTTCAAATAAACTGTGCATCTTCACAGCTTTTAAACGCAAGGCATTATATTCCGAGGCCCTTCTATCAGCAGCACATAGATTAGTATGGGCATCTTCTCTTGCTTCATGTAGGCAATTCTCCAAGTGCACACAGTTCATCTTGCAGGAAGTAAAAAACAGCGTTTTAAAAATGCCTTGAACAAGTGATGAGAACAAGAGATAATACAGAATATATTTCATAATTGTGGAAGCATGTCCATAATGGTAATATAACCACTACAAAGAGCCTGATTAAGTAAAAAATAACATGAAGCATGACAGTAAGTTATGTTACAATCATGTTTCAGCCACAAAAGATGCAGTTGAACAAAAGCATGATGGCATCAACATCAGAAATAGGGACCGGGACTGGACTGGAAACACTGGATTAGATGGTCAGGTTGGATTGACAACATTGGCCAAGAATCAAGCAGAAACTGCCTAGGGATGGCCCCAGATCTTTGGAATATGATAAAATCAACCTAAAATCTGGTTCAAACCAGCCAAATCAGGTCAGACTCCTCCCTAACAAATTAAGCCAATATGACCCATTTCCCATCTCAAATTTTAGGAGTTGATTATGGCAGATCGGATGGAATGCAGACCTGACTTTACAAGATTGCTGAGGTAAATTTTCTTGAATGGTATTTTACAGGAAGATGGAAGTACTTCCATAAAAGAGCAAATTATAGTGCTCTTGATGACTACACAAAAAAAAGTGGCTACATGCTTTCCAGGATAAGCATAGTTATTACACCATTTTATCCGAGAGGAACATTTCCTATTCACTCCAAAACTCCTTGATCTTTTAGAATGTGGGAAACATGGCATAGCCGACTATTCTTATTCTATTGAAGATTTCAAGGATCAAGTAAAAAGATAAGAATATGATCAAGTCAACATTAACATGTAGAATTTCGTTATTACCTTAATAAAAGTCACCGTAACCCAATAAGGTAGAATAACCAATGTTGGAATTTCCTACCCAAGATGTCTGATCAGAATCACTAAAAGAGTCAACTTGTCAATGAAACAATTAAACAACTGGAAACTCAGATATGAAAGACAAGAACAGCAACCTTAAGGATATAAAAGAAGTGTTACTTGAACTACAATAAATTAAAAAACATCTAAACCAAATTCTAATGCACTGGGATTTTCAGAACGGCTATTATTAAGGAGTATTGATTAAACAAATCAACTATTAACATTAGCCTATAGAAGTTTTGAATAACTTTCAAAGATGAAATTCTCAGCTATACTAGATGAACAGTAATTTTTCAACATGTACATTTGCTAGCTATTCAACGGATTCTCTTATTCCAATGCAGCAACTGACCTGAGATTCATCAAGAAGATTTCGGCTGATCTCCAGTTCTTTCTTAAGTGAGTTTACCTCCTCCATAGTGGCTTTGAGCTTGTTTTCCATTTCAGTGCACTGATTTGACTTCTCTGCAAGGGCATTTTGCAGGTCTTGTACAAGGTCTTTTGACTCCAAAACTGGCTCATCAGCAGCTTCACAAGGTAACATTTTCACAGGAATCTCAGTGTTGACACCAGATGAATCTTTTTCCATGGTCATCTGGGCTGTCATCATTTTCACTTCACTGACAAGAGGACCAACCTGACTTTCATCCCGAGGCTGCTCTAGCATTGACGCATCCATAGAATTATGCGTGGAGTCAACAGAACGCATATTCAGTGTGCCTGAAAGATCAGTCATACTCTCATCTCCACCTTCTCCTGGTTTACTTGGTCCAGTCACATGATCTATCTTGGAATCCACCAATCCAGATGTACTAGATAACTCATCCATAGGCATCATTGACGTGTAAGGTATCTGACTTTCTCCCTCTCCAAAACTCTCCAACTTATAGCCATCATTCTTTAAAGCTGAAATGCCAGAATCAGAGACATCTTTAACAGACACAAGATTCTGCCCTTGGGAATACTTATCTGATAATCTCTGCTCGAGCTCTTTAATCCGTTTCACATAAGACAGGCATTCCTCCTGCTTCGCATTTAGCATATAGCGAAGGCGATTGGCAAACTCATCTTTTTCACGAAGAGCTTCAGCTGTCCTCTCCTTCACGTTTTTCAACAGATCATCCTTTGTGCCTTCATCTACGGGGTCATATCGAGTTGCAACATCGATTGCACAGAGCATAGCAATCGCCGAAGCAAGGTCAGCTTTTAATAGTGCATTCTCAACTTCCATTTTGCTGGTTCCAGCGATATCCACTGATTCGCAACCCTCCAGAAACTCCACCTTCTCACCATTATGAACAGAACTTTCTTCAGATTTAATCATATTGCTACTGCTACACGTGGCCAAGTAATCATTTTCCGTTATATCCTTCTCAGTCTTAGAGATCAAGCCTATCGATAACTGTGGTGCATAACGATCTACATCAATCACATCAATTTCCAACAAGTTTGTATCAAAAGGAGTTATATTGACATCACATTGACTGGGTGAATCAAACAATCCCATAGCTGCTAATATATCATTTGGAATGTATTTACTCCATGTTTTGAAGAACAACTCTCGTCTTCTGATCTCCGATTCTCTCTCTGTTGCAAGCCTTTCTGCCATTTGTCCAGCTAGGCCCATGTATAACTTCAAAGAAGATTTCCTTCTTACAATTTCAGCAAGGCAAGCTCTATATGCCTGTCCCACACCATTGACAAATTTTAAATTTTCAAACTCCTTGTCCTGATGTCCCATTACCTCTTGAAATGCATGAAGTTCATTCATCATGTCTCTGATGCCAAACTGAACAGATTTGACCTTTTGCATACTGAGATGAACCAACAAATTCATATCATTTTTCTTAACCTTGCATTTATCAAGTAACTTTGACATAACATGATCACAATTCTGCACATTTGGAAGATGACTTTTTTCATGAACATCATATATTCGGCCAAGGGCAGAAACTGCATCATGAGGGCGAAGTGTTTCAGACAGCGGGAGACCAGAATCATCCACAAGTTTCTTTGCAGTGTCGATATCCTTACTGCATAAGAAACATAAAAGTCCTACATTACAATTCAAATTAGCATTTAAAAAAAAAAGAAACAGAGGCAGCAGATAACGAATAAATAATTTGTCAGCAGATGACCTGGGCCACAAAATAATTTTCATTAGCAAACAATAAGTCACTTCACTCCAATATCTCCACATAAAATTTTAAGTGGAAATTCCTTGTAGATATAGATATTGAAAAACCCTACATAATATCAAGAGAGATCTGAAAAAATTTTGCTTCCATGATTTGACATATCATTCATCTGTTAAAATTTGCTTCATCACAAGAGCAAATAGATCTAGTACATAAGTATGCACTTATAATCATCCCTTAGCTTCTCATAAAAAAGGGTCATAAATGGAAATAAAAAAGCCTGTTGGCGCCAATATCAAATGGATAAGCTGGTCATACCACCACTATTTTCCTTCAAGTCAAAATGACAATGCGCTCAGGCTCCAAATTTCATTTCTCATAAATGTAGGACATTATTATCTGAGATAATTAGGGGAAAAGGTAAAAATATAACTAAGATGTCAATTGACACAGCTATATAGGAACATATTTCCAGAAAGCTTCACTGGGTAAAGTACAACAAAATATTCAAGAAAGAGAGGACAATTTGGGTACTCTATAGCTCTTCTTAATATTATTTCAATGAGTGAGAAGAAAAAAAAAGATTACTCATCTAAGAACAGGACCTTATTGTGGCGTAGGAGCTATTGAACCTTACTAGGACGCTTATTTCAAATATTCTGAGAATGGTATCCTGAAGAAAAATAAGTATCTTCGTGATCGCATGATAGGATCAACATAACATCTGATACAAAGACAGATTTTTAATCTAAATATGTATCATAAGATCCAATACATAAACAATAATCATTAGTTAAATTCCAACTATGTTTATATTGTTCGAGAATGAAAGGGATTGAAGGCAATAGCCCAGCCCCAGACATGTCCAAGTTCTAGATTAGGTTTCATTTTTTTAGCTACACGTCATTAACAATATTTTTTCATCCAATTGAATATGACAAGAACTATGTAGCCAAATATGTATATGCAATTATATAGTTGCCGCACATAAGATGAACTAATATGCAGTCTTCTAACTGCATATACAGCCAAAAAATATATGGCTGCTTACACAATCCACAATAGACATGTAAATGCATCCACAAATACAACTACATATAACCATGTGTCCATCTATACAGTCCACATACGTATGAATATGTGTCTGTCGTATGTAGTTTATGGTTCCTTCTCAGAGTTATAAATTTGAAATTACATAATTTTAATAGTTCAAATATGCTCAATATACCACTTCAATCACATACATTGTATCATATAATCTATCACATAAATAACTTCTTAAACATATAAACATCACCAATGAAGTCTTCATTTATATCTGATTATGGGACTCAACATTTTAATATTAATGAAAACACTATCAAACTCCTAGAAAATGGGACATTCTAACATAAGAGAGGCGCAGAGAGAGAAGGCAAGGTAAACTTAAAGATAAGTCAATGAGTCTGAACTAAGGAGAAAAAAATTGGAAGGAAATTTTCCATGTAGTAAAAAAGATGCATGTTCATCCAAATATCTCTTCAAAATGAGCAAGAGAAGGCTTGTGCTAAGGATAGGAAAAATAGAGAAAAAGAAGATAAGATCAGTTTAACTGTGCATGCAAAGTTTCTAAAAGACCTGACCCATAAAAGATGTGAAACATGAGTAGAATTGTATAGTAACTGGTCAAGGATTTTATGCATGCATTGTAACTTTGTGACAGTTACATAAGGAACCTTTTCCTCTCGAATTTTTATAGTGGAGTGTGTTTTTGTCATCTCATCTTTATTATCTCAAGTTATCAGTTTACATGGTCCAAAATGAAGGATGTGGAACCTCTCACCTTGTAAGCATGTACTTAATTGTCCATTTAAATTACAGTTGTGCCATGTGAGTATTAAATGGAATACAGAGAGTAAAAAATAGTCTTTCATCTGAGTATTATGTGAATCAATACCCTTTAAGAAAGCACCTAAGCTACATTTAAACATTAAAGAAAGAACAAGTATAGAAATTATAAAACTTGCGATCACATATAGAATTGCTACAAAGGTTATTCAAGAGGCATGCCAATAGAACCTTTCTCACAAACTTGCTACAGCCATGAAATCTTCAGATGACAAAACTATCATCCAATGTTGCCATTAAAATCTCTGCTACGCATTATTGTCAAGTGAATCAATATTAAGTCCCTTTGGTTTAATTGAAAGAATAGTGATCTGGTGCTCAAGTGCTCATGTTAAATCGGAATGACTAAAAGAAGCATAATAATCTAACCTCAATGACTGCATTACACTCTTCTGGTCATTAAGAACCTTCAGATGATTTTTAATTGCATGTTCCAATTCTCCCCAACCAGCTGAGTTCATGGATGAGAGTAGACTATCCAATTTTCTCTTGAGTTCCCCAAAGTTTGTCTTCAACTGCGAAACTTTAAGTTCAAACTGCCGGTGGGAATTGAAGCAGACATCAACCCACTTTCTCAGGTCATCCTCCTTCACGAGATCAAACAAGCACTTGCGGTTCCCAGACTGCAGTCTCGGATGGAGTTTCAAAGACCGCAGCCTCTCCAAGTCCCTCTCGAAATTACCCAGGAGTTCGGAATGGTTCCTGTGCTGCTGGGAAAAGCACTTGACGAATTCCGTGTACCTCTGGTGTAGCTTCCTGTACGTGTGTTCCAGATTGCCTCGAGCAGTCTCCAATGCCCTCCCCTGCACCTGTTGCTCCCTCAGCAACCTCTTGCAGATCTCCAACTTTGCCTGAGCGCAGGTATACACAGCATTTGCGAGCTGGAAATGGTATCGGAACTGGCGCTCGTAAGAGACCAATGCCTTGAGGGCCGGGTCCGGGGCATTGTCCAAAGGGTGCGAATCCTGGGTCCGGGAAGGCGTAGGGAGGGCGAGTTTCGGGGCGTCAATGGCTTCGGGGTGTGGCCGTGGGGAGTCAGCGTGGAGTCGGGCCTTGTTGTAGAGGAAGACCTCGCGATCGTCCTGCGGAAGCTTGTAGTATGACAAGCACTGCTGCGCGTCCAGCGAGGTGTTGCGGCAGAGGAGGAGCTGGTCGGCCATGGCGACGCCACAGAGGGCCTCGATCGAGCGCTGGATGGCCTCGACGGGGGTGGCGCCGTCGCACTCGAACTCCAAGCTGTGCCCGTTCTCGGCGACGTGGACCAGGAGCTTCCGCCCGAGGACGAACCCCTCGTTGGTGGTGGAGGTGACGGCCGACCCGCAACTCATCTTCCTCCCTTGCCCTTCCCCCTTTCCCCTTCTTTCCCTCCACCCGTAAAACCGGAACCCTAGAACCGAAACCAGCCGCTAAAAATCCAAACTTTTCCAGAACGATGACCAAAAGAACCCTTTTCTCTTCAATCCCCAATCCCACAACTACCAGCCTCGGCTGTAAATCAAGGAGAAAGGAATCGGAAGTCGGAAAAGGGGGAGAAAAGAAAATGGGAGACGAAGAGAACAGGGTTCTTGTGCCACAGCAATCGAAGCAAAAAAGGCTAGGGTATGCGAAGGGAAATCGACGATTTCTCGGAATCAAAGATAGATCGATGGATGAGACCGAATCCAAAACGTTTCCCAGGTGGCAGTGCCGGCGGATTTGTTAGAAGCCGTCTCCCTCTCCACCTCTCGGGAGCGGATTTACTTGCAGGGGTGGGATAAAGATTGGGATTAGGAGGCGTCGTGCGTGTGTCGATCGGATGAAGAAAGGGAGAGGCAGGCAGGCGGCCGGATTGAGAAGGAAATGAAAACACGCACACGGACGCTTCTCCGCTTTATTCCTTCTCGTTTTGGAATCGGTAGAAAGGAAGGCTCGAAGGTAAGGCAATTCCAAAGCCACTATTTACGGTGTTTAGGCACTTTTTACATATCCATCCTTGCAAGATACGAAATTAGGTACTTTAAATTATATTATGCATATACATAAAACACTTAAAACGCTGTTGGATGGTATTCAAAATGGATTTATGTACCGATATTTATATTTGAAGGGTGGATGGATGGATATGAAATCGATTACTTCGGAAGGGGTGTAAACGAAATTTGTCCTCCTTCGCATTTAACCCATGGCCGTAGTCATCGTTCGACTTGGTCCAACCGGAATTAGGTACGTGGCGAAACGTGTGTGGAATTGAATTAATGTTTAGAACATTGCAATGTGCTTTTGATCCCCTTTTTGTCAATCACTTTGGCAAGTCAAAATTACCCACCGGAAACGATTTTAGATGGTCAGCTAAAGATCATAAGATGAAACTATTCTATTTATAAATACATATCCATCATATTTGTCACATTTTTCTCTCTATTATATTCACAAACGTATTTTCAAGGCTTCAAATAACCATATGTTTTCTTGCAACATCATTTTTGAAATTTTTATCGTCTCGATGCTATATTTATTAAAAAATTTATGTGTTTCTTAAATTGATGTCGAACCGAGCATCACCGATATCTACACTATCAGTTTACTCTAAATAGTTTTAGTTTATTATTATGCATAAGACATTTATTTATTTTTAATAGATATTGAGATAATAGGTAAGTGGAAGCAATGCTTTTGACCACTAGAAAATACTCGAAATTAGATCGAGGCTTAGTGCCATGAAAGATCGTAGGGAAGCTATTATTTTGATGACTCGTGGTTTAGAATTAAGGGATGTTATGCTTCTATGCTTCAAAATAAAAGTTGACTTCGGAAGACTTGGGGCTGCCTGATTCTAAGAGGAAGAAATTTTTAAGAAATTTTATTAAAGAGAGAAAGTTAGAAGAAAAGGAAAATATTGTGAGAAAAGGGTTTTGCAGTTCATCAAGAAGGTGACAACTAATTAGAACTATGAAGCAATAAGATGTTCATTTGTGTAAAAGAAAAGAAGAGCCATTTCCACAAGAAACTACAAGTCAGCAAATAGGTCCCTTCTACTTCACTACTGTTTCAAGAAGATGCTCATCATATGAAGAAGGAAAATAAGACCTTCCTAACATTTAGATTATGGAATATAGCATCCATCACCAAGTTTTGGAAGTGGATGATTGCTTCCAAAACTTTCTTTGTACAGTTAATGGATTAAGGATCACTAACCATTTTTGTTATTCAAATGCTACCAGCAAAGATTATAATTAATGGCCAATTATCATCGGTGGGAATGGAGCTCAATTATCTGACCATGTCAAATGGCCGACAGACCAACAACAGTGAGCTTTGTGTTAAAGATGGTCAAGTCTACCTTTCAATTGCCAATCATGAATTTTTTTTTACTCCTAAAGTTGGCTATTTTTAGATTTTTAGAATTAATATTGTTGTAGGATACGAAATCCAAGTAGGAAAGTTTATCTATTCTATAAATATTAAATATCATGTTGAAAAGATTTCATGATTTATGTGAGAGGAGTACAACAAAAAAAAAGAAAATTTGAAGTTTTGGATTTGCTTTAATTCAAGAGAAAAAATTATTCTCCTGTGTTTGATTAATATTAGTTGTATTTGATTAATGCAAGAATTATTGGCATTCTCACTCCTATGTGATTTACAATATCTGATCACATATTGGAAGTCGTAAAACTTTTAGCAGAGTAGTCAACACGGCATAAACAAGAAATTCTTGAACACCGCTGTTGTAGGATTCCATCTGCATATGTATCTCTGTAGTATGGAACGGAAGACTTGCTTCTCTGGTGTGTTTCGCTTTTGAAGGAAGGGTGTCTGTCATCGAGTTGCCCACGAAAACCCTCACTTCCCAAGAAGTTGCGTGTGTCCTCGTGATGAGACATTTGAACTGCAGACAACTTTGAACGGAAGTCCTGAAAGGGCAATCGATGTGCACAAGTCACTGTTGCCCCCATTAAATAGGCTGAGAAGTAGATATGAGAACTCACAAAAGCTATCGTTATTCTCTCGTGTTTCCCGTGGTTTCACTGTGATAAGTACTGCACAAAGTTCCTGGTAGAGATGAGGTCTGGCTGTCACCATTACAACAGATTGATTGCTGCATGGTGTTTGGCTCCGAGTGCTCCGAGACCAAATGACTATTTCTCGCCGGCGAGAACTCTGCCATCTGCTGTAATCAAACGACACATGTGCTTCAGCAATGACAGCTATCTATCTATCTATCTATCTATCTATCTGGTGTTTCCTGTGATGAGGCGTTGCAGTGTGAAGGTCTTCCCACCGGGTGGCAACGTCTGCCCACCTTGGCCAGAGTTTGGAGTCACTCTGTTCTCTGAGTTTGCTCGATGATGAACAGCATCATTCATGGCATCCACCGCCTGAGCAGCCGAGGCAGACAAAAAGTGTTTGGAGAACTGGGCATCACAGTGAAGTGCTCGGAGGTAGACAAAATCCAGCGAATTAATTAACGTATGAAGATGAAATTTTTTTTTGTTTTTTTGTAGGTTTCTTAATCAAACAGCTTTGAAGGCCAAGCATTTTGGTGAACCATATTATATTTGCACAAAAAGTATGATATAATATTATCACCATAATCAACATCTCACATGGCCTTCTTTTGTCCCCAAGTCCGAGTGAACCGACAAATCCCAGCAGGACCACGCTGTGCAATCAACTCAGAAAAGCTAAACATTACCAGGCATCACTCACTCGGATGAAATTATGAATATGAGCTAATCTATGTGTTAGAATCTAAAAACAATGATGAGTTGGCATACCTTGATCGACAATGGAGTTCGATTTGGAGCCGTTTGTTTGAATTTTAAGTTTCCCTGGAAGCAGCATTACAAATCCTTCATACAGCAATCCGACTCTTTCAGACGGTATCCATTGATGTATTTAAGTTTGGAATAATAGAAATCTGTCGTAACAAGTGGCAGAGAGACCAATAGTAAATGCAGACTTGCTTATCTAAACATGCTTGTGAAGATCATTTTGTACCATAAAAGGACTCAAAACAGTTTTAGGAGAAGCAATCTCTCGCCTTGAAAACCTAGCACTGCCATAATAATCATAGTCAACAACTTGAACCAACTGGAAAGCTCGCCATGATTTTTTTCAATTATACAATAAACGAAGGTTAGATCTCCAATACAAATTCGACAAGCATTGGTTGTCAAATATGAAAACAGAAACTCGCGTCTGCATTGATCAACCATAACTCATCACCGGCTAATATGGCAAATTTGAATTCTACAAACAACTTGTCCAACATAACATAAACTAATGCAGATATGCAAACTACTCCATTCTTAGCATAAGAGGCATTATTTTCAACAAAGCTTGCGACTAGGAGAGCTTACATATTGTGATGGAAGAGGGTCTTTCCATAATCCCTCTGAGACCAAGTTGACCCAAGTGACGTTCACATCAATAAAACGAAGGCCGGCTTCCACCTCCAAAGTCCTCGAAGCAAAGGTTTTGACGCACAATCTAGACCTTGATGAGAACATCTGAAATACCTTTGAGAACAATCTGTCTTCTGGAAGCCAATTGCTGCTTCGGATTCAGCTGCTCACTTCTCATTTCTCCTCCTATCTTTCTCCCTGTCCCTAGTCTTATCGCGGTTGTGATGATCATCCCTCTCTCTGCTCCCGCTCTTCTCACGTGAACCTTCTCTCCCAATCTCAATCTCATGTGACCTGTCTCTATCACGGTGTCTTTCTCGAGCCCTTTCTGATGGCTTCCTCTCAGGACTGTGGCTATGACTCCGGCTGCGACGTCGCTTCCTGGTTGCATCACGGACATCATCCCGCTTCTCCCTCCTTTCAGAAGATCTCCTTTCTGCAATTTCAATGGTTGTCATTTGAACACATATCCCAAAGCTAACAGAAGAGAACCAAGTCCATAAGCAACGAATGAAAAAAATAAATAAATCCAGCAACATCAAAGAACTTCAATCCTACTTAAAAAAGAAGATGAGCCATGCTAACAATGTGCATGTTAACCTTGAAACTCTATGCAAGATAATGTGCATAGCAAGCTAGTAAACATATTTAGAAGTGCCTGTAGGGAATCCGTCATATTATAGCAACCACAATTGCCTGGCCTGTAGTGTAACAACATTATTGTAAGACAGATACCTTTCCTTCTTGCCAATTGCATTATTTTTAACTTCATAACTTGCCAATCAAGACAGGAAAGTCTTTTTCGTTTAGACAGATAACTTTCCTTCTATCTAAACAGGAAATAAACATGCCAATTTTTCAAGATAATAAATGACTTCTTCTGAAACCTATACAAATGGCTCTGTGCTAGGCTCCACAAGTATAATTTGCAATCTAAAAACAAGTCAAATATATAAAGTAAATAGAACATGATCAGTCATCACCTTCCTCCGTGAACATGAAAAAAAATCAAATTTTCTTTTAACTCTCTTCCAGGAAAAGTACATCCATAACATAAAATGCATGGCATTCTTTTGACAAAATGCATGACCCAGAAGCTGAACTAGTTATACTCTGGATTTCAAAGTAACTTTACGTCCTTGATGCACTTACCAGATGAACTTTTCTTGCTCCCTAAATCATCTGTAGTATCTGACAAACCAAAATCAGATTCAAGCTGTCTTCGATAAACTGCTACCTTCTTGTCTATTTCCTCGGCATTTCGGAGGCCCCGTTCCTCAAGTGATTCACGGTACTCTACTACTGCAACTTCCAGACGTCTTAGCTTCTGTCTGTGGAGGAAAGAAAAGGAAGAGATTGTTAAAACAGACACTGAGGTACTTTATGAACAAAAATTACTTGATGACTTCAAAGACATTTTTCCTAAAAGAAGCAAGTAGCAACCTCTTCTCTTCATTAATAGAAGTGTCAAGATGAGTATGAACATTAGGATCCATGTTCACTTCAGCACCGGTCTTCCCAAGATCCCCAGCATTTTCACTTCCAGATGAATAACTCAAACCCAAACCCTGAGAACTTTTATCTTCATCATCACTACCATCATCCTCTCGATTCCACTTGGAAACTAAAACAGGATCAGATTTTTCTTTCTTGTTCGGAACCACTACTGTCTCTAGTGAAATAGAACCCTTATCATGCCATGTAGTTGCTCCTCTACCAAACTGATTAAGTGCAGGGGGACTTTTTTCTGTCTCAACATTAGTTTCTCTTAGCCCAGCATTACTAACATTCCAACTGCTATCATCTTTTGTGTATCTGTATAACTGGTTTTGCCCATACTTCATATCGTCATCTCGATCATAACCTCTGTCTCTTTCTGCTTCTTCTAAATTCAGCAGTCTTGCAACCATCATCTCTCTACCTCCACAGAGAGATAAACCATTATGTCTGCAGCGCCTCTCAAGCTCAGCCAGAGGAAGCCCTAATAGCTCTTTCATGGCTGCTCCCTTTCCCACTGCCAGTGCAGCATCCTGGTTAACCTTACCTCCTTCGTAAGTTTCTTCATAACTTGTTTTATTTTCAATTTCTGGAGCATCACCACATATGGAATGGAAGGGCAAAACACCTGAGTTCCCTGACCGAAGAAAAGTTGCTCGCAACCCATTCAAATATGCATCCGAAAAGAGAAACCAATCGGCCCATACTTGAATAACCTTCAGAACTCGTTCCTGTCCAGAAAATGCAAATGAGCAGCAACAATTTAAAGGTCAACAGAGATACCAATTACAAGGCTCATAAAAGCTCAAAAGTGTCGTTAAGTACCAAATTTTGCAAGTCTGTAGTAACATGTATCATGTCAGTTAAAAAGGGCATGAAGCAAAACAGCAGACTATGGCATCGAGCATGCTGCAACATGCTCACAGAATAGGCAAAAAGCACTATCACGCACCAATATCTCACAAAATGTGGTCCTGGCATGTGCTTGGATGAGCACAGGACAGCATGGCATGGCAGGTAACAAACCATTACTGCTATAGGGCCTTAGGCATGATACTTCTTTCAAAGAAAGATTATTACCTTTAGTGCTTCAGCAGTGATCCTTCCCGTAATGCTGCGATAGAGATCATTAAAGCTCTCCATTATGTCAGGAAGGGCGGCTTCAAACTTAGTGCGGTACGCAGAAGCATTCTTGACTGGAGCACTACTATTGTGGAGGATGTCAGATACCAGCATAAGCCTTGCAACTTTTGTTGGTACAGGTGTTTCCTTTAGAGTCAATGATTCTGTAAGGACCTCAACTACCTGCATTTACATGATGCAAAACATGGAAAGTGTTACGAAGCCGGGGTGCAACTAGCGCATGAATCTGTAACACAAGGTACATTACCTCTCCAGCAGCATCAGCATTATCTAAGGCAAATCCCATAGCTTCTCTGATCTGGCTTCTCTCCAATGTCAAGGCCCGTAACATATCCTCAAACTCATCTCGTTGGGGATCTGTCAATGCACGCTCCAAATCAACCCGCTACAAGACAAATGAACTATCAGGGGAAAGTAGTCCTCACCACATATCAGTTCATAGCAAAACTTGCGGAAGATATTCTTAATAGTATATTCTCACGGAAGAAAGAAAAAATCCTATCCTGTTCTATTAAGAAACCTCACCTTGCTTCTACCAGCTGCGAATGTTGAAGTAGACTCTTTATCATGTTCAGGACTTCGATTGGCTGGCAGAGGAGGAGGAATCCATCTGAATATGACATTTTGGATTAGACTGAATGCTAATCAGAACTAACAAGAAAAATGATTATAAAAAAGGTACAGGAATTAAGCAGTAATAAACACTGAAAACAGTCATACTGAGCAAATGGAAACTAGCATGGAAGATGAATTTATGCATGTAACTCACCTTCCACTACCAGTAATCATAATGAAAGGCTCTGTCCGCCATCGTTGAAGGGTGTCACCCTGCAGTTCCACAAAGGACAGCATATTGCATTAGATTAGAGAACAAAAGCATTCTTGTTGAATCATGGAATACTGTCTGTGTACTTGGATTTTCAGCTTTCTCGTGTCAGATTGCTCACTGAACTCACCAAAGATTTACCATCACATTAAAGAAAGATACATCTATTCAACATTTCTATTGCTTTCTTTGTTAATGGAATGTACAAAAACTATCATATATTGAATACACAATGAGCAAAAGAGGAAACTTTTCTTCATTAAATCTAAGATTTTTGAAGTTCTTAATTGCTCACATCCATATCATTTAGTAAGAAATTGAGACAACATTGTCTAGCTCTCTTGCCTTAGTAAGAAGATGTTGATGTTCAGTTGACATTAGCAAGAAGATATTGAACATTAGCGAGAAGATGATGACATTCAGTAGATATTAATAAAATATATTTTTGCCGACTTTAAGTAAGAGAAAGTATTGGACATGTTAGAAAAGGAGATGATGAAAAAAATCTTTAGCTTAGTATGAACTCTATTGTTCTTTATAAAAAGGTCTTATTAAGGTACCACACTGCACCCAATACCACCCAGCTTGCAGACAGGTGCATTAGTATACCACTGACAACAATTCTAAAATATTATTGAGGAGTCAGTATAAGTTGGTATAGATGGTGAAAATTTTACTTGCTGGCACCAATTACATAACAATCAGCACAGTGGGCATGGGTATCCATTCCTGAGACCAGAAATGATGGGATACATCAGAAAAGTGAAATTGGTATCTTGACAAACAAAATTATCCTGACATCTCAGGCATTCAAGAAACACCGGAAGGGGATAACTGAAGAGGAGTTCGAGAAAACACTGGAGGAGGTTATTATCTTTCTTCTCAGGTCAGGAGCATCCTCATTCTAACCTCCTTATCAGAATAAATAATTTAACCTATGGCCAGAAATTCTCAAAATAACTTATAATGGTAACAATTTATAATCTCATGCCACTGCATCGAAAATAGTATCAAAAAGCTTATAAACCTGTGCAAAGGAATAGAGTCTCCAAACGTAGTATGTGTGTTCCTTCGATCGAAGATCAAATAGGAAGTCAAAAAGTGAATTTCCACGACCGCGCTCCATGACAGCTTGTTCAAAAGCACATCCACCATCAAGAACATACAATGCCATTGTGTCAATCACATGCCGAAGGTGATCATCCTCTGGAGGAGCAACCACGATGTCTGGAATATTTGGAGTAAGCACCTAGAAACAAAAACAAGCACTTAATATGTTTGTTTTCAGAAGGAAAAACTAATGGTCTGCAAATAAGATAGGAACACTTTGATCCCACACTTAATATCACCAAAAATGATATTATTGACTGGCCATCAAATGCAAAAGAGACAATATAATCAGTTAAAGATGAACTTATAATGATCTCTAACCATATCTTTTTCCTGAGGGAAATGGACTTACAAAACCAGTGTGCTTACAAAGTCCAAATTTCAGAAGAATTAAGATCACATATCATACAAGAAAAGATGTCATACCATATTCAGGCATCAAGCTACTGAACAACTGAGTTAAAAAAATTCTTAACATAAACAAGAATAAACATAAGATGCTAGAACACAAGTTAATATGACAATGTTTGATGGCCTAAAAGCACTTCTATATATAAATCTAAAATGATGCAGTTTTACTGTTAACCGGAGAAAGCAGCAGTGAAGGACTAATGAACTGGCAGAAACCTTTTTTTTTGGTTATCATCAAAAACAACAACTAGAAGGCTCTTATAAATATTAATGTGATGTATATACCTCAATGCGTTATCATTATAAGTAGCATTAAAAAAAATCTATAAAATGTCAATTATTTTATCATGATCTGAATCAGAAAATAGTAAAGAAATAATGCTAGAAACGAGCAAGGTAGTTGCCAAAGTTGTTAATGTTATCTTATAAGTATTAACTTCACATGACCATATTTGTATTCTGCAGGCATTTCTGCCTTTTTAAGCATACCATGAATATGGATCACACGGTAAACAAATCGCTGGGTTGCCCTAGGTCAAGTGCAACAGAACCCTGGAGATTCCGCAAAATTACTCTGTAGATTTTATAGTAACATGTAAAAGGCATGCTAATTTAGGTTTTTAGTAACTTCTGCTCCTGCCTAGTTTTACCTAGGAATTTTAAACAGGGTTAGCTTGTTCACATCTAGTTGGAAACAATAGCAAATTTCTATTTATTACACACATCAAACACTCTTGGCTTTGTATCATTGCTCAATGGTTGACGAGATGTTGAAAGGACTGTAAGCTTGGATAATAGTGAAAACATCAGCAACAAGAATCTCAGCAACTCATTTCCCCAAAGTGATGAAATGATTAGTACATAAATGTTAATTAGGTAGGTTACCTACCAACTCGGAGCTTTGAGTTGTTGTTACTGGTGCTCCATCGGGTCCAGATATAATGACAGTATTGCCCTGCCAATAACACAGTAGAGATGTGTTGACTATCAACCAACCAAAACAAATTTCTGCATATGATTAAGTAGAATATCAACTCAAGCAAGTATAGAAAATGATTTTGGTAAATAAAACTCAAGAAAAGCAAAAGAACCTCCTTATTTCTGATAGCCATGTGACCAGGTGGTGGAGCAGGCAGTGCCTGTGCAGGAAGAGCTACCGATTTACCCCAGCCAATTTTCAACTCATATTCATAAACAACTACACCTGAAACATACAAGCTCAGAATTGTAAATGAGGTAAAACTACAAAAAGAACTAATTTGTGAACTAGAATTCAACCTCTGTACCACTTTATAACAGCAAAAAAATATGAATCTAAGCTAAGTAGCAATTAACGTGCACAGTTTTGTAAAGGTTAATTAATGATATCAATAGAAGATAGCTAAAATAGCTTGTCAAAAGTGTCCACCAGAAAACAAGCAGATATTCTGTTTCTGCAGAACCAACCAATACTGGTGAGTCACAGATCACTAGCTAAAACAAATAGCGTACATTTCCAAGGCTGAATCTAGGAATTGTTCAAATCCATATCAACATCCATCAATGCTTTAAGTTAATAAACACTGGTCTGGGTAAAGTGGGCCTGATAAAATCTATCCAATTCCATTTCATACATAAATGAAGCCAGAAATGATTACATAAATGTGTCCATAACAATGTTAGGCAACACAAGTCCCCAGATCACTAAAAACATTGACTTGGAAGAGAAGGATCATCAGCAACTAGAGTTTAGTTAATTTTTATATCCTACTATTCCAATAGTAGGATGACAGGGGGCTTAATCACATGGTTGTCCATGAGGCATCCTACTGTGGTGCACACATGGCAATTCTTAACCCACTTATTTGGTAGAAGTTTGAAAAAAATCTAATCCAAAGATATTTTTGTTAGTGATATCTCAGGGAATTGCATGTGCACAGAGACAAGTTAACCACTCAGGGCAAGGTATGTAAACAGATCGTTTGTTGGCAGCAATCTACATAGGCATAGCATGGATGCCTGCTTGACCAAATAAGCATCATAAACTGTTCTCAGCTTAAACACCTACATACTGTATAGCACATGCATTAATCTAATTAATGGTTGAGTTCACTATTTTTTACACATTAAAAAACCCACTCTTTACTTGCTGCTATACCAGAAGCATATAATCTAATTAATTTTTATCACCAAAGGCAGAGTTTCATTAGTGTTCAACCACGTAAAAGATCAAGTTATCTATAAAGTAATAATGGTCATTGATCTTTCCTTGTTATTACTTTGTTCCTCCCAAGATAGGTAATACCGATAATACCGCCCTGTATGGGCGGTACGTACCGGTCCGACGGTATACCGGTACGCGGACCACCCACTACCGAGTAGAACGAATAATAATAATAAAATTATATATATGTATTTATATATAAATATTTTAAAAAAAGGCTCGACGACGTTGCCGAGGCACCTATTTCGTGTATATATATATATATATATATATATATATATATATATATATATATATAAACGAGGCGATGTCGCCCCACATGGGGAAGGAAAAGGCGATGCGTTGTCACCTTTTAAATAAATAAATAAATATATATATATAATCTTTTATATATATTAATTTATATATATATACCGTCTGCGAGTTATATATATATATACCGAATAGTATACCGCTCGGTATACCGTTCTGTACCGTACCGAGCGAACGTCGAAACACCGGTACGGTACGGTATTTCAAACCTTGGTTCCTCCTACCCTTCACATCTTTTTTTTACCCCCTCTTTCCTTACCCTTCTTTGTGCTGGTTTTTCTATCTAAAAAAAACAATTATATGCATTGGAGTCTCTATATTACAAAGACAAACGACCACTTAATTGCTTAGATAACTTTGCTTAGTGTAATAATGTAAAAGCCACAAAACAAAGTGTCACTCGCACAGATATTCAAGAGCTTGATCTTTTTTATTTATAAATTGCTACATATAAGATCTTTTAATAGTAAGAAAAAAATAAATTGCTGCACCTCATAACCTTATTAGATAATTTAAGCATTTGATGTGTACTATAAAGAAAAGCAGCATGAAACATGCAATGCATAAACATGAATATACTCAAACAAAAGCTTTTGTTTTCTGATGACCAGACATAGTCGCACCTTGCATTTCATCCTTAGCAGCTTGTCCATCAGCTCTGTTCATGAAAGCAACAAAGCCACAATTTCTTTGCCGCCTCCGTTCCTCTTCCGTTCGTGGCCACATAATTTTCACACTGGCAATGGGTCCAAACCTCCCAAAAGTCCTTAAAAGGAAATTTTCATCCACCTAAAATGGTAGAAAGTAGACTGACAATTTTAAATCACTTGAAAGGTACTTGTAGTACTAATATTTGAAATAAAAAATAATGACAGACCTTAGGGGAGAGATTTCCAACATACAAATTTGTGGTTTGAGGATCTCCATCATCAAATGACCCTGGAAACTTACCACTGGGATCAAAATCATCTGGTAGTTCATCAAAACGGCTAAGCGGCTGCGAAGAAGTAACCAATTTAATTAAATAAGATATCCCAATATGCATATACAACATTTTAAAATAAGGTTACATGCATATATGTGAGTGATAGACAAACAGTGTAATGTTTTTAGCAAAATAGCAAAAAGCTACAGGACAACATTCGCATCCATTGAGTTAGATAAACTGATAAAGAAGGTTTGCAATACACCACATTAGCGTACTGCAAACCAAGAGAAGAATGATATTTGCCCATAAACTCTAGACCACATTTGCATCATTTTGAACAAGAAAATTGTCCCTTGTAGACATTGCAAGTAACCAAATGTTCGCATACCTATGAAGCACGAACACGCTCGATTCAGTGGTGTATCCGTGTCCGACATGTGTCAGACACAGATTCATCGTTGACATGACCAAACACGTATCTGACACATGTCCAACTAAATCCTCTTTTATTTTTTTTATTTTTAATTAAGTTGGATTCGAGATGGCATGTTGGACTCTTCCTCACCGCGAATGGAGTGAAGGCATCGTGAAACCAGGATTTCTCACTGCAAGCGAGAAGCATCCGAAATCCTTCTTCCTCACAGATTCCAAGAGGATCAACTTTACGTACCTCAACACCCAACCGAACCCTTCTTCCTCACCCTGCTATCGAGCCCTCTGCTCCGAGCTTACCTCTACTACAACTACGTTGCCATTGGACCCTTTGCCCCGAGCCCACCTCTGTTGTGATCGTGCTGCCGGACTGTCCACCCCAAGCCCCTCTTTGTCGCAACCTTGCTACCGTTGCATTGCCGAACCCTTCGCCCCAAGACCCCTCTACCGCAAACATGTTGTCGTCCCATGCTCTTGGGTCCGTGACAACTTCACTGATGTCCAGTGAACCATCTTCCTCAGCAACATCCAACGAAGCTTCTTCCATATAGGCGAAGCTTCTTCCTCAACAACATCCAGCACCCGACAAAGGTAAATTAATTTTGTTTAGATTTTGTAAAAAACACTTATTTTGATTATTAACATATTATTAATCTGTTTTATTTTTTTAATCAGGGTTTTTTTACTGCTGTTAAATTGTTAACGTATTATTAACCATATTTTAATCTGGGTTTTTACTGTTGATTAAATTGTTAACATACTATTAACCTATTTTATTTTTTTAATATGGTTTTTTTACTACTGATTAAATTGTTAACATATTATTAAACTATTAACTAACCTATTTTAGAATATTATTATTATGTTTCAGATTTTGCATTGTCTTGAAAATTAAAGAGTACCATTGTGTTGTTAAAGATTTTGCATTGTTTCAGATTTTACATAGTTATTTTTGGCTGATAAATTAGTTGGGTCATGAATCTTTAGATTTAGATGGTCATTTAGATTTTGATGATTTTAATTATTTAAGCTTGTGTGATGATATTTATTTATTCACATTACTGAGTCTATAAAATTTAAATATATAAATACTATAAACTCATGGTAATCATATATCATAAATATATATATAAAAAAATACATGTCCTCGCTGTGTCCGTATCCTAATTTTTTTTAAAATGGCATGTCGCTGTGTCCGTGACGTGTAGTGTTCGTGTCTATGCTTCTTCGTTGCATACTATATATACACATTGAACAGTCAAGCATAATGTGGGTTCCAGGTATGCGTGTACTCTCCTTATAAGCTATAACAAGAACAACATTTAATATTCATCTCTAGATACCATCCAATTTTGGACTTTCTCTTTTTCAATTTCAATCGTGGAAAAGGCCATATTTAGCATTTTTCATGCGTTCTTTCATGCCAATCAACACAAACAACACCGTTTGGTTTCCCTTCTTCAGACGAGCCTCTTTCAAGTATGTAGCGTTATCTCTGGTCATTAAGGGTCATGGTTTGGTGAAGTAAAATATTGCTTTCACTTATCTGAAAGAGTAATATGTGGAGTGATTTCTCCTTTAGTTTCAATAACATGCAAACCTAGGTTACTTAAAGCTTTCTCTGCAGATTCTTCAAGCTAGTATTGCATTTTTTATTGTATCCAAGGCAACTGTTTAGGAAAAAAAATTCTTACCCAAAAATCCTGATGTGACACTGGTACCAGCTCACTGGCTACAAATCTTTTAATGACCTTTCACCATTTTAAAGTTAGTTGCATGTTGAGACAATAAGAAATTGTAAGGAAGTATGAGTATGACCATAAGAATCTTTATCAATGTAGCATGCTATAAATGAGGTTACAGTACCAATGCCTAAAAACCATATAGACAATCACACATTTATCTGATTGAGTTGCAAAAGGCAATATTTTAAAAAACGATCACTGCAACTGGATATACATGTGCTATCACTGTATTAAAAAGGTCATTTACCACTTAGATAAGTAACCACATATCCACAAATGCAGCCACACATGCAACGGTGTACATTAATGCGGGTGCTAATGCAGTTCGGTGCAGGTATGAGAAAATGTGATCACACGTGGTTTATATTTCCTCCTCAATAGCATCAGTTTTACTAATATACTATTTTAATGTTATGACATGAAAATGGCATAACCTTCACTAGATACACCTTAATAATTTTCTTATAACTTATTGCTTTAACTCTTTAAAAAATAGAACTATCATCCTGCAAAAATTGTGATTTAGCCACAACACATATTTGTCCATTTTTAAAATTTTTAAAATTGAACATTATATTATATTTTCTCTGTGTATTTAAGTAATGCCCACATGTGCCCCTACATGCAGCCTTATACCATAGATGCACCATGTGGTACCTTGATCACCCGCAAACCATGGCTGCTTTTTCGAATTCTGAAGGATGGTGCTTCAACCATGGTTCAAACATGGGTTGATCCATGACATCAATATAACTATTCAAAAAAATCTATGAAAAAGAATAATGAGTAGAACCATTCTGAAAAAGTGAAAAAAAATTTCAGTGGCATTGAAGACGTTAAGACACAGCAGGTATCTAATGCAAATTTGTTGACAATTTAAGCCATCTGCTCAAAATAGCAAACATACAAGCATATGACATTTATTCTAGTTAGGTAAAAAAAAATACAAGTGACAAACTATAAGCTATATTTATGATTTTGTATCAAGTGAATAAAAAAGATCAAAAATATCAAATAATATTAATATGACATCTAAAGATCATATGCCATAAAAAGGTAAAATACAAAATATAAGGATAATTCGTGTACATCATACAAAATAACTACATTTTCTATGCAGCTTTGTGTAAGGTTAAATGAAAAAAAGGCTTATGATGGACATATAGCAGTGTACTTCAATAGCAAAAGCAGTTGATAAAAGCAACAAAAAAATTTGCATCATAAAAGCAGATGTTGTTATGAGTGAGCCTGCAGGAATTTGTACCATAAGCTTTAAAGTAAGCAAAAATGATTTCACAACTTCCACAATCCAAAGTATCTCGCACTACATAACCATTAAGACAGTTACACAAAATGAAATCACAAACTGCATACAGGATTAAGCAAAACACATAATAGACAAAGTTGTTTCGCAGAGATGTAATAACCTAATTGCAGAATCCATCAAGCTATGTTGAACATATAACCAGTGGTTTAACAAAGGTAGTGAGAACAGTTTGATTGGTTGATCTGGGTGACCCAGATAAATATCAAAACATTGGATAGGTCAAATGTTACTAAGTTCATGAGTAATAGATGAAATGGCAGCTTATTTTGGATATTTTGTGGTTTCAGTTGACATGTTAGTTCACTTCATCTTCTTATTTCTTTTTTGGAGGATGATTACTGGTAATTTTCCTTTACCCTTTATTCGGACCCCAAATGTCAATTTTGGCAAAACAATTTCAACTACTAATCCAACCAGAAAATCCTAGGCAATAGTAAAATATTTCTCAAAAACATATGATTGAAGTAACTACTTACAGCAGAATTATCAATATGCCGCCCTTCACGTTCTTGATTTCGCTTCTCCCTCAATTCTTGCTCAAACTTCAGCTCCTCCAAGAATTTATCAATATGGCGTGTTTTTCCCTTTTCCTTCTCCCTAGGTTTCTCCTCGTCCTTCAGCAGGTAACAAAATTGGGTTTCAGAGATTCTAGGCACATTTATCACTTTGTCAAGCTAATAAAGCACAGCAGATCATAGAGGAGGATCTGCCCTAAGCATAAGAACTCTGTATTGCTTGGTTGTTTATATTGTTGAACATGATACATGCTAAAACAACATTTATCTCAGACAATATAAAGTATGATAGGAAACATATGACCAGAAAAATTATTTTGCAAATGATTAGCACGAAAAAGCCAGTGCATGCAGCAAACTGAACATGTGACAACAAAGACAGCTCAGACATTTTCCCACCATCCATAATTCAGAAGTATTTTTTTTTAAATCCCTGTTAGTTATTAACTTAACCAGAAAAGAGAAGAGTAAGGACAGAAAAGGAGGGAAAAAAGGGAAGCGATGAGAGGAGTGAACATCACTTGACCCTCTCTCATTTAGATGAATAGAAGAGAAAGAAAGAATTATTCCTTTCTCTTTCAAATCTCACCATTACCAGAAGAAAGCAAAATTGGGTTTGGAGAAATTCAGTTCACACTCACTCTCTCCAATTCTCTCATAAATGCTTTTTCACCAGTCTTCCTCCAATTAGTATAACCAGACAAGAAAAGCAAATTTCTCACTGAAATTTTTCTTCTCTATCTTCTCTACTCTCTGCTTCTGTCCAACCAAGTAAGCTTATATCTCTTTGAATTTAGATCTTAAGTCAGTGCAAAATCATATAAACAATAGAGTGAGAAGGATTTAATCACCAATCTATACCAAGTATTGGCTAGCCAGTGGATACAAACATTATGCCCCAGTATATTGCTGAGTGCAACAAGTCAACAACAATATGTAATGTGCCAATTAATTGGGTCAGCTAAATGGATCTTCTCCCACCATTGAGCAATATACTACTATGCAAAAAGGATTGAATATTTATTTAAATTATTATAGTTAATAATATATACATCCTATACCACTTGGCTTTGGACCAGTGTGGTCAGCACAGACCAGATCTAAATCCATGATTTGCCATTTTTAAAAACTAGGACCACATTCTGTTGATTGCTAAGGGTTAAACTGATAATAGAAGGTTTAATACTCAAGATGGTGGAGATAAAAAGTTAGTTTTAAACCCAGATAAGCCAAACTAGAACAAGCCACTTAAAGAGGGGAGAACGAAAAACATGAAGGGAGCTAGCCTTATAACCTAATTAGTTAGCTGGGTTAGCAACCAAACAAAAAAGGAGAATCAAAATTAATTTAATCTAGATATACCATGGACTAAGTGCAGCCCAAGCTAAAATTTTGAAATAGTTGATGGAGTTTTCCTTGGTCATCTTCTCCAAAAAGCAGAAAAGAAAAGACACTAAACAAGTTCAAGTAAGAGGCAGCTTCAACCTAATTCAACCCTAATCCAACATCCATCCAAAAGAAGAGGTCTGAATAAGTTCACTTACATGAATTAAAAATCTGTGATCCTTTCTAAAAGTTCTTATGTTTGTTCAGGACTCTTATGTGCAGTAGAAACCCAATAGACCGGCTAAGCCCAAAGAAGATGAACACTAAAATGAGACAATGATTAAATATAATCACTCTTTTGTTGTCTAGCACAATTCTAGAATCAATTCGTGAGCTACAACTTTGGTTAATGCAACCATATGGCACATACCTAGAGAAAATTCAGTATCATCAAGAATACATTTCAAACACAATTATACAAGTAAACTTGTACAGTGCAGATTTAAACATATATATACATCCTATACCACTTGGCTTTGGACCAGTGTGGTCAGCACAGACCAGATCTAAATCCATGATTTGCCATTTTTAAAAACTAGGACCACATTCTGTTGATTGCTAAGGGTTAAACTGATAATAGAAGGTTTAATACTCAAGATGGTGGAGATAAAAAGTTAGTTTTAAACCCAGATAAGCCAAACTAGAACAAGCCACTTAAAGAGGGGAGAACGAAAAACATGAAGGGAGCTAGCCTTATAACCTAATTAGTTAGCTGGGTTAGCAACCAAACAAAAAAGGAGAATCAAAATTAATTTAATCTAGATATACCATGGACTAAGTGCAGCCCAAGCTAAAATTTGAAATAGTTGATGGAGTTTTCCTTGGTCATCTTCTCCAAAAAGCAGAAAAGAAAAGACACTAAACAAAGTTCAAGTAAAGAGGCAGCTTCAACCTAATTCAACCCTAATCCAACATCCATCCAAAAGAAGAGGTCTGACTAAGTTCACATTACATGAATTAAAAATCTGTGATCCTTTCTAAAAGTTCTTATGTTTGTTCAGGACTCTTATGTGCAGTAGAAACCCAATAGACGGCTAAGCCCAAAGAAGATGAACACTAAAATGAGACAATGATTAAATATAATCACTCTTTTGTTGTCTAAGCACAATTCTAGAATCAATTCGTGAGCTACAACTTTGTTAATGCAACCATATCCAGTGTAAAATATTATTCAAATTATAAAAATGACAAAAATTCTAGACATGCATTAGTTTGAAATGAAGTCGCATCTAACCTTTTTCTCCAATTCCCTTCCTTGAGATGGTGGTGGCAGAAAAGATGGCACATACCTAGAGAAAATTCAGTATCATCAAGAATACATTTCAAACACAATTATACAAGTAAACTTGTACAGTGCAGATTTAAACATATATATACATGTGTTATTTATATATACATACAAATTTCATGCGTATAAAAACACATTAATGCAATTGGCACATAATGGCCCCGTTGCATAAACACATTGATGCAACCATGCTCCTAGATAAAGTCTAAATTAGTTAGATTTAGTTTAGGGGTCAAGTCAAGTTTATTTATGATTATATTTCTATAATTGAGTCACATTTAACTGGATCTAAACATTTTCTTAAAATTAAGAAACCTAATGATCAATACAATGCACTTATATTTCTGTAATTTTCGTTCAGATTTTTCAAAAAATTAAGAAGGGCATTTTTAATAAAATTCGATTCTATGTTTGTTACTTTAGGCTAACTAGACTTCCATAAGTCCAAAGGGGTATCCAAGTGCATCGTATGATCATTAGGTTTCCAAAAGATTTTGATAAGATTTGATTACATAGAGAATTGTCCCCCTTTTTGTTTGCTTAACACTTAGGTAATCTATCTTATAAATAGGGATTAAATTGAAAGACTTGTATATGGAAGTGTTAAACCATTTCTGTTAACAATATATTTTTACGTAGTGTGTCCTTAATCATCCTTTTCTCATCCTAAAATTTTCATCCTGTTTCTGATCTCCATCTTCCCCACAACAGTATTCTACCTCCTTTTCCTTTCACTCTATTTATGGACTATCTCTTCCTACAGTCAGAAATTCATCATGATTATAATCCCATCTAGCTACCACAATCTTCTACCTATCCCATCCCTCAATCCTTTATAATATTTGTTTAACTTGTGCTTGCATCAGTTTGGTACCAAAGTTGTACTTGCACCGTATGTATATATGTCTTCACTCATGAAATCGTGGAAAACAGGCCTACACAACGATTAACAGAGTTCCAAATGATAACCTTTATGATGCAAAGATAAATTACATCCTGCATGTGGGCAACATGCCAAAAACCATAGGCTGTCATTTCAACCAAACCGGTACACAGGGTATGTATTGGTCCAAGCATGAACCGATACGCGGACCAACCCCATTTCAGGCAGTTCGATCCGATCCATAAAAAAAATAAAAAAGACAAGAAAGCCAATTTAATCATGCTGGTTTAGGGCTCACGTTCGCAAGCCTTCCTTGCCATACAGGCAGAGCCTACTGTCGTTGGTCGTCATCTGTCACCCACTGTACATCACCATTTTTTAGTATGTTTCCTCCTCCCTCTTCCCCCTCTTCACTCCTTTTTCTCCTACTTCTTCCTCTTCCTCCACAACCTCCTCTTCTTCCTCTTCCTCCACAACCTCCTCTTCTTCCTTCCTCTTCCTTCCTCCTTTTTCCTCCTCTTCCTCCACCACCTCCCGTTCTTCCTTCCTCTTCCTTCGTCCTCTTCTTCTTCTTCCTCGTTGAGTCTTCAAGATGCACCGATGTACTGTGTCTCCGCACATCGTTATCGATCACACAACATAAGAAAAAGAAACCAAACTTCTAGACTCATCAGTCACCAAAAGCCTTGAGATCCAGATACCCATGGACTTAACAAATATGACCATATGGAATTCTAAGAGAAACTAGTTTGGCAGTAGATAATCTTAGACTATCAAGGAACATTGTCCACAGTTCAGTAAGATATATCTAGCCAATATATGTAGAGTCTTTTTTTTTATTTTGTGATGTACGTTATGCTAAAGGCTAACAAACACGAACCGGTTTGGAAGGGAAAAAAAAGAACAATAATATCATCTTCAAATAATAAAAGGGCAGCCAGAGATTCAGGCTGAGTCATCAAGAGTGCTACTTAAGAAATTATAACTTAAATAAACTATTCAAAAGGTACTCAACAATTTACATCATTTATTGCTTATATATCACACTAATGATGCTTTCCTAAGTCAAATACTGAACTTTCCCCGATAATAGAATACTAGGGAATGGAGCTCCTATGCTTAAAGTCTAAAGCACTAGAGACAATAATCAGTTAAATGATGATAGCCATTCAAAAACTTCTCTACATTTGGGCATGGGATTACAAAGTCGAAGGAACATATGTTGCCACCTTTTTAGCATAGCAGCATTTACCATGTAATACTGATCCAAATGCCTCTTGTGCTAGATAGAACAAGCCAAATTTGATCATTCCTGTGTCAACATAACCAACACAACTCTCGAGGCCCTTTGCATGCCAGATGTACTGATCAGCACAGCAATTCTCATGGGAGATTATTCTTGCTCAGCATGTGCCTCAAATCTAATACAAAATGACAGAGAGTTTGGATCTACTTGAGCTATGACTTTGAGGGACACAAAATAATGATAAGGATCCTAGAAAGTTGACTGGCCATGAAAATCACCTCGTAGCTTGTTTGTTCATATTTGAGTCATACATGACAAAACCTCCAGAAGCAAAACCCTAAGGCTTGGAAATATGACTATATTTGGGTTAAAAAGGAAGAAAAAGAAAAAAAATCACTATGTACATCTCCTTAACAGTTTATTATATCCAACCATGTGATTCTGACACCTTTGACTAGGTATGAAATACTACCTTTAGTTCATACCTAAACTATATAATTTATTAGGAGATGAATAAATATGTATTACTAATAAGATTATACCATTATATTGCTATGTTCATGAACTTTTAGTAGCAAATATGAAGTTCAGGTTAACAAGTATGAAATACACAATTGATTTTCATTGAATGACCCATACTCCAAAAACTGAAGATAATTTGATTCCTAAATAACATTACAAACATGAAACAGTGCCAGAGAACAAATCAATGTAGAAGCATAGCAAACAATGTTTACAGACACTAGCATGGTAATAATTCAAAGATTATGCAAAGTAATTGGTAAAAACATTTTAAAAAAGCAAGAAGCCACATATGAACATGCAAGTTTTTTGGTGCTTGAGCAACCTTAAGCATTCATTAATGAGCACAGTGCCTAACCCAAACACCAGCCACCAGGAAGTACCAGATACCTAAACTGAAACTTAACAAACATCCAGGCAACTACCTATATGTAGATGGTCACATATGATGATTATTGTTAATCAAGTAGGTTGTTCAGTTAGAATCACATCAGTGGTGGTGAACTTCTTTGCCAAATAACCAAATCATGAGTCTTCTATCTGATCTTTTGTCTTCTTTTGCATTAATTATAATTGTGGTAGTATTTGTTTCCCGGAGATTTAGGTTTGTTGAACAAGTCTTTTTATATAGAATTGTACCATGATATACCAACAGCAAGAAAAAACCATGAAGTCCCACCTTCTTGAGGCTGCAACATATGTCTTTTCCTCACCAATGAAAATGATTTATACTAAGGAGTGATAACAATGGTCAAATTAATCGCCATCACTATCACTTAAAACCTCCCTCCTTTTTTCAGACTTGCAACCTACACTAAAAGAAAGATTTAAAATAACCATAGTGTACTGCTCAATAAAATACTTGGTCGTCTCCAATGACTTCATCCAATGATTGGCAGTGTAAAGACACAAAAATATCTCTCTCTCAAAACTAAAATATAGGAAGAATAAAAATGTAACTGTTTAAAAGACAACAAAAAAATTATATAACAAATAATTGCTTTGGCTGCTAAGGTAGGAGAAAGGGGAACAACATTATTATAACTCCTTCCCGTAGCATCAAAGAAATCTAGAAAATATAACTTGAGTAAATTATGTCCACCAAGTTTCCTAATGTGATTAACAATTTTTTGCCTCAAATTATAAAAGGACAACAGATTAAGACCAAGAAATCAGAACAACCAAATCACTCTTGCCCGAGTTTTCTGTCTCTATAGAAATTTTAGTTTGACCATACAAAAGGGAAGGCCTAAGTTATTTTTTTCCTTTTTCATTTCCTCTTAGAACTTATTTTCTTCATTTCTAAACCGACTGATAGTCACAAGGTAATGAGGCAAAAATTAACACCAACTAGTACAGCATTAGATGCCAAATTTCTCTCCCCTTCTTTTGTTTTAACTTCTGGCTTATCTTTTCCTTCTCTCTTTTTGTTAAATGAGTAACCAGAGAGCCTTAAATTTCTTTTCTATGGTCTTCCCAGACCTACCTTGTTTATGAATAAAACTTTGGTGAGCACAAGTTTATTACTGTCTAGTTGTTTGATGCATCTAGTTGCTAACCTGCATGCATAAGATCATTAAAAAGAGTTTTATTAGATATTCTAATTGCAATCTGTTTCAATGTATTATATTATATGCATATATATCCTGAAGCCACTCCTAAAAGATTACTCATCCTATGTGGGTCACTCATAAAAATGAGTTTGCCATAGGCCCTATAAGTTAGTGAGAGAACCACAGATCATTATATTAGGGAGATATATTTGTGCATTCCTAATCTCTTCTGATGAAGCATGAAAGCTTCACGTTCATCTGCTCTAATGGTAGAAAGTTGATGGTGACACACCAGCAGCACTCAGTGATGATGTTGCTGCAGCAACAATAAAGCAGCGACCAGCAACTAGAAGTACAGGTCATTTTCTTTGTTTCCTCCTTTTCTGTCATGTGTACAAAATCCGCGACACATGATTTTGGAAAAAACAGACCTCTTGTAAACTATTTTGCATAATGCAAAGCATAAGCTAGATCTTAAGAAACACATCAAATATAAGACAATTATATAACAATTGACATTCCTAGATATAAATTTGTGTCAGATCGAAATCCTCATCAAACAAATTTATTTTATAAGACTGACTACAGTAAAAAACATGATACACCAAAGTTCAACGAAAGGTGGAGACAGTACCACAAACAAGTTCTTTTTATTTTCATCTCCTACAGTGAAACATACCAGATAGTAGATGACTATGCATATTCTTAAAGAAGTGCAAAATCCAGCTAGTGCATGCCATGTACAAGAGATTAACTTAAAGACAGTCCAACTATGTCTTACAACGGGGCCTATGAGGATGGAGGATTACAAGCCACCGCCTTTTTCGACAAGAGAGGCAAAGCATAAAGTCTAAGCAGGAAATAGACCCCACTGACTACATCAACCAGAATAGAATTGCCCCTAACCCGGAAAGACTCTGAACTACAAAAGAAAACAGATATACTCCACACGAAATGTTTAAAGATCACAAATGCAATAATCTCTAAAGAAGATTATTTGTATGTACAAAACATTAAACAAATGATATTAATTCAAGCACCATTTACTCGAGAATGCTTAATTCCTACTAAATGAGTAGGCATATTGTCAGCCTTCAATTGTAGTCTGATCAAATTATATGAAAGGGGTTCATTATTCTAAGCATGGAATATGGCTAACTCCAAGATTCCGCCTTTTGAAAATCAAGTACATTCATTTACCTACTTCCCTTCTTTGGAACAGATACCCCATCTTTGGACTTTCCACCTGCGATTGCCGAATGAATAAGGCCAATCCTTTTATTAATTTGCACTTATATAATAAGAAAATGCATACATCCATAAGATAAATAATGAGAAGGAGCTTGTGGTAGATACAAAAAAGAAATTTCTCGTTCTAATAACTAACCTTCTGGGCCGGCCTTAAGCTTCTCATTTGGATCAATGACCCCTCCCCTGACAAACGTCTTCGAACCAGGAGTATTATCGCCCTTAAAGGACTCAACAAATTCAGCATAAACACGAGCAGCTTCATCCTCTTCTCTCTTCAAAGTACGCCGCAATTAAAGAAAATCGCACACATACATAAAGATCGTTAATCAAGAAGTTTCACCCTCGCTTCCACGATATTTGAGAGAAATTGAAGGCCACTTACCTTCTTTCTCGCCTCTTCAGCTTCCCTGTGCCTGTGGAAAGGTATCTTCTTCTGGGACGAGCCCATCCTGTGCTCCACTCTAAACCCACCAAAACGGCATCACAAAATGCAAAAGGGCAACAAAGATAGGGTTTTTTTTTCTTGCAAGAAAACAATTCCAATATAGCACATAAGATCTTTGGATTTCGAAGGCAAGGAGAGAAAATCGATCGGTCATGGAAAAAAAGGCCATACAAGCCAGTAGCGAAGAAAAGCTCAGCACCCCACTACTCGGAGAAAACCCTAAAGCGAGAAGGAACAGAAGGGATCACCTGAGAGGAAGGTCTGGACTCCGATGGTTCCAAAAGAGAAGATTACTAGGGTTTCGGGTGCCACGGCGAGCGACGGCGCCCGCCGAAGAGACGAGGGAGGGCTAACAAGAAGGGCTTCCGAGTCTTCACGAATCTTCAATTTACGCCTCCGGGTAGAAATTATTTGGTCCTCATGATTTGCTTGTTACGTTGCCCGTAAACTTAATGCGTTGGAATCGTGGGTCCCTTGTTGATGGATGATAACAACCGTCCGATGGAGGGTAACAAAGGAGGATGTCAAATTACAGATATATCCCTCTAAATTATATATTTACGTACATACATTTATAATGAATTTTAATTAATAATAACAAACACCGTTTAAGAATTTTTCGTAATGCTATTTTTAAATATTTTCATATATTAATTGTGTTTAGAATTCAAACTAGTAAGTGATAACCAATAATTAATTAATACCCCAATTTTTTGATTTATTTCAATAGTCATATTGCGGTGTCATAGATTTGAACCATTTAATAGAAAATTAGCTTTGCCAAACTTCTTTTAGTTAGACACGCGACGAGTGTTACCCATTGGATCTTACCACAGTCATTTTTCAGTTGATAAGTGTGTCGGGAGATGAGGGATAGTTTAGGAGACAACACATCCTAAACTATCCCTTACTCAAAATCCAATCGTCAATTGGATATGCCACGTATATTCGAATATATTTTCAATTAAAACTTACTAAACTAAGAATAATTTTTTTTGCTATTTATTACGATGAACATATACTAACTTTACCATTGAATTTGTAACTTTTATAACAGGAAAACCCAAGTAAGATCTGAAATTTGTTTTATCAGCCAAATTGTTCCTTTCACCTTTTTATTTTCTCTCTTGGACATGATCACATTTGGAAAATAAGATATATCAAATCATCTTAGACGATCAAAATAAAAGCTTAGCTTATGAAAACAAGTTATTTATTCGATAATAATACATGCTTCCAACTTTATCAGGGTCGGCATTAAAGGGACTGTTATGCACGTTCATCATCAATATAAAATAAGAATCCAGTCTCGTTTATCGCCAATAAAAATGAAGAATCGACTCTTGCTATTCCATGGTCCAAATAGGGAACATATTCCCAACAAAGATATCTCGATTAATCTAATCATCACTATATCAGTGTGACGAACAGCTGACATCTCAAATATGTTAGAAAGATGTTATAATTAGAATGTAAATGCTGATTTGACCTAAGAATCATATTGTTTATGTTATCATGTGATGCGCGACAGGGCCATAGCATCTTCGAAACGGTCGTTATAACGGCAAACTAACTAGGGTTTCGAAAAGACCCTGCGATCGCTAGAGATCCAACGGTTTGAAGCAGTGATTGATCTCACTGTTCGACCAATCTTAGCCGTCCACAGCGCGACGGACGGAACCGTTTCGTTGTGCTCCTATCCCTTTTCTCCCGATTTAATATAAATATCCTTCGACGGCAGTCGTTGGAGCATGGTCTTCTTCGCCATTCTCCAGCCGCTCCGCTGCCTCGTCTTCCCTAGGGCTAGGGTTAGCGCCTCGGTCTTCTCCACCGCTACCTTCATCCCCAAGCAGGCGGTGAAGATGGCCAACGAGGCGACACCGGTGGAGTGGCCGGCGAGCAAGGTGAGGGAAACTTTCATCCGCTTTTTCGAGGGCAAGGAGCACGTCGACTGGCGGTCGAGCCCCGTGGTTCCCCTCGATGATCCCACCCTTCTTTTTGCCAACGCGGGAATGAACCAGTTCAAGCCGATCTTTCTTGGGACCGTGAACCCCACGACGCCACTTGGCCGGCTCAGGCGGGCGTGTAACACCCAAAAGTGCATCCGCGCCGGAGGGAAGCACAACGATCTTGACGATGTCGGGAAGGATACCTACCACCATACGTTCTTTGAGATGCTCGGCAATTGGTCGTTCGGTGATTACTTTAAGGCTGAGGCCATCACTTGGGCCTGGGAACTCCTCACCGAGGTCCTAAACCACATCTAGATTCAAGTTCCTTTCTTGTTTCTTAACGTAAATTCTTCATTCTTTTTTTGTTGTTAAAAGTATTTATCTCTTAGTCTCCATGTCACTGTGGAAACGACTTGCATCTTTTGACCTAATCGGGGTTTTTGGTATGTAGCTTAACATATTATTAGTCACGCCCAATACAGAGATCTGTGTGCTTTTTTTCCTTTCGTTTTTCTAAAAGTTACGCAATTGTTTGATTTCCAGTATTATTGAACAAGATCTGCAAGCAGTTGGAGTCAGATCTGAGTATTGGTTCTAGAAGTCCATAGTTCAGCGTCAATAGACACTGGATGATAAAAGATGCAACTTTTACTTTGTGAAGATACAGTTAGGTTAATTACTGTATACAAGTAACACAAGACATTCTCGATATTATTTTATCATTGTGTCAGTCATAAATCATGTGGAGTGTTTGTATCTTGTTCGTCAGCTGACAATTGTTATTTGCTTATCGATCTGCAGGTGTATAAATTGCCTAAAGACAGGATTTATGCTACTTATTTTGGTGGTGATGAGAAGTTAGGCCTTCCAGCTGATAATGAAGCTAGAGATATGTGGCTAAGATTTTTGGAGCCTCGACGAGTGTTGCCTTTTGGTTGCAAGGTAAGATATGTAAAATTGCAAGTGATATTGCCCAATGTGGCATTAAAGTCACTTAGACATATAAAATAATATGCATTATGTTGCAGCATTTTTCAAAAAGTTCTGCCTTTCTTCTGGAGGAAAACGAAAATCATCTTTAATTTGTATGAAGTAGATGTAAAAAAAGAAGATTTTGATAGCATTTCACTAGATTTTGTGGGCTTCCCACTAATGTCAGCCATCTAAAGCTACCACAATTAAGGCAAATTTATGCAAAGCTAGAAATGCTTGTTGTGGAAAAAATTCTAGAGCTTTTAGTTTACTCATGCAATTTGGGATCATTCATCTTAAATTTTCTGTAGACTTGTGAATACTGGTGGTGGTTAAAGGTGCTCTGTTAGTTGCTTAGGCTGGCATGCTGGCTATAAACATGCGTTAGGATGTCTAGACAGTCCTTACATGGACCATCATGTATACCATTTGTACTTATGAATGCAAAGTATCCATTTATAGGGTGATTGCGTTGAGGGGGATGAAAAAAAAGGCATGTGACATTTTGTATTCTTGGGTTGAGGGGAAAAATAAAAAGATGACTTGCGACAGTTTTGTATTATCTTATTTTAATTGATCTAACTAGTTTTTTCAAGTTCTAATAAACTGTTAATGCATTTTTGAGTGTCAATTTTACTTCTAGGAGAGTCAAATACATCAAAATAAACCCGAAATTGCATGAGACTCAGTGTGTATGTCAATACATATATATGCATATATGTATGTATATGAATAGGTAGTTTAAGAAAATTATGTGAATTTCTTTTTTGATATGTAAGCTGAGCTATTACACCCGTTCTTTGGGAAAATTTCACTGCTTGGAGTTGCTTAAGATGTCTCATGACTAATTTGAGAAAAGTTTGGAAGAAGCAGAAATGACGATGTTGCTACAGTGCCTAAATATTCATTTTAAAGGTATACATGCGTGGAACAGCTGATGGAACTTAATTCTCAAAACTAACAAAGACAAAGTCAATGGTGGAAGCTGACAAGAATGTTCAGATGGGTTATACATTTGTCTTGATTGGCTGGCATAAAATTGATCTGGGATGCGTTTTAAGTTAATGGGTGACACTTTGGTAAATGCTGATAAGTTCCAGCAGACTACCAAAAATGATGCACATGTAAAGTATAATATGCTGACAGTTTATGGAGTTGAAGCACATACACATCACTGTTTTGGTTGTGACTTTCAAGTCTCTTTTGCAGAATATGTTTTTTATTCTTGTTATTGATCATGCTCATCACTGTTCATATCAACTTTTTGTTAGTTTTTATTTTTTCAGTACATTTTTGCTACCTGAATATTGTTTAGAATCCTTTTAGCTTCTGGACCTGCTGTCTATACTGCAAGCAGACATATTATGCTCATTAAAGAAAAAAACAGTTCTTGCATATTTTTGTCTCAGTGTTTCTTTGCATGTTTAACAGGACAACTTCTGGGAGATGGGTGATACTGGCCCTTGTGGACCTTGCACGGAAATTCATTTTGATCGCCTTGGCAATCGTGATGCAGCTTCCTTGGTCAATAATGATGATCCTACTTGCATTGAGATATGGAACCTTGTGTTTATTCAGGTATGAAATTGCATATTCCTGTCCTTTTTGCTAAAGTTTTTCATTTTCTTGTCTTTTGTACAGAGATTTGTCTTGAGTTCATGGTATTTCTTGCTACTTCTTTTGCAGTTTAACAGGGAAAGTGATGGTAGTTTAAGGTCCTTACCGGCGAAACATGTTGATACAGGGTTGGGTTTTGAAAGATTGACTTCGATTCTTCAGAATAAAATGAGCAACTATGATACAGATGTATTCTTGCCCATATTTGATGCTATTCAACAAGTATGTTTTCAATTAATCAGATATTGTTGATGGGTTCTGAAGTGCATGATATGTTTTCTTGAGGAGATTTCCCTGTTATTGTTGTGGCAGGTAACAGGGGCTCAGCCATACTCTGGCAAGGTTGGGGCAGATGATGTGGACAAAGTTGACATGGCTTACAGAGTGGTCGCTGATCACATAAGAACTCTTTCTTTTGCCATTGCTGATGGTTCCCGTCCTGGTAAATGTCTTGATTTGTTTTTTGTGCGATGCATACAAAATGCCAATGATTCTATGGACTTAATTCAATCACCTTGTTGCTTGAACTGAGCCAGCCAACACTTATGACTGGGTCACTGTTCACACTAGTGGCCTTTAGTTGTTGAATATTATGCTATTTGTTTCAAGTCTTATTCTTACTTTCGATAACTCTTTCCCAAAGTTTCATAATATGATTTATGATTTTAATTTCTCTATAATATGTTTAATATGTTTATAATCGTTTCATGTTTAATATTGTTCTTTATTCTTTCTTTAATTTTTTAAATTGTTTGCCTGCTAATTACCATTGGGTGTGTTCATCTGTTACTATGTACTATCTTATAGCATGATGCTAATTTTGCATGCTTATTCCAAACTGTCAGGAGTTTGCATAATCATGTACTAATGTGCATGTCAAATTTCATATCCCACAAAAAATTAAATGGCTTGTGTAGTAAATTTGTCGCTTATGATTGACTTTTATTTAATTTCACATCTAGGTTCTGACTCATGCATCTTCATATATGTCAAAAATCATATGCCTGAGTACTGAACCTGCAGGTAATGAAGGGCGAGAATATGTTCTTAGACGTATTCTTCGACGAGCTGTACGTTATGGTAGAGAAGTTTTAAAAGCACAGGAAGGATTTTTCAGTGGGTATGGAAAATGACTTGTTATTTTGAAAGCTGTGTTTAATGTTTATTGGTGAACTGCCTTTTTATGTCTTCTGGGATTATCATGTTTTCTCAACGGGTGTATTTGATTGATATTGGAGGGCATATTGGAAAAGGGATGACTGGTTTTGTCAGTATAGTTGGTTTGCAATTATCAAAATAAGTAAATCTGGAAATGTTGCAAGAATGAAACTGGAAAAGCTGCTAATTATAACATGTAATAAGTAGTGGTGACCAGTGGTGATGATTCATAAGTTTCTTAAGGCGAGGGTCTAGCTGAGGATAAGGGTCATCAATTTGATTTAATTGAAGATGTATTGGTAGATTGCTTATGTAGCTGGACAGTGATAATCTTCAAGTATTGTACTTGAAAATTGTCATGGAGGATATTCTTTTGAAAATGATTTTTGATGACTTTGATTTTCCTATATAATAGATAAAGGATGTCACTATCAGGACATAGGAAGTAGGAACTGATTTGAATCTTGTGGAAGTTCCTCCAGCATGCAGGTAATTCTTGCTTTAAATTGTGATCCCTTATCAGAAAGTGATAATTTTGCAAAGGGGGAGCATTTCTTATGCTGATGCCTTTTTCTGGACAGGCTACAATTGCAATTTAAATGAATGCTATTGTATATTTGTTGCTTGAGTGTACATTATTAATTCTGTTACCTAGGTTGTGTTTGAAAGTGAGGGCAGATAAACCTTTCCTTAATAATAATGTTAGGATATGCTTGTTAATGTTGTGTTAAAAATGTTGTGCTTTTTCTTCATTTTAAATGCTTCATCATTCAAGAATTGTTACTTATACAGGACATACACGTGCATCTATATACAATGAACTTGTTGCCTATGCTTGTTCTTGTGAGTAACCTCAGACTGCAACGATATCTAGTCTTGTAGGGGTTGTCACGAAAGTGATGGGTGATGTATTTCCAGAGCTCCAGCAATATGAATCTAAGATACAAGAGATAATTGCAGATGAGGAAGCAAGCTTTGGAAGGACACTTTTAAAGGTATGTTTGGTCTTTTTTGCATATGATCAACATTCTGAGGTGGATGACCTGAGGCTTCTTTTGCAAAATTAAGTAAAGGTCTTAGCACAAGACATTTTATTGTTTGGGGTTGCGAATCCTAACTGCATGCCATATGTTGAATTTACCATGCTGCATATTAACACTCTGCCTCTGTTTATTTGGGTTCAATTCTCTGTGTTGCATCATAACGCTATGCCTCCTGTTAAAACATCAGAGTTTATTTCCACTATGTATATACAAGTCATTTCTTCCAACTTGTTTTACTTTTAACTGCTTGGGATACCATCTTTTGTTGTTGATATTCAGGTATTATCGATTATGTTGTTACTTTTTCGGTATGAGAAGGCTATTAAAGAAATAGATGAACTGGCCATCAGGATGAAGCATGGCATGTGATTATCTTGGTTGTTTTTACATGTATATAGTGTATAATGGACATATGAATGACATTATCTGGTATTTCTGTTGGAACACATTTGGATATTGGACATTCTGGAGGACCATACTTAGCAAATCACTTTGTGATCAGTGAAAAAAAAAAAGTTAATCTATTTTGCTCATCGTCTAATCATACATTCAAAAGCAGTGAGTTTGGAACAGGCAGCAGCTTCGCTACATAAGTGGAAACAAGTGATTTACTCTATTTATTAATAATGGTTATAATTAGAGCTTGATGAAATTATCTTGTTTTTCAGGGAATTGAGAAGTTTAAGAAAGCTGCACAAGATGTTCAGGGCAGCAAAATAAGTGGCCAGGCATGTTTACTCTCTACTTTTTATGCCAATAAATTGTTTTATTTGTCCTTTTATGCTGTGAAACCTTATGCAACATTGAGTGAACTGGTTGCAGTCTAATTGGCCATATTCCTAAATCCTAGCCTTGTTTTTTCTTTGCCCTTTCTGCTTGCAACAAGTTGTTTTTTTGTCCTACCTGAACCTTGTACTTTGCTCCATGTCAGACTTTCTTTTAGCATAGAGGTGTAATATGCAAGTGCAATTTCACATTTTTTTGCATTTTTGCACCAGATTATCTTTTGTTTTCCTTTGCTTGATTGTTATTTTTTTAATATATCCGTTTGAAATTTTATTAGCTTTTGGTGGTTTGTTTCCATATTCTTTGCACATATCTTACTTACTCTTTGATGAACTTCTTTTGTTTGCAGGAAGCATTTGTTTTGTGGGACACCTATGGTTTTCCTATGGATTTAACTCAGGTAAATTGCTGAATTCACTACCTGGACATTGTTCCTTTAATGTGTCTATACATGTGTATTAATATACATCTTTTACTATAATTATCTCTGTGCTTGATTTTGTTTTTTCTTTGTTTTTGTCATCTATTTTTACAGCTAATGGCAGAAGAAAGAGGACTATCAGTCGATGTGGAAGGTTTTAATATTGCCATGGAAGAAGCGAGGCAAAAGGCTAGAACTGCTCGCAGTAAGGTGTGTTCTGCTCTTTTTTTTGTTTTGAAGTCAGATTTTTTAATCACTATAATTACTCTTCTCATACGCTGGGCCGCCCATTTGTAGTTCCTTTCTTTTCTTATTTTGCTGTTTATCTGTAGGAAGGCTATAATAGGCTGTTTGTAGATAATTAATATTTTTGTTACTTTATTGAATTGGATACCATTTTATGGTGTTAGTTTTTGGTATATAGTTTTTCAAAGCCATCTGTTGCTTTATATGATTGGCAGGCAGTTGGGGACTCCATTGTGATGGATGCTGATGCTACATCCAAGTTGCATAAGAATGGTGTGCCTACAACAGATGATAGTTACAAGTTTATATGGCACCAGGTTTGTACCTAGAAGAACTTTGAATATTGGGGCAAGCTACTGGTTGGGTGCTGTGCAAACTACATCTTTTTAATATCATTGCAGCTTTTATTCTTGAGAACTATTAACTTAGGATTCTCTATACCTCTTGCATTTTTTTTTTCAACTTTCCAGTGTCATGAGCAAGATTCTCAATAGTTTATTTCTGTGGTTTGCTCTTTCTTTATCACAAGCCCATTTTTTTGATGTCAGCCTAGTTTTGTTATTGGGTGGCATGATCAAATTTAAGTTCTTTATCTGCTAAGCACTATACAAGTTGATTGGAAAGTTAATGCAGAAATTGTCCTTCACTAGGATCATGAAAGTGTGGTCAAAGCTATACACTGGTGCGGAGTTCCTAGAGACTGCTTTTGATGAAGTTGACATAGGCATTGTTTTGGAAAGTACAAGTTTCTATGCTGAGCAAGGGGGTCAGGTAATGTTCTTGATATATGAAAATTCTTTTTTGTGACTATATGAACTTCTCAATATATGAAAATCCTTTTCTGTTTAAAAATCAAAACTTGTGACTATAAATTTACTTAACCTGTAAATTTGGTTCCTTGTTGTTTGCTGAGTTTCTAGATTTTCTTGGTGTATGGTTCTGTACTTTGTTTTTTGCTGAGGTTGTTTCTTGGCATAACCATTTATGTGAAATGACACAATTTATGAACTGTAAATAGAGAAGGTAATCTGCAGTGGGTACAGACTACAGAGAATTGAGTTTACTGTAGTTCCTGAGATACTTTTACAGGAGATGTGTGATTCTCTTTTTTTGGGACTTGATCAAAATGTTTTCAGCAATTTCTGTGATAAGACTAATAGGGTCGGGCACTTAATCTTAATTTTCTTTTTCTTTTTGATCACAAATACTACCAGCATATGTATTATTAGCCTTCTAATAACCAGCCATGGACAAGTTTGCATGTGCAGTCAGTGACATGGGAATAATTTAAGCTAGTTGATCTATTGCAGTAATGGTTTTCAGGGATGTATATGTGTGAGTTACATCTTAATTATGCAGGCACGCCCCCACACACAAACAGGACCATACACAAACACATACCGAATTCAGAAAAGAAGTTAAAAATAGAAACAAGGGGGAAAAACATTAGACAGTTGAGATGACACTATTGACTAGTCTTTACAACAATGTTTATGATATTGTGGTGTGGCTTTCTTTTGCCAGAGTCTTCTCCGTTTTTGTTACTCAGGAAGCCCAGAAATCTGCATGAATGGGCAACGGTAAAGTGTCTAAACAACATACATTCCTTTAATTGTTGCTTTCGACCTCTTACTGGGTGTAAAGAATAGTGAAATTTTTCTTTTTCTTTAAAAATTGCTTGTTTGATAATTTATTATGGCACAAATTACCTAATCCGGTATATATGACATTTAGATAACTTTAATTGATCACAACATAATATTTTCTATTTGGTTATTTGTTTAAAGGTTTTGTGTTTGATATTCCCCTAATATCAACCATTTTATTATATTACAGTTGATCTTGCGTTTCAACTGTAATATAATAACTTTGATCTTATAATAACAGATTATCTAACTCTGAAAGGTTTTCTATATGTTTATTGTGTTTCAGTTGATATTTCATAACTTTGATTGATCACAGCATTATGTTTTCTAATGGTCATTTGTTTAAGCATTATATTGTAATGTTTTCCTTCCTAAACATTACAACAAATCCGTCTTTTTCTCAGTGTTTTGAGTTCTACTGGCTTCATTCATGTCTTGGGGAAGTAGAATTCTGTCTTACTTTTTTTTCGCATTAGATATATGACACTGGGTCAATTGATGGATCATTTGGATCATTTCAAGTAAATAATGTTCAAGTATACGGAGGCTTTGTTCTTCATATTGGAACTTTAATTGGGGGGGCCAAAGCATTATCTGTTGGCGATAAAGTAATATGCAAGGTAAAGTTTAAAAAAATAATGTTTAAATATGTTCTTCTCTAGACTGGCCTGTGTATTGACATTTTTTTTCTGTTATTAATAGGTTGACTATGACAGACGTACCTTGATCGCTCCAAACCATACTTGCACTCACATGCTTAATTTCGCACTTAGGGTATTAAACATTTATGATTTTTTATGCCTTGTTTGATTTATTAGCTCATCTTCTGAACACTTATCCTTGTTCTGTCTAAAATTTAGGAAGTGCTTGGGGATCATGTTGATCAGAAGGGTTCAATTGTTCTTCCTGAGAAGTTAAGATTTGATTTCTCACATGGTAATGCTCAACTCTTTTTAATCTTTTTTGGATGTTTATGGACTCTAATTTATTTGTCAATGTGTATCAGGGAAACCCGTCCATCCTGAAGATCTGAGAAAAATTGAGTCCATTGTAAACCAGCAGATTAAAGATGAGTTAAATGTGTATGCAAGTGAAGCGACTCTGGCTGCTGCGAAGCAGATAGTTGGATTGCGAGCAGTATTTGGTGAGGTAAGTGCTTTGGTTTCTCGAATGACATAATCTTAAATGTGCACTTGGTTTCATGAGCAGACTTGTTGGAGTTGATTTCTGACCTAAATGCATTCTCAATTGTGCTCATATTCTTTGACATAGATCTATCCTGATCCTGTGAGGGTTGTGTCAATCGGCCATAAAGTGGAAGACCTTCTACAGGATCCAGACAATAAAGAATGGTTATCAATATCAACGGAATTATGTGGAGGTATGTTTTGAGATATTTCTCCTGAAATTCTTGGTCATTTCCTGTATTCTATAACTTAATGGTTCGTTATTGCCAGGTACTCATATATCAAATACTCGAGAAGCTAAAGCATTTGCCCTTCTATCTGAGGAGGGAATTGCCAAAGGAATCAGAAGAGTAACAGCTGTCACAACTGAATGTGCATTCAAGGCATTGGAGTTGGCTTCCTCTCTTGATGCTGAAATTACTGAATCGTCCAAATCAGAAGGAAGCTTGCTGGAGAAGGTACTGTGTATATCTTTGATAAGTACAGTGCATGGTCTTGTCATATGATAAATTTGTGGCATCTCATATGCTGCCATGGAAATTGCATGTGTTATGTAAACATTGCAAGTTGCATAGATGATGATACCACTATGGGGATTCTATTGAAACATTATGTATTCTTCAAGATGACAAAAAGCTATGGTGGATCGGAACTTAGCACAGCCTCATTCTTAATAGGATGTAGGCATTGTAGTCCAAGGGTAATGTTGTCAAAATAGTGATATTCGTGTAGAGCTCCACCTTTTTAACAATCCTTCTATTTTTGAATAGGTTTAGATTTCCTTTTAGAAGTTATTGTCCATCCTTCCATATATTTGTTATTATTTCTTCCTTTCTTTTGGTGGCAATAGGCTACAACAATCTGCTTAGATGGTACATCATATACATCTAGGACCTAAAACAATAATAATGATGCTTAAATTGTTTAGTTTTGCAGTTTTTTACTCACTTTGATTTTATCTTTCTTTTTTTTTTTTGGCAGAAAGTTGCCACTCTGAAAAGCAAAATTGATGCAGCTGCTATTCCGGCAGCCGTAAAAGCAGACCTCAGAGCCAAGATTTCCCAACTGGAGGTATATAACATGTCATTAGAAGTTTGTATCCTTAGATTCGTCAGAGTAGTTTTTGGTGGGGGAGGCGGTTACTTGACTTGTGATCTTTCTATGCCACTATGCAAGTAGATCTCATGAACTCTTTTATAACGATTTACCAGGATCGTGTTAGAAAGGCAAAGAAGAAGATTGCTGAGGAAAATATACAGAAAGCAGTCAAAGCAGCAACAGAAGTTGCAAAAGCTGCTGCTTCTGAACGAAAAGCCTTTTGCATTGCACAAGTAGACGTAGGGCTGGATACTGCTGCGGTTCGAGAAGCAGTGTTGAAAGTTTTGGAACTACAGGTCTTTCACCTTTTTATAGCTTTTCCTTCACATGCATATGATTGGAAACTGTTGTAAAAATTTATTTTAGTGGTGATTCCCCATTTCTTGCTCTCCGTTACTAGTTTACAAGCTAGTATGTCACTTTTTTGTCTTTTTGACATCGATGCTGGTGGTTTTACTATAGGGGTTAGCAGTGATGGTGTTCAGCACAGATGAGACATTGAACAAAGCCGTGGTTTATGCTGGGGTACCCAACAGTGGATCAAAGACTGGGCTGGCAGTGTTAGAATGGCTAAATGAAGTTATGAAGCCCCTTAAGGGAAAGGGTGGTGGTGGGAAGAATGGCATCGCCCAGGGCCAGGTAAGTTCAGTGATCTGGAAGAAACATCAGATGCTCAAGTAGATTTCATTGACAATGATGTGGAACATGATCAAATATTTGCTCGTCTTGCAGGGGAGCGATGCATCCCGCCTTGAGGAGGCAATGGACGTCGCGGCAAAATTTGCTTCACTGAAGCTGCAATAGTAACACATCTGGCATCCATATCAAAGCAACAGAACCAAAATTATTTTCCGTTTGCTTTTCTTGACTGAATCCGAAGCCAAATATGATCTGGCATTATTTGTTGGTACTAATTTATAGTATGTTTGTTGGTGTGAATCCATTCATGGTGACACTGGATCAAGTCCCCAGTTATAGCTTCCTACAGCAGGGCATTGTATACTCAGCATCTAATTGACTGTTAAATCATCAAACCATGGTGCAGATTTAGCGATTAAATTTTTTTTTAACATGGTTAACATTTGTCTCACTTAGGTAACTATTGCCAATGTTAGGTTTTTGTGATGAATGGTTTGAAGAGAATCTTAAACACACTTGACACTTTGGTGATATGTGGTATCATACTTGCTTTCAAGTCTATACAAATTCTTGTGTCATTAGTTTCTTAATCTGATCTACTTAGGTATTGATTCCTACTCACGCGACCTCACCGTTACGCTCTCTGACAGTTCGAAATTGGATTGTGACGGGATTTTGTCTATTTTAGCACAATAATATTATATTAGGATTGGTGAGGAAGACTAGAATCAGTAATTGATAATATTATATTGGGAAGGGGGGTAATTATAGATTATTTTCCCTATATATCTTTAGTTCTTATATCTTAAAAAATTATATTGATATATTTATAGTTATAAAAGTAAAATATATATGTTGGTTTTATTAGTAAAAATATAAAAATAAAAAATAAAAAAAAATAATTTTAACGTTTCAATTGATGGTGGCGGATGATAATATCGTTGGAGTCTGTCGATGGTTATTGTAGATGATAAGAGCGACGATAAAAAGTAAATGTTGTTTTACATTTGCATCGATATAGATAACGAAAGGGTCACTCAACATTTACATTGATTGACCTTTTTATTGTTTTACATTTATGTTGACATTAATTTATATATCAAGGAGTCTTCACCTTTTATTTTACTTGGTCACTCAACATTTACATTGATTGTCCTTTTATTGTTTTACATTTACGTTGACATTAATTTATATATCAAGGAGTCTTCATCTCTCATTGTTACTTTATTCCTCCACAATAATCACTTACAGCCCCTAGCGGTGTTATAGTTTATCACCACCAACTGAAACATTAAAATTATATTTTTATCTTTTATTTTCATATTTTCGTTACTAAAATCAATGGTGTTAGGATAAATAGATCTAAATATTTTACTTTCATAACTATATAGATGTCAATATAACTTTTTAAAATATAAGGATCGAGGTGTTGAAGGTAGCTAACTTCAGAGGATAATTTGTAATTAATTTAGATTGGGGAGGAAGATAAAAATTAAAAATTGACTGAAAAACAAGAACATGAGGCTTGTGTAGTGGGAAGCCCAAAAATATGTTTATTCTAATTCTATCATTTGAATCTAAGAGAAATTTTAGGTAATGTTCAATATTTAAAATTTTCTTGTTTTATCAAATGATAAAGAGAAAAAGAATAAAGAGGAAAGGAGAAGAAAAAAAAAAGGGTCTAAAGAAAAAGAAATTTGTGGTTTAAGCTCATTAACTCAAGTTAATGAGTTGGGATTGTGATTTGAAGAGCAAGTTGATGAATCAGCATTCCTATTAGACAATTGGTGTCATAATAAATGTACCATCGATTTGGCTCATTAACCTAATGAATCTGTTCTATCCGAAGAGATGATGATGGTTAGCTTAAAGATAGATCATGAGACAGGCCACACAAATGTCATTCTGATCATTTTAGCTTATTGCACACCACATCAATGAGAGCTAAAAATCTGCCTTGCTAGATTTCGCTTCAATTCCTCTTAAAACACAGGAATAAGATTCCTCCTCTAACCATCAAACGATTAAGGCGTGTCAATACATTTCTACATCAGCATATATTCCAACTCAAACACAATGTGGTACGAAAATAAGTTGCTCTCGGTAGATTTAGAGGGCAATGGCACTTCCAAGTGATACGTGCAATCCAACCACAAAGGAGGACAAGCAAAAGATAGGAAATAGATGGTGTGATGGTTGACATTTTGTATATAAAAACAATCGATTTTGAAATATTCAAGAAATTAAATAACTTGAAAAATCAGATATATATATATATATATTTATTTATTTATTTGTAATACTTGGCTATAAAAAGAAGCTTTAATCAGTGGACAATATATTATTCATATCATTTTCTTCATTGCTAACTCTGGAGGAACACAAATCTGTGTCATGACGGACGGAGACAATAAACATGAATCATACAAAGCCAGGCTGATTTACATCAGGAAACGAAAGCAAAAACATCAGACAGAAGTTCTTTGATGGCATCGATCATCACCAACTCATCACTATCCTCCGCCTTCTTCTTCTTCTTCTTCTTCTTCTTCTTCTTCTTCTTCTTCACCACCGCCACCACCACCACCACCACCAAAGCAGGAGGCAGAGCAGGTGCAGACGGAGGAGGAGCCTCGCGAGAGACGAGCACGGCCGCCGCCTGGACGCCCCGCTGCTTCGCGGGTCGCGCGGCTGACGGACCGACTGCGACCCGCCGCCCTCGCCCTTCCCGCTCCCGACGCCCTTCCCTCCTCCTTTTCCCGCGCCGCTACCGCTACCGCTGCCGCCACCCTTCGAGTGGGTCGTGCTCCTCATGGCGTCCAACTCCCCCTTCCCCGCCCTCGAGACGACGGTCGCATTGAGGCCACCTGCGATGGTCAAAGCTGTGCTTGTGACGGCAACCGGACTAGAGATCACGTAGCTCGTCGTCAAACCTGGAGCCGGCTGGCTCTGGTCGAGTCGAAGCAGTCGGCGAGCCTCGTCTGCTCCACCGAGTGTGGTTTGGTTGGACGCAGACCGACAAGCTGGAAACAAGAGGACGAGGAGAAGGGAGGAGAGGAGACTTCCGGGCTTCATCGATCCGGTAAACTGTGGCGCGGCACGGTGATCACAGAAACCGGAGGAGATTTATAGGGGAAATGGATCGTACTGAAGTTGGGAGCAATTGTGGCGAGCGAGATAACGTGGATTCTAAGCACACATCAATCCGGTGCATCAAGTGTGAAAAGTTGCCCGCATGTTTTGGGAGATAGATAACGTTGTGTGAGTGGAATGAGATTTCCCTCGAAAAAGATTGATAGATCTTAATGTGAGGAAGTCGATCTCGACCGTAAGCTCTACGTCTCAGAGGTTTGAGACAAACCACCAACCTCGGATGAGTACATGGATTCACTACCAAATATAGTTCGAGTACCATGTATTGATGGATTCACCTCATACATGCAATCGAAAAAGTAATTTTTGTATAGATTTATAGAGAGAGGAAAGCCAACTGTGGGCACAAAGATTCCGTGATTGATTTACACGTACAAGAACAAGAACAAAACAAGGCATATGTTCTCTCTCTCTCTCTCTCTCTCTCTCTCTCTCTCTCTCTCTCTCTCTGCGTAGAGGAAAATAATTGGATTTCCTTGTCTTGCCATATTCCACGCACAATTTTGGCATTTCATCATGAAGCATGCTGCCCAGGATTCACACCATATAGTTTGCTCAAAGAAATAGTTCCCCACCCTTGAGAAATAAATGACACGTATGCTAATTGATATATGTATACATCCAACCAACACAAGCCATTGCAACCACATATACTCCATAAACTGAAAGAAGTATAAATGAAACAAGTATGGCACAATTGACATGAACTCAGCAGGTGATGCACTGCCATCAGGCTATAGCTTTTGGGTTCATGACAAAAGCCATGGAAGACAACACCATAGATGGGGTTCAAACAGTGTGTCAACAATTGCATGGTAATTGATATAGAAATCTGGTACTACCCTTACCCATCTCCAGTCTACAAGTGAGCTTCTTCCTGGGTGATCGATCGGTTAGATCTTGAGGCATGCAAAATGAGGGAAAAGTAGGGGCAGAAACATTGAGAACACAAACGAAAACAAATTATATACACAACTCATCATCACATTCTTAAACCGCAGTGATGGCCGAATTCTCATGGCATGCTTCTTGAATCAATAATTAAATTCATGTTACCTCGCAGAAATATACAGCTCATATGGTTCCTCACAGATGCTCTTGAAGTAATTGAGTCCTACTCATAGTTAAGGCAGGGAAAGACAAATGAAAGAAGATAATGGAATAGGGAACAAAAGTAGGAACCTTTTTCAAGCAGCAAGCAACTTTTAACTAGAAGCTACTACAGCTAAATCAGGATAACAGCTTCTCACACACACTGATGATGGCTGCCTGCCCGCTCAATATCGACTGACCGTTTGGGCTGGTTCGAATAGCTTTCGTCACAGCATCAAATATCATTGATCGAAACAGTGGATCTTCAACTTTCTTGAGAATTTGCTCCGCTACCTTGAGATCTATGCCACCAGCAAGAACCAGTTTACCGGTAATTTCACCAAAATAAGTAGGTGCTCTCGGTAGATCAATTCCAATGTCGTCAAGGATGGCAGCATAAAGCAAACAACCTGTCCCCAGATCCCTAGAAGTAAAAATCTTATTGACCACTAAATACTCCAGTAGCCTCATAACAGGTTCCATACATGAAGGCCCCTTTTCCAGAGCCAGATTTACGGCTTCTTTGACAACCTCTGGGTAGTATTCAGGGCTATTAAGTTCCTCGATGCATTGAAGTGCTTCATCTATGAGGCGGATATGAAAATATTCTTCCAGAAGCGCAATTGTTTTCTTATGCAGTTCATTAATATTAAACTTCGGAGTTGGCACTGGCTTATCTGAGATCAAAGGAGATAAAGCTCGGCCACCGGGCCTCAAGGGAAGGTTTTGAGACGGAGAGTCTTTTGTGCCCGTGACAAGACTAGAAGAACGAGCCTGTGGACCATTGCCCTGCAACAAGGCACTGGTCATACCAGCTACCAGGCCACCACTACCTTGAGGTAATAACTTAGGGTTTATGGGGGATGGCTTTGCCACCAAAGGTTTCTGTACGCTTCTGGCTTCACCCCTGGGCATCGACTTGCTGCGTGGAACTTCCCAACTGTCCCCATCTAGATTAGGCATCCCTGGCATTTTTCGTACTCCAGGCATCCCAGGCATCATACCTCCTGTTCCAGGTCGGTTTACCGGAAAACCACCAGTATTGCGACTATTTCTCAGGCTTGCAGTTGCTCCAGGACGCAATCCAAGATTCTTTTCTGCCTCACTATGGATTTCAGTAATTGTCTTGGCCTTTACCTACATAACCAGGCAATCAAAGAAAGTGTCAAGAAAACTGACAAAAGTGTCCAACTCTTATTTACATTAATCAAATCAGTTTCTACCAATTAATCTACCTCATCAGGGCATGTAACAAAACATTAAAAACTCCAATAAGGTTAAGAAAATTCTAATTCTTCACAAAGGGAATGCTAAATCTGTGAATGAAAACGGCTAAAGAAGTGGAAAAGATACCTCCTCACGACGAGGGATCCAGTTATTGGCACGTAAATCAAGCACATTTTGGACCATAAATCTTAGACGAGATGCAAGCTGTGGAATGGTTGCTAGCTCTTTCAGCCGATTGAAATAGGCATCATTGAAACGCCGAGATTTGGGGCTCTCACCCAATTGTTTACCGATGGTGTTAAACAACTGGCAGATTGCTTCAACATTCTCTTCAGCAGGACAGGCTTTGTTATCAGGCCCCAGTAGCTCCTACTTGCAATATTCACACAAGCATTTAAAGGAACACATCATCAGATGCTGTAAACAGACAAAAAGTTACCACAGAAAATTTACCTGAACGATATGATGGACAATTTTTTCAGGGACCATCCTCTGCTTCAAAAGCTCACCAATAAGGCGAATATTACCAAGAGTACGAAGTTTCACCATTCTCTCTTTGTCCCTTCGTTCCATTTCTTGGTCTTCATCAGTCAGTTTTCTTATATCAGCCCTCAGTTGGCCAGCACCTTCAAATGCTTCCTGACAATTATTCAACAGTATTCGCTTGAAGGTAATCTCCCTCCCATTAGCTTCCTCGGAGGGGAAGGAGGGTAGCTTTTCATTTAGATCAGAACAGAGTTGAGCATACATGGGGCAGAAAGTTGGTTCAAGAACAGCTTTCTCAAATATGAGTGTAATGACACCCTGCACCGTTAGTGTGTTAACCAAGTTAAATCTAGAATAACACAACCAAATGAGCTTCTCAGGAGTGAATTTTAGTACATAAAAGCAAAGTAAGAACCTTTAGGATATCAGGTGTTGTAATTCCAGCATCAATTAGTTGACCCTTGAGAAGATCAAATTTCTCGGGTGTCAGCTTGTTCAAAATACTGCAGAAAAGACATCACAGGAAATGTAGATTTTGACACAAAGCCTTCACATATAGTTGCTTCCATTTGAGAATTGAAAAAAAAAAGGCAAGTTAAGCAATATTTCCATATAGGATTGCATATAGTCAACAATATTAAGGTTCCATGAAAAGAATATAGTAGTGAAACCCAAACCAGTATACAATAGATGCAACACCAAAAAAGTTGCACACATATATTTTAGGTCAATTACCCTAAATAACTATACAATACCATTTGACCAACATTTGCAACCAGGCTGAACTAAAGAATTAGGTCAATTACCCTTTTATTGTTTTCAGGACCCGTTCTTTCTCAGTAAGACTCCCTCTTCGAGCAGACCATGGTACTTCAGCCTTAATAAGAGCAGCAGCAGGCCCTCCCTAAAATTTGCAATTAAAAAGTACCAAATATCAAAATTATGGACAAGAAAGGGAAGTTCATAGGCATAAGTAAGAGGGATGCTTAACAAGTTGAGGGACCTTGCAGGCTTGAAAGACTAATGTTCCAACAAAAGAAAAGCAACAATCCCTTGCAAAAGGACAAATTAGGTATCACAGTTCATAAGACATGATTGCTTATGCATTTCCAGATCAGTCAACCATAAGCTCCTATAGTTTTGTTTTCAAAGTTTCAAACAATAAACAATGCAGACAAATACTTCAATCTTTTCTCTCTCTTTTTAACACATCTCTCAAGGCTCTAACAGCCAGGAACTAACCATGCTTACAAACAGATATAGGCATCACTATTTACCTGCTGGCACCTTATTGGCACATATGCCATCTTGAATAAAACTACATTCTTTGACAGCAGATGGAATGAAGGACATTCTTTGTTATTTCAAATTAAGAAGGCATGAGTAAGAAAATTTAGTTACAAGGATGAACAAAACAGTCTGGTACTGTAGAGAAATTAATTAGAACTAATGTCTGAATCACAAAGGCACCATACCAAAAACCTAAATCCTTGTTATACATACACCAATTGCTACCCTGTAAGAGAAAAGTCAACAAATATGTTTCCTGTTGGATTCCATTAAAGCTCGGCAAGAGATAACAGACTTTTGTTAAGGTAATTATTATGGAAGCTTAGAATACATAAACAAGTTTATCACAAAGGCACAAACCTACCATTAGCATCTATCCATCGGCAATATATCAGAAAAAAACAAAAGATTCAGCAGGCACAATGAGGCTTCCAATAATAAATGTCACCTTGTTGAAAAATACTGAGGATAGAGGATGTGGAGATAAGAAACTATTAAATAGCCAATTGATGAACACAAGCTCAAACATGAAAAGTAAAATTGAACATGCCATAGTTCAGCATCTAGAATGTCATAGATGAAGAAGAATAACATGAACTTGAACCAAGTTAAGGAATGAACAAGAGAACCCTCAAAATACATCCTTTAAATAACAGAAAGCATAAACAAACTTGAAAGTTGTGCATAAGCCATGTATTCCAGGTGAAAAATTAAGAAATCAAGAAGTATATTACTAGAAATTCTGGAAGGAACAGACAACAAACTACGAAGAAACCATTATATGTATGATTTGATGAATTAATCTTGAAAGATAAGCATGATGAATAACTTAATCATCAGAGACACAACATCAATTCTGATATTTTATTAGGAGATAAATGATAAAAATAATGCAAGAACAGAAGCAAGCCAAAAGAACATAATAAACAATAACTAACAAGAGAAGTAGGCTTTAAAAGATAACAGATACAGCCACCATTTGCTTTATTAGTCCGGGTCAGATAAGGAAACAAAAGATATTTGCAAGCATTTTAACTAATTAATATACAACCTGGGTCGAAGAAACTTGGACTTTTGAAGAGAATTGGCTGCTCGGTTGCTCCTGCCTGTTCAATTGGTTTGTTTCACGAGATCTGGAGCTCAAGATATTTGATTCTTTGTTGTCAGGATTCTCATCTCTAAGTGAAGGCAACTGCCCTGATCGGCCACGCCAATCACGATTGTCGGGTTCATAATAACGGTTCGGTGATTGACTCAGCAACTGGCAAGCAAAAATAGTTATTTAAATAATACATGCAGAAGCCTGAAGAAGCTTGAACAGAAAATGTTCACATAAAAATACACAAGACGTCACCAAAAGTTCAAACATTCATAAAAGTAACAAGCATGAAATATCCATACTAAATATATCTTAGAAGACCAAATATCTAGTCTGTTCGAACTGCTCCACTGTACTCTCTACAAGTACACCAAAAAGAAAAAACATTTTCAAAATGTATGCCATTCCACACAAATTGATAACACACATTTGCATCACCATGACTCCATGTTTGGTCTTCAATGAACAAACCAGCCTCGATCTCCTGCTTGATTTTCAGAATATCTTCAAGAGCTTCAACATGCTGTCAAAGTAAAAAAAGTCAAAAGCCATATCAAGAACATGATTGAAGATATTGTATCCAACAAAACGAATACCTTCATTTAGCTCATTTATTTGGCACTTTGATGCTAAAGTAAATGCCTCAATTATTTTAAGCTCCACATCGAGAACCCATTGAAGCAAACATAATTTTCACAAAGCTTTCATCTTGTTTAATGCAGAGAGGGTTTTTCTTATGATGGGATTACATTTGTTGATGACAAGAAATGTTCACAAATGGCAAAGCTACCAGCATTCTTCCCAAACACTAATTAAAGAAATGACACTAATTCTATCAGCAAAATACAGCACACTAAAATCAAAACAACAAGTAGCTTCACTAGATAAGGGAATGATTTACATAAAAAATTAACTCTAGCAATTATGAGTGTCTAAAAAAATTTTGCAATACGAATTAATCTTGAACCCCCAACCAAAGAAGGGGAAAATTTAGGAATTATTTTGGGAAAAAGGTGGATTTATTTTTAATCAAGTACAAGATTAAAAGCTTTCTGAAAGAAAAGGGATTGTAACAGACCAAAGCTTCCTCAAATTAAAAATCAACAAGGTGACGTACCCATAGATCAGAGCTAATATAAAAAAAATCAGTCCAAACCAAAATTCATATGTACCTCACGGATTTGTAAAAGTTGATCCTTTGTGTAACGAATGTGCTCACGGTTCTCAAATCTTGCATCCCAAGTCTGCCAGGAGAATTATGCATTATAAAGAACTCTTGTAACAGCCACTCTCAAAACTAACACATAAAAAAGAAGTAAACAACATAGTTGTCTCACAAACAACATATGGACAAGATGTCAAGCATATCAAACATAATGAACATCAGCAATTGGATAGCGTAAAGGGACAATGATCCAACAGACCAACAGTATTCGTATTATATTCAATAGATCCCAAATTAAATTACAGTATTAACAATTTTAAGACACAAGTTTACAACCTCAAGGCATTATTTCGAGTATAATGCTTCCAAATTATATAAAAATAAACATTAAATAATGTGCATCCTTGAAAATTATTTACAAATTCAATTGAATACGAAATGCATGGGCTCACCTTTCATACTAACAATCACGTAGAAAGCATTCACGATTCTAGAAACTTGCCAGATTCAATTTTTTGTCGTATTAAATGCTGGGAAAAAAATCTTTGACGTTTGAAACGCACGAAATTTGAGTTCAAACACTGAAGAGTTCGAATAAAAGTCTAAATTTCCCAGCAAAATCACCCCAACACGGGCAAGACAAGCCAGATCAACCACAAGATAATCACATCAACAAATCACTAAATCCAACATAAAGAAACCAAAAGCCCTAGCTGGAACACGGCACGAAACCGCTTAAAGGCACGAACTTTATCCAAATGAGCGAAAACCATAGATCAATAAAAGAACTCTCCAGGGACCTTGAGCGAAAGAGCTGCACCGGCGCCGCCGTGGGGCCGGAGGACAGGAATATCGGAGGAGCCGAGGGAGGCAGAATCGAAGCGGGGGGCTGGGAGTCTGCTGCCTCGGTTGCCGCCGCCGCCAGGCCTCAGGCTAATGACCGTCGGATCCGACTGCATACCTCGACGTATCGCTCTCTGTAAGGCTGGCGATGGAACGATCCCGATCAACGCTGAGAAGGCAAATAAGGGAAACAAAAGGAACGAAAGCGATGCTGCAGAGACGGAGGAGGAAGCCCCTTCGTCAAGAGGGGGCCGATGGAGAAAGGGGGAGGTGTGAAACCCTTTAACGATCGAAGCGACGGAAATAAGAGCGAGTAATGTCGTAATTAATCCAACATTGATGGGTGATTGGACAAGGTGATCGTGGCATATGACGGTGTCAGGGCTTTGGGGCGTTCCCCCAGCTCGAACCGGTTTGGTCTCACAACGAAGTAATCGGACGAAACTACCCTTCCTGTTTCGAGTGGAATTCCGCTTTGCAGAATAGAATAATAGGAGGAGGAGCTGCTGCTGTTGTTTCATTCCATATTCTTCTCTTCTTCCCAAAATTCTCGAAGGCATTCCAGTTTTGATGTTGACTGCATCTACAACAATTATTTGCTATTCTTACTTAATATCATATGATGTCTGAATTCCTGTTTACGATAATAGAACATTAACGTCGTTTGCTCGACAATTTTGTTAGGCAACTGCACAGATCGACATCTTTGTTATGCTTTTGTTTGGAGTAAATTGGATTGTTGCCATTTGTGCGCCTAAGTTTATGTTCTTACGCTTTGCCGTATTGTATTTATGTAGTTAAAATGTACCGATATTTTCTTCATTTTAGTTTATCAAGATTATGTTATTTAGCTCACTCCATTTTAGTAAGGATATTAAAAATAAAATTAGGGTCTGAGAGGTAGGTTGCACTGTCTTTTATGAATCAATAAATAATTTATATGTTTAGATTAATTCCATATTGTACTTGATTCAAGATTCTATTTTTTGAAAACAATTTAAAATTATCTTAGCATGATGCATGAATTACGATTGCCATTGATTTAGTTAAGCATGATATCATGGTAGGTTAATAAGTTTAGTAAATTTTATAAAATTTGATCATTATTCTTCAAGTTGATCTGATTAGTTTTGGCATGTTGATTTATTTAATTGATAATTTTTATTAAATTCTTGTTTTTTTTGTTTCAAATCAAATTGAATCAATTATTTGGTTACATGTTGCATATTAAAATCTCTATTGATCAATGGGTTAATGCATGTGTTTATTTAATTCGAGTTATTAGAATTCCATATTTATTTTAAATAGGACGTGTTTAATATCATGTTAATTAGTTTAATATGGTTTGAAATCGGAACTGAGGGATTGATTGTTGACCGGACTCGGTCAGACTAACCAACGTATGTGTTTGGTCTGGGTGCTGATCTGTTCAGCCCATGGGGCCCGTCGGTTCAGTCATGGCGCACGTCTCCGGTTCATGGCCTATTAGGCTTGGTCCAGATTTGGCCCCATGCGCCTGTCCACTAGACGCGGGCCGATCCACCTCCTTTAGCTCGAGTTTGCACTCAGCCCGTTGCGCATAGGGGCGCAGCTTCTATGCCTCATTAGCGGGACTTGCTCAGGTGGCCCGTGTGGTCCGGTCGGAGCCCTCTAATTGACTCAACCGGACCAATTTTGAACGAGTTATTCTTAACTTGGCTTGCCAGGTTTAAGTTGGTTTAACCTAAATTGGATCCGTCGAAGTGAAAATTAGACGGGGTTAGGATGTTAGACCAGTCTTAAGTGAATTTTATGTTGGTTCAGTTGGTTCTTGCTGATAACTTATCCGGTTCAAATCAATTGGACGATTCTAGTGAGGGTGTTGATAACTCATGATTTTATTATTTAATAAATTTAAAATATTTATTAAAAATTATGATTTAAAAATGATGAGTTTTTTTAATTTGAGATTATGTTGATAATATTGATATGATTATTTTTTTCTAAGGATAAACGGCAAAGGCAGTACTCAAGGTTTTAAATCCGAATGTGTTAATTGACCTTGTGATAAACTATAAAACCTTTACCAGTTAGCTTAGTTGATACCATATTAATTAAGGTTTTGAATCTTCAACCTTATGTCATGGATTTAGTTAGGATTACTAAAGTTGTAAGGCATCATTGCGTTATTCATCCATAAAAGGTTATCCTAGTTGTAACCTAGCTCAAGACATGAAGGATTTATAAAAGAATAAATTGATTAATTCAAAAGTAAACGATGAACAAATCTCAACATCTAGGATTGCTTTATAAGCAATTTAACAAACACTCCGTATGTAAGAGAGAAAAAAGAGGAAAGTAAAAAATTAAGATTTTAGAAGATAAATGAATAGTCAACTCCACAAATGACTACTCATTAGGTGTTAAGAGCATTGACAAGTTTTTGTAGGCTTAATATGTGAACTTGCATATCCAATCAATACCCAACATTACTCCAAACCTCTATCTAGCCGTATGCTACTTGGGAGATTCTGATATGCTGAGATGGCTGATATTTTTCTCTACACCGTAGCCTGTAGAAAACATATCATGATATACAAAAATTAGATCATTTTGGGATTGTTTTATCTATTCTAGTGAACAGTCGTTTATAGTATTGTAAACTGTTCTTATTATCATTTTCAAACAAAAACATAAAAATAAAATAAAACACATTGCCAAGTATATGTACAAGTAAACAAAAACGAGAAATAGTTTATCGACGAAAGTGTTGTGAGTGCATGACAATTGTTCGTGAGATTCTCTCCACTTAAACTGTCGACATCATCGTTAATGCTTACTAGTAGGTTTTAATAATTACTTCTTCATATTACAAGGCATCTTTAGACTCTCAATTAGCTTTTGTTCGAGGAAACTTTCACCATTTCACTAAGTACTCGATATGCTTTACTTCGTTAGGTAGTTTTATTTTGTGATATGCTAAAACGATTTTAACTCATTTTTTTAGGAGACTTTGGTGAGGGTTAATTAAGTTGAAATACTTTAGGAAACATCTTATGGTTCTAAGTGTTAAGTTTTCAAGTTACTTGTGCTAGTCATAGGTGCCTAGCAAGCTAATCACGTGAGTGATGGCACATATGATTTGACACGAAATCTTTTTACTTATTATATTTTGGCATTTATCACTTTATATTGACTATTGCACATATGTATATATATATATTGTGATGTCCTTGGATCTATGCAATGAGAATTGGATCGTGATGAGATCACGAAAATGAGACTGACTCACCTTTAAACACAGATCATAAATAATCATAATCATAAGTTACTCAAGAGGAACATCAAGATAACCGAATAGACTGGTATGTTGTATACCCATCCATATAATGGATGTAACTAGTCTCATAGCTATTCGTGTGGAGACACTAGGGATATAGTACAAGTGCTCATTGGAGAATGAGATCATTGATTGATCCGCTTACGAAATGCTTGATGGTTGATGATGCCTTATTGTCATATAGCAATTCCGTAATCCTAGTGGTGTATCTGGTCCTTAAACTTAAGACACCAAGGATGTCCTGTATGAGTGCTCCATTCTTTGATACCGGACTTATAGGTTTGGATGTCCCAGATCTAGTACAACCGGTCATTGGGAGTAGTAGTCGACCTTACAAGGGCTATTGAGTGTCGATAAAGGATCATCCACTCTCGGCGTCATGAGAGAAATTTTCTATGTGTTCTTGCTCAAACAAATCCCTGGCCAGGGTCATTCGGATTGAGAAAGAAAGAGTTCTCTAGGAGAATCCGATTAGAGCGAGACTCGAGTAGAAACCGTATGGGTCTGACAGCACCATACCCGATATACGATTTTTGGGATATTATATGGATAAGGGACTATAGGTACATAGTAATTGAGGACAAACAGGTCCAATAGATTGGATTCCCTTGCATCGCATGAGGACTACGACGTAGTAGCCTAGTACGTCCGTAGTCGATGAGTCGAGTGAATTATTATGGAGATAATAATTCATTGAGCCAGAAGGAGTTTTGATAGGTATGACTCACGGCCAGCTTGATATTGGGCCTAGAGGGTCACACACATATTGTAGGCATTGCGATGAGTAGAGGTTCGGATATGAGATATCCGTCGGAGCCCCTATCTTATTAGATATCCAATAAGTCCCTGAATTATATGGATTCAATCCAATAAGAACCCATAATAGATTATTGGATAGAGATCTACTAATCTAAGAGGCTTGGGTAATTGGATGTAGATCCAATACCCAATAGGGGAGGATCCATTAGGGTTTGACAGAGGACCTCTATAAATAGGAGGGATTCAGTGGTTCATAGGCTAGATTAGAGCCTTTGCTTGCCTCTCCTATTCTCCTCCTCCTCTCCACCTCAAAGTAGGCTTGGAGTTTTGAGGAGCGTCGTCGTAGCTCTATTGTGTGGATCACCGCTAGAGAGGAGGACGCTTGACCTCATTCATCCTCTCCTAGAGATCTGCAAGGAAATAGAGATATACGATATCCTTAGGTAACACAATCTATTCTATACGCAGTTTGTTTCGTAGATTTTTTGCGCACCAATCTTCATACGACGACGAACATCTCTTTGGAAATTGGGGATTTTGTTTTCTTGTTCTTCCGCTGCACATGTGATATCGCCCCCAAGATTTCCCAACAACTTGCATGGAAGACATTGTAAATTTTGAGTTGCCTATCTTACTAATAATTGAGAAGAGTTTTTTATACTTGAGTATCAGTCTCTTGTACACTTTATGCCTAATGAATTGGAGTGATGTTGGTTGTAGCTTCGCTAATACCAAGTTCTCGTCTTTAAATTCTTATGGTCGTCTTTTTAAATTTGCCCACTTCTTCATCGTTTTGGCTATCGGTGTCCACCATCGAATGAGTTGTGAGCCATTTAACTTGATGTCTGCATGTATCAACTTATTGCTCCTTGCTTTTTATGTCATCATCTTTAAGTTATCCCTCACTTGACCCTATAGTGCATTTAATAATAAATTATTAGCCATTTAACTTGATGTCCATATACATCAGCTCGTTGCTCTCTGTGTTTTATGGCATCATCTTTATGCTCTCCATCACTTGATCCCGCAACACATTCAACAAATGCATTACTCCTATCTTAGATCCTTATGACTCCTTATCGTCGGTGTTGGATTCTGAACTACTCGAACTAAGGGTGACAACCTTGCCTTTATCTAATATAGGGGATGGATTGATATTGTCAATACATTAAGTGCTTATATTTGTGGGCACTTCCTCACCATATGTAATCTTCCACATAAGAAACATCCATCAGGTTTTAAGGCCTTATCTTTTGAACTCGAACATTTATGGGAACTCTTTTTCTTTTACTTAATTTTGGACTCCTTCGCTTGGAAATACCTAGATGAGTGATTTTTTGTAGATTATTTTTTCGTCCCAAAGTCCTCCAGCAAAATAAAGTCGGTGAGCCTTTCCGAAGTTATGATTGTCTTAATCATATCGATGACATTCCTCTATGATGTAGTTCCTGTTGTGCTTATAACTTTAGGTTATTGAGGAAGCTAAATAGCTTGTCCTTCTCGGATATGTCTTATATATCTAGCATTAATGCTAAAATTATTTCTCATAGTCTCGAATTGAAGTACTTCGATAGAGTTGTCTCAGCTTCCTTCTTATGATGAACTCTATGTTCATGGTTAGGAACTGAGTTCTCAACTCCCACTTTAAGTCCTCCCATGCATTTACTTGACATTGACCTTGTTAGATCTCTTCCTAACGTGTTCATCACCAAAGTATTACATCCCCATTTAGAGACATGGTTACTATCGAAACTTTAGTTTTTGAAGAATCGAGTCTCGTAGCTCAGAAGTATTATTCCATATCAAAAAAGAAATTCTCAAGCTCCTTCGCATCCTTGGCACTCCCATAGCAATACGGCTCAAGTGCCCTTAAGTTTTATAGTGGAGCAACGTAGGTGATACTCTCTCTCTCTCATTAAGAGCCCTGTGAGCAATGTAATCCTGGATATAAATTTCGTCATGACTTCGTACAGGTGTTGCATTGAGCCTTTGATGTCTTCTATTAATTAGTCTACTTGGGACTTAACCTTATCAATCTAAGATTCTATCTCTTTTTTTGAGTTATTTATCCTAAGAAGCTTTTATTGATCTTGATAAAGTTCTTTTAGTCTTGCTTCAAGAACGTAAAGACGAATAAATAGAGAAAAAAGAGGAAAAAGAAAATAAAAACTTTAGAAGGCAAATAAATGCTCGTAAGTTTGTAAACGACTACTCACTATGTGTCAAACGTGTTAGTAAGTTCCCGTTGTCTTAATATACAAATTTGTAAATCTAATCAATGCTTAATACTACTCCAAACCTTTATCTAGCTAAGTACCATCCGGGGGTTCTGATGTATTGAGATAGTTAATGTTTTTTTTTATATTGTAGCATGTAGAAAACAAGCCATGACATATAAAAATTAAATCATTTTAGGATAGTTTTGCTTGATGAGTGATCGCTTTGCAGCCTTACAAATTATTTCTGCTTACAGTTTTCAAACAAAAACATAAAAAAACATAAAAAAATAAGACAAACATACTACCAAACATATGTATAAGCAAATAAAAATGACAAATGATTTTTTGACGAAGGTATTGTAGCTATGTGAGGCCATCCGTGACACTTAGGTAAATGAATATGATACATCACCACCAAACCAATATTTAAGATATAAAAAATATAAGATAATATTTATGTAATTATTATCATGTGATATAAGTGACTATGTCGAGTAGTCCATATTAAATGTGTACCTTATGAAAAAGAGCTATAAGTCTCTTAAGATGTGTCATTATCGGGACCACTGAATCTAGTAAATAATAAATTATAATTTCTCATAATATTTTATTAAAGAACTTTCATGAATGCATAAATGATCATGACATATAAAAATAAATGATAATTTTGATTCCTTAACAAGGGCAGACATATTAATATTAATAAGACTAGTCCATTAAGGGACCGTCGAATGTGATGAATATATTGTTCATTTATCCGTTGAGAAATCATATCTTTACTTGAGCATGCAACGAGATATATTGAATATAATTAATATATAATTTTATTTACTGTATATGAATTATCTTCGTTTATTTAACACATGAGTTTTATGATGAATTGATATATTTTTATTTCATACAAAAGTATTAATATAAAATATTTAAATATATTTTATAATTATTAAATATTATTTTTATGATTTTTGGAGAATTTTACTTATATTCTTTTAATTGCAAATTTAATAAGAGAATATTTCTTTTAAATGAATTATTGATGTGAGATACCGACAATGGGGACTAATTTAATCCTAACCATAATATATTTGAATGACAAAAAAGTGATTACTCTTAGTAAAAACTAGATCGACGAAAAGACTTGAAACCCATAATCCCTTTGAGTGAAAAAATGTGTGTTTGCATGCACCTGTGAGTCATTGGTTCTTGTGTCAAGTTGATCTGGAAATGGCGTTGACTGAGGTGAAAAGCCGGAAGAACTAAACAAGGTTGAAGGAGCAGAAGCTGTTGGAGTTGAAAATAGGGAAGAGGATATCGAGAAGCTATTTGATAGTATCAAGAACTATGGTATGCACACTAGCTTCTTGTCTCTCCGCATCTAACTTATAGTTTCTTATATACAACTGCATTTGTCAGATTAATGTCTAACATAATTCTAAAGCATCAAGATGGCTACTGTTATAAATTTTCCTTTGGTGATACACAATCCATCATCAAACCCCAATCTGCTGAGAAATTAAATGCTTTTGCTTAGATTAGCAATTCGTACGGCAAGAGTCTTCATCCTCACCTTCCTTGTAGATTCCATTCATCATCCATGAGTTCCTCGCCTGAGTTGTCGATTCCTTCACATAAAGAACAAGAATATTTTCCTTGATGTCAAGTAAAAGTGGAATTGTGCCCATGAAGAGAGATGTAATCAATCGGTTCAGGGAAAACAAATAAATAGTATCACATTCTGGTTGCTGCTGCAGTAACTTGCCCTACATGCAACTCGGTGGCATCATATCCCCAAGCATCGGCCGGCTCCGAAGGCTTCAGAGACTGTAAGAACATCGCCTTTCAATAAAGTAGGAAGCCTCGGAGTCTTCGTAATGCTCAGCCAGTATACATCTCAATCACGAAATCTCATCCCATCACTGATCGGATCGGATTCGGGTTCAAATAATGATCCGGTTCCATCAAAAGATTTGAAGGGTAAATACGAAAAGAGAGAGAGAGAAAGTGACCCCTTAATCAGTGATTGGTGGAGAGCGAGGGAGGCATTAAAAAAGTCACATCGGTTATAGAGTGACTAGCGCAAGACATGCTCTGAAACCACCTGGGTAGCGCCTCCTCGGATGCCTCAAGGAGTTCCATTGCACTTGAAGCTCTCAAGTCGTGGCACAAAGTAGACTCGGTGGTGACCGAGGATCTTTTGAGGGTACTCCGGGATCGTTATCGCATCTCGAATTGTTATGGTTCGCAACGCGTTTCAGGACGACGAGGTTCGCGGTGGTCGTCTCGAGGTTCCCGTCCGCGATAGCAGCGACGGTCTCGAGGAGCATCTGTCGCGGGATCAATTGTCAAATTACCTATTTATTATGGATCAATAATTTTTTTTATTTTTTTACCATAAAAAAATTACTGGTCGATAATATACTCATTTCTGGCACTATTTGTGTTACTGTACTATGTTTCGGTTTTCAAAGCATATGGGTCATCCTCTTCCCTAGTGAGCTCTCCTTTTCTAGTTCAGATGTCCTTATGTTGACATTATGAGTTCTCTACTAACGTGTTGAGATGAATCACTAGTGTGCGTAAGTCTAATTGGTTTTACCCTGAATTATTAACATCCATATTAGTCGAGTCGATATCATTTTGGTGCAATTGTTGTTTGCTTATTTCTTGAAGAAGTTAGGAAAAGTTGCTGAATGTTGTGGCATTTAGTTTTGCCATCAGCCTTGAAATTAAGGATGGAATAAACGATTCCCTTTACATATTTGTAAGACTATTAGAAAAATGAAAAGAAACCCTTGAAAAGAAAATGATAAGAAAAGAAGTCCTAGTCAGGACTTCGGGTCAAGTGAAAGACTAAGGAACGAAACAGGTAATAAATGATGTTGTACCTTTGCTACTCAGTGGAGTAGGCGGCGGGGTTGATGGAGAAGACGATGCTCGTCCGCTTCGATTTCCGGTGGGCCCGCGTCCTTGGCATCGCCTTCCTCCGCCGCTTCTTCCGCGCCGTCTGGAGTCACCTGCTGTCTTGCTCGTCCGTGATGATGCAGGCCGCGATGAGGTACTTCTTGGGCGCATCTCGTTTTAATAATTCGAGATTGTATTTTGCTTTTGTTCGGATGGGGAATTAGTTGATTGTGGGGTTCAGGCTTTCCTTCGAGAGGAAGGTTGGGGACGATGACGTCGGGCGGCATCAAATCCATCGACGCCCTGCCTCTTGATTGGCCACCATGGGACGCAGCAAGTCAGACGGGATTGCGTCTCCAGAAGAAGAAAGAAGAAGAACTGATACAAGCCCTTTTGTGTGCTCGTCATGTATGCGTGATCCATCCATATCCAACACACCGATCACATGTAGTCCACCTCAAAGGAAGCCTGGCCGTGGTGGAAGAGTTCTTTTTCCTTTCTTCTTATATTTGTTTCCGAAAGAGAGAGAAGAAGCATGCTATTGCTGCTACATCTTATCGTTCTGTTACTAATCAGCTAGGTTCTTCCATTAAACAAAATAAGCCAGCTAGTCATAAATCCAATCATTCATCCAAAGCAGCTCATCTTGAAGGCACCCTAATAGAGTCGAGAAAGGAACCCCTCATTGCTGCATGCTTCCAACTAATAATTCTTCTGCGCGTCTCGTCTCGTCTCGTCTCGTCCATGCACGATCGATCTGAAAGCAGCATGTTGTCAATCGCCTTACCAATCCATTTTTGTGCTCCAGACTGCAACAACTCATCATTTCTACATCTCTGTAGATGACTGCTCGAACCCGGATCAGCGACAGCTGGAATATCCATGTATTTTCACCATATTTCTCTCGGCCGTCGCGTTTTTCAACATCTGACGGTAGCCCGTATCGATCCGTGTGTTCCCACATCATTGGCCTCCGTCCCGCGTCTGGTGCATTATATTCCCCGTGGGACCCGCTGTCATGAGACGTGGGTAAAACTAGTGATGCGTCACGTTTCGAAGCTCTTATTTCATGTCAAGCATCCGGCGCCGATAAGCTCCAACACAACATCTGTAACTACGGCGTCGACTCATTCATCGCCGTTTGACTTCCTCATGCTTGGGGATGTCTATCCCCACAATGTTTCCTCGTTGCAACAATGACTTTTGCAGGAAAGGGAAGCAAAAAAGGAAGCTTTCAGGAAGTATCTGGAATCAAGCGGGGTGCTTGATGCTCTCACTAAAGGTTTTCCTCGGTCGGGCCGGCGCGGCCGCCCTGACCCTCGAGGGAAGCGGAGAGCACCTCAGGCCGCTGAACCGGGGGAGGAGGAGCCCCGACCGACGAGGGGTGCGAGCGTTTTGAGGGTTTACATGCCCCAAAAGTTTTTGGATGGTGGGCTGAACGACAATTTATATTGTTCCTTGTTCATCGAGATGAAATTTAGTATATTATATGTGAACAAATCAATCGCATCCCAATATGATGTGCATCTATGTTTTAATTTGATAAGCTGAATCATTTCTTTAAAAAAATCTAAGTTCAAGTAAATAATAATAAAATTTCTAATCATACGAATGGATTTTATCTATTAATTTAAGTTTTTAAATTGACATTACTTATCCTTTTTTATAAATATAATAATAATATCAAAGATACCGACAATGGGGACTAATTGGATTCTATTTATCCGAGTCCTGATTGATGAAAATAATAACCATAATATATTTGAATAATAAAAAAATGATTACTCTTAGTAAAAACTAGATCGACGAAAAGATTTGAAACCCATAATCCCTTGTGCGTTTTGAGGGTTTATATACCCCGAAAGTTTTTAGATGGTGGATTGAACGACAATTTATGTTGTTCCTTGTTCATCGAGATAGAATTTAGTATGTTATATATGAACAAATCAATATTTTAATTTGCTAAGCTGAATCATTTCTTAAAAAAAATCTAAGTTCAAGTAAATAATAATAAAATTTTTAATCATACGAATGGATCTTATTTATTAGTTTAAGTAGTTAAATTGACATTACTTATCTTTTTTTTATAAATATAATAATAATATCAAATATTTAAAATGATATTACATCCAAAGATATTTCCACTAATCATTTATCACCCCGCGAGAGAGCATGATGTGATCAGATAAGTATTCCACCTCAGCCCAAGGTGTCAATATGCAGAATTATCGTTACCATCTCGGTTGTCGTCCTCAAGCAAACAGGTGCAATGCATCTATCTCTACGCATCTTGTTTTATTGGCACCGTAAATTATTTTTTTTGTCGGATTCTTCATCACCATCATCGTCATCTCTCCCCTTCTTAATTTTTCATCCTCCTATTCCTTCAATTATCATAACTATATATATATAATATCCTAATAAAAACTCCATAATCAAAATTCTGATGCGATATTCTAACAAGAACATTTTTCTCGACAAATCCCTGCCACCAACCACTACAGTTTGAACGAGAAACACGTTTCTGCAACTACTACACGGAGACTTGAACACGGTGGCTCCAAGTCATCATACGAAGCAGCAAAATAATCGGGAAGGTGTGTGCATCAATCGTTCTTCCCGATCATCCTATTCTCCTCTGGTCTCAACACGTGATGAAATGGCAAGAAGCACGTGTCGGATCACGCGTATGACGGCCTGGGTTTTTATTTTATCCGCATGTTTCACATTTTACACACCATTAAAAAAAATACTTGGATTGATTAGGTTTAGAATTTTCCAAAATTGTATAATAAGGTTGGATAAGATGAGATAAAGGGTTCTCTAGCACGTGTTCAGCACGCCATTCCCGACGCCACTGCCTATATAAACGGGTCTCGAGGAGCAAGCGATTCCAAGTCGGTCTCTCGTTTGCAGCTCTCTGCGATTCCTCTTGACGGCGCTTGTTTCGGTTCCTGTGCGAAAGGTCGCTCTTTTTCCAGTTGGGCCTTTTGGGGGGGTAGTTTGAGCTTCGGAGGATGGCGACGTCGTTGGTGATGATGGGGTCGATGGGTGGTGCGTCTTCGTCTTCGAGCGGGAGGTGTGCGGGGCGAGGTGAGGTGTTGAAGGGGATGAGGAAGGCGGGGAGGGGCGGAGGCAATGTGAGATGCGCGGCCGCTGCCGCCGCCGCAGGAAGCATGGCGGATCACTATCGGATGCTTCGGATTCATCCGGGGGCGTCGGAGAAGGAAGTCAAGAAGGCGTTTAGGAAGCTCGCTCTTCAGGTGCCCCTCTTTCAATGGATTAAATCTTTTTTAAAAAAATTCTTTTGATTATTTTTTTGGTCTTCAAAATCAGGATTTTTCTTAAAAAGGAGGGATTTTTTTTGGCTTGATTCGGTAGGCGGAGCAAACTGGGGGACAAATGAATTCTTTTTGGATTAGATTAGTTTATAATCGGTATGAATGATGTGTTTTTGAACAGTTTTCAACGACACAGTCCCATCATTAATTCTTTTGAACCAACCAGAGGGACAAAAAAGACATCTAATTCATCTTAAACATGGGGATTGGTGATGTAGAATGGCATCAGACAACAAAGCATCGACGTTCCTTCTGGTTTCTTTCTATCATTCGAGTCCTTATGATTTTGGTGTGTAATTGTTACCTTGGATCTTGCCTGAAGATGTAGGACGTTGTTCTGACTTTTGAGTTTATTAATGCATTATATTCTCGACCAAAAGTCATTGATTTTTGTGATCTTGCTAAATATTTATATGGGTTTTCTTGCAGTATCATCCAGATGTTTGCAAAGGCAGCAATTGCGGTGTCCAGTTCCATCGTATTAATGAAGCCTATGATGTAAGTATTAACCACATTCCCTGTTTTTTTTTTTTTTCCTTTTGGATTTTGCAATCAAGGATTTAAAGAGAGGCTTTTTCACTTGGAGATCTTTCTAGGAACTAGTATTATTCATCATGTTCAAAATTGGTTCTTTGTTCATCATCTCCATGACAAGGAGACTACCAGAACTCTTGCCATTTGAACCAAATCTGCTGACCCTTAATCCTACATTATATGCTTATCTATTATGTATGTTTTTATTTCTCTTAGTTATTCCAGTCTCTATATTGTGAGAAATGCAACCTCACCGTTTGGAGGTGTCGTAAACTATCGATGAATTGATCCATACTACTGTTCTTGGTGTGTGACTGAATTCATCCATGATTGCTGCAGATTGTTATGAGCAGTTTGAGACGAGCTGAGGAGGAGCAACTGCAGTGGCAGCCGCAAGGATGGAGCGAGGATGTCGATCGCAATCCGATGAGTGGGATGTATGACCCGAGCTGGGATTTGTGGGAGGAATGGATGGGTTGGGAGGGAGCTGGCACCAGAGATTACTCCTCCCACATCAACCCCTACATCTAATCAAACTCCTAATAAACGTCCTTCTGATACAGAAACATGTACATAAAGAAGGGTTGTTTGTATTCAAGCCTAACTCAGATACATATTTCTATTCTAATTAGACAAATTGTCTGCTGTTGATTTGTTATTTAAGCTATTGATATCATCAATCTGCTCCTGCTGTTGATTCCAACCATTTCTCCTTGTTTTCATTGGTTAAAAATCCTACTTGTTTTATTGAGATGGTATACTGTTGAAATGGTATACTGACTTTATTGGAAATATTATATATATATGTATGTATGTAATCATATATGTTCATTACAATGTTGATGATGCATATGTATTCTGTAATAACTTCTAATTGGATGTCAATTAGTTGAACTTTCTATAGGACTTATCTTAATGGGCAGATTGTGATGCTAAGTGCGAATGACAGATAATTATAATGGTTAGTAAGAAGATTAAAGATTCTTTTTTGGTTTAAGTGCAAAATGTGTCACTCAAATGTGTTTAGAATATCAATCATGCCAGAAGAGAAACTGTTTAGAATACCATCTGTACTGTGATTAGCTTACTGTCTCTTGGTAAGCTGCACTAATTCAATTGTTGCATTCAGATCCAGATCAAGCAGATGTTACTTTGAACATGAAAGTTCTAACTTCATTTGATGCCAATTGATGAGTTGATGGATCCAAGACAACTGATGAAGCCATATGATTATTTGAGAAGCAGCAATGCAAAATAATCTTTAGAGAAGGCAGTACTTTATGGAGTCTCCAAGAACTTCCACAATCTATACCCTCAACCCCAATGATAAATATTGAACTGCTGGTTATGACTAATTTATCAAGCTCATCCTCAGGAGTGACAAAGAACATTAACTTTACAGGCTCATGATCACTATTAAGAGGATCAGACCTCTAAGTTATCCTTTACAGGCAGAACAATTACCAACAAACAGAAACTAAATTAGTTTAGGGCATGTCTTTTTTGCCCTCATAAGCCACAGAACCAGCCTACACTCTCAGAGCCACCTGATCTTGCCATGTGATCTTTCTTTTAACCACCTGGTTTGATCCATGACCAACATCCCGGCAGATCGAGAGCTTCAGATCATTAGCCATGGCATCACCTTCCATTGGACTCTTCCTCAACCTATCGGCTTTTGCAGGCTCCAAGCTGATCTGGTACTCATCCATTTCTTCGCCAATCTGCCGCATGAACATTCACAGTAAGTATGAAACATCAGTAATTTGTGCATGTAGTTTTCGACCGCATTAGTTACCGGCAAGGAGACCTGGTTCAAGTCTATTACTGCTGCAGTGCTTGGAGTAGTAGCATCTCTTGCTGTGAAGCTCTGGTCTTTGGCAGGGAGTTGAAAGGATGGAATTGAAGTCCGACCAGTTAACAGCAATGGGGATGGCGAGCTTTGTGGCTTCTTGTTCAGCCTACATGGAGTCTTTCCTGATGGATTACTCGACAGGCACCTATATTTTCTTCGCAAGAATCTACAGCATTACAGATGAACAAGAAGTGTAAACCTTTCGCGAACAATTTCCATCACAACTAATGCAATTTGGACTCAAAATGCCCAAGTACAAAAGAAACATAATGTAAAAGGCCAGAAGGAAGAGGTAGTAACTTCACTTCAGCCAGAAGCCTAAGTTTCTTCTCATTTGCCTTCTGCAATTTCTTCCTCTTTGCTTCAGTTTCCTGGCACGGCACAAAAGGCTGGTAAGATTTTTGGAGAAACAAGATTGTACAAAATTTTATGGTGATCAAGAAAGCCTAAAACAAAAGAACCAATCCAACATTTCAAAGAAAGTACTCTCCATTAATGAAACAAAAAGGATGGTTAGATTTCTTAATACTCAGATTAAGGGTTTTGTTAGTGAAGAGGGAAACAAAGGAGCAATTCCTTTAGTAGCCAAAGGAAACAATAATCTGAAACATGTAGATCTGAGAAAGCAGAATTTAGAGAAAATAAAACAACAACAAAAGGTAACATCAAGAAACATTGGATTTGGATCTCCTTATAAAAGTAGATTGATTAAAAGAAAAAAAATTGAAGAAACCCATCACACAACACATCTTAAAATAATTGATCAAAAGATCCAACACAACAAAGAAAAATACCTAAAACCAAATAACTTTTTGGTGACATCAAACCCCACAACTTAAGACTCCCAAAAATTCATGCTGAAAAAAGTAGGGCTACAGATCCCTAATTTCCCCCACACAATCCACCAAACGAAAAAGACGCCCAAATCTCTAAGATCATCAAATTAGAGAAGACCTTAACACAACACATCTCACTCAGATTCTTATGCAGGAAATCCAAACACCTAAAACATAGCAGGCACAGATAAAAAAGAAGAAATACCCAAAGATCTTACCTTTAGCAGATCCTCATAATCCTGCAAGAGACTCTGGTGCCTGAACCGCGCCCTGGCCTCCTCGGTGACCGGATAATAAGTGGAAGCCGGAGAAGACCCCATGACCGATCTCTGTCCCTTCTTCATCACCACGGCCCCAAAATCCCACCTTTAGAAGGGAGATGAGGAGAGATCCACAGATGGAAGGAACGGGACGGGAAAAGGTTCCACCTTTGCAGAGAGAGAAGGGACGATGGAGAAACAAAGGTGGGGTTTCTTCCTTCGCCTGTTTTGCTGAGGTCTGACCATGACCAAAAGGCCCATATAAATCGGGAACAGGAGATGGGTTAGCGTTTTCCTGCTCGGTGGAGATGGGTGGAAGGGTTTCCTGGGCTGCAGAGGGGCATATGTGGCAAGCCAAGGCAGTGATATTGTTTGGGAATTGGAGGGATGAGAGAGAGAAAGAGAGAGGTTTGGTTGGGTGATGCACATCTGAGGACACCCCCCTTCGTTATCTTTCTTGCCTTGTCTTCCCTCTCCCCCCCTCTCCCCCCCCCCCCCTTCCTATTCCTCCTTTTTTCTCACCTCGCTTCTTTTCCTTTTGGCCTTGGCGTTGGTTTTCCTCCCCTCACATAACTCCTGGTCCAGATGGGCCATCGGGAGCAAAGATGGCTGGGAGAGAGCCTGCACTGCTTCTTGGAGGGTGGAGATTCTTTTAATTTTCTTCCCTGGCTTGGTTGACGGGGAAGGAGAGATTGGAGGGGTGTGTACATGATGGAAAGGAGGAGGAGAGATGAATGGTTGCTGTGCTGTGATGTTGCAGCTGTTTGCTGCTGCCTGCTCTGGTACATTTGTCATGGCCTCATATGGGTGGAGATGGTGGAATGTGGCATTTATTTAGTGGCCTCTGCTCGGAGTTACCAAAATGTCCTCCCTTTACCTCTCTGATAAGTCCTTGTCTGCCTACATAAATGCCTGCCTTTTCTTGCCCATGAAGTTCCATGGAATAACCTTTTCCCATTCTTCTTCTCTCACATGCCAAAGCTTCCCACCATTTCTCCTTCCTGCTTGTGGATCAAGGGGTGACAGTCTCTGTGTTGTGCTTCAAACCCTGCTACAGTATACAGTAGACTGTTTGACAAATTTGCACAGAAAGCGAAGAGATTCTCTCTCACAAGGGAATGAAATTGGTTGGTTCATTAAAAGAGTCAGCAACCTGAGGAAGCTTGTGAGTTATGACTACAGCACACAGGCAGAGATGGGGGAACATGAACATGTTGAGAGCATCATCATCATGGGCATGGTGGTCATGGAGATGCAGGTGATAGCACCTAAAAAGGAAGGGGATTCTGAGTTGGAGAAGCTTGTGGTGGACTACAGCTCCAGTCTGGTCTTTTGCTTTGGGAAGTTTCCACCTCTTCCCTGGAAGTGCTTCTGGATTGGATGGAGAAGCTTGAGATGGACTTTAGCTCCATTCTGGTCTTTTTACCTGTGTTCTTCACTGTAGGGCCTGTTGAAGTTTCCACCTGTTTCCTTCCTGATTGCCATCACCATGGCCAGTCCTTTTGGCCTCTGCACAAGGTTGAGAAGGTGACAAGGACAGCATGGGGAGGCAGATTACCTTGTAGGGTGTTCGAATACACCAATCTCTGACTTGATGTTTCATGATCCAAATGGTGATGATGTAGATAGCAAGCTATTAGAAACTAGACTAAATTCATCTCAAACAATGGACAAGCTGTCTTTATTTGAAACAATAAATGTATAATTTTATATTTTTAAATTAATTATTAAACTAAATGCCCTAAAAATTAATCAGTTTGGTAATAAAAAATTCAATTTATTGAGATAATGTTCGAATACTCCTTTCATGTGATAGCTGTAGTATCCTTATGGATCTAAATGAGAATATATATATATATATATATATATATATATATATATATATATATATATATATCTATATATATAAACAATTCTATACATGCAAATAGCTAGGTAGCAACCAATAAAGAGTTCAAATTAATTACATTTCTATTTCAGCCTTGGTTACCACATAAATCTGAGCTATAATTCCTGCTGCCGGAAAAGATTGGATTCACAAAAATATCATTTTTATCCAAGAATTGGGACCATCTGTCATCATCAGTCAGTAGTAAATGTCAACACACCTCTCTTTCCAGTGGGAATGAACATGCCAATATCATCAACAAGTTTTCAGTTTCCTGATGGAAGAGGACAAAACTCCAACACAACCACATTAAGAACAAGTCCTTGTAAAACTTGGGCTTGTTCTGCAAAAAAAACACTCAAATCCAAACTGGAATTATCACATAAATATGTTAAACTTGTTATAGCTTCATGTTGACAACGCCACTGATGACCACCTCAATGAAAGAAAATCAACAAAAATACGGCTTTTAACAGCAGTCTGAGATAATAAAAGGACACAAGAACATGCAAACCCATAGTTATTGCTTGAAAGAACCAACAATCCAAAATCCTCTGGGCAGCTGATTACTCCTGTTCCAAGAGTAAAATAGTGTTAAAAGCATTGGCAAGAACACCATTGAAAGGTCTAAAACAATAGTTACTAATTACTATATGGATTTTGCACATAAAACTGAAAAGCAGGACAAACAAAATATTTGTTAATGAATGGTACTAACAGCTTACAACAGCATTCTGCTAGTACATCCTAAGACTACTACTGCCTGGATCAATAATCACTATGATTCATCGAAATCTTCCTCTGCTTAATCAGAATTCCTAGGGATTTGATTACAAGGCAAGCATGGAGTTAACAGGTCTTTTTCGCTGTATAAGTTATAGCACTTGCATTACTAAGACTTGAGGTACGTGCAGAGAACACCACAACATACTCATATATGTAAACTTTTAGCTATCCCCACAATAAACTTTTGTGATGTCCAAGATAAAGTACAACTCCGTTTTTTTTAAAAGAAAAAAAGAGCTTCATTAGTTCATATCTGTAATCACACCATCATCGTTCATGTTTACAATAAAGTCTAAATCAGATCCCCTAGAGTAAGCCTCATTACATAGATATGAACATTATACGGATATAAAGTCTTAAGTACAAGTCTTTCATTACATGGATATGAACACTATCCTATTATTCTTTTCAAACGGGCCTAAGAAAGCAACAATTAAATAGAAAAAAAAACATTGTAGTAGAAAAATACGAAGGGAAAGTACCCATTCATAATGTATAAGAGAAACGACCACTAAGTGAAGGCCAGGTTGATGATTAAAATGGAATGTAACCAACGTTACAGCGTCTTCATGCAACTATAGCTAAATGAACTGACATCATTATCTACACCACCACTAAGTTATACTATTTCTTACACTTCTTCTCTTCTCTTCCTGTTTATTAACAATATATAGCTCTGCTATGGGAGTCATTGTCCAAAATGGTTAATCTGTTCAGGTCTCAATAAACCGTATGCAGTCACTTGACCCTTTATTTTAGATAATTGCTATTCACCTATAATAATATGATGATCAGAAGTTCCACATTTTTTTAGATTATTTTGATTGCACCATTCCACCATTATCAATGCCCTAGTCAGTTCCAAAAATGTTTGTAATCCTCAAATATAGCACCCATTCTCCTGATGCTGCTGACCTCCTTGTCCACTTATCCTGAAAAGTTATCAGACTACCTTCCAGTTACCGTATCCCTTTCTTTGCATCTCCTTTCTCCGTAATTATGTATCTCTTCAATTCTTCTCCTTTATTTCTTTATACCAGTTTACGGAGTCATAATAGAGACGCTTGAAAGAAGAACATAGAGGCAACTTTGGCCCATGCCTCTAGACATCAAACCTGGCTGCTCTCTCAACAGCTTCATACAAAGACGTAGCTTCTCTTATTCATGATTCTTCTGTCTAACAAATAAAGTCCCTTGTGAGAATCAATAGGCAACTTCAGAAGGATAGATGCTGGTCAGTAATCCTTTATTTTCACTTAGCTAATATGCAATTGCAAAACACAATTCTAGGTCGAGTCACCCAAGAATATGAACATTTTTATTCATCAATTTGGTTTTCAGTCTCAGAGTTCTGAGTTCAGCATTGATGAGTTTCATAGGTTGACTCTGTCCTTTGATGGTGAACTTGGAATGAGTCTCCTTGAAACTCGACTAATGAAGTTAACTGGAAAATAATGTTATCTGAAATCCCTGAATGCTATTGGAAATCAAACAGAAAACATATCTGGCCTCGCCAGGTTTATGACATTTAATGGTCAGATTTTCTGGTTCAGCTTATGGCAACACAGATCAGGCTAAACATTGTTCACTACTAGCAAGATGGTTTATAACTTTATATGGCAGAGACATGTAGAGCAAGGCAGCCTTCCATAGCCGTTTAAATTTCAGTTTGTAACCATTATGTGTTCAGGCTTCAAGATTAGCCATGCTCATTCAATTATCAAAATGTTAATTATGGTTAGTTTAAACAGAAGAAGTAACTGAGTATTATAAATCATAATGTCATTTGATGACTGACATTGTGTATAGCCAATTTATACAAGGGGGAAGACTGCAAAATGCTTTTCATAATTTTTACACAGCTGTCCATGTCAAATGTTTCTCAAATATATAAATATATACATATACTAAAGTATTTAATGTTAATACAACTAAATAATGTGTAATAATTCAGCAACTGAACAGACACATCTAATTTCAATTCCTTTTTCTAATAGATCTACTTTCAATTATTTGTACAAATTTAAATATGAGCTATAACTTAGAATCACAACAACATGTCAACAATCTTTTCTTTAAACTGATCCAAATTCATTGAAGAATGTATAGCTGAAATTTAAAAGTGAACAGCAACTTCCATTACCTAAATCATTGGTGGAGGGGAAAAACATGGATCTCTAGCAGACTAAAGGTACAATAGAAATTGCACGATTCACTGACAAAAGATAAACATAACATGTTTCTATGAATTTCCATGAATGATTCGACAACAATTTACATGTAGGATGCTTACAAAGATTGAACTTTGCCTTATGATGAAGGACTATGATTCACTGTGACTTTCAAGGTAATAACAACATGGAAGAATGTAGCTACTTCATAGCTGCTGAAATTGAAAAAGCAGTAACACTGCAGCAGACCATAGAGCATAACTTATGTCAAAATTCAAACTTACCTCAAAGACAGCTAATGAAAGTCAATCAATCTGTTCATCCTCTTCGTCTGATATCTCTTGTAAGGGACCCTTTAAACCAAGCTCACCAGCACCAATAAGCTCACGAGCTGCTTTCTCAAGAAATTCTTGTGCAGCAGCACGAGCAGATTGTCTTTCGGGTTTTTGCTGTTTCCTCTTCTTCTTTGCTCTATGATTGTCAGAAGGCCTAATTCTGACAAAGTCACCTCGACTAATATCCCGCAAACTTTGTCTCTGCTCTGAAATATAAACATGTATCCTATTTGAGTCCAACAGAAGAAGTGGAATGATCCACAAGAGGCAATTAAAGTGTACTTGCGTACCTGGAGTCAAGTTGGGCAGCGAGTGCCCAATGAAACGTGTTGCTGCCTGGGAATTCAACCTAGTCGATGGCCGCAAAGGAGCTACGGGATGTTGTAGAACAAATGGTAACAGTAAGAAAGCACTCAAACTACACTAAGCAAACAGTAAAACAGGAAACCATCAACAAAACAACAGAAGTATATTAGATACCTTTACTCCATTCATCAAATCGCTCCAGTTTTTCTCGGTACAAGCTTATCCTCTCCTGCAGTCAGAACCCTCATCGTGAAATCATCAAAAGCAGCTTCTCCAATTAATTTTTTCTCTACAGATATAAAAAAGAATGCAACTTTATCAAAAACACAAGCGAAACAAATCTTACAAACTCTTTGCTGATAGGGTGATCATCCGGTTGGATCCCGCTACACCTCAGCTTCACTGGCCAATCAAAGCAAAGCGAAGGAAACAAATCGAGATTACTGGCGATGCGATCGAAGAGAAGGACCAGAGGAAAAAGATGGGAGCAGACTGAGGTCACCTAAAAAGAGGGTGGAGGCGGCCTGGGCGAGGACGAGGAAGGCGCGGGCGCGGTGGAGAGGGGGGAGCTCGGTAAGCACGTCGCGGTCGGCCAGAGAGAGGAACTGGTGGAGATGGGAGCAGACGTCGTCCACAGTGGCTAGGGTTTCTCCGACTGCGCTTATAGCGGCTATGGGAACGGCGCCGCTCTCCGCCGGTCCTCCTTCGCCGCGGCCCATGCTTCCCTAGACTCTTCGGGCTCCCCTCCGCGTGCTGCGCTTGTTACCAAATGGATGCCGCACGATTCGTGCCAAGGCTTTGGAAGATCAAGGCCGTCCGTGAAGAATACTATTTAAATAACATAAGTATCTTTTATTTATGTTTCTTATTGTACTTGTATAATCGTTTACGTACGTATATACGTATAAAGGGTTCGTGATATTGTACTCGGATCCGATAAGATGTACTCGGATCCTGTTCCACCAATTTCCCCAACCCGGTGGCACTGCGAATATAATAATGTTTCTTCTGCTCTCCAAATCCACAGCCACTCTAATCCATCTCAAGCGAGCTCGCTCCCTTCCCTTCCCTTCCCTTCTCTCTCGCTTTCTCTAAGCTTTGGGGTTGCTGCTGCTCCCGAATGGCGTCCACGAGCGCTGTCGGCGGTCACATGTCGAACGTCCTGAAATCAGCTGCGTGGAAGCCCTCCGCCTGCCCCTCCCAAAGTAAGGGTTTATGTCCCAAGACGCTATCTTTTCCCCTCCCTTGTTCGTGTTCCCAGGTCTTTTGATTTAGTCTGTCTTCTCCCTGCTCATCTTGCCTCCTGTTTCTCTTTTATCTATGTTTTTGCTTTACGAGCGTTGTTCTTTGGGAGATTTAGATTACGAAAGTCTTCTTTTTGGGGCCATCGTACCTGTTGCAATTCGTGGGCACTTTAAAGGAATTGGATCTTGCATAGTAGATTCTGAATTTTTGGTGTGTTTCCCTCCGTCAATTTACTTTTTCTTCCAGTTCTTTGACCGTCTTGTTAATTGCTTTACCTGTGACCATGAGATCTTTTGGGCGTCCAGAATAGAATTGACTTGTGACGAGGACAGTGCGGAGTATGATTTGCATGTGATGAAGAATTAGCTGTAATTGTGACTATTTTTTGCTAACCTGTGCAACAGGGTTATGTATATATCCTAAAAGGAAATTATTGAGTCATGTATTTGTTTAAGTAAGATCGACAAATATGGTGTTGATGCATTTTGTTATCTAACAATATGTCTTAAGTTGCAGTCTGATCTAAAATTCAGATCATATTTATTGGAGTGGATGGCAGCTTGTAATATTTTTCTTTTTTTGGTTTCAATTCATCCTATTCTCAGTTTTATAAGTTTTATTTGAACTCGTGCATCTTCTCTTTCAGATCATAGATTAAATGCAAATTGTGCACCATGTTTATCATGGTCCTCTAGCAGAGGAGAACATAAAATGAGATCTCTGCGTGTCTATGGTTTATTTGGAGGAAAGAAGGACAAGAGCGAGAACGCTGATGATGCACCGGCAAAGGTAAGTGATCTAACCATGTCCCGTTCATTGTTCTGTACTTTTATACGTAAGAATGCTCTTGGTGAATAACATAAGTGCTCTGCAATTTCTATTGTTGATTCAGATATGGAAGTAACTTGATACTTTTGGAGTACTTCTAATATTAGATTTATTTGGTTGGTATCATTGTAATACTAGAGCCAACAATTTAGCATAATCACTTGCCTCCTTTTCTCCCGACATGAACTGGACATTGCTTCTGTTGGAGAAGAGGAGACTCCTTGAAGTACATGTTGTTAGAAAGAGAGCCATACAATCAAGAACTTTTAAGGATGCCTTAAATTCCTTATGTTTCTCAGTGACATCATGAGAATTTAGTCCTTTGTATTATATTCATATAATTGAATGAAGGGATATGAATTCCATATTCTCTTTCCATATAAATCCAATACTTTGCAGTTCGGACAAATTTTTGACGTATCAAGCTAATTTTGGTGTTGTCTAGATTGGTGGTATTGATATCCACACATTGGACAAGAAGTTGGTTAACAATTGTTAGCTGATAGAAGTACATTTTATCAATTTATAATTGCAAATATGTTCTGAGATAATCTCATAGGCATCAATTAAAGATAGCCAGCCATGGAAAAGGAATTTCCTCTTTTTCTTTAAAGAATATTCATTTTTTACATTACACAAAAATAAGATTGGCTGTTACGTTTATATATGTATGCGTAATTTGTGGTGCAAACATATTTCAAGCAAATATACGTCTGTAGACATTATGGAGATCATTCAAATTGTGAAAACACAATGCAGTCTGGCCATTTATGCAAATCAGCAATGACCTTATGTGAGAACTAATGTACCTAAAGTCCTTGATAGATGCCATGAGTGTGTTTTCATTTTTGGAACCAATAACTCTTAACACCCATTATTCATACCAAAGATGGAGTTGTGCAAGCCACAAATATTGCACATCTTCACGTGTACAATTTCCTATCAACATAGGGTCAGCTTTAGAGGAGAGTTGAAATCAAGAAGTCTTTTGCAAATTCTTAAAGTTAGCTGTCAGCAACCGTCCTAAGATGTTTTCAAGTGACTAACCAAAGCAAAGTTTGGGAAGAGAGGGGTACTAAAAAGCTTTCAACATGCAAGGCCATTTGTGATACACATGCTGTATCTACATTGGTTGCAATTTTAGCTTGTGCAACCATAGAGCAATCCTCTGTAGTTGCTCTTAACTTGAGAAGAGTTTCGAAGAGGGTAATATGTCAAAACTTTTGGCAAGAATCAAATAAAATGACTGAACCACAGAAAACTCCAAGCTGCAAACTGTTATAGTGGATTTCATGTAATATGAGAATGAAGCCCAAATGAGATGCCCGGTAAAGACATGAAAAGCACTCTTCCGCTGAAAATCTATGCCTTATAACTTATGTGGTCCCTTTCTCTTATTGTTTAACTCCGTGCATCTCAATAGTGAGTAGATTCTCTACTAGTAAAATTGTGTTTTAGATGACAATTATAGTTGTAAGGCTATGTAATATTGGAAAACATCTATATCTCAATTTTGTTGGTTGTACTAAAATTTTAAAGAATTTCTTGTAACTTTGAGGCTATTTTCATTTGATTGTTTCCTTCTAGTCTGTCCTTGTTCCATATAAATAAAATGTAACAGAAAGTAAGGATCACTCTCCTCACATTCAATCTGTCTTAATAGGCAGGCATTCTGGGAAATATGCAAAATTTATACGAGACTGTTAAGAAAGCCCAAATGGTAGTCCAAGTTGAAGCTGTTCGAGTACAAAAGGAACTTGAAGCGTATGAGCTAGCTACTATTTTACATAGTTCTGTTTCGTTCTCTTTTGTGAAACTTTAACACTTGGCCTTTTTTTAATCTTATGTAGTGCGGAATTTGATGGTTATTGTGAAGGTGAGCTAATCAAGGTACGTGTGTGATTGGTTGTTGTTTTGTTCCTTGCAAATTTACAAATGGACCAGTATATTTGATGGTAGTTGATTCTCCTATTTATGGTTCGTATGAAGGTGCTTCACATGGATTCAGTGACGTTTATCTTTGGTTGCACCTGATGCATAATTTCGTCTATCGTGTGATGCAACAGGGAGCCTTGTGTGTAAATTTGTAGTAGAGGAACTGCTTTTTTTGCAATTTTAGGGATCCTTCTGATATGACTAAATTAAAATTAGACTCCCCCTCCAGTTTGGAGTTCTTGAATCAGGAAATAAGGACTTAAGGTACGCGATTGACTGGAATGATGATTCTGATCATCTATTTGACTCTTAGTTAAACTCCAAAAGCTCATGAGAATTTTAGTATCTATGAACTATCCTGACCTTTAGAAGAAATTTTGGATGTTATTTTCAGTTCAATAACCAAGGTTTTCCATACCGCTCAGACTGTTTGATGCTGGTCATGTTTACCTTGATATGGCTGTGTTTATCTATCCCACTGGTACACGAACTTGTGTAAACCGAGTGGTATGTCTGGCACTGGACCTGCATTGAGTGGTACAAGCCCTGCACCTCCCGGTATGCCTGGCATAGGTTCTGTATTGAGCAGTTTCTGTTTTTTTCTAGATTCTTTTAAAACTTGATATGTATCTTGAAGTACCAACACTCAGGTACATTGGTATGGACTGGTACCGTACCAGTCCAAGCTCTAACTGGTATAGTACCAGTATGCAAGATTGTGAACCTTGTCAATAACTATATTTGTTATTCTATAATATCCGATTTTTATGCATATTAATGTGGTCCCCCATATGATGATTCTAGCTTCAACCTTGTCTCAGTTTTTTCTCCTTTTCTGATGCATATATTGGCACATGGTGATCTGGTTGTTCATCACCTTTCCAGATCTTATATTTTCTCTAATATTCTCGTTATGTGTATATATATATATATATATATATATATGTGCATGTATGTTATTGTATTTAAAAATGCTATTTCACCCTTTTTGATATGACAGAGACTGACGATAAAGGTTCATCATGTTTTTCTTGGAACCACTCAAATAATTGCTTTCTTCATTGCCTTTCGGAATAGGCTATAGCATTTGTGTTAGGTTGGTCCTTATCTATATATATATACATATATATATGTGCATGTATGTTATTGTATTTAAAAATGCTATTTTCACCCTTTTTGATATGACAGAGACTGACGATAAAGGTTCATCAGTTTTTCTTGGAACCACTCAAATAATTGCTTTCTTCATTGCTTTCGGAATTTGTGTTAGGTTTGGTCCTGTAGTGTTACCGTTAAGAATTTAATGGTTTAAAACCATAGGTTACTGTGACAGCAGAAGTAATGAGTTATTTCCAGGGGAATGCTTATAGTCACTAATTATTCTGTATTAAATAAGATAAGATCAATTCAGGAATTGCCAATTTCAGTTTTGCTTGGTGGTGGTTTTTTTACATTTATTCCGTGCTGTTGGACATTAATGAATGCAACCGTAAATAGTTGCGTATGCAATTTTCAAATTGGTTACATTTAATGCTTTTGCCAGGCAACTCTTTCTGGAAACCAGCAACCCATACGCATTGAAATCACTGAGGCTGCAATGGAGCTGGGTTCTGAAGTAAGTTCCAGTCTTGCACCAATGATATAACTATACTTCTCAGATAAACTGTATGTGCATTGTGCATATCATGACAACTTCCAACTGCTGTTTCTAATTGTGTGTTATTATGTTGGTATCGGTGATCTACAGAACACTAAACTGCTTTAATATACTGATTTTATTGCTAGGAAAAGATAATTTTGATTTTTTATTCTGGATTTTTATCAGTACATTCTCTTAGGCGATGTTTCTTGAACACAAGGGTCTTGTGATCCTAGTCTAGGGACATGCATGACCTGGGCCCTGGGATGTGCCATGAACAGAAACAGCCATTTCTTTTTCCCTTTTTTTTTTTTTTTGGCAAATGGTGACGACTGTCGGTACTTAGACACTGATATCAAACAGTCATAGTCTTGACCAGTTAGGATAGATGACATCCTTGGTTTTGAGTTCTCAACCTTGGGTAGGTCTAAGAAACAACCATACAATTGTGCCAGAACCTGTCCTCATTTTGTGGTACATTTTGTGTAAGTCCAATTACAACACATAATTATGAGAAAAAGCTTTATTTAGTGGCCTGCTTCTTTAAGTAGTTACATGTAACTTTTCTCATTTGTTAATTGATACCAACTGCATTTCTAAGACTTGACCCTATTGTCAAGTCCAATCAGTATCTTTGGTAAATAGTTGACACTATGAAAATTGTGGACTGCAGTTTGCATGCTCAGCAACCACACAAAAATGTTTTGCTTTACTGATAAGATTCTTATGCAGCCAGGCTAATGTCATAACTGTGTGAGAACATATGAATTGTCAGCTGCATTGGCCTGTGTTTGTACCATTATCTTGTATGACATCCCAATGTGAATGTCAAATTGGTATTTGTCATGCAATGCTTCAAACCTGTTACTCCACTAATCTGGAAGTTGCCCATGTCTCATCATGAACTCAAAAATTCCTTAGCAAAACCTCTTTCGCCCTCAATGCATCAACTTCTCAATGGACCAAGATTGTTTCCTTTTTTCGCAGAAGCTCTCTCTGTTGGTAACCCAAGCGTACAAGGATGCGCACCAGAAAAGTGTTCAGGTTAGATCTACTTTGCTACCATGGTGATCCAACTTAAGATTTATCTTGCATGATGACGTGATGTTTGTATCTTCCAGGCTATGAAAGAGAGAATGAGCAATCTTGCCCAGAGTTTGGGAATGCCACCAGGCCTCAGCGAAGGACTGAAGCAATGAATACGCCGGTTCATCTAACCATGCTCTACATGGAACTCGTGTTCCTAACCTTGACAGAATTCATGATATGAAGTCGAGGGGCCATTTTGTTGATTTGCTTTTCAGTCAAGTTGATGACAACTCGTATAATCTCATACCGTATACTTTCGTCCTTGAAGTTGAATTATCATTTTTGTTCGCATTTAAATTTCTCAGCAACGCAGCAAGATAATGAATTATCATCCGATGTATGCTTTTTGATGTGTGCCAAATTTTGTTAGGGCCGAAGTTGCAACTCGAGAACATGGATGAAATCAACACATAGATCTCCTGTTCCTAGATCTTGAACCGAGTCATGTGAACGTTGAAATGTGTCGTCGGATCCCCAGATTCCTCGATAGATATGTTTTGGCCGTTGATGCACGCCGGGACAAGAGCTCACACCTGGTTCCCATTCCCAACAACACCCCCAGCTTCCTTCCAACGGCTACTTCCCTCGCTTTAAATAAAGCCCTACCAAGCTTCCCAACAAAACCTCTCTCTCTCTCTCTCTGTGTCGCCCTCCATGGCCTCATCCGAGTCCTTGTCGCCCTTCTGCCTCGCCCTTCTCCTCGCAAGCATTTTGGGAAGCTCAGAAGCAAGAGACTTCTTGGTCGGAGGCAACGACAACGCGTGGCGAGTCCCACCCAACACCACGGATTCCCTCAACCAATGGGCCGAGAAGAATCGGTTCCAAGTCGGCGACTCCCTCGGTAACCTTCTCCGCTCCTTACATCCATCTTTTCCAGGCAAGAGAGACAAGACACTGACAAGTCTCCAATCTCCTGCACGCCAGTCTGGAAGTACGACGCAGCGAAGGACTCGGTGCTGCAGGTAACCAGGGACGCCTACCTGGGCTGCAACCGCTCGAGTCCGGTGGCGAAGCACAAGGACGGGGCGACCGCCGTGAGGCTGCACCGCCCGGGAGCGTACTACTTCATCAGCGGAGCAGCAGGCGCCTGCGAGGAGGGGGAGAAGCTGATCGTGGTGGTGATGTCCGAGCGCCACTCGCTCCGCGGCCTCGCTACGGCGCCCTCCCCGGCGGAGTCCGAGGGACCGGCGGTCGCTCCGACCAGCGCCGCTCGGAGGGCGGTGGTTTTGGGGAGTGGCATGGCATGCTCTCTGGTGGTTCTGGGGATGCTGATGTGAACCGAGCTTTCGCAGCTACCGTGTTACCTCGGTCCTGATGACGCTGCACGAATTATGATGTTGTAGTTCTTGCATTGAATTTATTTTATTATTATGTGAGGCGAAGCTCCGTACAGCGCAAAGCCATTAAAATATGAACTGTGCTGCCACCCCCGCCCCCTTAAAAAGCCCCAAGTCCACGTAACCATCTCCTTCCTCGCGGCTCACGCGCGTGCCCACGAACGGATCATCCAGTTGCCACGTTTCGAATGCGCCATGCACGTACGAACGTGGCACCTAAAGCCAAGCTGCTCCGTGCACTGCAACAGCAGAGATGGAGAGAGAAGCGAAGAGCAGAAAGGAGAGGGATGCGAAGCGGCCACCGGCCGACTCCTCCGCGTCGTCCTCGGAGGTGGTGCACCAGCGGCGCAAGATGCCGCACAGCCCGACCACCGTGGCCATGGTCGTCGCCGCCATCGGCTACTTGGCGTTCTACTACAAGGCCGAACGCCCAAATCCAAGTATGTCAAGGCCCCCTCATCTAGCGTATAGTATAAGCTTTCAAGCTGATGCATTGCTCAAATTCATGGCCTTGAAAGAAACAATGAAATCTTCTTGACCTATGTAGGAATGATATATTGCATGACAATTTAAACATGACATGGGTATGGACTCAACTCGTATAATTTTTCCCGCAACCACTTTTTGATGAAAAGAACAGCCTTGAAAGGATGTCATATACAGTGACCTTAATCCTACAATTTCAAGAAGCATCATCATCAGTTGAACACCAGCTACATTGAAATATCAAGGAAAAAAAAGTAAGAGTGGATCTAAACAAGAAGATAAAAACTCACCCCACACTGTAATTTTCTTTTTAAGTGGAACATCCATGACTACAAAATTGATTCCGGATGAGCCGACAGTTGACCGTGATCTTTGCTTCAGAACACCAATATGAGTCGAGAATCCTCAGTCTATCTTCACTGATGAATAAATCAGCCTTGTAAACCAGACGCATGCACAGAAGCCAATTGTGCCTGTCAGCACAAAGAAGCAATCAAGATATACCCCAAGTACAGAATTCCAGAGGCTTGCTTGGTGATCTCCAGATTTGTGAAGAAGTAGAAGGTTGCATAGAGGAAAAGATGAAGAGCAGAAGATTCAGATGTCAGGTAGGATCTCCACCACCACAAATAATCCTCACTGCACAGCTGGAAATAGCATAGGACGATTGTGATCTCCGCACAGGTGATAATGAGAATGATAGAAGACAAGAAAGAGGAACCCGAAGAAGTGGTAGAACTGATTAAGCCAGATTGAAGTAAGGATGAAGAAGAGCTCAATGAAAACAGCTCCAAAGGGGAGAATGCCACCATTTAGTATCGAGAAAATTGGCCTGTTCATGTACCAAGCCTGTTCTGGTATCTGCCTGGGAATCTTGTTCGGCTTCGCGGGATCCTCGATTGCAGGCTTCTTGAAACCAACATAGCTGCCAACAAACACGAGGCACAGATATACCAAACCAAAGTAGTACCAGAGAAAACATTGTCGTAACACCAGAGGACCTCTCTCCCCAGAAGTGAGCATTCAAGACGAAGAAGATAGCTGAAACGATACCAGGAAAAGTGAATGCTGTCCTCGAGGTAATAATCTTCTTCCATTCTGTCCCATTGAACATATTGTAGAATACCCAGCAAACAAACCGATAAAGACCCAAAGTAGGAGAATAGCTGCCAACAGTCCCCCTCTGTTTGATGGAGAGAAGAAGCCGAGAACTGCAAAAATCATGGTCACCAGTAGCATACCAAAGAACTGAACACCTGTTCCAACATATACGCACAACGAATCTGAGTTGGTTGGAGGCCTGAATACATCCCCATGGACCAGCTTCCACCCTGTCTCTTCTTGGGCTTCTTGGGTTTCAAGTTGGTTGTACTTGGAGGTATCTCTGGACAGTGTTCGCAGCCACCATGGCGGAGAGGAATAACACGATCAAGAGAGAATTAATTATAGAAAACCAGTGGATTTGGTCATCATTCGTCAAAAGATAGGTATCCCATCAAAAGGCCCGTTTCACGTCACTCTCTTGAAAGGAAGATGGTAAAGAAAATGATGCAACACTTGCATTAAAACAAATGATACAGAAACTAATCAGCTGCAACATTAGTTAGGAAAATGTTTTCTAATTAAGATGAAATTTACGTGACAGAATTATTTCATGGTCCAACCTGAAACTCAACATCATAAGTGAATACGATATCCTTATTTTCTTCCACCTCCTCTGGATTATCATCTATGTCAATCCCAAGCTTGAATTAAAACGACGATGGGTTATATTAGGTCATTGATAACTAATATAAAATTATATTAGATTTCAAGAATATATATCTTAATTGATTTTAATATAAAGTTAGGTCATTATCTAAAAGTAACGTAAGGTACTTTCACCATTTAGATATCCCAAACTACAATCGATGGGCTAAGAGGTCATTCAGAAATAACCCATCACATCAGTACTCGGATGTACTGCTAAATAGGTAAGAGTTCTTTCATTATTTTGCACCAATGAAAGTAAAGAAGTTAATTTAAGAATAAAAAATTATATTGGCAACTTGAAATATATAAACATATTCAGAGAAGAGATTATAATTAGTAGATACTATGATTAGAACAAGAATAAATATTATTTTCTTATAAGAGACTACGTAATTAAATGTAAACCTTAAAAACTAAATATTTTAGATTAAGTAGGATAAAAATTAAATATATAAAATATAATTTTAGTAATTTTAGAAATAGATAAAAGAATATAGTTAAGCTAAATGGATAAGAAGTCATTTTAAATAGAAGCTAAATCAATTATTCAATATGATGGAAAGATCGATAAAGATATTATTCACAAAATAAAATAAGATAGTTAAAATAATAAGGGATATTAGGAGTCTAGTATGATTATTTAATACCTTTGATATTAAAAAAAATTATATGATAGTCATAGGACCAACAATATTTTATGGATCTTGAATAATGAGTGTATATATATATAATATATATATATATATATATATATATATATATATATATATATATATATATATATATATATATATATATATATATAACATTTGTGTTGTCAAGATAAGAATATTAAGATCAATGAGGTTATTAAAAAAGTTAGAAAAAATATTTTTATTCATGAATAACTAAATATCACTTAATAGACGATAAAATGAGATAAAATCATTTAAGATAATATAAGCATATGCTCAGGATGTCTAAAAATATTTAGGTATTCTAAATTTAATTAAATAGATAAATTTTTACAGATCTCAACAATAAGATCTATATAACAGATCCGAAATAGTTAAATTTTATATTTTATTATTATTATATTTAATATTTAATAATAATTAATTAGTATAGGTACTATCAAGAAAGATAAGAATTATATGTGTTTCTAATTTTACTAAGGATATTATCTTATATACAACTCAGAACAATTCGTGCACTCGACTTTAAATAGTGAAATATTACCGTGTATTAAAAATAGAATATCTATCTATGAACAAGCCTACATAAAATAAAATAAAGCTTCAAGAAAAAAAAATCCAATAAAAGAAGCCTTCCAGTATCCATCTCTATCTCCATCCTTCTTGATCACTTCTTGTTTCATTTGGGGCATTAAATTATTCATATGTGACCTTTACATAAATTTAAAATATTTGGTATTGCTAAGCACATCTACCCATTGAAATCAGAAAATTTCATAAGAACTTTTTGTTTATTCTTGATTACAAACAAAGGGCCACATCAATCACAGAATTCCTCCACTTTTAATCCAAATGGTGCATCATTGAGCATCCATGACTTAATTCTAGGTATGAAAACTTTTTTTCCTCCCTTCATTCACTCACTCATTCATCAAAAAGTATAAAAGATTTATCATGTAGCTAGTGCTTTTCAAGTATATACCACATAAAGCTAGCATTGATATGACATATAACTGTACAAGAATAGTTTGGATTAGATATGTTCTTATCTGATGGTTTATCATATAGGATTAGGCTCAGTGGAAGATGCTAAAGGCCTAACAAAAGCATATACGATATATTTAATAGCCCATTTCGGTATCTTCTCCTCTAAAAATACCTGATAAGAGCGTAGATTATTTGATGTTGTACGTTAGTGATGATACGGAACACTAAGTGCAAGTAGCTTTTGCCTTTACAACCATTAAAATAGCTACTATATCTATGGGCCAATTTTATCAAAGAATTAATTTCTTAGAAACACAAGAAATTTAGACTATATGTGTGTGTAGATTGGGCCAATTTTATCAGAAATTATAATTGAATATCATCTTATAATTAAACATCGATAATAGCTGTTTTCGGTGAATTTTATTGTCCAATTAAAATAGATTATATGTTGTGTATTTGTTAAAAATAAATAAATAAATACATGATGGTAAGAGTTGGAACCCAATTAGTACGAGCGGTTAATATATATAGATAGATATGATACCAAGACCATACTACTCTTCTGTGATTGCAGGATAAGAGCATGCAGAATGATCATGATGAACTGGGAGCACCTCATGTTCATTGCATTATAATACACAGCTCAGTGGTGCAGCAGTGGGCATGATTTGAGGAATGATTCTTCTCTAAGTTTCTAACTTTTGAGATCTAACAATGGAAAAATAGATCTCATTTATGAACAACTTAGATAGTGGTGGAGCTCACTCCCATCTTTTTCCTAGTGTTACTCCTTTTCCTTGTCAGTAAATCTAGTTGAGATCATGCCAGAAAACCTACGCCAAAGATGACGAAGAATGGCACAAACAACGAAAGACTAGTATCCAAAAAGCATGTTTTAACTAGCTGTTAATGATTTGGTGTGTGGTGGAGATCATGTATGAATGATATGCTTGTTATAGGTTGATATGTTCTTGGAGGACCACAAGAAAAGAGTTCCAAAACTTTTGCCTTTAGACTTGGACTTGATTGAGAGAGAGAGAGAGAGAGAGAGAGAGAGAGAGAGAGAGAGAGAGAGAGAGAGACACGTGCTTTCATGTGTCAGCATCACATGTAATACTGCAAAAACACTGGAAGATCAAATGCAAATCTTGATGACGCATTAAAACGCAAACTCAATATTAATCTTCTTCCTCTTTCGGTGGAAATTTATGGAGGGCCATAGATAGGTCTGAGAAGACCCACCAACCACACACGCTGCGAGCTTCATCCATGTGGGTCGACCTCTTTTTGACCCGGGCAGATAAGTCAACCAATAGCAGACAAAGCCCGGCACACTGCCACGTCGTGATTACTGACGCGCGGAAGGACCCCACCGCTGGATGAACTCGTGCCTCTGCCAGCATATCTGACGATGATGGGATGCATGCATGAGGCATGTGGCGCCAAGAACGAGATGGCCCCACGGATCGTTTAGCTTCCCGCTTCGTCGAGAACCAAACCCGTTGATGGTGGAGGTTAAGCAGCACGAAGAGGGATTCTCCGTCCATTGCCAACCATTACCATCTGATTCTGCTTCGGATCATATATCCAGCAGCTGTTGCAGCGTGGTTTCCAGGATCAAGTTTGATTGGATAACAGCGACTCTTACTGTACGATAGCTGTTGTGTTGCACTTGCCTTTCACTCAATTATTGCCTTCGGACGCAGCTAAATTAATGGGCAACAATGATTAAGCGGAAGAGCGGCAGTACATGTTTGGCGATCAACCAATTAGTTTATATGAGCAAAATGTCCCTTTGTGATCTTTCCCTGCGGCTGGGTGGTGGGAGAGGGTAGTTTGCAGTGCCTACATATATCTATATCAGCAACACGATTCTCAAGAAATGTGTAGTGTTTGACCGAAGGAATAAATGCAGGAGATAAATACTGCATGTGTCAAAGAAGGTAAGAATCATATCCGACATAGGGATGTCAGTTGAGCTAGGCTTAATTAGACTAGCGGATACACCACCTGTGGGCAAAGTGAGACCACATTCATGCAGTTTGGACTGGGAATTAATGGCATGAGGCAACTCACAACCTTCCTCATCCGACCATGCCACATCTGGTGCAAACATTGCATGCTTGTCGAGGCCAACATCGGGCCGACCGATGATTGGAGAAGGACTGCATTAACAGTCATGGAAGTACGTATATGCATGACCATATCTATCCATGTTGTTTTCATGTTTTGCATGCATGAGTTGGTGCAGCTTGTGCGACTAGTCTGCAGAGAAGCATAACTTTTAAGTCCATTTCGGAGTCTTCAGAACCTTATGATTTAAAATGCTCAGCGATGATGCTGATGAACACTTGTTAGTCTGTACAGATCGGAGTATTAATCTGTACATCGATGGTTCTTCGAAGCAAACAAGGCATCATCTGGTAAAAATGGGTGACAAGAAAGAAAGATGCATGAAGTTGGTGCTCAGGTCCTCGTTGCCTTTCCTCTGATATGATGGCATTCTTACAAGCATGTTTGACGGGTCACTCGGCAGCTGGATTTTGATTGGATTTGGAGGTGACCTCGGTGCTATTATATGTCATGTGATCGATCAGTGGAATTCTATTCCGTGGTAGTCATTCCTAGACTTCACATAGTGGGGTGGGGTGCTTTGCTTTTCTTTATCTTTTACGAAAGACGGCTGCATTAGAACATCTAAAGAGGAGTCGAAAAGCTTGTCGAGTTTAACAGCATTGGTGATTTCATGCATTCTGCACTCGTAGCTCCAATTCCAGTCATGGATGTGGCTCAAGGCAAGTATACGTACGCCCTGTGTGAGTCTGTGGATACGTGTATTGTGGGATACATGAAACAGAACCTAAGACTTGAGCCACAAGAAGCCATCAAGGGTTTAACGTGAAAGTAACATTCATTTCTCATGAGTGCCTTTTACAAAAAATCCCACGCCACAGGATTGGCCATTAGTACGCTACCTGTTCCTTGGGGGTTGCGAAGTTTCCAATAGACGGAGAAAGATTAAGAGATGTGAGATTCCGGCTACATCACTCCACAGCACATAACAATGCAGAGATTGTTTGTCATGGGTAGATGCAAAGGAGAAATGCTCACCTTTATCTTCAAAAGGAGAAAAAAGCAGTGACAAAGAAATTGTAGAGTAGTGTATATGCAAATCTAATCACATATTCAGAGAGGGAATATATGGGGGAGGAGGGACTTAAACGGTGTGCAGGTCGCCATTTTTTATGGTAATCCGGTTTACCAACATCTTATCATTATATTCCCATCTAAACCCTCTCGCCACATCCTTTCTTTAGTCTTGATGTGCTCTTATCTCCCTATAAAAGCGCATCAATCTTGATGAGCCTGAGGTCTTCATACACACACAGAGAGAGAGAGAGAGAGAGAGAGAGAGAGAGAGAGAGAGATGATAAGAGTGAGGGAGTTCGATGTGGTGAAGGACTTGAAGGCCGTGGAGGAGATGGAGAGCCGATGCGAGGTCGGTCCAACGGACGCTGGCGCCGGCAGCAACAAGAAGAAGAAGAAGAAGAGAAGCATGTCTCTCTATGTGGACCTGTTAGGCGATCCCTTGTGTCGCGTCCGCCATGCGCCTGACCACGTTATGCTGGTTGCTCACCTTGCCTTCTCCGTCGAGTCCACCTCTCCTTGTGCTTGTTCCGATCTATAACTTTGGCTCTGCTGGCATGTAGGTAGCGGAGTACGGGGAGAAGAAGGAGATGGTGGGGGTGATACGTGCGTGCATTAAGATGGTGACGAGGGGACGGACATCCTCCGGCTTTCTCCCTGCCTACGTCAAGATCGCTTACATTCTCGGCCTCCGAGTCTCTCCCTTCCACAGGTGGGTGATTCAGTAGGCCTTCTGTTGGTTGAATCTTTCCATAACCTATATATGTTTGCTTGTATTAATCTCAAGAACAACGTATAGATGGCTAAGGAGGATGGAAGTACTGTCTGCCATTCCCTTCACCTATTGGTGAATGATCTTTTCAATAAGAAGAATGGAGAAACATAAGTGATTCTGTAGCTCTTCTCCCTTGCTTTCTGCTGTAGACACAGTCTAGATTGGTGTCGTATCCAACGCAGATCTGCAACCCGAGCCACAATTCCCATAATCCGAGTGACTATCCAATAGGCCCCAAAGGGAAACATGATAGCAGGATAAAGATGCCGGCCGCGTATAAGCTGCACCAGTATCGGAAGGCCAACAAGAGGAGAGAACAGTGATGCAGGTACAACAATGTACTTGGCGTCACAAGCTTTAGTACACCAAATGACCCCACACAGCAGATCCAGCAGCAGTCCATGGATCAGGACGAAGCCCCGGTAGAAGAGAGAACAGTCGGCGTCTTTGTTTACATGGATGGTTGAGATGAAACCTTCAGCTTGAGATGTTGAAGAAGGTCAATAGGTACTTACGACCTTCCCCTGTTTTGGTTGGTCCATCACGAGTCTATAAGATAGTGAGAGAGGGTGCTCGGGCACATGGACGGTCGTCTCACAAAGAAAAGGAGAATCATATATACACACTCACACAGACTATTTATAGAGAGAGGGAAGGGAGATAAAGCCCATCGAACTTTGTATGGGACATCAACATGTACGGCGTTCGGGGGAAGATGTGGATGGGAAAATTGGAGATGACTAAGTGTCGGTGTCCGTCCAGGGATTAGTCCAAGAACGCACCCATTTGTTTCAGGGGCAGCTGCTGTTCTTCGACCTGAAAGCCAAAGAAGACGACGACAACAATGTTGTGTTGATTTCTGTTTTTTGTTTTCGGTAGCGAGTGCTGTTTTTTCAACTCAGTTATTATGGTGAGTCGTGCGTTATACTCACTCGGTTCTTTTTCTGACTCGTCCGAGTTCGCAGGCGACTGGGAATCGGGACGAAGCTGGTGGAACGAGTGGAGTTATGGTGCGAGGCGCGCGGCGCGGAGTACGCGTACATGGCCACTGACCCGGCCAACTCGGCCTCCCTCAACCTCTTCACTCGCCGCCTCTCCTACTCCCGCTTCCGCTCCCCGGTCCTCCTCGCCCACCCCGTCCACTCCCATCTCCTGCCGCTGTCCCCCTCCGTCGCCGTCCTCCGCCTCCCTCCTTCCGCTGCCATCGCCCTCTACTCCCGCCTCCTGCCGCCCTCCGCCGTTGAGTTCCTCCCCTCCGACCTTCCTTCCCTCCTCTCCCACCCCCTCACCCTCTCCACCTTCCTCGCCATCCCCTCCTCCTCCTCCGCCTCTTCCGTGATCACCACCAACGCCTTCTCCCTTTCCGACCTCCCCTCCTCCTTCGCCATCATGAGCCTGTGGGACTCCACGCGGGTCCTCCGCCTCCGCGTAGCTGGGGCCCCGCCGGCCGCCCGCGCCGCCCTCGCCCTCCTCCGCGCCGTCGACGCCAGGGCCCCCTGGATGCGGGTCCCCTCCATCCGCGACATCTTCAGGCCCTTCGGGGTCTACATCATGTACGGGCTCCACATGGCTGGGCCCGAGGGGCCGCGGCTGATGCGGAGCCTGTGCCGGCTGGCGCACAATGCGGCGGTGGCCGACGAGAACTGCGCCGCCGTGGTGGCGGAGCTCGGACCGGGCGACCCGGTTCGTGCAGCAGTCCCGCACTGGAAGCGCTTTTCCTGCGAGGAGGACGTGTGGTGCATGAAGAGATTGCGCGGCGGCGACGACGCGATCCACGGCGACGACTGGCTCGCCTCGCCGCCGACGACGGACGTCATATTCGTGGACCCCCGCGAGTTCTGAGCCATGGATCGGATGGTCGTCATCCATCGTCTCTTCTCTCTTCTTCTTGTTCTTTTCTGTCGTCGTATGTCTTCTTCATGTTTTGGTGTACGTAAGATGATGGAGACCGCGCATTGTAATGTCACTGCCAAGCTTGGAACGATTTGGTGGCCGAATTACTTGAGTCTTCATGCATAAAATTTCCAGAAATCAAATGAGCATTGGGACTCACAATTTCGTGGTGATCTGTGGATTTCCAATCAAATCCTTTAAAATAATTGAAGCTCGGATTGATTAATTTGTGGTGGTTGGGAGGTTAACTTACGTGATCGAGATATATCCATCTTGAATTCGTACAACGAATCGAATCTACACACCATCTCCTCTTGCCATTATTAGCATGGAAAAGACAACCTCCTTGTGAGCCCGATCGCCTCCAAATGATATGGACCATCCGAGCCAATCCCACCATTCGATCAATCATTGAGGGAGTGGGGGAACAGTGCAGTCAATGAGGACGGGGATGGATCGGTTGCAAGTTGTCTAATTGATGAAGATGGATCGAGGTCGAGACCGACGACGAAGGCGATGGTGGTGGTGGTGGCTCTTTGTGGACGGTGTTTATGGTCGCCATGGGCGATCGGGATGCTCACTCGTGGGACGATTTGTTTGCCGATCGTCGTGAGGTTCGATAATGTCGTCAAATGGTGTTCGATTCATGTGATGAGATTGAGGACCACAACTTGCACGACGATAAGTGGGGCCGTATGTGATGGGTTGTTGCCCTCACTATTCTCGTAGCAGTTTGTTTGGCTAAGTTATGCACATAGACATTCCCATATACGTAAAGGAAATATGAAATATCTATTTTAATATTTATTTATAGCTTTATTGTAGATATAATTATATGAATATTATATATATATATATATATATGAATTTTTGCAGGGGTTTTTTTGGGTCCACTTGAGTCCTCCTATTTTTTTGGTTCTCTTATCCCACTTAAAATCCCCTTTCTAAAACAAAAAACAAAAATCTGCTAAAATTGGAGTTAATACTTAAACGAAGTTGTCATCCTGCTAAAATTGCCAATACATCTTTTGGCCAATCAGATCCGGTCCAAGTTGGGCCCCACTGCTTGAGGAGTCCTATCAACATATGGAGCCAAAACAAGCTCCTCTCTCTCTCTCTCTCTCTCTCTCTCTCTCTCTCAGAGGAGGGTGTGAGGCCAAAAAAGGGTCTCCGCCGGGATCGAGTTATCTTTGACTCGCCGGGCGTCGCATTATGCAGCCACTGCCCGGGAAGTACGTAGATGGGACGCTAATCATGCGTGACACGAAACTATCTGCCGCTCCTCAAGCTCGGAGAAGGCATCTTCGGCTGGGAATCCAGGACGACCCGAGAAGACAACAAGGGACGTGATACCAAAACCCCCTCTCTCTCTCTCTCTCTCTGCGTCATCCACCGCATCATCTTTTCTTCTGCAGCAGAAACGCCACCATCCAATCGCTAAACTAATATTCCAGGGAACAAAGCTGGCATCCTATGATTCCCTCTAAGCTCTACTCACGCTCGCACATCTACTTGTTCTTCACAGAAAAGTGGAGTGATCATTGTTCCTCCAATCTAAACTCTTCTTCATCCTCCTCCTCCTCCTGTGAGTGGGTCATGCCTTGGGAACATTGCTTTCTCCCCGGGCAGCGTGGCCTAAGATTCTGCATCATGCTTGTTCTATTTTGGGAAGACCAATCCCTCGGTGGAGTCACACACGGTGGCGTTACAATGCCTGTCGAGCCACTCTCTTTCACCTCCGCATGCATGCGAGGTGCAGGGAGTGAGACTAAAGCAAGTCTAATTGACGAGAGACTCGTACTAGGGTGAGACATTGTAATCCCTCTTTTAGATACTCTCCGGACGTATACTCCTTTGGCATGAAGGTCATTCAGGTTGATGTAACCAAGAAGTGCACCACCAAAAAGAAACCTCATTCTTGTTGCATGAACTGAAGAGGAGAGAGCTTTAATTAATTAGGCTTCTATGCATCCTCAAAGTTTCAAAGAAGGGCTTCAAAGAGAAAAACAGTACTGAGATCACAGAGGCGGTGATAAAAAGTACTGCTAAAAGGAACATCAACCGCCTTATACACCACATCATTGTTCCATCTTGCCAATCTAGCTTTGGCACCTAAACAGATGCCGCAGCAGTGATCACTTTGCATAAGTTTAAGGCAAAGAAAGTTGGAGACCTTTCTGCCCTAACTAGAAAATTGGTGAAAGCAAATAAAAGCAGGCGGGGGTAGCCATGTGTCTTGCTTTAGCTCAGCTCAGATCTCCCAATCAACACTAGATACGTGTCCAGTTCTATCCATGCCTTTATCCTCATTCCCACGCCACATATAATATTTGTAGCAAGCAAGCACCACCACCACCACCCCTCCTCCCCCTAGGAGAAGCCACCTTGAGGCATTCATTTGTGGCCCGAGGGAGGGATGGAATGTGGTGGGAATAAGCTGCGGCATTGGTTGGAGAGGGTATCTTTTCACCAGTGTATCTTGAAGAGGAAAAGGAGACTGGGATAGGATTATGACTTGTGTAGATGCTGCTTTTAAGAGGGAGCAAAAACAAAGGTGCGCAGGTGGGATGAGCAGCGTTACCGAAGGGGGTGGGAGTTGGATTTGGGAGAGTGATTAGACTGGGGAGAGATAAACTAGTACTATGGGAAGAATCTGATGGATCAAGTGATGGTCTCCAGTTGCCACCACCTGAGCAGGTCACATCACAACTTGGGGATAAAGGAGGAGGTGATGTACGTTTCTGGTTTTGATTTGCATTGGATGATCCATTTGCATTTTATCATGACTTCAATATTTAGAGATCCATCAACTTGGTGTATGTAGGGAAGACAAAGACGAACCTACAAGATATAAATATCTCAGTCGCTTGCTCCTTTTCTTTTTGTTTTGTGCTTGTCACACTGAATCCTACACCTTAATGTTCTTCAAAAAGGAGGAAAAAAATAGGAGGTTTTCTATGTGTTTGAACAAACGTGTTGGCTACGACTATTATTTGTGTTGATATAATTCCATGAAGAGGTGTTGCAGGCAACTGATCAGTGTTTTGAGTTGCAACAGCTAAAGATTTTGCATCCAACATATGATTCTGCTTATCTTAAAAGTGTTTTGTCATCGGAAATCCAACGATTATATGCTGCCGAAACCATCAACTTAAAGTGGCAAAAATTGTTGTAATTGTCAAGCACACTCTGTAGGAAACGAGTAGCAAATGCATTGCTAATATCTTGTGTTTACAAAGGAACATCTTGTGTTCAGACATTGAATGGCTAATACATTGTTGCTAATGATTGTCGACTCAGATATGGAATGGCTAAGTTGCATATACTAATATCTTATGTTTACAAAGTAAACCTCGGCCAAAACAGAACTAGAATTAACATGGTGAGACCGAGGTAGCATTTGGACAAACCTATGAGCAGTAAGTACGATTCACTTGGCCTTAGTAAACCAGCATTCCTTGAGAACCACATGGTACCAATTGGTCCGTGGTCCATCAAATGAGCCCAGGTGATCAAGTAAAAGAAAGTTGGGTATTCCCTATCACCCCAGCCCATTCCTCGATCCTATAAACAGTGTGTATGGGTTCAATGCCCATTTTCAATCTCTTTTCCTGTTGAAGTCTTCGCCTTTGTTATCATTCCAAACCTAAGCCTTGAATTGTAGACTCCTTTTAAGTATCGTAATCCGCAAGTGTTTCAACCATATTCCAGCTGGCTCCCGGCAAAAGTCAATCTCTGTTAATGTGGGGAAATGCCTTCCTGTCCTGCACCAGAATAAAATAATTAATAGATAAAGTAATTCTTTATCAGATAAAAGCAGGTTAATTCCTATAATACTAACTTTTCAGGACATCTTTATCAAATCAAGATCAAATATAGATATGTGCTGATCTCACTGATTCTAGTTCCCTGATATCCCATGTTTGCCGTCAATCTGATTACTTCTGGTTCACCAAAGACCAGATTGTAGGAAATAACATGACTATTATGTCGACATCTGAAAAAGTTAGTCTGGTATGAGACAGACAAATTTTGCAGGAACTGATCGATGCATCCACAATAGATTCAGTGGATAAATTGGTGAAGAAACCAGTGGCCTTATATCATCACCGCAAGGGTTTATTGTTGCCCTAAACTTCGAGAGGTTTATCCAACTTACAATGTTCTCATGTGTGCCATAGATAGATTCGAGTGCTGAGATTATGATATTGATACCAGGGGATAATGCAGAATGGATTTTGAAAGAAAACCGATAATAAAAAAGGAACGAACTCACGATAAAACTTTAATAAGATCGAAAAGAAAACTTACCACCAAATTTAAAATCACAAAAGGATACAGAAAGATCATCACCCCAAGGATAATAAATAAGGATACAAAACTAAAAACAAAAGAACGCATCCAAGAGATACAAAGTTTAAGAGAGCACTCCAAAAAAGTTTCTGTCAATATCTTCAGTTTCTAAAGTTCTTTCTAATCCCTAAACACCAAAATAAGTACTAGTGCATGAAATAACCCTTCATGCATAGGAAATTTTGAAATTAAATGTTTTATAGCTGGTAACTTACTTTTTTAATGCATTCTTTGGTCATGAAGAAAAACACCTTGAAACAATTTTAACTTTATCTAAAAAATATGCTCATGAGCTATCATATTTGAGTGGGCTAAGTTGAAAATTATGGAGCAATATTGTGGGCTGAAAAATATATCATAGCATCAGCGAGATCCATATGAACAGATTCTAACAAATTAGACACTCCCGTGTCAGATTAC
>CM017190.1:10285524-10360524 GCA_004837865.1 Musa balbisiana | reverse complement strand
ATATGACTTTCAAATCAACAACACGCAGACTTTCTGCTTTGCAAATAACTTCTAAACATTCACAGTCCAAATGTAGATCTAGCCAAATAGATGTTGAAGCACATATGTTCTAGAGGATCATGAATACCAAGTCTAACTTTTAAGAGAATAACAAGAGTGAAAACAGATTAAAAGTTGCAACATCCAAAAGACAATGATGCATTAGTTGATAATGCTCTATTCCCTTATAAAGAGAAAAAAAATATATTATATATGATTGACATTTTTACTGAGTCAGCAATATGGGTAAAAAAAACTCACAGGAATCACTCGAACTGCAAATCCATAAACTGATCAGCTTAAAAATGTCATAACCTACAAAGATGGGTACACATCATGTTTTACAATTTACCTGGATCTCCCGAGCAAAAAACGCCCTGTAGTTGATTCCTTTTGAGTATTAAATCCTCCACAATATACAACAGGCAAGTTTGGTGGCAAAGAAGCTATGTGTTGCCAGGTGAGCAAGGCACTTCGTCTACGTGCACGAGGACTGAATTCATCCAGGTTTGTATTCACGATTTGGAAGCTGAATCCTGGTGGCTCAACTCTCTTGAGTTGAAATGTGTGCAAAGCAGGTCAAAGTAACAAATAGCAAAAAAAGTGTTTGCAGGTTCCACGCAATCAAATATCAAAGATTATAATATATTTTAACAACAAATTATGAGAGGATATCGCCCAAGTAGCAATGCATGGCACTGTGGCTCCCCATGACATGCTTCCTGGAACAGAGGGTGATTCTGACAACCAGAATGTACCACCTTCAAGAAGTTCAACCTTCATCAAATCCAAGAAATCGTTCAGGGACAACAATGACATGATAACTAAAACTCAGAAAGTAATAGATTCTCTTAGTAATAGATTCTATGAGAAACCCAATGAAGCAAAGGCAAGGGAAAAACATAAACCTTGTCCTTATCATAGAAGATTGTGCAATATTCATCTGAGGTGTCTTGAGATCCTTTCCTTGAAATACCAAATTGTTCATATGCTGGATATTCACACTAGTTAGTGAAAACAACCACCGCTATAAGCTGAGCTTATTTCCGGAGATAAAAATGTGTTATCAAATGTCGTCAGCAAAATAATTCCCATATACACAGTTAAGATTTAAAGAAAATGGTAAAAATTCCAAATTATAATACATTAGGAAAATTTGTTTCTAAGGTATATTATTAGCCTCTCGATGACAAACATAAACGTCAGTTAAAAAATCTAGCAAGACAGAACAAGTGGAATTAAATTGCATCCTTTTGCCCTAATGTCATAGACAAAACTGTAAACAGGGTGTTTAATGTAATGCTCGTGTATACCCGTGTATTTTGATTTTGTTCATGCTTTGCACAGCATGTAGAGGGCTTGAAGTAGATTTGACAACCCCATTTTAATTGGTTTTTGTGATCGTTTCAGGCTTATAAACGCAAGTTGTGTGCAATCATCGTATAAAGGCAAAACTGCCCAAAAACAAGCCATCCAGGCAGTCATTTTGGGGGTTTTCTAGCTCCGTAGAGTGATGCAAAGGGTCAGCCAACACAACACCCAGGGGCTACTCAGGATGGCATATGACTAGATGAACCTTTGGGGTAGTGTCTAGGGCTGGTTCGCTGCGTTGTTTTGCATTAGTGTCATGTGAGCATTTGTGGAGACTTTTGACCGCGACGAACCACCTTAGACCCTTTATCAAGTGACCATAGCTTGTGAAATCTATATTTGTAATTTGCATTGTCTATCAAGTGTTTGCTGAAATGACTGATTGTGGATTCCGAGTTAAATGCTTTCTCTAACCCGTCTTCTCTTTTATAGGTCCTTAAGGGACTGCAAGAGGTTTCGGGAAAATTGACTCTTTGCGGATGGACATGCAAAGGTGCCACATAACTTAGGTAAAAACCAACTAAGTCTGTGACAGATGATATTAGAGCAAGACAAGCATACTTAGAAGCACTTGGCATGCAAATGTCGAGGATCCAATGGGGCTGCATTGAGGGCAGTCAGTACGCACGATCATTTAGGAGAAACGAGCATTGAGATGTAGGGAAGGAGTTGCTTAGAGGAACGGACATTCGAGATTGACATTCAAAGGAATGATCAACCATTCGCGCAAGAGGCACCATGAGGACAAGCGAGATGAGAAGAACGCGTAGTGCAAAAAGGTTGGGATAACTGAGTTCGAGTTATGGCTCGATGTTGGCAAACAAACTCGATGGTACTTAAGGCAAGCAAACGCAAGGTAAGCGGACGCTTGGCAAAAGATGAGACCATGCAAGGTGGGATGGGTTGCTTAGCGACCGAAAGAGTTGTACAAAGCTCACAGAGGTGAAGGGAATTACTAAATCGAAGAGTTTGGTACTCATGACAGGGCTTGTATGCGGACAATGGATTGTCCGTAGCCATCCCAAGACGATTGAAACTCAGCGGTATAGAACATTAAAACTTTCTCTTTGACATGGGAAGGATACATCCGTAGAAGGTTGAAGTGTGCAGTAAGTTCAGCATGTTGTTAGGCCTTGAGGGGTGCAACGAGGGCTGTATTGGTGAAGAGTCACAATCTAACAAGTGCGTTCATGGGGGCAGAACAATGTATAGTTTGTTCAGCAAGGCGGAGTAGTCCAAGGAAATAGTGGTCTCTTAAACTTCATGAGAGAAGAATGCAAAGAGAAAAGTTACTCCAATGGGACAAATATCTAGGAGGAATAAGTTCCGATTCTTTAAAGGGAGAATCATATGCAACGGACCATATATGTTGAGGGGTATCTCAAGATAACAACTCCACAAAACTTAACGGACCGAGCGAACGATGAGGAGTCGTCGCATGATCTCGCATAAGGTAATGCGTTGGTGGATGTATTGTGAGATCAAGTGAGGAGTGACCCAAGGCAACACCAAACAAAGGCACATGTAGAGCCAATGTGAAGATCAGACTCAACGAAGGGCTGACCCGTGGAATGGTGATCGCGAGGGCCACCATAAACTTAATGCAAACCGAGTGGAGAAACTTGGAAGAAACTTGATAAAGTGCCTAAGCCACATGAAGGAAGTCAATATAGAAGATAGAACCTAGAGTGGAGGCACGAAGCTTTCCTTATATAGAGGTCAAGAACATGAACTCTTGTAAAAGCAAGAGCGGGATTATGTCGTTCCATGGGTCCCTCATTTTGATAGAGCGGACTCAACCTGTATGGTGCAAAAGTTGAAAGGAGTTTCGAAATACTTGCACCTTATCTCAGGGAAGCATTTGATAGAGGAACTAAGGCAACTCAACTTGCAGAGGTAAAGTTGGGGTCAAAAGGACTTGGCACGGGGCAAGAGGACGCAGAGACAGGTACTCTTGAAGAATATGTTGTAGTGCTACCATTCGAGTTGTCACAAAGGAAGCGGTGTGCAACGGAAATTATGTTGAGGGCCAAAAGCCTAGGATCCAATCAATGGCACATCAATTTCAGCGAAATCAATGGGCTTAGAGCTACCAAGCAACGGATTGTCCTAAAGTCGTACTTCATCTGGGTGTGACCCGAGAGTGGGTGAACGAATGTCGATTGTCAAATGAGCGAACACAATCGGAGGTGATAGAGGCCCTACAATGTGTTGGCAGAGGCTACACATGGAGAGATTGTAATCCAAGTTCATCCCACAAGGATCAGAATGCAATGAAAATGTCACTAGGAGGTCACATGATACAACAGATTGCGGTGGAACAGTTCGAGACAATGCGACACACACGGGACATGTCCCGCAAGGGACTAGATCATACGAAGGTATGATCGGGAGCTATTGGGAGCTCCAATTCGGTGAATAACATCATGACAAAAAGGGCTATGGATTCAAAGAGTGAATGTCATGATATTGCATAAGCGGGTCTGTCATGCTATCACGGACAAAACTATAAACGAGGTGTTTGATGTAATGCTCATATATGTCCGTGTCTTTCCATTTTGTTTATGCTTTGCACAGCATGAAAAGAGCCAATAGTAGGCTTAGTAGTCCCATTTTCTTTGGTTTGGTAGTCGTCTTAGGCTTGTAAACAAAGGTTGTGTCATGTGGGCACTTGTGGGGATTTCGATCTATAATGGATCATTTTGGACCCTTTGTTGTGTGACCATTCAGAGCTTATGAAATTTGTTTGTAATTTACATTGGCTATGAAGTGTTTGCTGAAATGATTGCTTGTGGATCCCGAGTGAAACACTTTCTCTAACTCGTTTTCTCTTTTGTATGTCCTAAGGGACCATAGAAAGTTTCAGGGAGGCTGACCTTTGCGGACATACACGCAAGGGTGCTGCATGACTTAGGCAAAACCAACTAAGTGCGTGACATATGGTATCGGAGCGGGACAAGCACACATAGAAACACTTGGCATACAAACGTAGGGGATCTAACGGGGCTACGTTGAGGGTAGCCAGCACGCGTGACCGTTTAGGGGAAACGGGCATGGAGATATAGGGAAAAGGAGTCGCTTAGAGGAGCGGGCATCTGAGATTGACATTCAGAGGAATGGCCAACCCTTCGCGCAAGAGGCACCACGAGAATAAGCAAGCTGGGAAGAATACGTAGCGTACAAAGGTTGGGATGACTGAGTTCGAGTTACGACTCGACGTTAGTAACCATACTTGATGGTGCTCAAGGCAAGCGAGGCGCTTGGTAAAGGATGAGACCGTGTAAAGTGGAATGGGTTGTTCAGCGACCGAAAGAGTTATACAAAGCTCACAGGAGTGAGGGGAATTGCTAACTCAAATAATTCGATACTTATGCAAGGGCTTGTATGCGGACGATGGAATGTTCGTGGCTATCCCAAGGCGACTAAAACTCGGTGCCATGGAGCATCGAAACTCTCTTCGGCATAAGAAGGATACGTCCGTAGGAGACTGAAGTGTGCAGCGAGTTCAGCATGTTGTTAGGCCTTGAGGGGTGCAGCACAGGCTGTATTAGCGAGGAGTCTCAATATAGTAAGTGCATTTGCAGGGGCAGAACAATGCATAGTTTGTTCAGTAAGGCGGAGTAGTCTAAAGGGATAGTGGTTTTCGAAACTTCTAAAGGGAAGGATGCGAAGAGAAAAGTTGCTCCAACGGGACATATACCTTAGAGGGATAAGTCTCGATTCTCCAAAAGGAGAATCATGTGCAACCGACCGCACATGTTGAGTATCTCGAGACAACAACCCCACAAAGCTCAACGGACCGAGCGAGTGGCGAGGAGTCATCGCATGATCTCGCATGAGGTAATGCATTGGTGGATGCATTGTGAGATCAAGTAGGGGAGCAACTCAAAGCAACACAAAATGAAGACACACTTGGAGCCGATATGGAAATCAAAATCAACAGAGGACTGACCTGTGGAATGATGGGCGCAAGGGCCACCATCAACTTAATGCAAATCGAGGAGCAGAATATGGTATGAAGGCATGAAGCTTTACTTGAACAGAGGTCAAGGATATAAACTCTTGTAAAGGCAAGAGCAGGATCATGTCACTCCATGGGTCCCTCATTCTGATGGAGTGGACTTATCCTGCATGGTGCCAAAGACGAAGGGAGCTACGAGGCACATGCACCTTATCTCGGAGAAGCATTTGACGGAGAAACCAAGGTGACTCAACTTATGAAGGAGAAGTTGCGTTCAAAAGACCTTGGCACAGGGCAAGAGGATGTGGAAGCAGGTAATATTGAAGAATACACCACAGTGTTGCCATTCAAGTTGCAATGAAGGAAGCGGTGTGCAGCGGAGATTGTGCTGGTGGGGGTAGAGGCCTAGGATCCAAACAATAGTGCACCAATTTTAGCGAAGTCAGTGGACTTCGGAAGCTACTAGGCGATGGACTGTCCTAGAGTTATGCTTCATCTGGGTATGACCCGAGAGCGGGTGGATGAAGGTCGATTGCCAATGGACCGAACACAATTAAAGGTGGAAGAGGCCCTACGATATGTTGGCAGAGGCCACATATGAAGGGATTGCAATCCGAGTTCATCCCACAATGATCAGAATGCAATGGAAATGTCACTAGGAGGCGACATGGTACAGTAAATCGTGGTGGAACAGTTTGTGGCAATACAATATACACGAAACTAGTCCCACGAGAGACTAGATTATACGGAGGTATGATTGGGAGCTACTGGGAGCTCCACTTCGGTGAACAACACGATGACAAGAAAGGCTATGTATTCAAGGAGTAAATGCCATGGTATCGCAAAGGCGGGTCTTCCGTGCGTGCATCGAATTTTGCATCGGATAAAAGCCTTGGTCATCAGCATATGGGGGCTGTGTACCACCGAGGGAGAATTTTAAACAAGTACTAGTGAGTCCCATGGGGGGAGACTTGACCATGCAGAGGTATGATAGGAGTGGCTGAATAGTTGGACTGCTTCAAAGCTCATATTCACTTAAGGGAGCTCGACAAGTCAGAGGACAAGACCGAGTAAGCGAACGTTGCTTCCAAGGAAGCTAAGAAGAACATAATCAGTGCAAACCCTGCAATGTGATGGTGGAAGGCCATACATGGGAGTTGCAGTTTGTCTTTCCATCGACCAAGGGGAATAGCTCGGAGAACACAGAGGTGTTAAAGTAGGGGATCAAAGGGGGCGAGGAAGCGACAACGAGTCCAGAGGGACTTAACTACTCAAAACCAAGCATTGATTAGAATAAAGGTGGACTTGGAGAAGTGCCATAGTGCTACAAAGGTAGATCTACCAATTGTGAAGAAAGGAATGCAGATGCGAAGCGATGGATAATAGGGTCATGGGCATGGCAGCGCTATGGTACCGTAGAGGTAGGACTTCTATGAAATCATCGACCCCTTATTCTCATTGAAGGAGAGTGCTTAGTCGTGAAAAGGGTTGAGGAGGTAGAGAATGCAGAGGCAAACTCCAAGTACGAAGACAAAGTTGAAGGGCAGAGGTCAGGGAACTTCATAAGACCGATGTCAATGATCTTCTCATCAAAATAACCGAAAGTGGAGGACTTCGGGTCGATGCAAGAGTGCTCGACCAAGGAATGAAGTAGGCAGTACGCGATGCTGTACCTTTGAGACTCAAGAGGAGTAGGCGACAAAGATGATGGAGAAGACGGTGCAATCCCAAAGGCGACCAAAACTATTAGAGACTCGCTTCAAGTTGGGATGAAAATTTCTTGCATTCTAAAAGTTCGATAGCAATGAGAAGGTAAATCAGAGTAGCTAACTCAACGCAAGGAGTGCAAACACTTCGAGTGCTTCAGAAGTGTGAGCAAAAGAGCGAGCGAAAGCTAGTAACCAGCTCAATGTATGGAGTACAACTCTCGAGGAGGCGAGCGAAGTCAAGTAACCTTTGTCTTCTCAACTCTTAAGAGAATGGGCGAAACTGAGTACCCCAATTCTCTTATCTGTCCAGTAGAGAAACTTTACACAGGTTTAAAGACCCTTCGAAGAAACCTAGTGGAAGACAATAGTTGTCAAATCCTCACCAATGGTGATCAGTGCTACTGAGAGTAGATTATCTACTTCATTTCCCAACAGAATGCCAATCGAAAGCGAAAGTGATGCGAACCTACTTGGAAGTGATGACTAAATGGAAGAAGAATCAATAGGCAAACTTTACGGAGGAAGGATCCAAAAACTTTAAAGTCTACGAGGCGATGCTCGTTAGAGCTCCAACAAGCATCCACCTAGTTCAAGCGGCATGAGGCATTTGAGAGACTGGCGTATACTAAGGATGGTATTTTCCTTCATCTGAGAGATCTGTAGGAAACAATAGGGATCAGCACAACTCAACCAACCTCACACCAAAGTCAGAGTCATTGGCGAGTTGAAGCAGCATGGTGGATCAAAGTTTGACTACTGAACAATAGCGACGGAGTACAGTTGGCCAAGAGGCGTATTGCAACTGGAGCAGAAGATTGAAGACCCAGCAAAGGCGAAGAGATGCAGCGTCTGCAAAGGCTTCAACAAAGACATCGAAGGAATACGTGGGAGAGAATGTCACGGACAAAACTGTAAACGAGGTGTTTGATGTAATGCTCATGTATGTCCGTGTCTTTTGGTTTTGTTCATGCTTTGCACAGCATGTAAAGGGCTAATAGTAGGCTTAGCAGCCCCCTTTTTTTGGTTTTAGTGGCCGTCTTAGGCTTGTAAACAAGGGTTATGTCATGTGGGCACTTGTGGGGATTTCGATCTATAGTAGACTATTTTAGACCCTTTGTTATGCGACCATTTAGAGTTTGTGAAGTTTGTTTGTAATTTGCATTGGCTATGAAGTGTTTGCTGAAATGATTGCTTATGGATCCCAAGTGAAACGTTTTCTCTAACCTGTTTTCTCTTTTGTAAGTCCTAGGGGACCATAAGAGATTTCAGGGAGGTTGACCTTTGCGAACGGACATGTAAGGGTGCCACACGACTTAGTGCAAAACTAGCTAAATGCGTGACAATACGTGCATCGAATTTTACATCGGATGAAAGCCTTAGTCATCAGCATAGGGGGCTTGTGTACCACCAAGGGGAAATTTCGAGTGCAAGTACTAGTGAGTCTCATGAGGGGACGTAATTATACAGAGGTATGATCGGAGCAACTGGAGAGTTGGACTGCTCCAGAGCTCATATTCACTTAAGGGAGCCCGACAAATCAGAAGACAATGTCGAGTAAACAAGTGTTACTACTAAAGAAACAAAGGAGAATAGAATCAACGTGAGCTCTACAATATGATGGCGAATGCCATACATGGAAATTGCAATATGTTTTTCTATCAACCAAAGGGAACTGATCAGAGAACACAAAGGTGTTGAAGAAGGTGGTAGAAAGGGGCGAGGAAGTAACAACGGGTCTAGAAGGACTTAGCTACTCAAAACTAAGCATCAGTTAGAATGGAGGTGGACTTGGATGAGTGTCGCAGTGCCGTAAAGGCGGATTTACCAATTGCAAAGAAAAGGACGCAGATACGAGACGATGGATAGTAGGGCCATGGGCATTGTAGCACTATAGTACTGTAAAGGCGAGACTTCTGTAGAGTTATCGATCCCCTATTCTCATGGAAGGAGAGTGCTTGGTCATGAAAGGGGCCGAAGAGGTGGAGAATGGAGAGGCAAACTCCAAGTACCGAGACAAAGCTGAAGGGCAAAGGCTAGGGAACTTCGTATGACTGATGTCAATGGGCTTCTCATTAAAAAAAGCTGAAAGTGAGGGACTTTGGGTCAATGCAGGAGTGCTTAACCATAGAACAAAGTAGGCAGTATGTGGTGCTATACCTTTTCTATTCAGAGTAGGCAGCAAAAAATGATGGAGAAGATGGTACAATCTCAAAGGCAACTAAAACTATTGAAGACTTGCTCGAAGTCGGGGCAAACTTTTGTTTTTTTAAGGTAAAACTTCTTACAATTCAGAAGTTCGATGGCAATGAGAAGACGAACCGCAGTAGCTAACTCAACGTAAGGAGTGCAAACACGTCGGGTGTTTCAGAAGTGTGAGCAAAGTGTGAGCTAGTAACTAGCTCGATGCATGGAGTATAACCTTCGAGGAGACGAGAGAAGTCGAGTAACCTTTATTTTCTCAACTCTTAAGAGAATGGGAGAAACCGAGTACCCCAATTCACTTATTTATTTAGCAGAGAAGCTCTGCACATGTTCAAAGACCCTTCAAAGAAAGTGGAAGACAACAGTTGTCAAATCTTCACCAATGGTGATCGGTGCTATGAAGAGTAGACTGTCTGTCTACTTCATTTCCCAACAGAATGCCAATAAAAAATGGAAATGATGCAAACCTACTTGAAGGCGATAATTACGTAGAAGAAGAATCTATAAGCAAATTTTACGAAGGAAGACCTCAAAAACTTTAAAGTCTCGACGCTCGTTAAAGCTCTAATAGACATCCACCCAGTTCAAGAGATGTAAGACGTTTAAGAGATTGATGCATAACAAGGAAAGTCTTTCCTTCATCTGAAGGATCCGCAAGAATTAATAAGGATCAGCACAATTCGGTCGACCCTACACTAGAATTAGAGTCATTGGCAAATTGAAGCCACGTGGCGAATCAAATTTCAACCACTTTACAAAAGTGGCGGAGAGCAATTGGAAGCCAAAAGACACATTGTAACTGGAGCAGAAGATTAAAAATTTAATAAAGGCGAGGAGATACAACGTTTGCAAACGCTTTGACGAGAGTGTCGAAGGAATAAGTGGGAGAGAATATCATGAACAAAGTTATAAACAGGGTGTTCAATATAATGCTCATGTATGTCTATGTCTTTCAATTTTATTTATGCTTTACACAACATGTATAGGGCTTGCAGTAGGTTTGGCAGCCCCATTTTAGTTGGCTTTTGTGATCGTTTTAGACTTGTAAACACAGGTTGTGTACAACCGTCAGATAGAAGCAAAACTATCCAGAAACATACTATTCAGGCAGTTACTTTGGGAGTCTTCTAGCTCCATAGAGTAGTGCGGAATGTCAACTAGCATAGCACCCAGGAGGTACCCAAGTGGCACATGATTGGATGGGCTTTTAGGGTAGTATCTAAGGCTAGTTTGTTGTCTTGCTTTATAGCAGTGTCATGTTGGCACTTGTGAGGACTTTCGACCGTGACAAACTACCTTGGACCTTTTGTCGTACGACTGTTCAGAATTTGCAAAGTCTATATTTATAATTTGCATTGTCTATTAAGTGTTTTCTAAAATAGTTGCTTGTTGGATCCCAAGATAAACGCTTATTATAACCCGTCTTCTCTTTTGCATGTCTTTAAAGGATTATAAGAGGTTTTAGAAAGGCCGACCCTTTGCAAACGAACATACAAGGGTGTCGCACGACTTAGGTAGAACCAGTTAAGTCTGTGACACTGAGGCACTTATGATAATGGAAGGGTTACAATGGAAAAATCAGATCAGACTGCAAATGAGAAGTTAAGCAGAATGATTGAAATTGAAAAAAAAAAAAAAAACCACGGTTCTCCTACACTCCCATTCCAAATAGCCATTTTTCATTCTAAAATAACACCACCATACACTTGTGTTGAGTACCAAATATCATGAAATTATAACAGTTATGCACCCTTGCATCATCCAAGATGATCCACAATGATGTTACATAACAATGGCAACACATTAGCAACAGTGCAGAGCTGTACGCTGAGAGCATGAGGCAGAATTAACTTGTGTCATACTGCCACATTAACACAAAGAATTAACAAATTACAGTCGTTAACCTGATCATTAGCGAAATCTTGTAACATCACCGTAATTACAGAAATGTGAAATGGCATGTTTTGGCACAATTAAGAAACAAATCGGTGCATATTTGCATAACAATGAAACTTTTATGTGATTCAACAAAGTGCTTCCAGAATCATTAAACATATAAGCAAGAACAATACTGTAGCAATCTTGTGACCAGTAGAGCAGCAAAAAGTAAATCTAACATAACAGTACGCAAGAATTTTAGTGTATCGGATGAAGAAATGATATAACATATCTAACAATCACCTGGCAGACACTGCTGCAAGTACTCCAACTGCCATTTCAAGCCTACAAAACAACCACCAAAGATAGAAAAATGAAAAAACCTCCTTTTAATACAAAAAGGAAAAACAATAAGAGTTCCACACAAGTATCAGTACCTAGATCCGCGCAGATCTATCAAGAACTCACCTTGCTGAGTGCAAAGGATGGTAGGGGAATAGCTGGTGATCACACTCACGCAGAGATCCTTCCGCTTCTCCCACGAATTGGGGCTATCGCTAGGCTGATCCCCTTCGTGGAGATTAAAAGTCATAACCGAGATCGAGACACTCATCTCTCCCTCCTCCTTTCCGCTCTCTCGATGCCAAGAGTCCAATCGACGAAAAATCAAACGACTCAACGATAAAGCAAAAGCAAAAGAGGAACAAAGACATCCGATTACATGTGCTCGGGAACAAAGATCGAATCAAAGAGGGCGTCTTTAATCCTTCCCGTGATTGAAGGTCACATCTTCCGGTCAAAGATCGACCCTTGGAAGTAGAAAAGAGCGGAGTGGAAGAAAGTACCACGGAGGGTTTTGTCGGCGTTCGGGCAGGGAAATGAAGCGGAGCCGTCGGACCTTAACGATGGGCACGATCATCACCGTCTATCTAGCTACCCTGGATTTAAGTATTGTCTTTACTTTAGTTCCTTTTACCATGTTTGGAATTAGTGTATATATATACATATAAATCGCATATAAAATGACATTTCATATATGTCATTCCTATTGACATGTATCCCTTTAGTACTTTTACCAATTATTTGATCCATATGTTATCTAATAGTTTTAAAAAGGACATTAATATCAAGTTAAAATTTAAAATTATTATGCTAATTAATGGATAGCTAGTGGTTTAATTTATGATTATTACTATTATCCAAATATATTGTTTAATTTATTAAAAATTTTGATTACATCGTACATGATATCTATCACTTTAGCAAATCTGAGAATCTCAGCAGAATTTATCGACGATATTTTAACCAATATCAAATTACTTGCTCGAGCATGATTCTATTATTTTAGACGATACAACTTACTTTCCAACAATTAGGTCAAGTAGTATGTAGAGATCATCTTTAAGACTTCCTTGATGGTGAAACATAAACCTCCCTGTCCTGAAAATTTTTCAATGACTTTAGGATATTTACAATGTTATTCGAAATTGAGATGACACATGAAATAGAATGACAAAACTATCATACTTCTGCAGCCTCTGCATTCTAGTGAATATCAAATTCAACTTCAAGAAAAACCAAACAGAATTACTGCAATGAAAAATGATGATAGAATAGTCACCTTCCACAATAAAAACAACAATGTCCAAAACCACATTTATTGCAGTGAAATCAGATTCAGCAGTTGTAGAGTATTAGAGGTCCAATCCCAATGCAAATGATTTGGTGATGAAAGTCCCATCTTCTCAACAGGAGACAAGAAATATTTGTGTTTCTGATCAGTTGTTATCCTTTCAAATAAAAACTACTACATTGAACTGTTTGTTAACTTACATAAGATACACAGCATTACAAAACTATACAAACTAAATACAACAATTGGACATGTCATAAGGTACAACACAACAACATATCATAGATGGTGTGAATATAAATTCAGCAGTTCTCGACTGGGACTGCTGCCGGATTTTCACTGAGAAGAGGATTTCTCATACCATCAGGGTCAGTACTCTCACTGCCCCCCTTGCTGCTCGGAAGAGATTGAGCACCTTCTGGTGATTTGTGACCTCCAAATTCTGATGCCTTGTCACCAGTTAAATTATTGGCCAAGTTATTTGGATTCAAGTCGTTCGAGGATTTTCTATCCGACAAAGATGTTTTTGAATCGGTTTCTTTAACTGGACTGTCACTAGCTGGCTGATCACTGGCAAATTTAGGTGTTGGCTGGTCATGATTGTGTTTACCCTCATAAGTGATGAGAAGAGATTGTGCATCATGAGATGCCCTCTCAACATGCTTACGAACAGGGCATCCATCATGTGTGCACCTGTAGTAACTTCTGCAAAATATCAAAGGAAAAGGTTCATAGGAGATGGACAACAACAGCAATATGTTAACAAGAAGTATTAAACTTAACATATATGAAACTATAATTCAAGTGCCGTTTATCATATAAAGATATGAGGATTTACTATCAAGATATCTATGTATGTATATATAGCTGGGAGCCATATATTGCGCCTCATGGATACAGGCGATGTAAGCAAGTGTCAGGCCAAACTATTCATATTGCATAACACTTTTCAAGCTGGCAGCTAGCCATGACCCCTGGTCTTGACAGAAAAATATAACAATTGAGTATTGAAGTACCCCATGCACAATTTACCTCAATGCTCTCTCCATTGCTAACAATGGAGTCTAGAATACACCTAAATGCAGATTAACACAGCTGGGTTCTCTCTGTACAAACTATATTTACTTATGCCCCGAATTAGGTTGTAGAGTTTGAACCCATCTTATTTGATACAAGGCACCTTATATTTTAAATAACAACCTGACATGAGAATTATAATCCATCAATAACCTACCTAGTCAGTCGAGATAGTGGTTCAAATCTAGTTCACCCTGCATCAAGGTCATTAGAGAGCCCATGTAGGATACTCCACTATAATTAAAACACCAGTGTTAATTTCTTGTGCTAACAATTCAATGGTCAACTTTTCAAAATTCATTCATGTCACTTACCAAATTCAATAATGTGATAATTCAAACAAAGGCATGCAAGACAATTGTCCCCCCATGACAATGTAATGGAATAATTATTGATGAAAACATTACTCCAAAACAAGTGAAAGTTAAATTTAGTTTCCTCGTCCAAGAGGTATAACAACTTTGACTCTCTGTCAGAAGCGGACCATTACAATGGCACACCTTGTCCATGTCAAACCAACTTGGAGCTTTGACAACGGAAATATCTATCTCCACCAACCAGAATGTAATGATTTGTGGCAAAGAATCATAGTTTTGTGATTGATGTGCAAAGAAATTACATACCTAGGATTAGGATTCCCCTTCACTAATTTTTGCCCATATTTCCTCCATCTGTAGCCATCACTCAAATGTTTTGCATCAATTTCAGTCTGTACAACATGTTCCTTAACCTGTTTAGGTACTGGCATTGCGAAGCTTTTTGAGTTTTCACTTAGCCTGTTATACAAAGAGCAAAAAAGTCAAGACAACTGATACCAACAAGAAATAGAACCCCACAATAATCTCTTGACCACTTGCCTTCGTTTTGGATCTGGTTCATCTCCAAAATCTTTCTTGGTTGTAACCCCAGCAACCCCTTTGCAATCACTTGAATGATCTAACTGTTGTTCAGGGGTGTCATTTCCAGAATTTTGCTCAGCCTTACAGGATGAAGAGCCTGACTCATTAAGTTCGTTTTTCAGACGTTCTATACTTTCATTTTCCCTGGAGGATCCACCAGACTGAGCTCCTCTGTCCCTTGTGTATCGATACTTTTGAGGTGGGTCATGGTTATGTTTACCTCTGTAGATTACATCACAAATTTTGCCATCTGGGTAACACTCAACTTTTTTCTTAGCTAAACAATTGGAATCTGCACATCTGTAATAACTTCGGAAATTCTCTGTGTTCTTCACTTGCTTCTGGCCATACTTCCGCCAGTGGTAAATATCACCCGAGCATGCCTATGGAATAACATGAACAGATTCAGATGTATGGTAAGATTAAAGATTCTATCATGTTTATTTTTCTTGTAAAGTTTACCTCAGGCACTGATGACATTTGTTGCAATGGTACAGGGCTAACAGCTGGAAGCATAGGGTGTGGAAATGAATTTGTCGTTGTTTCTGATGGAGGAGGATATGCAGCTTGCATCTGCATCTGTGCCTGAGCTGTGACTGCGGCCAATACTGCTTGATGGGTCATTGCAAACTGACCCTGCATCAGATTGGGAGAGCAATCCTCAAAGATAAGACATACAGGATTTGTACTGGAAACTTCATGAGTTGAATACTCCATTAGGAAAAAAAATCAATAAGGTAGTATAAGAAAACAAATTGGCAGAGCATGGCAGAACAAATTGGATACACAGAAACCCTTAAATTTTATCTGTGTGAGAAGGCTATTCAAGATTAAAGCTGATATACTCCATTGACCTGAAAGAGTTTCAAATAACTACAGACAGAAAGTAAGGTACAAAGCCATGTCTAGCTTGGTCATTGACTGTCACATCCGTGCCTAAATTTCTTTCTTTTTTTCAACACTTGGACAAAATGTGACCTACTTTCCACACAACAACTCAGAGCAGTATCCACTAATTAAATAATTTTATTCAAAATAAATTCAAAATATTTCTTTAAAATCGCAAAATCCAACATTAAACAAACCAAGACATAATTGTCTTCTTGCAGCTCTATCTAGCAGTAGATGATGCTCCTCGCTGTACCAGATTCAGTTATTAGATCATGAAACTACTCTGAAAAAAATAAGCAACGGAATTTGACAAAAGCTGAGTAGGAGCCCCCTAGACATCCTCACGGAACATGGAATAAAATCATCAACATTTCATGTGCAAACATTAGTTAGTCATGATCAGTACCAAAAACATAAGATATAAATCTCAAGACCAATCTTGGTAGCAAAACCACATGAAGTTTTATCCCAATAACTGATGAATGTTTTATCCCTCGAGACGGATTATCTCTCAACAGCACATGAAGTGAATTCATATCCCACTTTCAACAACAAATGAAGTCATGTCCCTCACCCATCAAAGTGAGGTCACGTTCCTCCAAACAATAAATGAAAGAATCATCTAGCTGTCACGTCCAACAGCCCACTAATCCCCGAAGGAAATCGTCCTCTAGTATATGAACCCTTTTATAATTGACAAAGATCATCCAAGTCTTTTTATCATATCAATCTCATGTCTCATGTCTACCACATATATCCATCAACGACAGCAAATCATACTAGAAGGATCATATGAGGGATTCGATTCAGTGGGTGTTACTCGCTACATGATGGGTGTGAAGCTCTTCTCATGTGGGGCATAATTAGTGGAGATCTCACATCCATACCAATCTCAGTAGATCACTTGTCTGTCGAGAAATCATAATCAAACTCGTAAAGCAACCTCAATAACTTAAAACTCATAAATAATCTATCAACATTATTAACATCAGGAAGTCATAACCTAATTAACCCTCAATTGGTCTGAACCCTAGTTGAATTGATCCAATTGATTCAAACTAAGCTAAATTCAACTATAACCTAATTGAATCAACTTACAATCCTAATAAAACTAGTATGGAATTACCCTAAACTAGTCTAACTTGGACTTGGTTAGGTTCAGTTTCGGTCAAACAAGTTTAAACTAGTCCAGATCAATCGGGAATCACCTTGAACCAATTAAAGTCAACCAAACTGGTTCTATTCAGATTCAATTTAGGGATCAATTGGGTCCAAACTCATAAAACACATCAAAATAGAGCCACTAGGCCAACCCAGGCCTGAATGCACAAACTGAAAAAACTTGGGCTGGCTCAAACAGTACCCACTGATGTTGTTAGCCAGCTCTGACCCAAATATATATGAAAAGGGTCTTGTAGGCTCGATATCAAGCTCAGCCTGTATGCAGGCACCGAGTCAAGCTCTGATCTGGCCCACTCTCATGTGGAATGCACGTGAATAAATACTAAGTTTCGACAACTGGTTTAGCAGTGCAGTGGACCACATTGGGGCCATAGGTGCTGGATCACCGTAATCGATAGGCCGCGACGGGCCACACTTAATTGGGCTTTGCTGTCGACTCAACTTTGGTTTGTTGAACCAAGCCAAGCCTGAGCAGAACTCGCATTGAACATGTGTCGAACCTATCGAGTAGCGCTGCATATAAGCCAACCACACCAAGCGAAGCCGCAAGCACGAGTTGGGTTTGCACCCAATTGACTCAGGCACTACACGCCGCTGGCTTGGTTGGGTCTGACACAATCTACTTGACGATCTGACTTGAGTCAGATCTGAGCTAACCTAATCAGATTAATCTCCTTTTGCCTTCACAAAACTTTAAAATTTCAAAACAAATCATATAATAGCTCAAAAATTCCATAATAATCGAACAAGAATACCAAACATTCAGAGTTTAATAAACATAATTATAATATCACAAAACTGTTTTCCATGAATTAAATATCAATAACAAGTATTTCCAAATTTAGAAATTCAACAAATCACAAATAATTCAGATAAAATCATGTGAACATATTTTAGGTCAGAGAAAATATATCCTAAAGTATTCAGAATAGATATATAATCAATAAGATTCAAAAACTATTTTTCAGGAATTAAAAATATTATTCAAGTCAATATTCCAAATTAATACATAAAAAGACTTGAAAATTTCCGGATAAACAAATAAAATTCTAAGGATGTAGAATAGTTTATTTGAAACAGAAGTATAATTAAAAATATTAAAAATATACTTCATGAATTAAAATATTATTCAAATCAATAATTCCAAATTAGAATTATAATTACTTGAAAATTTCAAAATAAGTAAACAAAATATTGGTCATACAGAATAGTTTATTCAAACAGAAATATAATTTAAAAGGATTCTAAATCTATCTTCGTGTATTAAAATTGATGTAAAATCAATAATTACATATAAAAATTCCCATAATTATTACAAATATCCGAAAATCACAGTTACATTCTAATCATGCAGAACTCTTTATTTAAAATAAAAACATAATCAAACAGGATTTAAAAATTATTTCTATGAATTAAATTAATTAAATCATATAAAAATTCCTGTAATACATAAAAAATCCAGATAAAAATCTGCGAAATACTTAGAAGACAGAGAGATAAATATACAATTAAATAACCATTAGAATCAAATCAATTAATCTAATTTTTTATGCACTAAATTTAAATACCATAATAAATAATTTCAAATATTATTGAACAATTCCTAAAAATTATAAATCAGATTATGCAGACTTGAACTGTGAAAATACGAAATTAAATATAAGACAATATATAGAGACCGAGAACCTACCTGTCTCACAATGGCCTCGTGCCTCTTCGCTTAGACCGAGGCCTTGTTCCATTATGATAAATAGGGAGGGTTTTGCCTATCCTTATATAGGAGAAGAGGAGTCCCAATAGGTTTAAGACTCTAATAAGATAATTTCATAATTAATTTTTAATCAATCAACTCTTATCTATTTCCTAACTTAAAAAGAGTTGGTATAAGTTTAAAACTCCTTTTAAAGTCATCCTATCATCAAATCTACTTAAAAAGAAATTAAATATTTCACTTGGGATGAAATATTCCGTAGTTCCTAAATTAATTCATAATTACTCCGAATTTAGGATTTTTAGGGGAATATATAGAGTAGTTACAAATTTTGGAATACGTCTTATCAAAGCCAATTTGTAAATATGTTTGCTGGTAGTCACAAAATATAATGTCTTATAGCATTTTAGCACCTACCACTTATCAATTTCTTATCCTGCTATTTATGTGTGAAAAAAATAGAGATGCTTAAATTAGTTTCTTTGTTTTATAAGCAAAGTTCATAATTTCGTACCATAACGAAATATCGAGCTCAGCTTGATATGATACAATATGAATATACCGAGTGGTACGCTTTGGCATAAGCAATATGCTTTGGCGTACCAAAGTATCATGCTAATTATTATTATTATTATTATTATTATTATTATTATTATTATTATTATTATTATTATAATAAAGTAAATATAAAAAAAAGGTGACGTCGTCGGGGCGACGTCACCTCCTTTCTTCTCCCCGCGAAGCCTCGACAGAGGCGACATCACCGAGACTTCTTCTCCCCGCGCGGATGAGGAGAAGTTGCCGACGACGCCGAGGTCTCGTCGCCTCAAACGAAGAGGAGGCGACATCTCATCTACGACGTCCAACAAGGGAGGGCAGTGACAGATCGGGATCGTCGAGGGAGACTGGCATTGGATCTCCAGATTCTCCCTTTTCTTCGTCCTCTTCTTCCTTCTCCCTCGGTTAATACCGCCCAGTAGTGGGTGGCGACGATTGAAATCGACTGTCACCGATTGATTTCGAGTGGCAACAGGGAGAAACAACCCCAATCGATGGTACCGCCTGCTAGCGAGTGGTCCGCGTATCGATTTGCTGACGAACCGATACGTACCGTCCAGTACAGGCGATATCATTCGAAATTAAAAACCTTGTTTATAAGTTCAGTAAATGTTACCTAAGTTCAATGGCAACAACAAAAACAAGTTGTATATCACAAATATTTGGGTCAACTAATTAAATCCTTTCCCAATACCAAACTCTCCCAAGAGCATTGCAACTCAAACCAAGAGTCATCTAGTAAGGTCTTCCTATCTTGCTCACACTTTTTCTTAGTAGCACTAATCAAAATTACACACCCTGCTCAACTAGGGCTCTTTCAATTTTCTTTCGGGATATGTCCAAACAACTTTAATTCATCAACCATACTAGCAGGTGTCCAAACAATTAATCTTTACTACAACCTAAAACTAAGGCATTTTCATAGTTACTCATATCTCGTAAGTTGTCATGACTTCATTCAAAACGATTGAACCATGAGTACAAAATAGAGCCAAAGTTAATAATGGTCGAGTGTTACTCTGGTTCTATAAGTCAACTAGATCGTCCTCCTACATTCAATGTGGGACTAAACTAAGATGTTCTAATCTCCCCCTGCTTAAAGTTATTGTCAAGACCCAAAATCGAACCCTATACTATGGTACATGTGAGGCCCAACTAAAGATGACTTCATGTAGTGATGTATCTCCAACACCATCCATATATAGATATTTTTTATTTGAATGCCTCACCATGTCCAATATTAGATACGCTCCGATACCATCTGTCATGACGCTCAAATGGGATAATTAATTCATTAACTTAATAACTGAATCACTAACCCAGAATACTTAAGCTCAAGCTAATACAGTAGACCAACTCTAATCCTATAACCCTCCCATGTCTAATGTGAGCTAAACTGGAGTACCAAAAAATTGTTCTAACAATTTGTCTCCAATATTGTCTTGGGGAAACATGCTCATTTACTTCTAGTTCATCTCACTAAGGTAAGTCAAGGTGAGTCTCTCACACTTCTTTAGTCAAGACTCTGGAGGTCTTTTACCATTTACAAACTCATCTTCAATTTATTAAATGTTTAATATTCCTCATTTGGCAAGGAGTAATTTCTGCCCTTTAAAGACATGTAGCTTTCTACTCGGTGTCAATGATAGCTTCAGACCTGACGTGTAATTCCTAACTCTCACACAGACGTGAGAGAAAATATGTGTGCTGGAAGGAGAGTTTCAAACATATTAATTGGATTTGAAGTTACTTCTCATTAATCAGATGCTTGCATAGACATTTTGTTATAGTTTCATGGGAACCATATTAATATCTATGGGAATGCAAGGAAAACAATGTTGTATACCCTATTTAGCATGGAAATATCTCTACATACAATACTTATAATTAAGAAGCATTAAAAAGTTTAAAACTACATAGCTAATAATGCAACTACTAATAACTTTTTAAGCATAAAATATCTAAACTATGATCTGCCTGGTCAGATCTATTCCCTCATCCCAATATTCATATGAACCCAACCCCTACTCATTCATATATCAATTAGAAAGTTTCAACCCTTACATAAAAATATCAGTGCAGAGCATACATAAACCAAAAGATTCCCCTTAGTATGTCATGTGACTTGAGTAAACTAGATCAATTGAAACCAATTAAAGATAGAAGTATCTTAGTCAGTTATAATCCACAATCAAAATACCATATTTAATCCTAAAAGGGAATTCTGACACGAAAGAAGGATACATGCAAGGAAAGAAAGGAGTTCCATTAAGAAAGTTAATCAGTCGTCCCAAAACAATCTCCAACGCCATTAGAAGAGATGACGAGCTCATAAAAGCCTACAAGTAACCACTAAGAAATTGAGCCAAAAGCAAGACTAGCCATCCGAACGACAGAATTCAGTTCGAAACACTACTTATCCAAACAAGGGGGGAAAAGACGAAAAAAAAGCAACCCTCGGGTTTTGATGGCTTAAATTGGAAGGAGGGAGAGATTAGGGCCGCCAACCGTGAAGCCAGGCGACTCGATCAACGCCGCAGGGGCGAGCAAGCAGGGGACGGCGACCACCGGGACGGTGAGGATCTGCGGCGGCCGTGGGCTCCCCACCGGCGATGCCATGGCCCCCGCCAGGAGCTGCGAGAACGACCTGCCATCAGCTTTGGCCGCCGGCACAGCCCCGGAACCGCCTCCCTTCCCCACCGCGGTAACATCGGACCCGAGATCGGCGGGCGGAGGCCTCTCAGAAGACGGTGACGGCGGAGTCCCGCCGTCGTCGTCGTCGCCGCCCCTTGGCTTATCCTCCTGCGGCGTCGCCGAGCCGTCGCCCTCCTCCGTCATCGAATCTTCAAGAAGATTCCGAGGGTTTCACCGTGAGAAGACTGAGAGACAGGCGGTTTCGAAGATTGGGAAAAGAGGAGGAAAGAACCGAGCGGAGGGAGGAGGTAGAAAGAGAGATTCTTCGGCTTTTGACTGCAATTGACCAAGTAAATTTAACGGCGTCTAGGCCCGGGGTGGGGGGGGGGGTCAAGTCACGCTGTTTTTACGGCAGTCTTTTAACGGTCGCAGTCGTTGCTGACGGCGATGGACGGCCGTTAGTGGTGAGCGTTTGACTGCGCCCCCCGAGCCACGTGGACCGTTTTGTCCGATGATGCATCATGTATCTAAGAATAGTAATTTATTCCAGATATAGTAATTATCAAATAGAGACATACCTCAGTCCGAGATTATCATTACTCAGATCAACTTTTATATAACTTAAAGATATCATTTGTTATAGCTTATTACAAGATTTAATCCTGAACTCAAATTCCATCTTAGCTATTTGTAAAAAAATGCTTTTTTTATTTTTCTACCTACTTATCGTATTCAACGCACCATTTCTTTATTGATCTCCTGCAAATCATCCAAGTGGCAGATATCATTGCTGTGGATCTGCACGTTCACACATCAACTTAGAAATTACAACTACAGTAATGTTAGAATTTTTGCTTTGTCCAAAGTGATCTTCAAGGGAGCTTATAAATATTAGACTAGAGATAAGCAAGCTACTGTTCTCGTAATAAGAGTGTACGAACAGTGTTCAATGGGTGGGTGCACCTATGGGTGAGTGACGGTCTCATTCAGTATCGTGCAGAGCAAATCCTGAGGGCGACAGTACCGCAAAGATCACCACCCACCAGCTTCTCTTGTACCTCATTACATTTCCTGCTTAACACCAACCTATGAGCACATTCATCACATCAAACAAGTCACATCTCAATGAATACTGTACCAGCTTTGCAAACATCAAAATCACTCTCCATACTACTCGTACCTGACCCTCAGAAGGCAACTTTGGGCTTTGCTCAGCAGGGATCCAGAGGCAGAGATATCTAAACGAAGCCTAAGCTGGATTGCTTCTCTCCAACTGCACACAGAATTTTATTCACCATCAAGGTGGGGTGTCAACTTCACATGAAAACTTACTCAGCACCATCCAGTTCCAGCCGATCTTAGATGGAGTATTCATCCTCTCTTCGTGGTGCTAGAGAGACATGAACTGGGTATTAGAGAGTTGCAACATCTGCAGAAGTGACACTTTGATATGGTGGTGTCTTCTGCAGTCATATTTGCCTGGGAGATAGACCTACATGCTTTTGATTGCGTGGTCTTCACCTCTTCTGTCTCAATCACCTCTATGCACTTAAGCCTTGGATCGGGCAATTACCACCCACATTTGATTCCATAATCCAAGAAACATGAACAAATTCTTTATAGAAACAAATATGTATCTTGCATGTCCCTTGTATGGCACACTTCTGGTAAATTTATCTGCTCATGATTGCACACACGTTAGCGAATATGTAAATGAGATTGTACATTTATGCACGGATATTCATATGCAACACAAGCATGTATACAAAAAGAACACAAATGTGAACAAGAATTTTTAGAACATAAAGTTCATAAGAGGTAGGTTATTGATAAGGACTATATAAGGACTAATACCAATTGTTGTGCTAGAAGCAACCAAAACGAAAGTTAACAAGGAAAGGGAAAGTTTACTTCTCCATAAAAAAAGGAAATATGTTTTTTTTTTTCCAGAAGGGAACACGAACCTTTTAAGTAATCAGTAGAGGGGATATGACAATTCTCCAAAGGAAGGAGGAAACTGTTTAAATAGATTGCCTCTCTCCCATTATTTTGGAAGTAATGCTAAAAAGAAATCCTTTTTTTTACATTACTAATGCAGAACACAGTAATAGAACAATTTCCCAAGACATTGACACAGCTAACGTTTTTGCATAGAATGCTATATATATATATACATGTAGATTAAACAGGTACCTCATCGGCACTGATTTATGCAGATAATAGATATGCTTTGCCAATCAGTAATCATGATACACTATTTGGATGCTATATGCATACACACATTATAAAACTGCAGTATCTGGCTACTACCAATTGTGTATTTGCAGGATCAATTTGTGCACTGCACTTGAGGTTACCATTAAAGCATGCAGTTCAGTGCTCACCGGAGCATCTCATAGAATCTTCGAGTGAGGCATTTCGATAAAACATCACATGGGTGCTCGCCTAAAACCAAGCGTCTCAGGCGAGTGCCTGAGTGAAGGGCTTAGGTTCATGCTTAATTCGATTGAACAAATAAGATAGTTCAATCAAAACAACTAATATTTAATCTCAAACTAATAGTAGTAGATTCTTATATTCTCAATACTAATTTAATACTCCTCCTTTTTAATATGGGACTCCTATATTTCATTTATAAACCAGTTCAGACTCAATGTATATATCAAACGTGTGACTTTTTGCATACAAAACTAGTATGAATTTCATGTTGATGCAACTTGAACATGATGCTATTAACTTTACAGCCACAATTATTCTCCCATGCAAGTAACTTCTGAGTAGAATATAAGCCTAATTTCACAGTTCGGTAAGCTTTATGCTTGGTCCTTCTATCTCTAAAGTACTCTGGTGTTTGCAGCTTCATATAAGCCTATTATGTGTGGCTTGTACTGCTATTAACATTAATAAACACAAGGATATTTTATATAGGAAAGAAGCAAAAGTAGACGGTGATAATTCTTACGAGACAAGAAGCAAACCAAATCATACTGACATCCTTTCAAGAGTCAATTTAGCTCTCTGCATGCTAGTCTTCACCATGTTTAAACACTGGATCACAATGAACTGGAAAAAAGATGATCATTGCGTTACTGGAGATGGCAATTGACCTTCATCTAAGTGATATTATAATGAAGATTTCTTCCCTAAAATTCAAGATAACAATTATCAATAAAATGCATATGTGATTCCTTATTGGCTTATTGATAACCATGGTCCATCTACAAAAAGGAAAAATGAAGATGCATGCAATAAGTAGTCGAGATATAACAACAATAAAATGGTAAAAAAATTTAATTATTTTGGATTGACTATATGTATCTTTTATTATTGAGATCTGTAAAAATCCATATGTTTAGTTAAGTTTAGAATATTTAAAATTTTATTTATAGTTTATATTAAAATCTTCTTAAATCTACCTTCACCTCTTCTCATACCATCAATATTAATCATTCCTCTAACTCTCATGGTATACTGTAAGATCATTTATGATAAATGGCATGGCAGGAACAGCTATTTTTGATAGCGCTGACAGTCTCAAGACCTCTTAAGCATTACTTATTGTGGATCAACGTTTATACAAAGTTATCCAGTTTCCATATCAATGGCATGCATCCCAGCTACTGGTACTAATTGTGGGGGTCGACACACACAATAATCTGGACATCTACAAGTATAGCAGTTCTATCATAAAATTTAGAGGCACAGCATGAGTGTTTCCCCTTCACAAATTAGGTCTACAAGTTTGTGTTTTAATTATAAAACATAAAGAAGGAAAAAGAAAAAAAAAAGAACGTACGGAATTATTACTACAAACTGATTCAAACAAGAACTTCCTCCAATTGTTACACTAAAAAACATGAAAAGAAAAGGAAGGGAATAAGTCTAATTATTTTCCTTGTTGATCTTGATGATGCCTATGATGCATACCCTAAAACCACAGGCCTAGTTCACATATGCATGCTCAATAGCTTAAGCAAGATCTTAATTGATATCCATTCTCTAACTGCAACCAAAAGTTCCAATAACTCCATATTTTGAGTTACAACTTCAGTTCAATCACAAGTTTCCTTTTATTTTCCCCTTGCATATAAATAGTTACGTAAGAAGGGGTTTTCTTTGCTGATAGCTGATTGGTACTAAGTATAACTACATTCATTGATGAAGTGACACAACCCTAATTACCTACTGTTATTAAAAGCATCCAAGCAAGAAAAGTCCAGTTGAATTCTTTGATTCACCAACAAAAAGCATAGGTCATAACTCTTCTCGAGTTAAGACAGACTTTGGCACCTAAATTTAGCATATCTATGTTAGGACTCTAGCTAGGAGAGTCCTAATTGAGTTTTATTGAAAGAGCATTCATGTAAAATCTACCTAATCGATCCCTATTAAAGAGGTAAAGAGGCCGGCTAGTGTTAGGGTTAATTGGGAGGTTGCTTCTTAGAGTAGGAGTCTTATTAGGAGTTGGTTAGAAGTATGAGTCTTGAGTAGGAGTCCTATTAGGAGTTGGGATTTAGAAGCCCTATAAATAGTCATATATTAAGTAATAGATGAATATTTTCTGCAGCCTTTGAGCAACAATTTGGAGGAAGGAACATATATAGAGTTCCAAGGAGGCCGATCCCCCAAAAAGATCAACCCCAAGTTTAGAATCTATAAAGGTTCTAACACTTGGTATCAGAGCAGCATTCTTGGCATCTCACTGCCCTTCCACAGCCATCCATCAGCCCTCCATAGCCGCCCAAAGCAATTCCCACAATTGCTTAAAAAATCGTCATTGAATTCTGCCGTCATCTCCACCACCGCGGATCATCCTTTGATCTCCCCGTGAATTGTAATAGATTCTAGTTTCCTCCCTTACTACTGCTGTAATTTAGTTATTCTTATTCGAAAATCCAAAAAAAAAAAATGTTCCTATATTGCTGCATAAACTTTTCGTCGTAAAGTTTTCATCTCTACGACGAAAGATACACTGCAGAATCCCAACCGCATAACATGGTCTGTTTGATCTTGCTATTGCGGTTTTTCTATCAAAATCTTTACAAAATTTTTATGACAGCTTTGACACTTCCTAACAGTGGATTTCCCTTTGGTTTCGTCAAAAAATTCTCAATATAAACCATTGATATTTTACGTCCAAACTGCTACACTTGAAAATCTGCACTGCAGAATTCCAACCGCATAGCACACTTTGTTTAATATTGCTACTGCGTTTTTTCTGTCCAATTCTCTACGAAATTTTTATGACAGCTTTGACACTTCCTAACAGTGGATTTACCTTTGGTTTCGTCAAAAAATTCTCAATATAAACCACTAATCTTTTACATCCATATTACTACACTTGAAAATCTACACTGTAGAATTCCAACCGCATAGCACAGTTTGTTTGATTTTGCTACTATGTTTTTTCTATCCAAATCTCTATAAAATTTTTACGACAATCTTGACACTTCTTAACAGTGGATTTCTCTTTGGTTTTTTCAAAAAACTCTCAATATAAACCACTGATCTTTTACGTCCAAACTGCTACACTTTAAACGTAAAAATCTATTGTAGTACCTTTCCGTGATCCTCAATTCTTTCGAACCTTCCACCTCCCATGCCATTAACCCATCAACAGAAAAAAGACAGGGACATCTCTGATCTACATGCATATGCTATGGCTTCTCAAGATTCAATTGAAGCATGGGAATCTCGGATTGAATCGCGACTTAAATCGCGCTCGGAGGACAAATTGCGCACTTTGTTTGCAGAATTCAGATTTGGACAACCGACGAGTCTAACCAAATCTTAACGAGGAGAGAGTTTAGAGAGACCTCTAGAGAAGGAGGAATAACCCTCGGACATGCTTCAGCCACGCATGACGGTGGACTTCCCGCGATAGGAAGGAGACCCGACGGGGTGGATTTCGCGTGTCGAACGTTACTTTCGCTACTATCGAACGTCGGATGATGCTATGGTGGAAATTGCTGTCATCCACCTTGAAGGAGATGTTATTCAATGGTATAATTGGCTAGAATACAATCATAGGGCTCCGACGTGAAATCAATTTAAGAACGCACTGCTAAATCGTTTCGGACCTACCAAGTATGAAAATATCGATGGCCAACTCGCAAAGATTTGACAAACCTCTATGATTCAAGAGTACCAAACCAGGTTTAAGAAGCTATCCTACCTTGCTCATGATTGAATTGACCGTCAATTGTTAGGAACATTCATCGAAGGACTCAAGCCAAATATAAAAGGGGAGGTTAAGGCGCGGTAGCCCCGTACCGTGATAGTTATGATTTCTTTCGTCCGTATACAAGAAGAACGACTCAACCAAGATACTCAGAGGATGAGAACCTCTCCTAGGCCTATGGCATATAAACCTCCTTCTGCTCTCAACCGTCCTTCGTTGCTAAAAAAATTGACAAGAGAAGAACTATGTGACCGATCAACAAAAGGTCTTTGTTGGCATTGCGACGAGCCGTGGAACCGCAATCATCGCTGCAAAAGAGGCTGCCTCCTTCTGATTGAACCTCTTAAAGACATGGAGGAGGAGATCCAGGAGCATGAGGAAGAGGTTGTAGATGAAGAACATCAGCCGGTTAATGTTACGATGCATGCTCTTATCGGTTATGCGAACCCGCAAACGATGAAAGTGAGAGGACTTCTGAAGCAACAACCTATCACCGTTCTTATTGACACCGAGAGCACTGATAATTTTATGAATAGCAAGGTTGCTATTCGAATGGCCTTACCTATCAAAAATTGCAATAGGTTTGACGTTAAGGTCGTCGACGGACGAATTTTGAAGTGTGATCATAGGTGCCCATGGGTGAAACTATTGTTGTAGGACCAAGAGATAATTGCATATTTCTTCCTCCTCCCTCTTGATGATTATAAGGCCGTGCTCAGCATCGAATGACTGACGACATTAGGTGATGTTTCCTGGAATTTTATGAAATTTTACAGTAAAGGGAAACATGTGATACTGCACGGGAAACATAGGAGCGACGTAACGATGATTTGCACAGAACGAATGGAGAAGGTTTTGCACAAAGCATGCAGCAGATTTTTGGTACAACTTGAGCAGCAAATTAAGGGAGAGCCAACAGAATTTGAAGATCCAAACCTACTTCCTTTGCTTGCTGAATTTTTAGATATATTTGACGAACCGCGCAACCTACCTCCTACCCGTCGGCATGATCATTGTATATTGATTCTTTCAGGCAAACCTCTAGCAAATACTCGGCCATATCCACATCTCCAGAAGGATGAAATAAAAAGGATTGTAAAAGAGATGCTCGAAACAGGAGTTATTCGGCCAAGTTGCAGCCCCTACTCTTCACCAATGCTCCTCGTACGAAAAAATAATGAAACATAACGAATGTGCATTGATTATCGAGCTCTCAACGACATAACCGTCAAGGACAAATACCCTATTACAGTAGTAGATGAATTGCTTAATGAATTAAAGGGAGCATGAGCCTTCATAAAGCTGAACCTTCGATCCGGGTATCATCAAATACGAGTGTACGAAGAAGACATACCGAAAACCGCCTTTCGAACACACAACGGCTACTACGAATTTTTGGTAATGCCCTTTGGTCTCACCAATGCTCCCTCCACCTTATAGAGCCTTATGAATGATATTTTCTAGAATTATCTTCATAACTATAGAAAGATCAGTGTACCACTTACTTTCTTGCTGAAAAATAATGCTTTCCAATGGTCGGACAAAACCACCACCGCCTTCGACGAACTTAAAGCCACAATGATGACAATTCCCGTACTAGCGCTACCCGACTTCGGCATGACTTGATGCCTCCGGAGTCGGAATTGGTGTTGTACTAATGTAAGATAGCCGCCGCCTCGCTTATACCAGTAAGGCATTCTCCTTCTGTCTCATCTTAGGATGACTATTTACGACAAGGAGATGCTCACGATTGTGCATGCGATGGCTAAATGGAGACCGTACTTGATCAGGCGACACTTTCAAATCAAGACCGACCATAACATAAAAGCCTAAAATATTTCTTGGAGCAGAAGATATCTTCCCCCGAGCAGCAAAAATGGATAACAAAACTTCTTAGATATGATTATGAAATAACTTACAAAAAGGGAAAAAAAATGTTATTGCAGATGCACTTTTGTAACTACCCGAGCAAGCTGAATTTTCGATCGTTTCACTTCCGACTAGCGACTTCAATGAGGATATTAAAAGAGAATAGCAGGAAGATTTGGAGACCAATAAGATCATAAAAAAATTAGAGGAAACACCAAGCTCCGTAGCTCATTACAATTGGGACTCAAAAGAATTGCGCTATGAAGGACGCATTGTGTTTGAGCCAAATTCTACATGCATAAAGACTATCCTTCAAGAGATGCATTCCACACCTGCGGCCGAGCACTCCGAGTTCCTTAGAGCCTATAAGAAAATTAAGCAAAATTTTTATTGGGTAGAGATGAAAAATATTATTACTAAATTTGTGGCACAATGTGATTGATGTATGTCAGCGGCATAAAGGCGAGACAGTGGCAAGTCCCGAAAAGCTGCAACTTTTACTCGTCCCAGACTCAATATAGACTGATATATCAATGGACTTCATCGAAGGTCTTCCCTCATCACAAGGAAAAGGTACAATTTTTGTCGTGGTAGATCGCCTTACAAAGTATGCTCATTTTTACATTGTTCGTAATCCCTACACTGCTTCTAGTATTGCTTGAATCTTTATAGAGAATATTGTAAAATTGCATGGGATGCCGAGATCTATTGTAAGTGATCATGATAGGGTCTTCACGAGTAGATTTTGGATAGAGTTATTCGAGATGCAGGGCACTAAATTGAAAATGAGTACGACGTATTACTCACAAACCGACGGCCAGACTGAAGTGGTGAATAGATGCTTAGAGACATACCTTAGATGCTTCACCAGCGACCGACCAAAAGAGTGGACAAAGTGACTTCCCTAGGTCGAGTGGTGGTATAATATAACTTATCATTCATCCACAAAATGTACTCCTTATGAGGTTATGTATGATCGACCTTCCCCTGTGATCCCAAAATATGTGTTGGGCACCTCTAAAAGAGTGAAGTGGTGAACAGATGCTTGGAGACATACCTTAGATGCTTCACCAGTGACCGGCCAAAAGAGTAGACAAAGTGACTTTCCTGGGTCGAGTGGTGGTATAATACAACTTTTTATTCATCCACAAAATGTACTCCCTATGAGGTTATGTATGATCGACCTTCCCCTATGATCCCAAAATATATGTTGGGCACCTCTAAAGTAGAACAAGTAGACAGAGAACTACAGGACTGAGACAAAATACTGAAGTTGCTAAAAGATAATCTCACTGTAGCTCAAGCAAGGATGAAACAACAATATGATCAACACAAAGATGAAAGAGAATTTTCAGTAGGAGATTGGGTCTTCCTACGACACCAGTCATACAAGCAAAATCTAGACCAGAGTATCTATGAAGCTTTTACCTCGATTCTATAGACCCTACCAAATTTTGGAGCGCATCGGAGCGGTAGTATACAGATTGGAATTACCCGCCAGCTTCCGAATCCATCCAGTCTTCCATGTGTCGTGTTTAAAGCTCAAGCTGAGACAAAACGAGACAGCCCAAAGCCATTTACCAAATATGACTATCCAAGGAGAATTCCAGATCCAGCCGAGTGCCATTATTGATCGATGGATCGTGACGCAACGACGACGACCCACTACTGAAATACTAATACAATGGGCAAACCTCCCAGTAGAAGATACCACTTGAGAGAACTATGACGACTTGAAGATCAAATTCTCAAAATTTATAGATTGTTAGTCTCGAGAACAAGACTGATTTGAAGAGGACAGATCTATTAAGACTCTAGCTAGGAAAGTCATAATTGAGTTTCATTGAAAGGGGCATTCATGTAAAATCTACCTAGCCAACCCCTGTTAAAGAGGTAAAGAGATCGATTAGGGTTAATTGGGAGGTTGCTTCTTAGAGTAGGAGTCTTATTAGGAGTTAGTTAGAAATAGGAGTCTTGAGTAAGAGTCCTATTAGGAATTGGGATTTAGAAGCCCTATAAATAGTCATATATTAAGTAATAGATGAATATTTTCTGCAGCTTTTGAGCAACAACTTGGAGGAAAGAACCCCTATAGAGTTCCAAGAAGATCGATCTTCTAAAGAGATCAACTCCAAGCTTAAAATCTGCAAGAGTTCTAACAATCTCTCTAATAATTAACATAGGTTCGAAATAATTGCACTGCTATGTGATGAATCTTAACCAAAAAATTTCATAAGATTGTCGTACTATGCTTAGAAACCTGAAATCCTCAGCTTTCATAGAACCATATCACTCTTATTCAATACCGCAACAGAGACTTAGACCAAAGGTTATCCCTAGCGATCAGAGGCCCATACTCCTAGACAAACTATGAGATTTCTACCTTGAAACTACAATCTCTAATTTGCATAGCACAAGGAATATACATTGTTCACAAACATTTTTGAGCAACATGACAAAATGAAGCATTTATAGAGTGGGGAAAATGCAAATGAAGCAAGCTTACCTCCACTGGCGGAAAAACCAATAAAGAACGTGTTCTTTAATGGTCGGTCTTTCTATCAATCTTCAACCACAAATGACAGAGGATCAAATGAGTGGCTGGACAACGAGGAGTGGTTAGCAAGTGAGAAAGAGCCATCATCCGCCGAAAGTAACTTGTAGGGCCGGAGAAATAACAAGCAAAAAGAAGCTCCTTGCTGACAGTCTTCTTTTACAGTATCATTCCAGATAGAGGATAAAAGGTGGAGGGAATAAGAAAAAGGGAGGATAATAATCGATGGCTCATCACTATTCTCCAAAAAAAAAGAGAGAAAAACTATGATGCTTCCTTATCCGAAACAAGAAGCATTTGAAACGAATAGAGAAATGCACAAAAAAGGGTGATCCTGACGACTCACGATTCGACCTGGCAAATCAAAAAAAGGGATCAAGGGATGAAGGTGAAGGTGGCGGTTCGCGAGATATTTGCAAGAAAGAAATACTTAGGGTTCATGGCGTTTCATTGAAGACTTAATCTTTCTCCACTCTGGTGAAGCCACCACGGAAGGGGTTAAACGAACCTCAGACGGCTACCTCTTCCCGGTAAATCCTAATAGTTTACCTTCAAACCCTAGGCGAGACGAGCCAGAATCAAGAAAGACGAAACCAACAATGGAATAGAAGATAGCGGAGAACAAGGAGCACAGGACTAATGTACTCTTTCCTCTTACTCTCTCTTACCTTCTCAAAAGTCACGCTTTTCCCACAATTTCCCCTAATTCTTAGAAACGAATCCCCCGATTTCTTGAAACGAAGAGACGTAAGGCAGAGAAAGCAAAGAGGTCCCCGGCCACAAGTCAGCGAATCCAAGAAAAGGATGCAAGTAGACGAATAAAAACGAGAGGAGAGGCGGACTTCAGGTGGTGGAAGGAACTCCCGAGAAGAGTTCAGCAATGGAAGAACGCTCGGCCGCTTCTTTCCGTCGCGCTCTCATTCTCCGAGGCGAACGTTTCTCAAGGCTTACAGGGAGAGAGGTGAGCACACAACGGAAACAGCACCGCAAGACACCATTTTTCCCCGTTGCGTGCTCACTCTCTTCTGTCAACCCCCCTCCAATTCACATGTAATCTCATCCCTCCCCTTCTTTCTTTGCTCCCTTAACCTTCTTCGTGGTAACGCAGTGCGATCCGACCACGCCCTTCTTCCCCCACACTCTCCTTGGCATCGAGAAGACGAGTCGGACTGGGGACGGTACCCTCTGGGCAATTACGTTGCTAGCTACGAGGAGCCGAACACTTATGCGTCAAGGCCGGCGGAAAGCGACATCTGTCTCGAAATGGACCGCATGACTCGACCAAGATTGGTATACCATGGGAAGTGGGTCCCGTGGGGTCATCTGGGGGTACATGTTGGTCGGGACAGCGTCGGCTGCGAGCAACACGTACATATCACGGGCAGTGCAAGGTACCGCAGGCTGTTGGGCGGGGTCCACATCTTATAGGGTTTGCTCGTGTGTGGCGTGGGTATTTGGAACCGAGTGAATGGATAGGGTGCCAAAACTAATAGTTAAACTATCCTAAATTAATGATTAACACTTATTCTTTTACATTCTAAATCTAATTAAGTAATATTATTATCCAGCTTAAGACGCAAGATGCAATTTTGCATTTTAAATGTCTTTGGAGAAAAATATTTGACTAAATGTGCAGTTATGAAATATTTTAAATATATATTAACGTAAGTGTTGTTGGATGAAATTATATTTCAAAAGTTGATTGAATAATATGCAATAAAATTATTTTTTAAGTATTTTTATTTAAAATTAAATTTTCATAAATAAATAAAATTTTATTTTATAAAAAAATAAATCATGTTAGTTTCTCATTAAATTTAAATTTTTATTTAGGATTTTTATTATATAGTGATATCTTATAATTTTAGAGGATGTCATTTAGTACTTTCAAAAGTTTCAATATTATCCCATAAATATTGAAATGCAGAAGCTATGCTAAATTAGCATGAGCATTTACAATGAAATATTTAGACCAAATATAATTTAAAAAATTATTCAAATTATACATTTCAAATTATACTTATACCTTTCAAATTAAATCTAAGAGGAAAAAACTATATATATATATATATATATATATATATGTTAAGGTTTATTTTAATCCTTATGATTTTGTTAATTAACCTCTTATGCTCTTATGATTTATTTATGTTTAAAATAACTCTTATATTTTTAAAAGCGTAACATATAAGCCCCTTCCGTCAAGTCAAAGTTAATAGATATTATAGTCTACTTACGTAACATGTTAACTCATGATAAACTATTAATATAATATAATAACATATATAATTTATGGTTAAGATCTATTTTAGCTCTTGTAATTTTGGTTGTAGATATTTTAATCCCTTATGGTTTATTTGTATCTAAAATAACATGTACATTTTCAAAAACATAGCATATAAGCTCCTTTTGTCATGTTTGAGTTAATAGACATTAGATTCTACTTACGTGATATGCTGACTCATAATAAACTATTAACATAATGACATATGAAATTTAAGTTTTTAAAAAAATTAAGACTTTCATTACTAGCGGGAGGAGACGTCGTCGTGGAAGCAACTACCAATAGCAGCATCAACCCATTATTGCCTAGCAGAGCATCATATACACGTAGCCTCTCTTGCGCCTATTACTAGCTCAAAAGCTTCTAGTCCAACCTCAAATGAATGTGTATTGACCAATCTAATACTATAATGGTCTCTTAGTTCCTCTTCTTTCTCTTTGGCATCTTTCCCATCGCCTCCCACTTCGTCTTCTCTTGCACCCTTACCCACTACGCTTACAACATGGTGCTCTAGCTCTTCCTCATGTCCACTTGTGGCTTCTCTTACCTCTATATCTCCGTCTTCGTTTGTCACTATGACCTTTGTTCTTTTCTCATTCTTTGATAAGTTAGTCGATGAGAACGAGTATATATAAGAGAGCTACATGGACCAACTCAACTGCTCTCTCTACCTGCTCTCCGTCTTCGTGATGTCGTGCTTCACAGAAGAGATGGCTTACAAAGTATAATGATACTTATTGGGATTGGAGCGGGTGTCGTTCGCGGTGGCAGGCAACGTCGTGGTAGCATGCGCCTTAAAGTTGGCGAGTGACATCTATTGAAAAGAGTAGTTGAGTCGGTAGTCACTTTCACGATGACATCTCCTCCCACTATTGATAAGATCTTAGTTTTTTTTTTAAACTTAAATTATACGTATCATTATATTAATGATTTATCGTAAGTCAACATACCATAAGTAAATTTTAATATCTATTAACTCAGACTTAATGAGAGGGACTTATATGTTATGTTTTTAAATATATATATATTATTTTAGATACGAGTAAATCACAAGGACTTAAAAGCTTCACTACCAAAATCACAAGGATTAGAATAAATTTTAATATTAAATTATATATATTATTATATTAATAATTTATTATAAATTAATATATTCAATAAGTAGACTCAATATCTATTAATTTAAACTTGACGAAGAAACTTATATTTTATATTTTAAAAAATATAAAAATTATTTTAAATATGAGTAAATCATAAAGATTAAAAGATCGATATATATTAAAAATAAATATTATATATATATATATATATATACGTCGAAATGGGTGCCTTCCCTCTGAATTAAATCATGTTGGCTAAAGTTTTATCAAACGGAAGAGAAATAAGTGACGGCTCCACCTGGAGAGCACCACTAACCTTCATCAACTGTGATGCGTCTCGATCAAGTTTGCTGCAGTTGTACATCCCGGCTTTTTCCGGGATGGCCACCAGACGGTCAGCGTCGGAAGTGGAAAAGAAAAAAAAAGGAGAGAGCAGCAGAAGAAAAATAGACCTATTATGCCGCTTTTTGGCCTTCCCTTTGCACCTACAGACACCAGCTGCCAACTTTTTTCCTGGACCATATCAAATCGTTGTTGAAGAAATCGTACTCAATGCTGGAAAAGTAGAACAATACAAATCCCCTTGCCAAATGCATTGAATGCACTCGATGGGATTACAGACGACGAAGACGAAGACGAAGACGAAGACGAAGACGAAACGTTAATCCCTCGAACAAGCACGCAAAATTCAATCCACACTCTTGACTCGTTCTTGTTGATGAGTAATTACAATTGGCATGAAGAGTAATTACTGTCAGGGTGCAGCGGCCTGACCGTCGGATGATGAAGCCCACATGATGTCCTTGAGCGCAGGGCGGAGTTCGTCGCTGCAGAACCTTTGGTACTCGAGGTTGTCGCCGCCGTCCTTCTTGACCGCCACCACGAGCACCGACGGAGCCACTGCGAAGATCTGCGCGGCTATTGCCAGCTTCCCCTTCCTTCCCCGCTGCTCCCCCTCCAGCCTCACCCCCGTCATGCTGCTCTTCGTCACCCGGTACTTCCCTGCCGTTCTCGCAGCCACGCCCTCCAGCCGCGACACTACCACGCTGGCCGGCTCCCTTGTCGCGAACCGCATCTCCTCCTCCCTCCTTTCGCCTCCCACAAACAGCGGCGAGAGATCGAACCCATCCGAGAATGATATCAGATGGAACGCGTTCAGCGTCTCCGGCTCCTCTCCGTCTTTCTTCGCCCATTCTCTGTCTCCGCTCTCCCCCGCGGCCGCAGGCGCAGGCACCCCTTTCGGCACCGAAGACTTCTTGAACCACGGGATCTCCATGAGCTTGCCGACGGTGATTCTCGTGCTGGGGATTGGGTCGAGTAGCTTGGTGATGAGCCTTCGGGCGTCCGACGAGAACCACGGAGGGCACCGGAAGTCGCCGCGCCGAATCTTCTTGTACATGGCGAGGATGTTCTCATCGTGGAACGGCAGAAACCCTGCGAGGAGAACGAAGAGGATGACGCCGCAGGACCAGAGATCGGCCTTGGCACCGTCGTAGCCCTTCTTGCCGAACACCTCCGGGGCGACGTAAGCCGGCGTACCGCAGGCAGTGTGAAGGAGCCCATCGGGCCGGACGTGCTCGGCGAACGCGCTGAGTCCGAAATCGGCAATCTTGAGGTTGCCCTGATCATCCAACAGGAGGTTCTCCAACTTGAGGTCCCGGTGGTAGACGCCGCGACCGTGGCAGAAGTCGATAGCGGAGACGAGCTGGCGGAAGCAGTTGCGGGCGGCGTCCTCCCGAAGGCGGCCGGAGCGGGCAACCTTGGCAAAGAGCTCACCGCCGCGGACGAGCTCCATGACGAAGTAGATCTTGGAGCGGGTGGCCATAACTTCATAGAGCTCCACGATGTTGGGGTGGCGGACCATCTTCATCACCGAGATCTCGCGCTTCACCTGCTCCATCATGCCCACCTGGATCACCTTCTCCTTGCCCACCACCTTTATCGCCACGCTCTTGCCAGTGAGGAGATTCCGCGCGAGGTGCACCTTCCCGAAGGTGCCCTGTCCTATGACCCGGCCGAGCTCGTACCGCCCGTGCAGGACGCTGCGGCCTTCCGAAGACTGCGAGGGCGGTGGCACCTCCTCCATCTATATATCTATACTACTTGCACAAGATCTTTCTTCTCTCTCAAAGACAACAACACAAGTCAGATACGGTGGTGTGGAAGTGGTGCAGATGGAGTCTACCCGTCCTCGACGTGCTTCCGGTGGCACGTCCTACCGGCGTGCTTTCTTGGCTTCCGGCCACCCCCGAGTTCACAGTATGATCTCCGTATCATCTTGCTGCATCACCTGACAGAGAGACCATACACCAAACCCTGCCGACGTACTTCCGAGGTCTTCCAAGGGAGAAGAAAGATGAAGCAAAGGAAGCGAGTCTCCTACGGCGGCAAAGATTAGGACAGTGCGGCCTCATCGGCGCTTGAGAAGGGGCTCATGAAGGGGAGCCCATAACAATGAAAAGACTCATTTACCCTTAAATTCACCAGCTGTTAACGGTGCACAATGGCGGTGTGGTGGCCACAAGCGGGGTACAACGGTCTTATCATCGAAAGATTCTCGTCCTTGTGATGGAGATCGAACGATGTTGGCATCCGTTGTCGTTTTCTGCGGGCGACCGAGACATTCAGATCGGTAGAGAAAACGGACGGCTGAGATTTGCGCAACCGCGAGTCGTACAGGCTATCGCAGTCTTTGCCTCATTGTATCACCGGAGGCCTCTCGATTCGATCCTGGCCGTCCGATGGTTCGGCGCGCCGCACACAGGTTTCGTGTTCGAGAACTGCAGTCGTGGTTTTGGTCTTCGTTCTCAAGAGGTTTCAGCTTCCAGCAGTTCTCATGTTCAATCATCGAGTTGAAACCCACCGAAGAACTGAAAACTAGTGCTCCACATGGTTGCATTGCCTCGTCGGAAAGGTCTCAGTAAGATGAGACATGCCTCTAAGTGCTACAGATGCTTGATGGCATTTGCAGTTCTTCATGCTTGTCCTGTGCTGTGAGCGATCAATGGCAGGTTTGATACTTTGGTCTGCTCTTGTAACCATGCCAAGTTTATACAAAGTTTTCGTCCAAGCTATGTCTTTGAAACCAGAGGTAAAAACTTGCACCGCGTGATATGGGAAGTTCTCATGCAATGATCTCTCTTGTGCTGGTGTTCATCATTCTTGTATACTAATGGTTGAAGGACAGCATGAATCATTAGCATAAACAAAGCTAAAACTTTTGGCTATATCTGACACGAAAACAGCGATGAACTTTCTGGGACAGTATGATTGCTTTAAACAAAGTCATTGACTGCAGGTGTGCGATAGTGGCGCTTCGCTGAAGCTTGGTTTTGGCACCTCCTCCTAATTAAAATACATCTTTATGAGAAATATAGTAAGACTCTGAGGATGATGATGATCATTAAGAATTGGTGTCCTGGGAAACATGAATCGGTACACCTACCCAAAGCTTCATTTTTGTAGCAACAATAATTTGACCAGATGCAATTTAATAGCAATTTATGATTCTCAATTATGCCTCACTGACATTTCTTTGGACTGTAGCACTTTATCGACATCTGGAAGATTAAGTGCATGTGTTCTTCTTTGTGGAGAAATTTAGACGCAACTCTTGTCTTCTTATACACAATGAGAGCACCGAGAGATAGAACTCGAGCAAGTGTAATGGACGATGACAAAGAAATACCAAAAACGGTAGCGAACTTGTCAAGACTGCATTAGAGAATGATGAAAGAAAGGGATTGGAGGACTTCCGTCTTTGAGTCGAGATGGCACAGACTTCATCATCCATCTCATCAGTGCTTTATGCAGTAGAACGTAACATAGGTCACACCTAATGTTTAGGTTCGATGATATCATGCGTGGCATTCATGTCCTCGGCATGGGGAAGAAGATCGAAGAAGAAAAGAATCCGAGACAACCATCGCAGTCATCCTGAACTGTGTTCTCATCACATGCATTTGAGGGAGCTTCGTGGCCATGGCAGGACACTGGGTAGGTTCTACTTGGGGATGAAGACGTCCACCTGAAAGAACTCTCAGCACATGCACATCTATTCTCGTTGGCCAGATCAGAATTTCCTTCATCAATGATGAATACACATTGGTACCTTTTTTGCAGTCGATCCTTTCGCTCGTTGCACTCATCTTAATTAGATGCAGCAGTTTCGTCCACCTGCGATGACAGAAAAGCTTTGAATACTCCAAATCATGCAGGAGACAGCATGACAAGGTGAACGGGACCAACCGAGTGATTATTCGCACAATTATTGAGAAGAGGACAGAGCTGAATCGCTCTCAGAATTACACTTGCGGTCAAGATCCTTTGCAGTGTTTGGGTCCATTGACCCACCTGTCAAGCTGCCATTCGAGATGGTCCGTGTTCCTCACCTCACCAATGCTCTGAGATCTTCTTCTACATACTTCAATATGTATTCCTTCAATGTTGTATGACGAAACCCATGACCTGGCGGCATGGGCGTGAAGGACCAGAGAACAGAACACACTCCATGATGCATTGCGTCTCATGTTCCTTCGATTCAATATACACATGAATGCATTCGTGGACGGTGGCAGTGACTGTGACCGTGGACCAATGCGAGAAGGAAACAAAAGGAGCGATCTTTGATTGTTTTCTATGAGGGTGAATTATTGATGAATGCCGTCATCATCTCATCGGGAACCGATGGTCGGGAATCTTGTGTCACCGAGCCTGGCTGCTGCAAGCCATGTGACGGCCTGGGGAACAGAGTCGACGGCCTGCGATGCTCCAACTGGCGTCGCCATGCCGGCGTGTTGGGGGCGCCACGGGACGGCATCTCCATCGCACTTCGTCACCGCGCACGTCAAGGTGGAGGAAGTAGACGACAAGGCATGGGATCGGCGGATCTCGCCATGTCTCTCCTGATGCTAAGGACGAAGCAAGGTTGTTTGTTTCCTTCTGCTACTACTTTGGTTCTCCCTGCAAGCTTTTTCTTTGCATGTATACCCTCTTCAAATCCGCATATATGCACGTATATCACTTGGAAGTAAATAGTTGGGTATTCAAATTTGTGTGTACAATAAGACTGCTTACATTCGCCTTCTTCGCACTCAATATTAACGATAACCTCGGACTTCATATTAAATCTTATTTTCTATGATTTTGCAAAGAGTTAGTGATGACTCTTATTAAGAAAGACGAAAACAAAAAGAGATTGATTGAGACAGTGAGACTCATAAAAACTGAAATATGAGGATAGGGTTAGATTATTGACATGACTTCTTTCAATATAATCGAGATTGCATGTAGATATATGTGTCCTCTCGCACGAATTGAAAGTTGAGTTGAGATATTTTAAAAAAAAAACACCTACATGTATTTATAAATATGTAGAACTCAGAAGATTTTTTAAGTCCAAACTTCATGATTCACCCAAGTGCTAATTAGCATGAAGAACAATTATTTTGATCGAACATCACATATTCAGAATCTCATCATGTCATTTGATGTCGAAATGATGCTATAGTAGAGATGAAATACTGTTATGTATGTACTTTTTCTTTAAGAATATTAGTTGAGAGGATGTATAAAGAAAATTAAGCTTAAGTTGAGTTTATTCAACAGAAATATTCATCATATTTAATTTTTTCATATATTGAAATTTTAATTTTTTTCATAAATATAGACAAAGACTATGAAATTACATATATCAACAATCTAAGATTTTTTTTATTAAAATCAATAAGATTTACAAAAAGCATGCACCAAATTTGTCACTATTTTAATATTTTATAAAAAAATAAAGTTAATAATTTTTAACTATGACTAGCATTTGTTTATTTGGCTTGAAGAAGTATACAAAAGTACAAATTATATAAAATACTCTTTAATGGTAGCAATGTAAGTTCAAATTTCAAAACATATATATATATATGTATATATATATATATACATATATATGTATATATATTTATGTATACATATATATGTATATATATATATTTATGTATACATATATATGTATATATATACATATATATGTATACTGACACTCTCTGAAATAAGGTTATGACCAATTTCTATTAAAAAATTGAACTTAGCACAAGAGTGCCTTTTGGAGATGGCTATTAAAAAACACGCAATTTCTCGTCCGTGAAATGGTCGAACGAATTATTTCCCTTCGGGAGATTTGGGGTCACCCGTCCTTTCTTTCTCTCGAGAACTTTTGGGATCGCTTTTGGTTGATGGTTTTGCCAAACTAAAGGAGATACAGTGGAAAGTGAACATAGAAAAAAAGAGTATACACACACATTATTGACAAGAGTATCCCACTTAACTAACGTAACGTCAACTCATCACCAGGCGTCGTATGAGAATCCGGTTATTAATTGGTTTGAGAAATACTATTTATAGGGCTTAGGAACGCTTAATTAACACTAGAATATATATATATATATATATATATATATATATATATACATATATACATACATATATATATGTATGTATATATATATACATGTATGTATGTATGTATATATAATTAACACTAGAATGTATATATATATATATGTATGTATATATATATGTATGTATGTATATGTATGTATGTATATATATGTATGTATATATGTATATATAATGCATATTTATGCGTCGCAATCGTTCGTCTCTGCTTTATGGGTCCCACCATCACTTTCACGTTCCCATTGTGCTTCGTCGTATAATTACAATATAATCACAAGCATGTAGGCCCGACAATAAATAAGAAATAAATTAGAGGCTTGTAGGCTTCAATAATAATAATCACATCACAAGTACACACATCACACAGTCCATGATCAATAATCCACATCAAACATCACATATACATATTATCATGTAGGACTACTAGATAATAATATTAGTTAACTAAACATTTTAATTAATTAATATTTTATGAAATTAGGACCATACAAAAAAATTTTGTTTATAAGGGGTATTTTGGTAATTTGGAGATAAAGGACATAACTTAAAATTTCTAAAATTTTGAGTAGCAAATTTATCATTTTCCAAAAAATAATCCCCTCTTTCCTGTTGCATTACGGTCGTCGCCACTCCTGCGAGCGCGACGCTACCCCCGTAGGTGTTTATGCTCGTGGGCGAGCTCCGACCCCGTAAGCAGCTCGCCTGCGATCAACACCCCTTTTAGGGCATGCCCATAGGTGTCACCCACACTTGCGGGCAAGTCGTTCGTAAGTGCTGCCCGCCCTTGCAAGTGTAGGGAAATCTAGGGGCGACATCACATACGTAGCAAAAGAACAGAAAACAAAAATTCTCAAATTTCCTAAAATTGTGTTCGTCATCATGCGAAGATTAGTATATAAAATTCACGAAACTAAAAACCACACGTGAGATAGTTGTAATACTTAGGGAGATTGTATATCCTTGAATTCCTACATATCTATAGGAGAGAATGAAAGAGGTTAAGCGTCATCCTCTCTAGCGGTGATCCACATAATAGGGCTGCGATGACGCTCCTCAAATCACTGCCCAAAACTTTACACCTACTATCTAAAGAGAAGGGGAGAGGAGAATAGGAGATGACAAACAAGAAGCCTTTAGCCTATGGGTGTTTAGTTTCCTCCTATTTATAAAGGCTCTATGTCAACTTTACCCTAATGAATCCTATCATATTGGGTATTGGATCTCTATTCAACTATCCAAGCCTCTTAAATTAGTGGATCTCTATCTAGTAATCTCTTAATGGGTCTTGTTAGATCTCATCCATAGGATCCAATAATTCAGAGGCTTATTGGATATCCAATAGGATATGGGCTCTGTTAGATATTTTATATTCGAACCTCTATTCGTCGCAACGCCTACCATATGTATATAACCCTCTAGGCCTAATATCGAGCTGGTCGTAAGTTTTACCTATCAAAACTCCTTTTGGCTAAGTGAATTATTATCTTGATTCATCGACCATTGATGTACTAGGCCACTACGCCATAACCCTCAAACGATACAGGAGAATCTAATCCTTTGGACCTATCTATCCTCAATTACTATGTATCTATAGTCTCTTATCCATCTAATATCATAAAGATCATGGTGCTGTTAAACCCATATAATTTCTACTCGAGTCTTACTCTAATCAGATTCTTCCGGAGAACTCTTTCTCTCTCAATTTGAATGACCGTGGCTAGGGATTTTTTTGAGTAAGAACATATGAGATATTTCTCTAATGACACAGAAAGTAGATGATCCTCTATCGATACTCAATAGTCCTTGTAAGGTTGGTTGTCACTCCCAATTATCGGCTATGTTGTATATGAAACTTCCAAGCATATAAGTCCAACATCAAAGAATGGAGTGCTCATACGGGATATCCTTGATATCTTAAGTTTAAGGACTAAGTACAATATTAGGATAATGAAATCGCTATCTAACAATGAGGTATAATTAACCATCCAGCATTCAGTGAGCAGATCAATCAGTAAACTCTCCAATGAGTACATGTATTGTATCCATAGTGTCCCCATACGAGCAGCTATGAGACTAGCTGCCTCCATCATATGAAGGAGTATATAGCACACCAGTTTGTCCGGTTATCTCGATGTCTCTTTCCAGTAACCTATAACCAGGATTATTTAGGGTTTGTGTTTAAAGGTGAATCAGTCTCATTATCATGATCTCATCACGATCCGATTCCCATTACACAGATCCATGGGCACCATTGTAGCAGGCCGTCGACAGCCAGTCACCTACACATAGATGTGTTAGGACTGTGACGGGGTGGGGTGAGGTGTGAATTAGTGCTATTACAAAAATTAAGTCGATTCGAAACTTTTGGCTTGATAAAAACGTATCGAAAAAGATATTGAAAGTGTACTTGATTTAAAATAAGTGTGATAAGCAATTAAGACAAAAAACTTTAGTAATGAAGAACAACAAGAAAGTGCACACCAATTTTACAATGGTTTAGTCATTGTGACCTACGTCTACTCTCGATTCCTCCTTCGTTGAGACCATCAACGTCCATTATCAGTCTTTGTTTAATGGGCAAAGATCAACTATCCTCTTACAACTCTTTTCTCCGTTTCACAGGTTTAGAAAATAATCTTCACAACTACTCAACCCTCCCTTAAACAAAAATTACACTCTTAGAGAAGAGGAGGGGAACTCTCAAGATGACAATAGCGTTTTCGCCAATTTATGTTCTTAGTTTATGAGTTCATTGAGCAGGGATGAGTAGGATTATTATAAGCCCCAAATGAATTCAAAAAGTGGAGTCAAAATTTAAATCTATAGGATTTCGGGGTATTAGCGATACCACTGCCAATACTCTCTGACATTGGGCGGTACCACTACCCGACACACTCTTGGAAATTGTGTCTTGGAGATTGAGCCATTGGCAGTTCTATCACCTAAACCGATGGTGCCATCACCTGACCTAACTTTTAGGTTATTGAATGGGCCTTTTACTAGGCCCAAAACAACCCTAATTTGGGTCTAGTTGACCCCTAATTCAGTTGTCTAATTACATTCTAAACCAACACAATTAGAACTAAAACTACTTTGATCTAAATAATTATTACAAAGCATGAATCACATGTTGTTCGACATGTCATTGGTTCATTCGACGCTTCGTCTGACCCTTTGGTGCATCATCCTCTCATTCGACATTTTGCATAATCGATATATTATCTTCCCGCAACATCCGATCTCCTTGGCTTAATGTCCAATCTTTTTAGCTTGATGCCTCATGACATGAAGCCTTCTATCGACACATTGATCGATCATTCGGCTCAACGTCCAATTTTCTAACATGTTCCACTTTGGCCTAACATTGATACTTCCTACTTTAATCAAATTGTCTTTCCATGATTGAAGGTAGTCTTGCATCACTCAAAACACATATTAGATCACAAACTTGTCAATTGATTTCATCATTAAAATATGAGATTCAACAATCTCTCACTTTTTGATGATGACAACTAATTGATGATGAAGTTTAACTAAACTCCCCTTATTAATATGTCATATTGATAGAACCTTTAAATTCAGAAAATTATCTAATATTTAAAAATATAAAAGTACATCTTACCATGCATGATTTAACTCATCATCATATCTTCTCCCCCTTTGTCATCAATAAAAGGAGAAGTGCATCTAACAAGTTTTTGAAATATGCAAGTTTTACAACATACAAGTTAATAATAATTTTGAGTTGTGCAAGTTTGTAAATTTTGCTTCTTGAGATGTGCAAGTACAACTAGTAAATTCTTCTCCTTGAAATATGCAAGCTAGCAAGATTTTCTCCTTGAAATGTGTAAGCTAGCAATACTTTCTCCCCCTTTGTTATTGTCAAAAATAAGGGAAGAATACAATATTATAGTTCATTTCCCGTTACATCAATTATCAAATCATCAATATCAAGAAAAATTAATTTGGTAATGAGATATACACTTCATGAATACAAAGGAGTACTAAATCTTAAGTTATAATTCCGAGAAATGAAAATCATGATTTGGATTAATAACTCATTTAAATTCAAATCGTCATATCATCAAAATCACTTTCATGATATTCAAAATAACATAAATAAATTTATCAATCTCTTAAGATACTAATGATTTTCTTTCTCCCCCTTTGTCATTGTAAACAAGAAAAATAAAGAAGAAAATTATATAATAGTTCAATTCATTTCCCTTTACTTCAATGCTCTACTCATAATATAAGGTTTACAACCATAAATATAAAGGAATTATTCATAATGAAAATTATGTCATGAAAGATAATATCAAAGATCATATGAATACTAAATGACATGATTTATTTTAAGAAATATTATATTAAATAATAAAAAAATCTTATGAGATCAAATAGTAAGAAATATCTTAAGTTATGAATTCCAAAAATGATATTCTCTTTAGTAAATAGTGAATAGAATCATAGGAGATCAAATAAGAGATCTTGATTCACATAAAATAAATCTCAAATTATTAATATCAAGAATCAAGATTCATTTGGATAAATCTTCTTTTAGAAGATAAAATCATACGAGAATGAAGTGATTCATATAAAATATATCTTATGTCGAATAAATCAAGTGTTTGGATAAATATGAAAACAAATTGTCAAATTCAAAATCATCATCAAAATCACTTTTCTTTTAATCAGGAAATTTATTGAAAATAACGTAGATTGATTCCTATAAGATTAAAAGTAGCTAAAGTTCTTTTAGTTCTAAATTTTTTGATTGATTTCATGCTCTAGTCTTCCATACAAAAGCCATGTATCATCATTTAACATCGAAAAATAATACATAAATCATAAAGATACATATTATTGCTTCTTAAAATATATATAGGATTAATCTTATTAGGTGTACAAGTATTAGATTTAAATCTAATATTTTGTTTTTTTATCATAAGATATGTAATTGTCATGATCATTTTTTTAAAACCACTAGAAAGAGAAGCATGATCCCCCCCTATTTTTTATATTTTATATACTAATTTAAAAACAACTCATGAAATGCATCAAGTGATTTCATAGTAAAGTAAAGGGATTTTGGTTGAGTCACTTACCTCGTTATCAATAGATAGCCACCAAGGCGTAGTTCGTCACATCTTCTTTCTCAGTTTGTTCCTTGTCTTTGGATGTACTCAAATCATCTCAAGTCGCCTTGAATGCTTTCTTCTTCTTTTATAGCTTTTTCTTCACTTGTGGGCATTCGTTTTTGAAGTGCCCCAGCTGATTACATTCGTAGCAAATTGTTTTATCTTTTTTAAGTTCATTTTTATTTTTTGATTCTTGTTTTATGAATATTTTAAATTTATTTGTGATGAGTTCAAAGTCATCATCACTTGACTTTCGCTCGAGTGGTCTTTATTTGTTTTAAGTATCAAATCCTTTCTATTTTTTGGAAGATTGTTATTAAGTTCATCAAGTTTTATACACATCATTTTATAGGACATCAAAAACTCAATAAGTTATTCAAGTAGAAAGTTATTTAAGTCCTTTGTCTCTTATATTACAGTTACTTTCGAATCCCAATTTTTAAAAAAGTGATAGTAAAACTTTATTAACAAGTTCAAAGTTCAAAAAAATTTGCCAAGAGCTTTTAAACTATTGATGACATCCATAAAACAGGTATATATGTCAACAATGATTTCGCTTAGTTTTATTCCAAACAATTCAAAATGATACATCAAAAGATTAATTTTAGAATCTGTAGTTTTATTCATGCTTTCATGTGTGATTTCGAGACCGTGTCAAATGTCATGTGCAATTTCACAAATTGAAATACGATTAAACTCATTTTTATCTAAAGCACAAAATAAAGCATTCATAACTTTAGCGTTCAAAGAAAAAGTCTTCTTCTCCAAATTATTCTATTCATTCATTGGTTTGTAAGACTTTTCAAAACCATTTTCAATGATATTATATAAATCGAAGTTCATAGAAAGCAAAAAAATCCTCATGCGAGTTTTTCAATATATATAATCTATTCCATTAAATATATGAGGATAAATGATAGAATGACCATCTTTAAAGCCAGAAAAAGCTATCTCTCTTGAGTGTTAAACCAAATAGAGAGAAATTGTCTCTAATACCAATTATTAGGACCGTGACGGGTACTAAGGGGGGTGAATTAGTGCTATCACAAAAATTAAGTCAATTCAAAACTTTTGGCTTGATAAAAATATATCGAAAAAGATATTGAAAATGTGCTTGACTTATAATAAGAGTGATAAGCAATTAAGATAGAAAACAATAGTAATGAAGAGCAATAAGAAAGTGCATACTAATTTTATAGTGGTTCGATCGTCGTGACCTATGTCTACTCCCGATTTCTCCTCTATTGAAGCTATCGACGTCCACTATCAGTCTTCCTTCAATGGGCGAAAACCAACTACCCTCTTATAACTCTTTTTTCATTTTCACAGGTTTAGGAGATAACCTTTACAACCACTCAACTATCCCTTAAATAGAAATTACACTCTTAGAGAAGAGGAGGGGAACTCTCAATATTACAATAATATTTTTCCTAATTTATGTTCTCAGTTCATGTGTTCATTAAGTAGAGATGAGTGAGATTTTTATATACCCTAAATGGATTCAAAAAGTGAAGCCAAAATTCAAATCCATAGGATTTCGAGGTATTGGCAGTACCACCGCTAGTACTCTAGGACACTAGGCGGTACCACCACCTGACACAGTCTAGATGATTATGTTTTAGAGACCGAGTCATTGGCAGTTCCACCACTTGGACCGACGATGCCACCGCTTGACCAAACTTTTAGATCACTGAATGAGCATTCTACTTGGCCTAAAACAATATCAATTCATACCTAATTGGCCCCTAATTGAGTTATCCTAATTATATTCTAAACTAACCCAATTAGAACTAAAACTACTTCAATCTAGATAATTATTACAAAGTATTAATCACATGTTGTCCGACATGTCATTAGTTCATCTAAAGCTTTGTCCAACCCTTTAGCGCATCGTCCTCTCCTTTGGCATATCGCCTAATCGGCATGTTATCTTCCTAGAACATTCGATCTCTTTAGCACAATGTTTGATCTTCTTGGCTTGATGCTCGAACTTATGGCACGAAGTCTTCTGCCGACACATCAACCAATCCTTTGGCTCGACGTCCAATCTTCTAACATGTTCCACTTTGGCCTAATATTGATTCTTCCTACTTTAATCAAATTATCTTTCCAAGATCGAAGCTAGTCTTATATCACTCAAAATACATATTAGATCATAAACTTATCAATTGATTTTATCATCAAAATCTAAGATTCATTAAGTCTCATTTGGCATGGTGTTGTCAAGCTCATACGGTTTCTCCTCGAGTCTCGCTCTAATCGGATTCTCCCTGATAACTCTTTCTCTCTCAATCTGAATGACCTTAGCAAAAGATTTGTCTGAGTAAGAATACATGAGATATTCCTATCGATACTCAATAGCTTTCGTAAGGTTGACTATCACTCCCGATGATCGATTGTACTATATCTGAAATTTCCAAACCTATAAGTCTGATATCAAAGAGTGGAGTACTCATATAGGATATCCTTGGTATCTCAAGTCTAATGATCAGGTTCACTACTAAAACGACAGAATCGCTATTTGATAGTGAGGTATAATCAGTCATCCAATATTTCGTAAGCAGATCAATCAGTGAATTCATTCTCTAATGAGCACCTGCATTGTAGCCCTAGTATCCCTACATGAGTAGTTATTAGATCAACCGCCTCCTTCATATGAATGGGTACATAGCACAACACTCTATCTGATTATCTCGATGTCCATCTCGAGTAACCTATGATCGTGATTATTTATGGTTTGTGTTTAAAGACGAATCGGTCTCATTATCGTGATATCATCTCATTACACATATCCATAGACATTACAATATATTTATGCATCAAACAATATAATATGATAAAATGTCAGAATAATAATAAGCAAAAAGTGTGTATATCATGTCATACGTGCCATCACTTACGTGATTGACTTGTAGGGCACCTATGACTAGCAGTTAGTCCACCCAAGTACCCTTTGCTCTAATGACCTGCTTCTTTAACCCTCCAAGAATTGTTCGGTTGATGACCTTAGTAAGATCGTTGGTCTAAGGATGAGCCACTGAGCTAAACTATAGTTGAACCCCATAAGATTGACAGAACTCATAGTACCACACATTATTAAATTGAGTCCTATTATTAGTGATGAGGGCTCTTAGGATTCTGAAGTGGGTGATGATATTCTTCCATACGAATCCTTTAACTTGCTTTTCGATGATCAACGCTAGTGGCTCAGTTATTGGGAAACCTTGGGGGGCATCACATGCGTAGTGGAAAAATATAAAATAAAATAGATTCCCAAAGATTCAATATTGGATCATCGTGCGAAGATTGATGCACGAAAAATCATAAAATCGAAAACCGTATAACACGTTATAAGATGATTTACTTATGGGATATCATATATCCCCAAAATCACATATCCAAATCTATAGATGAATGAGGTCAGATGTTTTCCTCTCTAGCAATGATCCATATAATAGATGTTGTGATGATGCTCCTCTTTTATAGTGTGATCTTTCCTCTGCTTTGCGCACCACAAGATTACGCCAAGATCAAGAAGGGATTAACCTTTCTTGCTATCTACACACCCCAAATAGGGTTATCGATTGAGGAGGAGAGGGAGAGAGGATAATAGGAGGTGGTAGCTAAAAAGAGTATATCCTATGCCCTTTTAGTTCCCTTATATTTATAGAGGTCTCTGTCAACTTATCCCTAATAAATCATGTCCTACTGTATACTGGATCTCTATCTAACTGCCCAAGCCTCTTGGATCAATGAATCTCTATCCAATAATTACTATTTGCTCTTATTGTATCTCACCCAAATGATCCAATAATATAGGGACTTATAATAAAATAATGGTTCGACGGATATCTCATATCCAAATATCTACTCGTCATAATACCTACGATATGTGTGTGACCCTCTAGGCCCAATATCGAATTAGCCATGAGTTGCACATATTAGAACTCTTTCTGACTTAGTGAATTATTATCTCGATAATAATTCACTCGACTTATCGACTATGGATGTACTAGGCCACTACGTCATAGTCCCAAAATAATACAAGGGATCCAATCTATTGGATCTATCTGTCCTCAATTTTCATGTATTTATAGTTCATCATCTATCTAATATCCTAAAGATCATATACCGAATATAGTACTATTAGGCACATACGAAATCTTCTCAAGTCTCGCTATAATCGGATTTTATCGTAGATCAATTCGAATGACCTTAGTTAGAGATTTCCTGAGTGAGAACACATGAGATATTTCTCTCACGACACAAAGAGTGGATGGTTTTCTATTGATACTCAATTACTCTCGTAAGATTGGCTACTACTTTCGATAACCAATTAAGCTAGATTTGGAACCTCCAGACCTATAAATTTTGTATCAAAGAGTGGAGCACTCATATAGGGCATCCTTGGTGTCTCCGGTCTAAGGAATAGACATACAACTGAGACCATGAAACTATTGTTTAATGATAAGGTATTATTAATCATATAGTATTTCATAAGTAGATTAATCCGTGAACTCATTCCCTAATGAGCACCAGCACTATACCCCCAATGTTCTTACATGAGTGACTATGAGATCAACTGCCTCTATCGTATGGACGAGTATATAGCATACTGATATGTCCAACTATCTCGATGTCCCTCTCGAGTAATCTATGACTAAGTATATTTAGAGTTCGTGTTTATAAGCGAATTTATTTTCATTATCATGATCCAATTTTCATTGCGTAAATCCAAAGACATCACAATATATTAAGTAGACAATATAAAGTGAGATAATGTTAATAATAATAATAAATAAAGAAAACTGTATAGTATGTCATACGTACTATCACTTATGTGATTGGCTTATAGGATACCTATAACTAGCATTAACTTCAACCCATTTCATCAAATAATCTACTAGGCTAACAAAAAGGTTCTGAAGAGATCCATAACCTATTGGACAAAAGGCCATCCATAGTCGATCGGCTTAAAGGGACTATCGATTAATGTAATATCCGAGCAAACCTCTAGCACTTAGTGGCATCTTTAGGCATAAGGTATTGCATCCTTGATAAATGTACGTCAGTAGAACTCCAGTCAAAACACTTTAAAGGTAAGGGTCCATCCACCAATGTGCTCCCCGCATATACCATCATACACCTTGATGAGCACCCTTTTGGTCTCTTGGGATATTAGGCATATGATGACTAGTTGGCTAAAGGACCAACGATATAAGTGATTATTAATTATGCAATATCATGCTTAGTAATGATTAACTCTTCAGTTATTACGGGGGCTATAGAGAGTGCTCCATTTTTTTGTAGCATGGGATCTCATATATCCAGCTTGACACCTCGATTGCATCCATATCATTTTTCTCAATAGTTTGGGTTGTTGAATATACACCAATATCACATCAACATTTTATACCAAGATGGATGCATTCATATTCAGAAAGGGTGACTATTGACCCTTTGAATGAAAGTATCATGAGTCGGGTACATGACCTATTTGCTCTACTATTCGTTAAGAGGATTGGCGGATGGATGTTCCTATGACATTGGGCCCTCATTCTAGTGCCAAAGTGATGAGAAAAAATATCATTGACGTATATGTTAGCCTGATATGATCCGAACTCATATACATAAGATTGTTCGAGGTGCCTCTGAGGTGAAAATGTCGAGCTTTAGAGAAGCCTCATACACAAAGATCGAGGTCGAGAGGGATTTCCCAATTTGGTCCCTCCAACATCCAAGTTAGTAATATGAGGTATATGAGTGCATATGAAAGTAGTCATAAGAAGTAAATCCCCATTATCGTGTTGAAGATGAGCTTTTATACTTAGTTATAAAAGCAAGATGTTCAATGAAATATTCTATGGAGAGACAACCTCTGGCAATCCTCAACAATCTCTTTTAGTCTTTTGTCAATATGGGCAACCGGGGAGATAACCCCGAACTATTTGTCTTGGATCTACTTTGGACTATTATTTACATAGGTAGACATGTAGAAGATAACATAGATCTTTTTCTCCGACTTCACATGATGACTATATGTCAGATAATGATTAATTGATAGTATACGCTCTATCAATTTTATATAAGGATGCGACACAACTAAATTATAAATTATCTTGTATAGCTAGTTCTAAGTATCAATAATAGATTTATTGAAAAAGGTAGGGAAAGGATCTCGAATTCTTATATTTTTAACATAAAACTTTTAAATGTAGTAACGTAAGTTTAAATTTTAAAGAATAATTTATTTTATTTTAGACAACGGAGATTATACGACATATATATACTAGTTTTTGGATTTTGGGGATATATATATATATATATTATAAACTTAAATTTAGACTTCGAAATATAATATATATTTTTTGGGTGTGTGTCTATGCTTATGTGCTTATGCGACTTGCGGTGTGAACATGTGTGTGTTATGTTTACATATGTGCATATTCATGTGTACATACACACGTGTGTATGTATATGAATCACTGATTTTGACGGACCAATTTTGTCAATAGCCTTAGGAGTTCTTATTTTTAGATTTATTTTATACGAGGATGTGACATGACGAAATTTCCTAAGTGTGGATAGATAGATTTAAAGGCATTCAAACTTAATGCAACTCTTTGTTCAAGCTAAACAACTTGGAGTCCTGAATGAATGTATCTATCCATTATAACTTTACTTTTTCTTCTTCTTCTTATTATTTTTGTTTGACCAACGCGTCACCTATTCTAGTTTTATGCCATAGGTTACTTCAATTTTAGGAATGCCATAGAACAAGGGGTTTGATATGGTTTGTGGAGGAGCATGAACCCTAATAATCCTTGATGGAATAAAATCCTATTTAATTATCTTGTGTTTTAATTTTTGAGATCATTGATCGCTGTTTTAGTTAATTGGAAGTGCTACGTGATCAATATACATCACGCAACTCAACTTTAAGTTTGATACTATTGGCATCCATCAAATATATTACTAATTAACGAGCAAAATTCATTATATAATCATATAATATTAAAACAAGGATAAATGCTAAACATGATCTAATCTCTCATGACTCTACTAAATTGTTGAGAGAATATTATTTATATTGACTAAATCAAAGATATTTTATCAATAAAAAATTTTGCTATTGACTTCTTACTTGATTGATGGCACCCCCAAATTTGTTTTTGCCTAGCCATCATGCTCATTTTTTTTTTCATTTGGACGAAAATATCTTCAGACTTTTATTTAAATGACTTGATATATATTATTTTTAAAAAATATTATTAATTATAATATAATTTTTTTGAAATAAAAAATAATATTAATCAATTTAAAATCACGTCATAGTGTTTTTATGAAATTTTGAGTTGATTTAATAGAAGTCGATGAAATTACTCTCAAAATTGAATTAAATTACACTCTATAACAAAAATATTCCAAATAATCTTAAAAACATGTCATAGCAACATGTGAAAGTTGACTAAATTAATTACTCTAGTTATTATATGAAAATTTGAATTAGCTTAATAGGAATTAACTCAATTAAACTCAAAATTGAACTAAATTATATTCAAGTTATACTCTATTATGAAACCTATATTGGATTTGATTTGGGGTGTTTTTATCATAAAAAAATAATATCATCACGTAAAAAAAAATAAAAGGGCGTTATCCAATAAAAAAAATCAATAATAAAATGCCCCTCAAATCTTGATGTGATGTGCCCACACATACCACCCATGAGAGGCAACATCACAATGGAAACTTCTCTCGATGGATTCAGTCAATCTAAATAATATGACGTTAATTAATGAGATGGAAAATTTTCGAGCGATGGCAACGAGTGGATGTCGACTATTTGGCCGAAAGTTGGGTGGTTCGATGTTGGATTCAGACGTCAATCCAAGAGCCTCCAATTTTGAACTATCTCTCTCTCTCTCTCCCACGTAACATGCATGAATCTTTGTGTGGTTGTCGGCAAGGATGAATCAGATTCACGTGTTCGGTCAGATTCAGGACTGTTGGATTCTCAAACAAATTCATGTTCTTACTAATTATTTTATAAATATAAAGGAAGAAAAAATGAATTATTCAGGTCATAAATCATTTTACAAATTATTATTATTATTATTATTATTATTATTATTATTATTATTATTATTTTGGTCAAAATCTTTCCGCCACAAACACATTCAAACCGGTTTCCATCATTTGCTTGCATCAACCATGTTTGCAGTCACTCATCATTTTTCCATCACTACGGATAATAATAAAACCTCAAGTGTTTGCCGTCTATAAACAATAAAATAAATTTGTGGAGCACTGGCCAAGTTTTCTAGAAAATTCTATATTATATGCATATGTTAAGAAAATAAATTAGTAGATTTTTGTCGCGTGCGTCGAATCGAGAAATTTACTGTGATGCGTGGGCCAAAATCACACGACCAGCAGCTTCACATGGTTATCGCAAGCCGTTGACTTTAAGGGCGCGTGCGAATCAAGTAGTCGAGGATCACGATGGGCCCACATTGACCTTAACCCGACACGAGTTTGGAATCGACCAAAGTTTTGACCAGGAAATTGAGGGCGGCAGTGTGAACCCGGTGGCCGCGCCGGTCCACTCCGTCTCCATCCACGTGCGAGGAAGTTGACCTGACATGGTGGATTTGTGCCGTCGATCTCTAGAATCGAGGATTTTTGTTCTATAGAATTTTGAACCGAAATCGAATCGTTTTCGTACAGATTCTAATTTCAGCTTAAGAATCGATGATTTCAGCTCCGATTCTAATTCTAATTCGAAAGCATCTATTTTTAATTTTATTATTATTATTTTCAAATACCCCTCCAATTAATCGTAAGTTATTGGATGGAGTAAATCTATCATTTAGAGAGATTTATTTTTTTTTTCTTTTTTGTTCTTCTGGCAAGTTTGGAATAAAAAAGAAATCATAGATTTCGATTAAGATTTTAGGAACAAAAATCAAACCGTCAAAATCTGATTTTAATTCAATTCAAAATTATCGAATGGTCGACCCATTTCGATTGTGATTCTGGATCGACACAAATCCAATTCAAACCGAACCGCGATGGGTCTACGTGTCTTCCTTGGCGACCACCCTTCACAGCCGCCGTCCACATTCCCAATATACTATATATATCTAATCATCCTACCGAACATGATTTAATTAGCCATGCCTTGGACATCTAACACAAATGGCACCACCTTCCCGGAAGCTGCCCAGTGCTGCCTTTTGGCTTAAACAATGTCTTCTCATTCGGAGAATCTTAACACAGAGGTAAAGGCAGCATTGGACAAACCTTGTCCACCAAGAACTACTGTAAGAAGAGTCAAGCAGTCTTTGGTCTCCATTCTTTTCTCTCGTCCATTTTCTAGGGCTTTCATTAGCCTTGAATTGACCCACACCGAGACTTCTTCTTTTACTTTGCTAACAGCTATTAAATGACCAACCCAAACCCATCTTCTCCGAGTCATTCATCCACCATGGTGACGACCGGGCTCTGACGTCTCCTGGATGATGTCAGTCTCGTCTCCTCCCTTTGATTCCATAGAGTTGATCTATATATACCTCGCCTGTTCTTCTTGTAAGGCTTCGTGGGGATCTGTCTGTGATCCTCCTCGTATCATGGGATCGGCTTGGTTGGATCTCGACCTCAACGTTGGCTCGCTCCCATTCCCTGTCGATGCTCCGGTGAGTACACCCTGTTCGACCTTAGACCAGCTAGATGATCTCGTTCCACTCTGTCGTTGCTTAGTATGTCGTTTCTGCGTGGTGTAGCAAGTGTTCGCCGTGGAATCCAAGCGTGTCGAGGATAAGATCTCGATGAGAGGAGGCGAAAGAAGTGATGCTCAAGTTGAAGGTCTCGAGGCGGAGCTGATTCGGGTGACGGAGGAGAACAAGAAACTCGATGAAACGCTGCGAATCATCACGGCGAAGTACACCTCGCTTTGGAACCAGCTCAATGATCTGACGACCACCACCTCCTCTTCCGAGGGGGCGTCTCCGTCTCCCTCACCTGCAGGGAAGAGGAAGATCGAGAGCTCCGCGGGCCACACCGAGCCGGCTAACTGCAACGCGGAGTGCACGTCGGCCGAGGAGTCCTGCAAGCGAGTCAGACAGGATTGCAAACCCCCTGTCTGGAAGCTTCACGTTCGCAGCAATCCATCCGATTCGAGTCTGGTGAGTTACTGAGTTCCACAGCCGTCTTCCTCGTGAGGATGTCTCGAGCGAACGTCTCACCCAAGTCTGTGCTTTGTTATGGTTCTCGTAAGGTCGTGAAAGACGGGTATCAATGGAGGAAGTACGGTCAGAAGGTGACAAGAGACAACCCCTCTCCAAGAGCTTACTTCCGGTGCTCCTTCGCGCCTGCCTGCCCGGTGAAGAAGAAGGTAAACCAAGCACCAAAACCCTAACCATCTTCTTCCCTATAAACACTGCAAGAAGCTGATCAAGTGATGCTTACGTTTGTCGTTAGGTGCAAAGAAGCGCGGAGGATCAATCGATCTTGGTGGCGACGTACGAAGGCGAGCACAATCACAGCCAGCCTTCTCAGGTCGGAGCTCGCAGTGACATGGATTCCGGCAGGTCTTCGCATCCCAAGTCATCAGTGTCGGAAGAACTCCATCGAACTTTGGTGGAGCAGATGGCTCGGTCGTTGACCAAAAATCCAGCTTTCACAGCTGCTGTAGCTACTGCCATTTCCGGGATGATGCTTTAACCAAAATCCACCCCGATAAGATGCCATGAATTCAAGGCTTCTTCTCTGTGACGCCTTCTTATAGGTAAAGGATAAACGATTTGAGCTCAGAATCTTATGATAAACAAAATAATTTGAGATCTCTCGTGCCCTAAGCGAGAATCATGCCACTAGATCACATCGTTTCTTCCTACGAAAAGAGTTGGGCAGATCACTTGTGCATTACCATGAAGCTTTCCTTTTCACTCTATAATTATTCTCGCCTTCCCTTAAACAATTAAGAGAGAAAATTGTAAATCAAGAGGTTTATTTTGATCCAAATTTTGAATATCTTACTCTGTTTTCGTTTGCGAAATATAACAAGGAAAATAAAATCAGATAAAAAGAACAGTAGGAAGAATCACATTATGTGTGCTATTTTATCAAATAAATATATAATTAGAATGAAAGGGAACGGAATCATTTTTGAGAATATTTTTTCTTTTTCCGATAAATTGCCCAGATGGAAGTGCATGAATCAGTCCAAATAACGTAGGGAATTCCATGAAAGATTCAAGTTTTTCCTCAAGTCAACCGCGGCGGCGGATCCGGAGAAGGTCAAAATCACGTGCGGTGGAATGCGCCTGGTTGATGGCGGCTCACGGTCAACGATTCTTTCGCCCGTTCTCGCCTGATTCTCGAGTAACGACTTACTTCGCGACCCAAGGTCATGCGACGTGCTTCGACATGCGGCGGGATTCATAATGAATACCCGATAAAAACTGACACATGGACAATCCGTCGTAACTCTTACCTACTCGTCAAACACGTCACCGCCACATCAGCCACTTGATCAAACACTCGTTATGTGTTTAAGAAATAAGAATAATGGTAAAATCCAGACTATAAAATGGCATACATTTGTGTGACAAAGTTTGGCATCAAACCCACATCACTGTTCCATGTCAAACTCATCAGAAAAGAGAAAAAAAAGATTGGTTGAAGAGTTTTAAAGCAGTGAGAGATACAAGTCAATGCGAAGAGCAATGGCTCACAAAAGCTAAATGACTGTGTCCTCACAGCTATTACATCAAGCTAAATATCTCTTTGATATCGTCGTTTAGAGGGACGAGAAACAGTATACAAGAATCGGGTGGTAACAAACGAAAATCTCTATTTGGGTCGGTCATCTGTACATACATTTCCAAATTGCTTCTTTTTCTTCAAGCCAAGCAGCACCAGAAGATACAGAACAAGAACTTAATGTATCATAGTTTGGAAGAGATGAACATGCACAATGATGCTAAAAGGTGGTAAACAAATCTACAATTTTCGCAACGACGATCGCTTCTTCTCACAACTTCTTGCCCTCGAATTATTCGTATCGACCCGAGATGTTTCCCTTTGTTGTATTCTAATGTATGTCAAGAACGATCCTTGCATGTGAAAGAGAAGAATTCTTGCCAGTCTATGTGGTTTTGGCATTTCCGGTTGTGGATGGTATATTCTGTGGCTCGTTCTTTGAATTGTTGATCTTCAACTTTTCATTTTCTGCTTCTTTCTGCGCCTTTTTCTTCTCCATCTCCAGTTGTTTGCAGTTCTCTTCGTGGGCGCGCACGAACATTTTGACGAAGTTGAGGAGTGTTGAGACGACTGTAAAATGAAGAGAAGAAATCACGTGTTATATATGAAGATATGTACCAAAGCTGTCTGGCTGACCGATAATAATATACGGCTAATATGCTGCAGGGCAAGCAAGAATGTTCATGCGACAGCAGCAAGTGATGCCGTATGTGTAGGTATATTTCGAAACAACATGAAAGAGTAAGGTAATTTATTTATTGAAACTTGCTTGGGTACTCGAAGATCAACTCGATGAACGTGAGAAGAAATTTCTTGGTTGGAATGAGATATACCTTGTTCGAATGGACACCGTGTCGGATCTTCTCCGAAATAAAGGGCTAATGCATCAGCATTTCTACCCTGTAGGTCAGATTCAAAAACAATGTCAGAAAACAAATTATAACAGGCACCAACAGATTCCAAAATCATTAGCAGCAGTAACATCAAAGCATACCACATTGGAATAAAGTGAAGTTAGAGATCGAACTTCAGCTTCGGCAACACCAAGAAACTCCTCCAGGGTCTGACAAATGTAGTTTCAGTAAGAGGGGTGGACTAAAAAGGACACGGGAGTTTTGCATTCTTTTGTCCAGAGTTCCATATTGCATCAAAGATCCTACTTATGGATTCAACAGCAACCAGAAAGATTGAACATAACTATTTCAGGCAGAAGGATACTTCCTAGTGGCTAAATCGCAATGGTGGCAGTAAAGAGGTCAGGGGTTTTAAGTCCTGTTGCGAGCATTAGTATGAATATGACTCAATACCTTACAGAAAATTTGTGATACAGGACCATCATTTTCTGATGCTGTCAATTCCTGTTCAACCTTCTCAAGGCCTTTGTTTATTGCTTGCATTTCTTCTGCCAGAAATTTCAGTTGCATCTGTAGAAAATAATTGCTTCATTGAGTTGGATTTTAAAACTTGTGAGAATAAAAAAAAAAAAATTAAGTGAAGAATTTTAAAAGTCCAGGAAGAAAATCAAGCTACCAAGAAAAAAAATCATTAACTTACCTTAGCTGCAAGTTCCAAGCTAACAAGATCCTTGGGAAAATCAAGAAGTTCAGGAAGTTTGGCTGCAAGAACCTGCAAGTTGATAAGGAAGAAGAGAAAGGTTTGGATAACAAAATGAATTTTGATTAATTTTAGATTTAGCAACAAAAAAATAGACAAACGAATGAGAAGCAAATAGAAACTCATTCATAATGGAAGATCACATAAAGAAGCTAAATGTTCTATTTTATCATGAAAAAGGGAAACCAGAGCCCCAAAAAGAAAAAAAGGGAAAAAACAGATGGAAAGCTGAATTTCCAAAATATTTTCCATTATATTTTACTGAACAAGGAACCCAAAGTCAGGCTTTTCGATAAAAGATAAATCCTGGCCGCTTGTCGTTGATTAAATTGACTGCATTTATAGTGAAAACCTAAGCTCCACATGCCCATGACTATACAATGAAGTATAAAATTTTATTTTACTGCAACATTTTAGGACCAAAGTACATATATTTAAACTGATTTTTATATACATAGACAAACTTGGATGAAATAACGAGAATTTCTTAAACTTCGTCCAAAGAAATTTTGTCAACAATCTTAAACCATATCGATCCCGGTCAAACTGATATATAAGCTATCTTTTGTAGAAGAAATAAAACCTCGTTTCTGATAATAAGCTACCTTGCACAAATAATGCATGAGAGTCATCCTGTTGTTGCGCGCACGTGTGTCAGTAAGTTTGAGAAGGCTATCCAACCTAAATCCAACGGCAGAACCTGCAAACATAGGGTAACATAATACAGCAAACATGTGAAGTATCACATAATATGCATGAACAAAAACATCTTAGATGGAAACATAAAGAGCTTGTTTTGGTAGAGAAAATTAAATGGTTCACATCTGAAGCATCAGATGGTGTCTAATTAATTGTTTATTAAAGTAACCGAAGCAAGAAGTAAAAACATATATCAAAACAAACTCAAAATTGAGATTAATATTAAGGAATTTGAAGCATTTGAGTATGATTTTTAGTCTTCAAAACAATGAATTAAAATACTTCTAAAAAAATATCTAAAGCATGCAACATAGTGATCGAGTCAATGGAACTAAAACCCAAAGGCTTCTGGAGTAACAGATATGTCCTTACATCAGTATCTCATCATATACCGTAAGATAGGACTCTATGGCCACTGCAATTGTCCCGTCTTATTCTCCAATCCTCTAATTTAAAACTATATATCAGACCTTAACTATCAAACAGCAGATTCCAACATCCAAGGAAAGGTTTTCACATAGCAGCTTAGATTGCATTTCTAACAGGCACTAATGAAGATAACTGAATGTTGTCAAGCTGGTATCCCATCCCAAGCTTCTCTAGTGAAGTGCCAGTGCAGAATCCAATGATCTGCACATAGCCGCCAGGAACAGTTGGGTTCTAGGCGACTTTCAAAAATCCATCAACCAAAAATATATTGTCTAAATACTGTGTAGGAAGAACCTAAGACAACATATATTCCAAAATAGATGTGTAAATTCACATATAAGATATGTTAGTGGATATAGCTTTACTATTACAGTCACCTATTAACATAATAGCCATAACAAAATTCTTGTGAAAATTCAGTCTTAGGAACTGAAATCAGTGGAGTGATGGTACATATTGTGGCCAAGGAAAACCAAAGCAGAAAGTGGAAAGTAAATTAAAAAAGGATATATGGACACAACAAAATACAGAAAGGCATATGGAAACATAAGCAAATCAAATACCAATAGCTTCCACAGAAATCCGTGTCTTTTGTCCATGTTATAGAGAAATTTTTTTGGTTTACACAACACTTCTAGACCAACCATTGTTGTCTAAGAAAATTCAAATTCATGTCTATGATGTTTTTAAGGAGCCATTTCATTTCATTTCATGACAAAATTCTTGTGATCTAGTACCGCGTATCATTTTATTCCAAAAGCATATACAACTCTTGGAGATAACTGATATCAGCCAGTTGTATGAAAATCAAGATAAAATAAGGTGGCTAATGAACATAACAAATCAATTCTAGAACAGTATTGCTTTGCCCAGTCCATGATCTCCACGGTGGTCTCTTCAGTTTGAGATAGCTTACAAAATTTAATAGTATATGAAGATGACATCAACTGTCATCAACCACAACAATGTCTACATCTTCTCGCAACCTGAATTTCACCTTTGTACATATTCTGATGCTAACAGTGGTTTAGAGGAAATCAAGAACCACCATTTGTGCCTCATTGAGCACATATTGGTATAAAATTATCAGATGAAAATGTAGCTTCTGCACATAGTTTTCACAAAAACCAACATACCAAATCAAATCAAATAGATTACGTGAATGCGTGTTTGTAATTGAGATTATTCCTCTTGATAAAAAGGATATATTTGGTACACGAGACTCTCTCCCAGTGCAAAGTTTAGAGAGGGTCAATATATTTGGTACATTGTTCTTACAATCCAATTATCTCGTAATGTTTATAATTGGGATTCTTATTCTTGATATATAATGAAAAATAATTATCTCATTAAAATTGTTCTTACAATCCAATCAAATAAAGCTTCCTTACATCATAGTCCTTAATCTAGTTAAGAGAGAATTTACCAATTGTTACCATACCAATTCATATTCATCGGGCTTATATTACCTAAGTTTTCTTGTAGTTCGAAATCATAGTCCAACAAAGTTTCCTGGTAAATAATCTTGGGAAAATAAATATGAACCAATTTATGTTTTACAGTTAGGAAAGGAATGAACGAGTAGCCAAGTATGTACTTACGAAAAAAGGTAACCAAGGATGTGTGTGCTACCTTCTTCAACTTTTACTGAATTTAAATTCATCTAGATTATGTGATATATGGCTCTAGGATAATCAGATGGAAATCTGTATTTTCTTTATATAATGTGGTTAGATTTAGTATCCTACAGTAGATTCAAGGTCAAGACTATCAGCATGCAAGGACAACGTTGCTTCACATGATAGGTATTAAGTGAAACATCATGTGTTTCTGAACATGAAATGATTAATTGTATATATAATAGGAGCAAAGATGATGTAAAAATCCACAATGTGTAATTTTGACTCACCCCTGGCAGTTCCCTGGTTTAATGCATTTCCCAAAGAAAGAATGGTCTTCATAATTCTTTTTAATTTAACAGAACTTCTGATCTGAGAATGGAGGTGATATATAGTAAGCTATGGAATCTCAGAACCAGCTAGTTCACTGCCAAGATAGTCAAACTGCAATCTGAAAAAGGCAAAAAATGGACTACCTCTTCTGCAGCAGAGTTGACAATGTTCAGGTTAGCTTTGAGGTCAGCGACCTAGTAGAGAAAATATGAAGAAAAATAATTCCAAGAAACATCCTCAAATACATCCAAAGGAAAAACATGAGATTATCCAACCTGTGATTGGAATTGGATTTTAAATGAGAAAACTCTTAGCTTGGATTCCACCCGTGGTACTTTCATCAGCTCCAAGAAATACTGGTTAAAATCAGGGGAAAGACAAACAAACAAACAGTATATATCAGAGATTGTTTTAGGTGCCAATCACAATTCAATTCCTAATCTCAACCATTATATTTAAGCAAAAGATTAAATAAGGCTTTAAATCGATCTTCTGAATGTTGATGTAACAGCAAAAGAACTTGATTTAGAAGAAATTTGCAAACGACAAACAAAAATTCCTGATGATTGTTGCACCAAGACTACTAATTTTCGTGGAGGATCTGTGTCAACTTGATCTATCTTCCACTTAAAAAAATTGCAGCAAAGCATCAAATTGAACTTGTTTACCTGCTCACATTTCCCTAAGTTTTCTTTATCTCCATTGTATCCCTAATAATTACAGGAAAAAAACAAGTTGAAACATAAGAAGCAAAGAAATGGGAAAATATATTGCCAAGGGAAAATTAAAAAAAGAAGCAAAATAACATATAACAACCTTGAGTAGTTCCATTTCCTCCTTTGTTGGGCAAAACTTAATGAGGTTATCAACCTGATCAACATCTAAAATGGAATCGTCAAGGGTAAGAACTGAATTCTGTGAACAAAATCAAAAAGCAATCAGGACCATACTTAATGCCATAACCCAGGATCAAGAAACTAATGAAGAAACGTTTAGCGAATATTCATCAACTAGGAAATTACTACCTATATATATATAAGCCATTAAAAAATTAATTCAAAACTTACCTAGTTAGGATTTAGTCCCATTAAAAGAAAAAAAATGCTGCTTAACATAAACTTGTCTCATCTAGACAAGTGACTGAAAATTTGTCAAAAATAAAACAAGAGGATGAAAAATCAATCTACACTTTTATATGACAAAAATACATCAAAAGTAAATGGTCATGAAGAAGGTAAGCTTCAAATTTTGAAGAAACAGCTGTATGAAACTAACCAGAAGTCATCTGCTTACCATTAAATCATTTAGTGGCATCTTAACCTTTGTAAGCATGATTTCACAATTATTAGCTCGTCTAAGATCAATCTGCAAGTGCAAGTAATGTAAATAAATTATGAGACATGTTTGAGCTTGTATATGATCACATTAAAAGCACGTATATGCCCTCATATTATATTTTTGCCATCAAAGTTATTTTAGTTTGTTCAATGGCTCTTTTTTCATTTCAAAATGTTCAAATTTAAAATTTCCTGTTTTATTCTCTCATATGAAGATTTATATCCACAACAAATTAGTTACAACAATTAAATTTAGTTAAGAAGGAAACCAATGAATCCTTAACTAAAAGAACAAATCATATATATACACAAAATAGGCCACTGATATTCCTAGAGAAGCGCATTTGTGATACTCCACCCCTATGTAAGAGAAATTTTGACTTGGTTTATAAGACTAAATAAATATGCTATCATAGTCTATGGCCTAGATATTATTCTGGGCTAAGTGGTTCATGCCTATCAAGTTAATGGGTCAAATAGCCTACGGCTAGTAGTGAACATTTATCTTCTTCATTTAAAAGAACTCAACCCTTACTAAAATACTTGATGTTGAATTTGCTAGCAATCTCATCTCTTATGCATAATAAAATCTTTATCCTCTTCTTGCAAATATTTTTTAAAGCATTTGCATACAAATATTGAAAATGATGCCAAAAGTACCAAATTTCGTTTTCTACATAATCCAACAAAAGATATCAAAAACACTTTGATACAAGATCTAATGAGAGTATTATTTTTAGTAGACTGTATCCAACCTCACACATAGCCATAGTAACCAACAAAAATGGAAACAAAAGAGCACCTCACTTTGCCAAATTTGAAATGTGAAGGCCACTCAAACTTACATGCAGATGAAAAATAAGAACTTCATGTGGAAAAAAAAAAGAATCCACTAGAATCACCATTAGGATCTTTGTTTTGATGCATTCACCAAACTATCATATGGAGGGGTATGTTGTGTTGCTTTAACAATCACCATCACCATCCTAAAAAAATTCTTAAAGATACAACACTTTTGACTTCTTCAGGATTAAGAAAGCAGGCAACTATGATTTCAAACTTTCCATCGAGTCTCATTAGGGGCTTGGGTTTTCAATCCTCGCAATCTCTAAACAATTTTGTCTCCAGAATTCACCATGTTTTCTCTCTGTAAGAGACTGAGAATCCTAGGTGTTGACTCTAATCATAATCTGAGTATTGTTCATCATCTTTCTGCAGACTGACATTTGGAGCAAGCTGGCAAGAAAGATAAGTTGAGCCGTCTAAAATAATACAACCTGGCATTTAGGAACATGTGTTGGTCCATACAAATGAATGTTTTCTAACAATCATGCAACAATTTGAAAATTTTATTCTCTTCATTTAGATCACTTGGATCAAATGCAGGCCCTAGTCTTCTTCAGAACTTTAGCCTTCCTTCCGGTACTATAAAGAGAATTGTTAACATAAGTACACTATGAATAACTTGTCTAAGTTTGTTTTTCTTCTTCTGGGTGTCAAATGTCCAAATTCTAACTAATCCTTTGGAATTTTTAAGTCTGCTTTCGATTCTATATTTTTACAAACCGTAGTCAAATGAAAGATGGAAGGGAACAAAATCATCTTAATTCATGTGAGTTGATCCTTTCAATATACAGTATGTGCAGAAAATTAAGCTTAAGAGAGACACCAATTCTAGAGCTGTGAATTAATTGAAGTTGTCATATGTAGAATAACCAAAATTATAGACATACCCATTTCCCCAAGCTGTTAATGTAGGCATATTATATATTAGTGGTTCTTGTGATAATTCACAGAAATAATTAAATATCCTAACATCATGAACTACAATAGTTTCTCATGGAAAGGTTAGTTAATGTTAATGAGATTGAAACTCCATAAAGAAAGAAACGAAATGAATGGATGACTCATGCATCGGATTAACTGTGACTAGAAGATGGCTATATAACAGTAAAATCTACATATTTTTCTCTCTGAACTTACAAGAAATCTTTACCAGATGAACTTTGTCAGATTTTGGACCCATGGAACCACTGGATTTGGAACCTAAACGCCGAAGTTCAGAATTTGGAACTGCAGCTGAAAAGAGACTCTCAAGCTCAGACATGTCGAACTCTGGTGCCCTAGCACAAAAAAAAAGCAAAAATGTAAGACAAATTTTTTAAAAAGGTAAAAACTTCACAAAGTAAAAATGGATGGTCAAATACTTCAAGCATTCATCACAATTTTGTGGCTCCGCCCATAGGCTTCCTTGCACTGCTCTTGTTACTTTGATCCAATGCAATGGCTTCAAATTAGCCTTTCTAGATAATGCTTGTGCAGTCTGCATGCCCCTGTAATTTGAAGTTGGTGCCAAGATGCGTCCTTTCCCACCTGGTGGAGCATTCATGCCATTTGGGGGTGGCGGAGGTATTACCTCAGAGTTGGTTTTCTTACCTCCAGATGATTTAGGAGCAGTAAGGCTCCCCAAGGAACTTGGAGGTGCAGGAGGAGGTGGTACAGGTGGCGCAGATGATGATTTGGTGGACTGTTTTGATGAAATATGAGGTGGTGGAGGTGGAGGTGGTGCAGAGCTTGCCGCTGCAGGACCAGGCAGCGGGGGTGGGGGTGGAGGAACACCAGCTCCTTCAGTTGCATTTCTCACAGGCATTAAGTTAGTATTGGGACTCGGGGAGGCCATCAAGGGTGGTGGAGGAGGTTTAGGTACTGACTTCCCTGCCATGTTGCTTGAGACTACCAGACGTGCAACTGGAGCAGAAGCAGGTTTTTCCAAGCCAGCAGAGACAGAGGCGGATGATGTTCCTTCAACGGGAGGAGGAGGAGGAGGAGGAGGAGGAGGATGTGAAGTTGGTTTATCATTAGCCTGTGAAGAAGTTCCATGATGAGAAGGTAGGGGAGACACGAAAGTATGTGGTGTTGGAGTTGAAAGCTCTGGAGCAGGTGATGGGGGAACTTCTGGAATTGAGCTTTCAGTTGTCAAAGATGGAACTTCCGCTACTGCTGTTGGTTTGAGAGTTGTTTCAGCATCACTTTCAGCAGCAGCAGCAGGAGGGAGAGGGGACAGAGGAGGAGAAGGAGATGCATGTGAAGTATCTTTTATGTGGCTTGCTGAAGATGTCAATAGCTGTTCTGACGACTGGCATTGTGATAATTCCGAAGAAATATTGGATCCAGAAGCTGAACTGGTTGGAAGAGGTGAAGCTAACATTGTTGTCTGAGTTACTTCAGAGCTATCAAATGCAACATGGTCATGAAGCGGAGTTATGACTCCAAGAGATGAAGGTGAACTATGATATCTAGAAACAGTTGCATCAGAGCCCGGCACTTGCGGAGAATCAGAAGAAAAGGCAGGAGTCGATGGAGATGCTGGAATTTGTTCTATCCGAGAAGGGCATTGTGCTGACATCTGCGGACCATCTAGTTCGACATTTTGGCTTCCCGTAATCGAATCAGAACCCTCATCAAGTGGAGCAGACTGCTCCTTGGGGGAAGAAAGTAACGATTTCTTGTTTCCATCATCATCGGTTTCTCCCAACTGGAGTTCCTCACGAAGCACATCATAGCTCGACTTTTTCAGCTTAACGTCAGCTTCGAACTTTTGCGGGGACATTGCGTCCAACTTCTCTTGCAAGTTCTTGGACGAAGATATCTGCTGAAGAACTTTCGTCGCAGCATCCACATTTGTTTCCAGCCAATCCCAATTGTTGAACAGTTCTTGTACTTTGGCAAATGCTTCAATTGGAAGGCCATCTTTTTCCTCACCACTCGTCAATTCTGAAGATATAAGTGGATCAGCCGCATCCATCTCTGAAAGAAGAACCTTTTCACCGAAAACTAAAGTCAGCATCAGTACAAATCTGGTTCTTCCGATTCATCGAAGAACAGGGCGAAGAACATACCTCGACCCTGAAATCTTTTGGAAACCGATCTTTGGCGTCCCACAAGATGTCAATGGCATCACGATCTAGCATCAAAATGTTAGACCTGATGAAGGCTGTATTGAACATGACCCTGAACATCATCACTTCCCGGATTAGATCTTCATCCAAGCTGATGCACTCAAGTACGATATCTCCTTGAATATGGCAATGAATGTCGATCTTGACTAGTTCACAATCTTCCTGCAATTTGTGAACATAAGCACATGGCATTACACTCCATAACATTGTATCACTCGATTGGGAGAAAAGGTCTGCATTCACCACATTCTAAGCTTTCCAGAGAAACATTCATTTCGATTTTTAAGAGAAGATTACATTTAGAGAGGGAAAAGATCATTTACCTGTTTGAAAAACCGAACCAGTTTGCTTTTCTTTGGTGTTGAGAATAGAACTTTCGGAGTCTGATCAGAAGCAATGAAGGGATCCTGGCCATAAATTCGAAATATTGGCCTGCATCCACCTGTTCCATCGAGGTCAGGAATGAACCTAAGGATAATACAGTCCAAAGTAAGAGCTCGATCAAGCGGAGGCCATTCCATGGCCACATTTCTCCTTGATATATAATGCAGGTATCTCAGTTGGGAAGGCAGCGGATTCAGCGGCGACAGCAGCTGCAAGAGCTCACGGGGGGCCTGCTTGTAGATCATGTCCAGTGTCCTCTGTTCGCCTGTGTACTGCTTGTGGTAAACCAGAAGCGCCGCCAACATGAAAGCTAGGACCGGCCATCCTCCTCGATCGCAGTGCATCAGCAAGAGGTTCTGCTGACCCAACGAGAGCCAGCTCTCGCCTGACCTCAAGAAATGGTGGATCATTTCCATTGTGAGCAGCGGGCATCCTTCATACTGCCGTGGGTAGTCCATCACAAGCATGTCATACTCTGACAAGACGCTAGAAATCTGGCTTTGGCTCTCCCCCTCTCGGAAGTTGAACACCATGAAGGAGGCATCAGGGTATTGTTCGTGGAGCTGTGACACAATGCCTCCCATGTACACCTTGTATTCTTTTTCTTCCAAGGTATCAGTCGTGAAACAGCAATCGAACACTGCAACCATTTTATAGAAGCTGAATCATGCAAACTGGAAACTAAATCCTCTATTTCATCGAGGCATTCAGATCTATAGGTTCTTCCATAGAAACTATTAAATCTATTTCATCGAGCAGTTGGCTATTGGATCTTTCTACCACATGTTAAGAGTAACCACCCCGATCAAAATTTAGGCAAAACGAAGCGCAGATGAACGATTAGCTATTAGTGGGCGGATTCAAGCCCTTTGCAGTTATGCATTTGGTGCAAACGGGTGCACCTCCCGATTAGTATTTGACGAATAATTACAAGTACGAAAAAAGTTCGATATTTGATCTCGAAGCGCCAAATCGCAGGAAAATCACACAAACTAACATCAAAAAGTCCAGAAAAATCACTCGATTTCGCAGCGTTATTGAAGAAAAGAAGGGTTTGGAGAGATCAGAAGCATACCATAGACTCTTTCGGAAATCTCCAGAAGCCCATCGGGTGGCTTGCGGTAAAAGAACTTGCGAAACATCGCCATCGTCAAGATCCAGACGAATCAAACAAAAACGCCAACGCAAGTAACCAGGCGGGCAAAATCAAGAAACCTTACGAGGAAGGGTCTCGGAAACATTGGAACGACCGGAGGAAATGAGGAAAGGCGCATGAGAGCTCTCTCTTCCGAGCTGATATTGTGTGGATTCGAGAACAGACCATGGATTTCGTTGCAACATTAAGCAATCGCATGAGCTTCTTCTTCCATGTTCCTCTTATTGTGATCCCTCCTCGTGGCGGGCACGGAGGAAACAAGAGAAGACCATCTTTTGCGACTGATCAGCGTCTAAAAATCACATTTCAAGAGAAAGAATGCGTTGTTAGACTAAAAAGAACGGGGAAGATGGTGAGATCTAGGATTCAGCAAACCGCCTCCTCTGTCCCTTTCTTTTGCCTTGGCTCGAGGACGACGTGGGGAATTCTTCCTGCTTGCTCTCATGCTGACGATATTTGCACGCCCCATTTTTCGTCTCCACCCTGTTTTTTTTTCTTTCTATTTTTTTATTGGCTTTCACCGTTAAATATAAAAGATAATTATTTTTCGTGTGTTGTATACTCGTATTTATATCACGAGAGAGGCTTTGATCAAATAATCATATGTATTTTGAGTGCCACAACGGAAAAACTGTGGTTTTCTGAACAATTGAACCTATTCTTCCATGATATAATGTCAAATAAGCTTGAAATTTTACAAAATAGAATATCAAAAATCTAAATATCGATGTTAATAATCAAAATATCAATAGATAAACTTAATTTTTGGGGGATTGAGAGATCAAGTGCATAAGTATACACGTACACGTGGAACTGTGATAAAAAGGGGGTGGGTTTAGAAACCGTCTCTATTCGTTGCCTTCACGAGGGAGTGAACTGACCTGGTCGTTACGGCACGTGTGCCGCTCGTGCAGCGACAGAAGTGGTCCCCCTCCTAAGATTAATTCTACTAATTTGCGATCATAACGTGACTGAGTACTCAAATGATAAGTAGATAGGATTATTCCTATATTTAAGATTAAGATTTTTAACGGCCATGTTAGCACGCTCAGTACATGTTAATACTTAATTTCTAATTGTGATAGCTCTAAACCATGATGTGCTGGAGGGCTTGAATATAACTAATATTAGATCAATGTTAATATAATTATTAAATTGTCGTGAGTGAGTCTCGTTGACATAGAGAAGAGGCATTTCGGGAAGGTTGAAGGATTATATAGGGAGAGACAATTCATGATGAGTGGCTTAGTATTCGAACAGTAAAGTTTTGTTGGGGGGAGCTGAGCGATCTTCTCTGTTGGGTAGCCTCATGACCGTGCATTTGGGCTCCATTGATGATCATGCATGATAGGCTTACGTCGAGAATATCCTAGCTCAATCCCTTTAATACTTAAGTCATGAAAATGAAGAGAGAGAAAGATAATAGTATTAGCTGTTAAAAAATTTAAGAGTGATATCACATGCGTAGCGAAAGAACAAAAAACAAAATCCTTAATTTCCCAAAGATGTATTCTTTGTCATGCGAAGATTAGTATGCAAAATCCACGAAACTTAAAACTACGTATATACAAGATTGTATTACCTAGGGAGATCATATATCTTTGAATCCCTATAGATCTCTAGGAGATGGTGAAGGAGGTCAAGTGTCCTCCTCTCGGTGATCCACACAATAGGGCTACGACGATGCTCCTCAAGTCTCCATGCCTGTTATTTGAAGAAGATAAGGGGAGAGGAGAATAGGAGGTGGCTACTAAGAAGCCCTAGCCTATGAGTCTTTAGTTCACTCCTATTTATAAAGGCCCCTAGTTAACCCTAATGGATCCTGCCCTATTGGATACTATATCTCCATCCAATTACCCAAGCCTCTTAGATTAGTGGGTCTCTACCCAATAATCTCTTATTAGTTGGATCTCATCCATGGGATCCAATAATTTAGGGGCTTATTGAATATCTAATAAGATAGGGGCTCCAGTGGATATCTCATATCCGAACCTCTACTCGTCGCAACACCTACCATATGTATGTGACCCTCTAAGCCTAATATCGAGCTAACCGTGAGTCATACTTATCAGAACTCCTTTTGGCTTAGTGAATTATTATCTTCATAATAATTCACTCGACTCATCGACTACGGATGTTCTAGGCCACTATGTTGAAGTCCCCAGATGATACAGGGGAATCCAATCCTTTAGACCTATCTGTCCTCAGTTACTGTATACTTATAGTCCCTCATCCATCTAATATCCTAAATATCATATAGCGGGCATGATGTTGTCAGGCCCATATGCTGTCAGGCTCATACGGTTTCTCCTCGAGTCTCACCCTAATCGGATTCTCCTAGAGAATTCTTTCTCTCTCAATCTGAATGACCTTGGCCAAGGATTTGTTTGAGCAAGAATATATAAGATATTCCTCTCATGATACCGAAAGCGGATGATCCTCTATCGGTACTCAATAGCCCTCATAAGGTTGACTGTCATTACCAATAATCGGTTATATTAGATTTGTAACTTCTAAACCTATAATTCCAGTATCAAAGAGTAGAGTACTCATATAGGATATCATTAGTGTCTAAAGTTTAAGGACTAGATACACTATTAGGACTATGAATCGCTGTTTGATAATAAGGTATCATTAACCATCTAGTATTCTGTGAGCAGATTAATCAGTGAACTCATTCTCCAATGAGCACATGTACTGTATCCTTAGTATCCCCACACGAGCAGCTATGATACCAACCGTTTACATCATATGGACAGGTATACAACACACCAGTCTATCGGTTATCTCGATGTCTCTCTCGAGTAACATATAACCAGGATTATTTAATGTCTGTGTTTAAAGGTGAATCGGTCTCATTATCATGATCTCATCACAATCCGATTCTTATTGCACAAATCCATGCACATCACAATATATATGTATATATGTAATAAGCAATATAAAGTGATAACAATATTAAAATATAATAAGTAAAAAGAATGTGTATCATGTCACACGTGCCATCACTCACGTGATTGACTTACAGGGCATCTATGACTAGCACCTTCAATATATCCTTAAATTCTCAATCTTTGAATCTAGAAGTATACATAAGGGAAAATATGTAAATCTAAAAGAATTGTGTGATTTGGAACCAATCCATTATTTGCTAACTTAGATGTCCACATTTATTCTAGACTTGTTCAGTTGTTTTACAACAACTTGCATGTGAATGAACATGATAGGGTGTCCATTTATCTCTTAGGACTTATATACCAATTATAGGAATTCTTGAGAAAAAAGAGGTTGCTATTTTAGAAGATAATGAGATAGAATCGGTTGAAATTACATATTATGAGATTTTATATACTATTTTTTGAAAACCTAAATTTGTCTATCATTCTATAAAGTTGTGAACATTTGCTACCTTTCAACATAAAGTTACTTTATCACATGATAATAAGTATTCTACTTTCAAAACGACACCATCATGATGAAGTTAGTCAAATGAAATTGGAATAATGTATTGGATTATGATAGGACATGATAATTGTTTTGGATATCTAATATGACAAAACATGATTAAACTATCAACTAAAGATATGATGTTTTCATATGGTGGCTTGATTACTAGACTAATATATGCACATGACATAGTCATTCTACTAGATGAAGAAACTGTGAAACTAGATAGATTTAATGTCATCAATAAAAGCTATTAAGAAGATTAAGATTATAATAAGAAATAATGTTTAGACTAGATTACCTAGGAGAATTGATCCTCCCTTTGAGGTAGCACCTCCAACGAAGCCAGCATCCTCTCCATCTGTCGATTCCATAATGACTCGATTGGATCGAATTGAACTACATCAAGATTACCTCTTAATTGAGATGCAGTAAAGATAACTTGACATTTTTAATATGTAGTTTAATACTCTGTTTAAGCATTTCGATTTACCACCACCTGAATAGCTTGTATATTTCTCATTTCTTTTTGTTGGTGAAGGAGAAAACTCAATAATACCCTGATATGCTGTACTCCTTATCTTTACACTCTATAATGTACTGTTTGGCATTATATGCTTTTCAATATTATGATGTACTTCTTGATGATATTATGATGCATGCAACACTCTAAGAATTAAGTACGTTAAATCTTCCGAATGCATGAGTTTCTCTTATACCTTTTCCGAATTTCTCGGCTTTTGAAAATTAAGTTTTTTTTAATCGATATCGTTTTTTATCATTCCCTCTTCTTAAAATGTACAAAAGAAGATATTTGATTCATGATTTTTTTTTTGTATGCACATTTTGATATTTTACGTAATGAATCCTTTTTCTTTCTATTTATGAAAGTAGAAGTTTGATTCATGGACTTTCAGTTTTTATAACTTAATT
>CM017190.1:10233024-10278024 GCA_004837865.1 Musa balbisiana | reverse complement strand
CCCACTCTTTCCTACATGAAAGAGCACGAAAGTATGAATAAACATCTTAAGTTTTTGGGTTGTAAAATTACTAAGTGTCCTCCTTCTCCCTTCTAGTTTTGTGATCATTCAAGAGATGTGTGAGACTTGTAAGACTTGTCTCCTAAACCCGTGAAAAAAAGAAGTATTGTAAGAGGGTGGTTGGTCTTCGCTCATTGAAAGAAGACTATTAATGGACGCTGATGACCTCAATAAAGGAGGAGTCGGGAGTGGACATATGTCACAACGATCGAACCACTATAAATCTAGTGTGCTTTCCTTTTGTGCCATTTCTTTCATGCTTTTTATTCTCATTACTCACTATTTACTTGCTCATTGGCCTCAATCACTTACAAATATTTTTAAGTTTAAATGCTTTTTTGGATTCAAGTTTTATTGAACGAATTTTTGAATCGATGTCGTTTTTATTGAAAGCACTAATTCACCCCTCCTCTTAGTGCCGACTTGATCCTAACACTTTCAACTTATTTGTCCTCAGTTGCTATATACTTATAGTCCCTTATCCATCTAATATTCTAGAGACCATATACTGAGCATGATGCTATCAAGCTTATATGGTTTCTCCTTGAGTTTCACTCTGATCGGATTCTCCTAGAGAACTCTTACTCTCTCTTAATCTAAATGACCATGGCCAGAGATTTGTTTGAGCAAGAACACAAGATATTTCTCTTATGATATTGAGAGCGGATAATCCTCTATCGACAATCAATAACCCTCATAAGGTTGGCTGTCACTCCCGATGATCGGCTATACTAGATCTAGAACTTCCAAAACCATAAGTCTGGTATCAAAGAGTAGAGTACTCATATAGGATATCCTTGGTGTCTTAAGTTTATTGATCAGGTACACCACTAGGATAAAGGAATCACTGTTTGACAATGAAGTATCATTAATCATCCAACATTCAGTGAGCGGATCAATCAGTGAACTCATTCTCCAATAAGCACATGCACTATATCCTTAGTGTCCCCACATGAGCAGCTATGAGACCAACCGCCTCCATCATATGGATGGATATATAACATGCCAATATATTTAGTTATCTCGATGTCCTTTTCGAGTAACTTATGACTAATATTATTTAGAGTCTATATTTAAAGGTGAATCAGCCTCACTATCATGATCTTATCATAATCTGATTCTCATTGCACAGGAATATCACTATATATATATATATATATATATATATATATATATATATATATATATATATATATATATATATATATATATATATATATATATATATATATATATATATATATATATATATATATATATATATATAACAAGCAAAATAAAGTAAAAAATATCATAATATAATAAGCAAAAAGATTATGTGTCATGTCACATGTGATATCACTCACGTGATTGGCTTGTAAGGCACATATGACTAGCAATCGGTCCCTCTTGTTATCCTTTCGCACCTAAGAGAGGGTTGACGACAAGAGGAGATGAGGAGACTGATGGCTATAGGGGTCTAGCCTATGACCCTTTGAGCCCCTTCTCCTATTTATAAAGAGCCCCTTTACTAACTCTAATGGATCATATCTTAATGGGTATTAAATATCCATTCAATTACTCTTAATTTAATGGATATTAGATCCTCGTCCAATAACCATTCTAAACTCTATTGGGTCTCACCCAGTGGATTCATTAAAATAGCAGCTTATTAGATATCTTATATTCAATCTTCTATTCGTCGTATTGTCCACCATATGTGTATAACCCTCCAGACCCAATACCGAGCTGGCCATGAGTTGCACTTGTCAAAACTCCTTCTGACTCGATGAATTATTATCCTCATAATAATTCACTAAACTCATCGACTATGGACGTATTAAGCCATTATATCATAGTCCTCAAATGGTGCAGAAAGATCTAATCTATTGGACATGTCTGCCCTCAATTACAATATATATATAGTCTCTCATCCATCTAATATCCAAGAGACCATATAGCAGGCATGGTGTTGTTAAGCCCATATGAAATTCATTTAAGTCTCACATTAATTAGATTTTCCCGAAGAACTCATATCTCAATCCGAATATCATATTTATCGGATTTATCACGATCCGATTGACCCTGGCCAGGGATTTACTTAAGTGAAAATATTTGAGATATTTTTCTCATGATACTAAGACTAGATGATCCTTTATTGACACTCAATTGCCTTCATAGGGTTGGTTATCATTCCTAATAACCGTTTGTACTAAATTTGGAACTTTCAAACCTATAAATCCGATATCAAAAAATGAAGTACTCAAAAAAGGCATCCTTAATATCTTAAGTCTAAGGACCATATACATAACTGAGACTATGGAATTGTTGTCTCACGATGAGGTATCATTAATCATCCAGTATTCCATAAGTAGATCATTCAGTAAACTCATTCTTTAATGAGCACCTGCACTATATCCCTAATATCATAATGCAAGTAACTATGAGACTAACTGCCTCCATTATATGGATAGATATATAGTATACTAGTTTATCCGGTAATCTCGATGTCTCTTTCAAGTAACTTATGATCGGTAATATTTATGGTTTATATTTAAAAGCGAATTGGTCTCATTATCATGATTTCATCATGATCCAATTCCTATTGCACAAATCTAAGGATATCATAATATATTCATCATTCAATATAAAGTGAGTAAATATTATAATAATAATAATAATAACCAAAAGATATTGTGCAACGTATCACACATGTCATCACTAACGTGATTGGTTTATAGAATACTTGTAACTAATAGTGCCCCTAAGGGTGACGCTTAGGGACTATCATGGATATACCTCTGGTCTGGCTTCCTTGCTTCTTTAGGTCAAGCAGGGTATGATCCCTTCATTGTCCGTCTAGAAGGGAAGGCTGGTGAGGCCGAGCCATATCATTGACCATTAATGTAGAGTCATATTTTCTTTTCCAACTACGGGATCGATGAGGAGTGGGTCTCGTGAGCCTATTTTGGGAAGCTAGGGCAAGTGACGTGACATTATGTTAGCAAGTGTAGGAAGTAATTAGTTCCCGAGCTTTTGCTTAGGTATTACTTATGTGACGAAGAGAGCTTGCGACGTGACAATCATGTAGCATGATTATGCCCAAAACATTTAAGATGAACCTACCCATCTAATCCTTAAAATCTATTAATTTTGTTTTACACTTTCAATGAGAGACTCAAATAAAAATATTACAAATTTACTATTATAAGATATAAAAAATTTCATGATCTATGTTAATCTCATGAGATCTAAAATTTTATTCTATTGAATCGTAAGCCCCAATATCAAGATAATGTCATCCGTGTTCTTATTAGATAAAAACAGTTAGAGATTAAAACTAAGTAAATCTCATTTTAGAATCTCAGGATTTTATGATGGTATGATAAGATTTTCGCCATCTGAATATTATTGGTCAGAGTTGTTAACCATTGAGAAAAAAATTCTTTTTGGTTTTTTGAATTTGATGGTAACATAGTACTTACGTGACACAAAAGGAAGCAAAAAAAATTAGAACCATGCATTGAAAATTAAGCCTTAGTAATATTTATGCTTATTTAGATTTCCTTTTACATCCTAAATTGAGTTGAACGATAAAAAAAAAATACATGTTAGTTCTGAAATTTAAACAAATGTAGTTCAAACACACTTGTAAAGTTTTGTTTATACACGTTGATTAGGAGTACGTAAATCATCATTCGATATTATCAAGTGAAAAATAAAAAAGGAAAACGAATGATATCTTTCATCGGTCTACCCACATGACAAGGGTCCGTGACAAACTGTAATAGATTGTTCTTTCTCTTTTGTCGCTCATATGGACAAGAAATCAAAAGGAGACTATTAGAGGTAGTTAGATGATACCTCTATGTAAAACATTTTATGAAATATTTCATCCCTTTTATGGCCAGATATAAAAGCCCATATTCAAGAGGAGTGCAATGGGGTTTAATTTTTTTTGAACTACTGACATGCGCATTTATACACATCAAGTTATTAAATTTGATGTCAAAGAGATTGGATCGAGAAACCTCTTTCGACTTAATTTTCGTATAATTTGCTAGCTATAGGTGCCCTGCAAGTCAATCACATAAGTGATGATACGTATGACTTGACAGACAATCTTTTTGCTTATTATTATTTGACATTTTATCACTTTACATTGATTGTTACATATATGCATATATATTGTGATGTCCATGAATATGTGCAATGAGAATCGGATCGTGATGAGATCATGATAATGAGATTGATTCGCCTTTAAACACAGACCATAAATAATCCTAGTCATAGGTTACTCGAGAGGGATATCGAGATAACTGAACAGACTTGTGTGCTATATACCCATCCATATGATGGAGGCAACTAGTCTTATAGCTGCTCGTGTGGGGACACTAAGGATACAAGTTCTCATTAGAGAATGAGTTCACTGATTGATCGGCTTACGAAATATTAGATGGTTGATAATGCCTTATTGTTAGACAACGATTCCGTACTTCCAATAGTGTATTTGGTCCTTAGACTTGAGGCATCAAGGATGTCCTGTATGAGTATTCCACTCTTGGATACCAGACTTATAGGTTTGAAAGTTCCAAATCTAGTACAGCTGGTTATTGGGAGTGGTAGGCGACCTTACGAGGGTTATTGAGTGTCGATAGAGGATCATCCGCTCTCGGTATCACAAGAGGAATATCTTGTGTGTTCTTACTCAAACAAATTCTTAGCTAAGGTAATTCGAATTGAGAGAGATAGAGTTCTATAGGAGAATCCGATTAGAGCGAGACTAGAGGAGAAACCGTATGGGCCTAACAGCACCATGCTCAGTATATGGTCTTTGGGATATTAGATGGATAAGGGACTATTTGTACATGATAACTGAGGACATATATGTCCAAAGGATTAGATTCCCTTGTATTGTATAGGGACTACGGTGTAGTGGCCTAGTACGTCCGTAGTCGATGAGTCGAGTGAATTATTATAGAGATAATAATTCATTGAGTCAGAAGGAGTTATAACAGGTGTGACTCATGACCAGTTCGATATTGAGCCTAGAGGGTCACATACATATGGTAGGTGTTACGACGAGTAGAGGTTCAGATATGAGATATCCGTTGGAGCCCCTATCTTATTGGATATCCAATAAGCCCTTGAATTATTGGATCTCTTGGATGAGATCCAATAAGAGCTAATAAGAAGATTATTGGATAAAGACCCACTAATCTAAAAGGCTTAGGTAATTGGATGAAAATTCAATACCCAATAAGGCAGGGTTCATTAGGGTTAACTAGGGCCCTCTATAAATAGGAGGGAACTAAAAACTCATAAGTTGGGGCTTCTTAGTAGTCACCTTCTATTCTCCTCTCCCCTTCTCCTCCTCAAATAGCAGGATTGGAGATTTGAGGAGCATCGTTGCAGCCCTATCGTGTGGATTACCACTAGAGAGGGAGGATATATGATCTCCCTAGGTAACACAACTATCTTTCTGACATGCAGTTTTCGATTTTATAGGTTTCGCGCACCAATCTTCGCACGATGACAAACACATATTGAGAAATTTAGAATTTTTGTTTTATGTTCTTTCGCTACACATATGAGGTCGCTCCTAGATTTCTCAACATAATTAGCATCTTGGGAGCTTGACATTTTAAACTTGGAGATACCTTGAATAATCCTACAATTTTGAACTATATTGAACTAACTAAGACATCAACGAATATTATATTCTATGCATTTATATCGTTGATCAAAAGATGAAAAAGAATATTAATCGTTTAAATTTTGTTATGTCTACTTGTGAGCTTAAATTCAACAAATAAAAACATTTAAGTTTTATTTTATTTTCGTTAAATAGTTTTACTCTTGTTTCCATGGATTTGTCGCTTTAATTTTCGTGTTATCGGAGACCAATCAGAGCCAAGGGACGAGAGAAGCGTAGTGCCAAATGTCTCAACAAATCGCGTCGCGCCACATCATCAGAATTACCACGTGTTCGTGTATAATTTGCAGAAACGCATTCTTCGACGTGGCCCAAGCATCGCTGGATCCACTACAAATGCGTTTGGAACTGACCGCCAGCTGGAGACCTAATCGACGACCGGCGACCTCACGGCTGCGAGCAAAAGAGACTGCGATCGCCAGAGAGAGAGAGAGAGAGAGAGAGAGAAGGAGACGATACCATCAACTCCTACTCCTGTCAGGCTGTAACCGCTCTGGAGGGCGGCCGGGAGCGAGCAGCCGTGGCTCCGTCGGGGCATCAGGGCCTCTCCCGCCGCAGGATCCCGTCCTCCGCCTCCTCTGCCCCGCCGCCACCGCTGCCTGCTTCCCTCGATCCCGAAGACCTCCCCTTCTGGCAGCAGAATTGGTTCCTGTTCCTCCTCCTCCTCATGGCCTTTTCTTTCTTCGCCGTCGCCGTCTTGCTCTACCTCGGCCTCGAAGTCCCCGAGGGCTCCCCCGCCCCCGTTACCGCCGCCCAAGAAGGCGTCCAGGTCGGTGGATTTTATCCGAAACCCTAGATCGCTTCATTGATCATGAATGTATCCTTTTCCTCATACTTCGTTTTTTTGTTTCGGTAGATCACATATGGCAGTGTGATTAAGCTGATGCACGATAGGACGAAGTTTCGACTGCATTCACACGATGTGCCGTATGGCTCCGGGAGTGGACAGCAATCCGTCACTGGATTCCCCAATGTGGATGATTCGAATAGCTATTGGGTACGTGCTATAATTGTTGATTGAATCTTAGTTTATTTTCTTTCTTATATTGTCAATTTTTTAATGTCATCTTCATGGAACCTGAGATTGAATGTCACTTTAGTAGACAGGATTTATTATTTTCTGTTATGATTAAGCATGTGTATCATGACATACAAATTAGAACGTGAGATTTGCAACACTTCGGGAAATGGCATAAGTATGGAATTTGATTTTTGTATCTAAACTTTACATTTGATAGGATTATCAGATTTTTATAGACATATATACTATCCTATGTTACTTTGTTGATTTCTCCCCCTTCTTTTGTGCTTCGTTTTCATCAAGGAAGGGGGTCATTTCACATGGAGAATAAATTCTAGGTCTCACATGAATTTAGTGGAAGCATTCACCTAATAATCTCGTTATCTAGAAATTCTCTTTTTCACCATTCCCCATCAACGTTTCTGAAGAGGGCTAGCACAGCTGGTGGCTCATGATTTAATCTCTCTTCTTTCTTGTTGTCATTTATTATTTGTTTATTGTTTCTTCTTTGCATTTGTGATTTTTTTTATCATTGTTCAGCCCTGTTGGTTTTACTTTACGCACAAGTACTACAATACATTCTAGTTGTTATCGAAAATATATCATTTTTTCTTGATAGTATTTTTGTGTAGGGATTTTGAGCAATGAACAATGAATATATCATTCATTCTTTAGTCACCTTTAATTTGGTGCATTTGTTTGAGATGGATGATCAATTTTATTATCAAAGATAGTTGACCAAATGATTTCCTTGTTATAAGTTGGAAGCAACTAAAGATGGATGTGCTGCAAACAGCAGATGAAGATGAACTAAGACTTGCATAATAGAAAGTAGGATATAAATGAGTGCCCCTTAGATCAGTTTTTGATTTACCGTCAGATGAATTATCGAGCAGAGAAAGGTGCATCTGACCAGCTCCTAGTAATCTCTTGTTAATGATGTATTGTTGTCATGAGATGTCCACAAACTTTAGATGTTATCTGACTGCTCATTTCGTGTAATTTAATATGCCCTGTTGTTATGTTTGTTACTATGTTTAACGATGCAGGTTGTGAAGCCTCCACCTGATTCATCTGCAAAACAAGGTGATGTTATTCCAAATGGAACTATCATAAGGTTACAACATATGAGAACACGAAAATGGCTACACAGCCACTTACATGCTTCGCCGATAACCGGTAATCTGGAGGTTAGTATCATTTATGATGTTCCAGTAGGGATTTTAGCATTCGACTCACTGTTGGCATTGTATAAGTTTAGGATCATCTAGATCCTTGCCTCTGGGCCTGTTTTGCATATACTGATGTAGACTTCCTGTTGTTTGGATCTTCTATTTGCCCCGTGTGCACACAATTTTAAAAAATGCTTTTTTTAATCTGCATCTTTTTGGCAAATGCAGCAGAATTTGTTGATGAAAAAAGTTATTTTTTGGATGCATCTGCATATCATGTATCATGTATGATATAGTCTGTAATTGCAAGTAACCAAGTACTGGATATGCAGATGCTGCAAATGCAGAAAACCAAATAACCATTGATGAATTTGTAGATGTTGCCTAACTAAATGCATGAATCATCTTTTGTTGCATAATCCATAGATGTAGATTCTAAACAACCTGTGTCATTGCAACTTTTAGAGTATGTTAGCTCGATAAAGATGGTGCAGTATAGTTTTGTAGGTTCCTGTGTCGACATGTTTATCATGACATTAAGCTAAATGATTGCTGTAAGTAAGAAATATAAATAAAAAATCTTTGCATCTTATACTACACTATGAGATGGTGCCAACTAAGAATGAAGAAAATCTGAGGTAAATTCTGACATGTCGAAAGAAGACTTTTTTTGTGCTATGACAAGGAAGAATAATCCCTTTCAAGCTTTTGTGTCATAGAAGCCATGGAAGACTAATACTATCAATTTTTGGTATGCTTTTTCTATTAATTATTTTGTTCTTATGTTCTTTTTTTCCCCTACGCATTTGAAAAGAAAAGTGAGTTGAACTTTACAGACAACTGTTCTTAGTAAAAGAATCCTATGTACAGGCTGCACATCTTTTTCTTATGGAACTTGGAGGTTTTACCAGTCCCATGATTTTGCCTTGTGCTGTCTCTATATATCAAGAGACACTTTAGACATGTCTATCCATTATCTGATTTGCATCTTATTCTACGGAGTTACCGTGTCCTGTATTTGGAGGAGTCAAAGATTATTATCTTACAGTAGGGGGAGGTGTCAATGCAAATGAAAAGAATAGAAAGTAGAAAAAACAGCGACCATACCATCTACTGTTAGACTGATTCTTACAAGATCATAGCTAATAATTTGTGATTATCTTCTGCTTCGTGGATAATGGTTGACCTTGTTCGCAGTGGTTCCAACATGCAGTTGCATATTTTCTTCCAGGTGCAGCTCCTTTTTCGTCCTCAAGGCATGGTGCTATTAGCTGCACTAAACTTTGTTTGGCTATATCTTAAAATTGGGGGAAAAGAATTTCCATTTGCTAGAAGATAGGTTTGAAAGAAGCTGATATCAATAGATTTAGGTTACCCTATGGTTTAGGGCAGTGAATAATAAAAAAACAAATGGCAGATAACCCCTCAGCCAAGTCTTCTACACCGAGCCTTTTGCACATTATGAAAAGTTAAAAAGTAACTCACTGCAGCATGGTGTTTTTGCTTCCTTCATTATTTTGTCATTATCATTTGTCTTGATTCACTGGTCTATGCCTTGATGTTTTAGTTTTACCCAACCTTTGCTAGATAACTAATATCTTTGTCTAACTACAGGTGAGCTGCTACGGAGGAGACATGAACTCTGATACTGGAGACTTTTGGCGGTTAGAACTGCCTCAAAGCTAATACTTCTTTTCATATGCAAGTGATAAGGCTACGTATGTTTACCATTACCTTCACCTTTCAGGTTGGAGATCGATGGAAATGGGAAGACTTGGAAGCAAGACCAAAGGGTAAGACTGCAGCATGTTGATACTGGTGGTTATCTTCACAGTCATGACAAGAAATATTCCCGTATAGCTGGAGGCCAGCAAGAGGTAGAATACTACTACCACACATATCTTGTGTTTATTAAATTTGAAGAGCGCCTTACTTAAAAGCTACCCCGTAGACGGAGGTTTCACCAAACTGTTCTATCATCTTTAAGAATGCTAGCTTGAGTTTTCTGAATCTGACACGTATACCTAATTATCTATCGGTTGCGGATGAGTTGCTATAACTTTTGCATACTTGCAGGTCTGTGGAGTTCGCGAGAAGCGTCCTGACAATGTCTGGTTAGCAGCGGAGGGAGTCTATCTTCCAATTAATACAAGCAAGTAATGTTTGAATTATCAAGCTGCTTTAATCAGCCAGTATTCCTCATGTCGCCAACTACTTGTGCCACACAAGTTTTGGTTTAATTACTGGGTGAGTAACTTTTCCAATGCACTAACCTGAACGCAATACCTGTTTTGCTTGATGTAATCGACGGCCTTCAGAGCTTGTACCCCCACCATGGGTATTCCATAATTGCTTTTTGACTTTACATATGCATCAGCATGTAACATAAGCATTAGCTGAAACAATTCAACAAAAATATCGGTTGTTATCAGGTTATTAATAGAAACTGGTTTGCTAAAGTCATTATTTATAACCCAATGAATTATCCCGTGTATATTGTTTAAGCGTGTGAACAGTTCATATGTGACTTGGAATCTTTGATCTTGGACTGTAAATTAAAACAATTAAACGAATCCTAGGTTTTATCAAACGTCACAACCCGCGTACGAAGCCTTTGTGTTATATTCTCTATACATCAGTCGTGTATGTGGTATAATATACTCTTCAAACACAGAGCGACAAGTAAACATAAATATGGGTAGTATATATATCATTGTCGTCGATATTCATTTAAAAATTTATAAGAAGCATATCTAATCGTGTTTAATATTAGTTTATTCAAATTAAATAATTTTATAGAAGTATGGGCATAGAAAATATTTTGCTGCTTTTAGTAGCAAAATGTGTTTAAAGGTATATATTTTATGCTAAACTTGATAGAGGAAAATCACTACACATGTTTGATTAAGCCTACGAAAGAACTGTCTGCGTGTAGAGAAATTAGAGCCGCCATGTTTATAGGCGCGAGGCTTTGGGAGGGCGCAGAGTACTCCGATCGTGACTTGGACGTGAACATTTTAAGATCAGGACTTGATCCGTCCATCACCAACGGATCAGCCGCCATTTTAAGATGAGCTTAAACTTATTTTTCGACACCAATGGGTCATCAAACCATTGGATCGCGGACTAATCAATGGTCAAAAGATCAATAAAACCCGGACTGCAGGAAAAAAAAAAAAATTCAATAGCACATCAGAAAAAGATAAAAATTAAAATAATTTTATAAGATGCAAATGTGTCTCAGACTTCTTAGGTTACGTTTGAAAACATATTTATATTTTTAATGGATAGTTGACAAAAGAAACTTCGGTGAATATATAATTTAATACTTGATAAATAATAGATGAATATTATATTTTGTGTGTATTGATAAAGCTATTATCTTTTCTACAAAGGATAAGAAAGTAAGGAAGACAGGATTCGAGCCCAATATCCTTCTAATAATTTTTAATATTTTATTTAAAATTAAATATAAAGTTTATTTAAATTAATAAGTAATAAATAAATAAATGAATGTACATAATCTTATAAATTTTTTTGCATAACCCAAATATAGAATAAATAAAAATATAATTATATAAATAAATATAAAATAATATTTTAAAAATAAAATAAAATTTCACCTTATAAAATATATCACTAAATCATTTTGACAATCTTGTAATATTAAATAATATCATGAGATATTTTAAACTTTTTAAAAATTATATTAATATTTCATAAATATTGAATTGTTAATACTACCTTAAGGTAGTATTAGTATTTGAACATTTTTAATGTAGCATCCAAGCCAAATATGATTCTAAAAAAATTATCTAGCACCAATTCACATTTGAAACGTATATTTTCATCAAAAATTATGCAAATGATTTCAAATGTATTCCCAAACACATACTTACTCCCACAAAAACTATACTTTTACATAAAATTATATATATGTATGTATATATATATATATATATATACATATATATATATATATATATGTGTGTGTGTATATATATATATATACACACACACACACACATATATACACATATATGTGTATATATGCGCGCGCGCACACACACATATGTATATATATATATATATACATACATATATATACATACGTATATATATATATGTATGTATGTATATATATATATATATACATTTACATTTACATATATATACATATACATATACATATATATACATATATATACATATATATACATATATATACATATATATACATATACATATACATATATATATATATATTCAAAACTGGCTTACAAACAAAAGAAAAGGTCAAAGGATCCAACATCATTTTTCTGGTATGTATTCTCTTCTACAACTGCTTTTTTTTCCATCGGAAAAATGCATAGTCATCTGAATATAACATAAGACATACCACCATAAAATCAAATTCAAAGCCTGTAGGGTGCAAAGATCTAAGTCAAAATTAAAAAAAAAAGAAAAGAAAAGAAAAGAAACAATCCCAATGTCCACTGAACTGACTCCTACTCTGTATTATCGTTAATACTTGATGGTTCAAGTAATACAAAGACATGAGCTGTAAGTGTGAAAAGTTCTTCACACATCAACCATAACAGTACTAGCATCTTGAGTTTAGAGAATCTGTATCTACTTAATAAAGCTGCAAGATAGATCACTCAGCTCTGAACAGGCAAAAATATCACATCTTAGTGCTGCCATATTCTGATGTAGCATCATTGCTATCATCCTGCAAAAAAAAGGGTGCAATCAGATGTACTTCTAAAATCCAAAATCAAATTCGATGACTAAATCATCAAGATCATGAAACTGCACAAAGTTATCGCATTTTTGTATAAGCAGAACTGTGCTGCTCATGTCAAAAAATATGATACCAGTGGATATCTATGATACATTGTCTCCTACTTTGTAATTAGGTTGTTTGCTCTGTTCCTGTTACTAATAGTGGACTTCAGGAATTGAGGAATCATCAACAGAAAACTTTGATTGATGGGCTCTTCTATGAGAGGCATAATATCAATATGACAGGATTCAACAAAAGAATATCTTTCAGCAAGTAGTGCATTATGAATAAGTTTCTCAGAGCAGCTTGTGATCATTCTCTTTCTTAAGAGTCAGATGTTCCTTCCTGATGCATGCTAATCAGACATGGTACTGTCTGCATTCGGCATTTTAGAACTTCCATAACTCCCATCTTTATCAAAGAAAATGACCCTATTCGGCTTGTACAATGCCTTGGCAATGTCTCTTACCAAAAGATTTCAAGCCATATTAAAATGTTTCGAAACAAACTTAGTATCTATATCATTCCTAAAATGCTTTAGCTGCTTATTAGATGTTCACTTGAACTAACATATATAAGGAACTACAAAAGAAAGGCAACCACACATCACGAGACATATCGACATTCAAGAAAAGAAAAATATGGTGTATAACACTATAAACATATTTATAACTAGTTCACTTTATCATCAGTTACTGAGTTCTATTTAGACTATTTGAAAGAATGAATAATTGAGTAAGCAGAAAGGCCAGAGAGAAGAAACATGAAAAGAAAGCATACAGGCTTGGTCATGACATCTGCAATATCGCCATAGCTACAACCAGGAGAAGTGACACGACTGCACGATTTGTTGTTCTCTGACCCATAGTCGTCCTTATAATTCAGCTGACTCTCCACAGTTGACTTATCGAGCATGCACTTATATTGGAGGGATGGAACACCAAAAGCTTGGCCCGTCTCATCGGCACCCATCATTTTGTTATGGATGCTGCTCTCTGATGTCTGATGCTGCAATATTTTTTCGTTTACCCCAAGATGTGGCAATGAAGGGCACAAGGAAGAACCCAATGTGGCATTAGGATCAAATGTATGATGCCATTCCTGTCTATAATTGCCCAGACTTTTGATGTTTGGGTCGTCATGACTACCAGCCGGCATAATCATCATGTTCCCACCAAACAAATTAACTTGGTGTTGTGTAGCAGTCAATGGTGTCACTGCCACATTGCTGAAATATTTACCATGATTTTTATTACCCGCTAGTGGAGTTTGCAGTGAATTATCTCCTCCACTTTGACAAAGAGATAAGCTTTCATGAATAAATGGGGCACATCCAGGCAATGCATTGGCAGAATGCTCGGTTGATAAAACAGCATCTTGCCATGTTACATTAGGTATACCAATATGAGGAAGCTGAGACAAATCTTGAAGATCATCAAAAGGGTCTGCACTCGATAAAGGCATCGTAACCGAAGAATAATCGCCTAATCCTCCATGTTCCAGGTGCTGCTTATTTGCTTGCAGTAATGGGAAGTTGCTAGCCACATTAGCAATAGAGCTGCCACAAAGACTGGCAGTCAGTCCACTGCCAGATAATCCAGCAATGGAGCTGCTATTTGCTTCCTGGACTACCTTTTGCTGGTGCAATTGTCCTGACTGAAATGATGTTGGCACCCCATGAAGCAGATTTGCTTGAGAATTTCTTGTTAATCTGATGTCCTGATGCTTTCCCAAGTCATTAAGTGGATTGCTTGTGCCATGATACATGTGACCATCTTCAACAGCCTGGTAAGGCACACGCCCTGCAGGTACAGATGGACCATTAACTCTATCCAGCATTCCATTTGGTTGGAGAGATGTAAGTGATGGCAGCTGTCGAGATCGTCCCAGTGCATGATAATTCCTGAAAACATCCAGTGATTCCATATTTACACAGGATAAGTTTCTGAATCTTAAAGCAGAAGCCACACTAGCATGCTGGCCCGTCACAGCACTGAGTCTTTTCAGATAGAGCCTATACTTCTGCAATCATGAAAGGAAAGTGGCTAACCAATCATCAGATGGAAAATAAAACTCGATGATTAGTATAAAAAATAAGGAAGTATGTTATCAGTTATAATTGTCTCCATAAATAAATTTGACAATCTAAATGATCTTGTTATGTTCTTACAAAACTATTTTAGCATCCAAGTGACAAGTCTAATTGATCAGGTGTATCAACTCACTGAAACCAATTGCAGGGATTCTCCAGGGTTTAAGTCACATGCAAAAGTTCTTCTTTTTGCCAAATCGAAAATTATCTGGTGCAATTTTTGGGATTATGGCTTACTATAGAATCAGTGCAGCAGATCATAAATTTATCTTCAATGATAAGTTACAGGATCATGTGCTAAAAGTAACTTAGTAGTGAAACAACATGCCTGTAGATGGCTTGCAACATTTTCTCTTGTCAAATTCTCAACATTCATAAGATCAAGTATTTTCTTGGGTACAGCTTCTGCAGCAGAAAGAACAAGAAAAGGATTAGAATCACAAATAGTCCAATGAAACAACAAAAAAGATAAGTGAGGTCGTATAGTGGAAGACTAATAATCATAAACACTTACTGTCAATGCCCAATTGATTAACAGCGGCAACAAATTTTCGGTGCAGCTCAATGGACCAAACAACTCTAGGTTTTTTCTGAGAGGATGAAGTTTCATTTTCTTGTATGTTTTCTTCATTATCATTTTCTTCATTCTGATCCTTGTGCCTCTTCTTGGGTCTTTCATTGTGATCCTTGACCCAAAGACTACTTTCGGAATCTGTAACCTGATCTTTCTGGCTATCCTCCTCATTGTTGACATTATTGTTTTGAACACCAGCAGACTTCCTCCTCCTAATTACATGTTGCCATATGTTCCTTAGTTCTTGCATCCGCACCGGTTTCAGCAAATAGTCACAAGCACCATGAGTTATCCCCTTCATCACAGCTTGTCTCTCACCATTTGCGGACAACACTGCAATGCCAATTTGCTCTTCTTAGAAACTATATCATCCGATTAGTTTTCAATTGTTGTTCCTATATTCAGTAACTGATGTTTCTATGTTCCAACAATCCAAGTTGTTCTATCAATCTTGGAAGAAAGTTGGATTCTTGTCGGACAAAATGTTCCAACTCTCCCAAATTAACATTTTGATGCACTCTACGGACCGAAAAGGAGGTATTACAACAGAAAGCAGTTCTCGTAATAATCACATCCACGAGATGCAACACAAGATTCGAATTCAATACTTACTAATGACGGGAAGGTCCATTTCGAGGCCCACGAGCTCCAAAAGCTTGAATCCGTCCATGTCCGGCATGTGAACATCGCTGATAACCAGGTCGTATTTGTCTCTGTTCTCCCTTAACAACTTCAGTGCCGTGGTCGCTCGAGTCGTCGTCGTGACTGCAGAACACATGGACAGATGCATAAAAAACGATTCCTCTCTCTCTCTCTCTCTCTCTCTCTCTCTCTCTCTCTCTCTCTCTCTCTCTCTCTCTCTCTCTCTCGCATCGATCCAAGCCTAACATCCGTCTGTTTGCGCAGGCAAAAAGGGAAGTGGAAAAAGGGAAACAAAATCGAAGTTTTGGACGGACCATTGTACTGGCAGCGGACCAGGAGATTCTCCAGCACCTTCAGGCAAGTGGGGTCGTCATCGACGGCGAGAACGCGCATGCCCACGGGGAACTCGTCCTTCACGGCACTCCTTTCCTCGGCTGTCATGGTGACGCGCCGGTGTCCTATTCCAAGACCCCAAAAGGCAACAAGAGACAGTAGAACAAAGGCCAATGGCTCCTTCACAACCACAGCAACCAGAGGAAACGGAACAGAGATGCTGGTGAAGCAAGCATGTCAAGGAAGAAAAAGAACAGGGGAGAGGGAGGTTGAGGGACTGGCGTATATGAGGGAGGAGGGCGGTTGGCCAAGTAAGGAAAGAGAAGGCAGTGGAGGCACGGATGGTAAGGAGCAGATGAATGGATGGGGAGGGGAGGGAGAGGGGGAGGGGGGGGTGGAGAGGGGGAGGGAGGAGGGAGACTGAGTTCATGCACCCATCAAAATGAGAACTTTTTCCTCTCCTTCCCCCTCTTGTCACTTAATTCTCACTTTTCCATCAATTTGACTTAAGTAAAAAAAAAAGAAAAAAGAAGCATATATTTCTTTTTAATTTCCTTTAAAACCTAAATTAAAGATATTCTATTAAATAAATTGAATATTTATATATAACAATGAGGTCGCTCCTTTGGGCTTCGGACACTGATCGGACTCGTTGTTACAAGAGTTTTTCCATATTTTTAGTTCGAGTAACTATTTTGATTTTGAAGATGATGAGTTTGAGACTCAAAATTAAAAGAAATAAGGAAGAAAGTATATAAAAAAAATTACTCCAAAATAAAATAACTTTTACATGATCAATTTTTATTGTCCACACATTCTGAGTTCAGTTACATTGAATCATTCTTACCCACATCCATATTATTTTTCCTTGTTTATTATTGTATGTTTATATATTTTAATCTATAACTTATTGATAAAATCTGTCTCATCAACTCGCTCCAAATTATATAAATTTCTTTTTAGTAAGAAGAAAGAGAGAGAGAGAGAGAGAGAGAGAGAGAGAGAGAGAGATTAGACTTCCATATAATTTGCTTTTTTTGGGGCATATACTTCCTGTCAAAGTCTCCTCTACTGTTCAAGCTATGCAACTTTTTCATATTTGTTCCCAAAACAAAGCTGTCTCTTCAACACTAATACATCCTTTTAAGGCAGTATTTTGAACTCAACTTTAATTTCCAACCTTAATTTTTCCTTTTTATTTTTCCTGATTCTTGATTCTTGAAGTGTGTGTGTGTGTGTGTGTATATATATATATATATATATATATATATATATATATATATATATATATATATATATATGTGTGTGTGTGTGTGTGTGTGTGTGTGTGTGTGTGTGTGTGTGTGAAAGATGAAAACAGCAATTTAGATCAGATTTGATTATTTTGAATGGAAAGTGAAAAAGTTCAGATGGAAGAGATGTATCTAAAATAAGATTCTGAATTCATTACCCCACAGGTTGTCATTCGTACAGTGTGGTAGATAACAGGTTGGATTTGCTCGATCTATCGATCCACTTAAATTGATTTCGGATGAGTTAAGGGGACATTGGCATATGTAATACGTATATATTCACCCATATATACCCCACAAGCGATACGAACCTTTAATGGGCCCGAATTAGTGAGCCCAATAGCCCAATCCCTTCCCGGACCAACTCCTATATAATTGGATAAAAAGACGATTCTTTTCGTCTTCGCACTTGTCGCTAGGGTTTCCGCCGCTGCCATCGACCAGAAGACCGGCGGGCTAAGATGGTGTGACTCTCTTCTGCTAGGGTGAGGTTTTGGATGCTTTAGGTTTTTACTTGTTATAATTCTTGTCGCCTGCTCGTTTGATCTATGTAGCCGTCGCACAAGACGTTCCGGATCAAGAAGAAGTTGGCGAAGAAGATGCGCCAGAACCGCCCCATCCCCCACTGGATCCGTATGCGGACCGATAACACCATCAGGTTCTTCCTTTATCCTCTCTTCTTCCGGGTTCGATTGGCCGTCTACTTGTTCATTTTGGCTTACAAGTTTCATATATTGTTCTCAGGTACAACGCCAAGCGCAGGCACTGGCGTCGCACTAAGCTAGGGTTTTGAAGACGCCTTGGGTGTCCTTACTTGCCTTTTCTAGACATTAGGGTTCTTTCTTATCTACTTTGGCTGGAAAGACGTGTCTTTGTCATGATCCATGATCTGATTCCGCTCTGCTGAGCTAGATTTGGATGGTTGTTTTCTCAATTGCTCAACTTTATCTATTGGTATGATGTTATTTCAATGAAGTTCCTTTTTCGAGGGTAAATTTTGTCAATGTTGTGATCTTCATGCATTATTTCAGGGAAATTGTTTTGGATTGATCTAATGTTTTATGCTGTCGATTGCCAATTAGAGGCCCTAAGTGAGATGGTTCGGCTATTTAACTGATATAGAGATATGTAGTTCCAGCTTGGGAGAATGTAGGAGTGTCTGATGTGGATGTGTGTATAGTCAGTTAGGTTTCGTTTGGATAGCTCCCTTTTATTTCTAAGTTCAGATCTTCTAATGGATTGACTATGGTGTTAGTTCGGTGACTTTAGCGAATGACTTTCTCTGTTAATTCTTTAACTTTGTTCATCTGTTGTTCAAGTCATTCATGGTTAATTGTTGAAGTTTGTGATTCTTCTACTGTTGTTCAACTCATTTCGGGCCATCGTTTTTCTTGATTACTTTTACCATTTAACTTGGAAGATGGTGAATACATGGAAGTCTGCAACTTTGTCATGAAGGTAACTTCATAATGCTGTAAGCCATAAACCAAGAGACTGTAATAATGAGTGTTACTCACTGGTTTATGAGACTGTTGGCTATAGGTCTCACTCATTAAAGCTACATTGTTATATAAGAAGATAATTGAATCGACAAATGAGTTATTTGAATCTCCCAACTAAATGGGAATATATTCTTTTTTAGTTTATCAAGTGGTGAACCACAAGGAAATTGGCTAGACTTACCGATTGTGGTTATGGCCTATCATGTGAAAATCTGTCTCTTTTCTTGAGGTGGCTTAGTGGGCATTTATTTCTAGGATTTTATCCGAATCGAACTATAAATATGAATATTTGATTTTGTAGTGGAAAAACCTTTTTCATTTGTTATGTTTCGGGGTTGTGCAACCTAACTGGTGCTAATTTACTTTTTGAGTCTTCAAGTTACAAGATGTTGGTCATGCAGTAAGTCTTGAGGTCCGCGAGCAAGTTTGCCCATTCCTGTGTTTCCAAGTTTCATATAGGAAGCCTTATCTGTGAACACAATATAATTTTGCACGTGGTCATATAGGTATTTGCAATGTTTATGCCTGCAATCTTCCTTGACTTTGATGCTGCTTGATGTTTGTGACTGTAATTTAAATGGTATCTTTTGTTTGATCCTTTGTGCAAACTAGTGCTTTGTTTGTGTGCGTTTGGATCACTGGTGGAGGAAATGTTTGTGTTTCTCCACGTCTATAGATCACCGGCAACCCGTTTAAAGGTTTTCTTTTCGTGGTCTTTCTGGGATTGTTGCCATGATAATTGGATGTAAGAACCAGCTTTGGATATTTATCGTAGCTTCTTGTGGATGGATGTTGACTGTTACTGTGAAGTGTAGCCAATGGCGGCTCTACTGGAACGATGCCAAGTTGCGTGCACACAACCATGGAGAGGAGGGAGTGTTGTAAGTAGATAAACCTCGCAAGCTTGCGACCTTGTTTTCCTCACCTTCGAAGGTCTCATTTGAATATTAGCTACTGTTGAGATCGATGGTGGATTAAGATGATTAAGTTAATATTAGTCCTCGAGGTGTCTTATTGTGATGATCCAACTCAATGTGGTATTTGTTTTATTATTTTTATTGAGTCTAAATTATGGTCTTAAAATATTTAAGATAAATATAGACTAAAGTCTTTTTTTTATTATCTTGAGTTCAAATATTTTTTGAAACATGTGCAATGACATACTTCTGCTTAATCATAACTCGGAACAGATAATAGAGTTAATCACAACTCAGAATAGAAGTTAATGATATTTTATTCAAAACTAAATTTAAATATTCACATCTTAAAAAAAAAATCAAGTTTTAATATATAAATTTAAAAGTTATAAAATTATCTCGTATTCCGACTCAGCTTTTTTTTTTGCTGATTTTGTTCATATTTTTTTTCTACTTGATTCAATTATAATATTGAAGCAAGAAGAAAATAGTACGATGGATGGAGAATAAAGTAACACAAACCATAATAAGGATAAATCTCGTCACAAACACATTTAATAACATATGGTATAAGGTGGAGCATACTCCTAATAGTAACAATCTTTAACAGATGTTTTATCCCACGAGATCTCTCTAACAGAAGATGAAATGAATCCGTAAGAGAATCGCTCTCCAAGTCCTCCTGTAATTAACAAATATTACATAGATCCTTCTATCCTAACAACAAGAGATAAGAGATGTTTTATCTTATCCTCGAATTCTCTCTCAATAGAAAATAAAATAAATCCATATTGTAATAAATGTAGTCGTGTCGCTCGTATGACACCTTTCTCTTGACTAGAAAAATCATAAAAATCTTTATTTGATTAAAATGATAATGAAAGTAAGATTGATTTAGAGAAAATGAACTAAGCAATTAACTCATGATGTAATAGTAATAAAATATAAATAGAAAATGTAAATCGAATTTATAATGATTTGGTCATTATGATCTACATCCATTTCTGATTCCCCTCGATCGTTGTGACCTATATTCACTCTCGATTCTCTCTTCATTGAGGTCAGCAGTATCCACTAATAGTCTTCCTTCAATGGGCGAAGACTAATTACCCTCTTACAACTCTTTTTCCTTTTCACAGGTTTAGGAGATAACCTTTACAAGTCACTCACCCCTCGCTTAAACTGAAATCAACACTTAGAGCTAGAGGAGATGAATTCTCACAAGATTACAACAAGCAAAGATGTGTATTGTATTTATAGGCCCCAAATGGATTCAAATTTAGAGCCAAAACAATCTCATCTTGGGTTTTCCGGGTTCGGGTGGTACCACCACCTATGTTGGGCGGTACCACCGCCTATAACATTGACATTGGGTGATACCACCACCTAGATTAGCAATACTCATGACCTGACACAATCTAGGAGACTATGTCTGGGTGGTACCACCGCCTATAACATTGACATTGGGTGATACCACCACCCAGATTAGCAATACTCATGACCTAACATAGTCTAGGAGACTATGTCTGGGTGGCACCACCGTCCAATTTGACGATACCACCTCCTAACAGCTTGGAAAAGTGTACTCTTGACTTTTCTAACTCATAGGTGGTTTTACCTAACCTTATGTCATTGAATGGGCTTTTCTTTTGGCTCAAAATAACCTCAACTTCGGCCCAATGAGCCCATAATTGAGTTAGCCTGATTACACTTAAAACTAACAAAATTAGACCTAAACTACTTCGACCTAGACAAATTATTATAAGTATGAATCTTATATTGTTTGGCATGTCATTGGTTTATCTGACGCTTCGTCTCATCTTTCGACGCATCGTTTTCTTCTTCGACTTATTGGCCAATCAACATATTGTCATCCGCAACATCCGATCTCCTTGGCGCAATGTATGATCCTTCGGTTCGATGCCCAAGCTCATGGCACGAAGTCCTTCTGATGGTATATCAATTAATCCTCCGGCTCGACGTCCAATCTCCTAACATATTTCACTCTGGCCCAACGTATGATTCCTCCTACTTTAATCGATTTACCTTTTTTAATCGAAGTTAGTCTTATGTACTCAAAACGTAGATTAGATCGTAAAACCATTAATTGATTTCATCATCAAAATCCGAGATTCAACAATCTTTCCCTTTTTGATTATGACAACCAATTAATGACGAAGTTTAAACTAAACTCCCTCTATCAATATGTCATATTAATAGAAACTTTGAATTTAGAAAATCATAACTACTTCATCATTGCATGCATCATGAATATTGAAAGAACCAATTAATTACATAATTGCATACATTTCTAAATCATAATCATAACTTCTCCCCTTTGTTATCAACAAAAAAGATAAAAGTACAACTAACAATATTATAAGTATTTCATGCATAATTTCATATCATCGTCATAACTTTTCTTCCTTTATCATCAACAAAAAGGAGAAAGTGCAATTAGCAAATTTTTAAAATATGCAAGCTAGTAAGATAGCAAGTTTTGAACATGCAAGCTAGCAAATTTTTGAGATATAAAAATTAGCAAAAAAATTTCTTCTCTTGAGATGTGCAAGATAGCATGTTTGCTTTTCTTTGTGATGTTCAAGCTAGCAAAAAAGAATACAAGATAGTAAATAGCAAGTTTTACATCATTTTAAAAAATACAAACTAGTAAATTTTAGAGATATTTAAGTTTAGTAATTCTTTGCTTCTTGAGATGAGTTTGCAAGTTTTGCTTGTTGAGATAGGTAACATAGTAATTTTTGCTTCCTTTTGTAATGTACAAGCTCGTAATTTTTCTTTTCTTTATGATGTGCAAGCTAGCAAGACTTTTCTCCCCCTTTGTTATTGTCAAAAAAAAAAAGGAAGAACAATATTGTAATTCTTTTCCCTTTACATCAATTTTCAAATCATAACAAAAGGTTTACATCAATTTGGATAAGCCAAATAGCGAAAAGAAAGAATCATAGTAAATGCTCTTGATTCATAGAAAAAATTCTCAAGTTATAATTCTGAGAAATTAAGAGAACCCATGATTCATATGGATAATTCTCCTCTTTAGTAAATGAGAAAAAGAAACATAGGAGAACAAAGAAGAGATCTTGATTCAATAAATATGGTAAAGTGTGCTCTTGACTTTTTCAGCTCATAGTTAGTTCTACCTAATCTTGGGTCACTAAATGAGTCTTTCTCTTGACCCAAAACAGCCCTAACTCCGGCCCAATGAGTTCCTAATTGAGTTAGTCTGATTATACTCGAAACTAACTCAATTAGACCTAAATTACTTCGATTTAGATAAATTATTACATGCATGAATCATATGTTGTCTAGCATGTCATTGGTTCAACCGACGCTTCATTCGATTTTTCGATGCATCGTTCTCTCCTTCGACGCATTGCCTAATTGACATATTGACCTCCGCAATATCTGATCTCCTTAGCACAATGTCTGATCCTTCAGCTCGATGCTCGAACTCATGGCATGAAGTCCTTCTGCCGGTACCTCAACCGATCCTCCAGCTCGACGTCCAATCTCCTAACATGTTTCGTTCCGGCCCAACGTCTGATTCCTCCTGCTTTAATCGATTTGCCTTTTCTGATCGAGGTTAGTCCTACATCACTCAAAACATAGATTAGATTGTAAACCCATCAATTAATTTCATCATCAAAATTCGAGATTCAACAATTAGTACATCTAATAACTCGTTAATATTGAATCTCGGATTTTGATAATGAAATCAATTGTTATTTGTTATCTAATCCATATGTTGAGATAAGTGTGCAGGATTAACTACAATGAAAGTAAGACATGCAACAGGAGTTACGCCGAAGTCAAGACTATGATCACGTTGAGGGTTCGAGAGTTCGACGGAAGTCCGGACGGTCATCGGAGGTTCTGTGGGAACAAATCCGAGAAGTTCAGGAGCTTGCCAAAGAAGCTCATCAAAACTCGCCAAGTGGATCGTCACAAGTCCAGGAGTTTGCCGGAAGTCCGCCGGAGCACCACCGAGGGTTCATCGGATGTTCACCAGAAGCTCGTCGGAAGAAGCGATTGACGCACCGGAGCAAGTTGCAGTAAATTTCTTAAAAATATCGTAGTTAGCATGATGATTAAGTTAGAAATGGGAGGTGATCCCATTAACTTAATCTTGGGGCAATTGGGCCCTTGACAGACCCAAATTGGGTCGAATGGATCAATGCATTCAGACCCAGATTTCCTAGCCGGCGGTGGCACTACCTGGGTCGGCGGTGGCACCGCCCAGGAGCTCAGTCTCCCAAGAAAGCTGGGCGGTGGGACTGCCCATGTTAGGCGATGGTATCGCCTAGGCTCGATCTCTGAGCGAGGCTAGGCGGTGGTACCGCCCCTATCATGGTGGTACCACCTTGTCAGGTGGTGGTACTGCCTGAGCTCGGTCTTTTAGCTCTGTCAGGCAGTAGTACCACCTAGTTATGGCGGTAGTACCATCAGGACCTCAGAAATCCGGGAGATGATATTTTTGAGCTCCAAATTCAAACTAGTTTGGGGCCTATATATACCCCACCCTTTCCTGCATGAAAGGGAACCAAAAAAGCTTGATCTTACTCTGTGATTTTTAGAGCTCAAAAGTATTGTAAAGGCCAAAAGTTCTTCTCCCTCTTTTCTTTCAAGTTTTGATCATTTAAGAGAGAAGTGAAAAATCTATAAGGATTGTCTCCTAAGCCCATCAAAAGGAGTGAAATTGTAAAATGGTGGTTGGCCTTCACCTATTGAATGAAGGCCTCTAGTAGACGTCGGTGACCTCATCGGAGGAGGAAGCCAAAAGTGGATGTAGGTCAAGATTGGCCGAACCACTCTAAATCTCGGTTTGCATTTACATTATGTTATCTATCTTAACTATAAACTGCCTCCATAGCTTTACTTTAACTGCACTTCGCTTGATCTTAGGTTAAAGTAATTTTCGAATCGACTTTCATACCGAAATCATTTTTATCGTACGAACATCGTTTTAAATCGTCGAAAGTTTTTCGCTGCACTAATTCACCCCCCCCTCCCCCCTCGTTAGTGCTCTTGATCCTAACAATTAATTCTATAAGAGAATTACCCTTTAATATATTGGCCCTCTTATAATCTATAAATATCATATAGATCCTTTTGTGATATCAATCACATATCTCTTGTTAATTTCAAGATTGACGCTACCCTAATTAATCTCAATTAATCTGAACTTTAATTGAATCATTTTAGTTGATTTAAATCGAACTCAGAACTTAACTGAACCAACCTTAGACCAACCCAAAGTATACTCACATGTTAGGCATGTGTATCAAAGAGGGAAAAAGGAGGCATAGGCTAGGTCAATTAGAACTTAGCTAAACCAACCTTGTGTGCAACAAGGACTAATTATATATTACCTTTTATATTTGAACCTATTTGTATTATAATTTTTATACTTGTATCAAATACTAAATTACAAAAATAATATGTAAAAAGATAATTTAAACCTCCCTTCCGTTCTTGAAATTACCTTTTTGCTAATAAAATCATTAGAAATTGAGGAGATATTGAAATTATCTTTTCGTATTTCATATTTACGTTAATCCAACATAGTATCATGTTTTTCGTCAGCTAACGATGTTATGAAAGAAGAGACTATTTATTTTATTTTTAGAACTGATGTAAATTTTTTAAGTACATGCACTGCTAATAGGGTCCAATGACATAGGGTAATCTATGATTAGTCCGCAAGCTAAGCTGAGCCTACTAAGTCATCGACCTAGTCCAGTCAATCACTGGATTTGAGTGGAACCCGCACCCAGGCTTAAGGTCATGTCAAACCAAGTCATAGTTCGAATCAAGTTTGGCATTGGCTCAGGCAAGGCGATAGGTTGTGTTAGTTAAACCTGATTGAGCTTGACCTCCTAGTCTAACTTAAATCCAACCAAAGTTGGATCAATTTTAATTTTGATTTTTTATTATCTTTTTCTATATTCACATAGTTCTAAAATTTTATAATAAATCTAGTAATAGATCTAAAATTTCAGACGTGCATAATAATTTAGATAGAATATAAACATGATTTATAAAATCCTAAAGCCATTTTTCATGAATTAAAATCATAAAGAACTATTGCATTTAAGTTTAAAAATCGATAAATCATGAAAATTACTGATGCAACCTAACATAATTAACAGTAAGTCGGATCGAACTATAATCTGTAGTTGGGTTTTTGAACCATTTCTAATCTTAAATTTCATGTATTACATTCTAAAAATTAGCATGATTAATAAAAAAAATCAAAAAATTTACACTAATCTAAAATAGATTATTCATCTTTAATACTAAAATAAAATATATGAAATTATTAAGCTTGGAGAGTCGGAGCGAGCACCTATTTTTCCAACTCTCCAATGATGATTCAGCTTTAACACTAAAATTGTTATGCATCTTGCTGGATTGACTACGTACCTCCTCGTTAAGATCAAGCCTCTCACCATCGTGAGAGAGAGATTTGCCTGTCCAAATAGAGGAGAGGAGTAGAGAGTCTTATTATATTACGATTCTAATAAAATATTTTTGAGATCAATATTTAATTAATATAATATTATTTAATTCGTAACTTATTTATTTCGGTTTCAAACTTCTTTTATTATCAAATCAAGTTAAAAAGGGATAGAATATTCCTAATTTCTTATTCGTTTTCGAAATTATTTCGAATTTGTGATTTTTAGGGGATAAAAATATGAATATAGATTTAAATGGATTAGATCAAGGGATTATGCTAGCGATTCAAAGTTGAAGTGACGTAATAACATAGAATAAAATATACATTTTACGACATCTTCTTTTCTTGATTTTTCTAAAAGAGTCCATATAGTTAAGTGATTGGAATCTAATTCCATGTTCGGCTGGTGGGTTTCTTAGATACGAATATTATATCGTCGATGATCTTAAAAGATGAGATGAAATCCAACCCAAATCCAAATGATGGGCGGAGGTGTTTGAGATAAAACCCAGTAGCTTCTTATCTCATAGATATGTATCTCCAACCTCGGCTGTTACTTCGGAACCGCCCGGTACCGAGTCACAGTGCGTCGTCTTCGTCTTCCCTCGCGTTGTTTGAGATCCAAAAAGCACGACGTTTTTCTCTTTCTCGCGCGTTGGAATCGGCTCCTCCTTCCCACACAAATGCGGGCTGCTCCCCCCTCCCACAGTTCAAGTACTCCACACCGTCTCTCCCACTGAAGTAGAGTGGTACTACTCCCCACCACCTCCCACTGAAGTAGAGCAGCATCTGTTTGCGCTTCGACTTCATCGCTTCCACCACCACCACAATGTCGTCCGCCATCTCACTGGAGGAGATCAAGAACGACGCCGTCGATCTTGTGAGCGTCGCCTCCTTCCTTTCTTTCTCTCCCTCTCTCTCTCTTCGGATCGCTGGTCTTGTTTCTGACGTACGTGCGTGTTGTTTAGGAGCACATTCCGGTCGGGGAAGTCTTTGAGCAGCTCAAATGCGACAGGAATGGACTCACCAACGTCGAGGGGGAGAACCGCATCAAGATCTTTGGGCTCAACAAGCTCGAGGAGAAGAAGGTCTGCTTCTACCACCTCCGCTTTCCTCGTGCTCTTCTTTGAGAAAGCCAGGAAAGATCAATGGTTTCACCTTCTTCTCCGTCTTGTTCGCTTGGCTTGAATGACAGGAGAGCAAGGTGCTCAAATTCTTGGGGTTCATGTGGAATCCGCTCTCGTGGGTCATGGAGAGCGCCGCCATCATGGCCATCGCCCTCGCTAATGGAGGGGTACGCTTACCCCGCCTTCCCTTCCTTTTACTTCTCTCTCTGTGTCGGAGACCTCTGTGGGGGACGATAATTGGTGAGTGCAACAGGGGAAGCCTCCGGACTGGCAAGACTTCATCGGCATCATCTCCCTTCTCATCATCAACTCCACCATCAGCTTCATCGAGGAGAACAACGCCGGCAATGCCGCCGCCGCTCTCATGGCTGGCCTTGCACCCAAGACCAAGGTCGGCTCCTCGATCTTTCCCCGCCTGTGTTAACCTTCTTCTTTCTCCGTTAATGATTTGCTGGTGGTGCTGCTGGTTGAAGGTGTTGAGAGACGGGAGGTGGTCGGAGCAGGATGCGGCGATCCTCGTCCCTGGCGACATTATCAGCATTAAGCTCGGCGACATCATCCCTGCGGACGCACGCCTACTCGACGGCGACCCGCTCAAGATCGACCAGTCCGCCCTAACCGGCGAGTCGCTTCCGGTGACCAGAAACCCTGGCGATGAGGTCTTCTCGGGCTCCACATGCAAGCAAGGCGAGATCGAGGCCGTCGTCATCGCCACCGGCGTGCACACCTTCTTCGGCAAGGCCGCGCACCTCGTCGACAGCACCAATAACGTCGGCCACTTCCAAAAGGTCCGACGACTCGCATCCTCTTCAACTCACCATCACAACATCCTCGGCTCCGGTTGACGCTGATCTGTTCCAGGTGCTAACTGCGATCGGAAACTTCTGCATCTGCTCGATCGCGGTTGGCATGGCTATCGAGATCGTGGTGATGTACCCGATCCAGCGCCGGAAGTACAGGGACGGGATCGACAACCTACTGGTGCTGCTCATCGGCGGGATACCGATTGCGATGCCTACCGTGCTGTCGGTCACCATGGCCATCGGATCGCATCGGCTGTCAGAGCAGGGGGCCATCACGAAGAGGATGACTGCAATCGAGGAGATGGCAGGGATGGACGTGCTCTGCAGCGACAAGACCGGAACCCTCACCCTTAACAAGCTTACCGTCGACAAGAATCTAATCGAGGTAAGATGACTTGGATAAATACTTCAAGATAAGAACATCTATTTACTCCGTCAATTCTTTCAAGCAAAATTTTCACCCTCGAGCATATCGAATCTAGCACGTAAAAAAGGCATCTTGTTGTTCTAATCACTACTTGTGCAGGTATTCGAGAGAGATGTGGATAGGGAAGCCGTGATCCTCCATGCCGCAAGGGCCGCCAGGGTCGAGAACCAGGACGCCATCGATGCCTCCATTGTTGGAATGCTTGCTGATCCCAAGGAGGTAATCTCATGATTGTTGCCGTATAGCTGAACCTGTAGAAGTTTTACATGATTTGACAGTCAATTACAAGATACCAATTTCCACGCTCAAATCGTGATTCAAATTCTCAGATCGTCTAGTATGAATATTATTACTGGGTTCAGATTCCTACTTTGCGGTGATGCCCTGTTCTTGCCGTCTTAGAACTTTATCTGGAACAGGCACGTGCAGGGATCGATGAGGTGCACTTCTTGCCCTTCAATCCTGTCGACAAGCGGACGGCCATCACCTACGTAGACTCCTTTGGCAATTGGCATCGATCGAGCAAGGGAGCCCCGGAACAGGTACAGATTAGTTCCGTGATCTCGCTCTTCTGCTGGTTTCGGAGTTCATCCCCCGATGCCTCATTCGCTTTTTCTTTAGATCGTTGAGCTGTGCAACATGAGGGAGGATGCCAAGAAGAAGGTGCACGCCGTCATCGACAAGTTCGCCGACCGTGGCCTGCGGTCGCTGGCCGTCGCCCGACAGGAAATTCCTGAGAAGAGGAAGGAAAGCGCCGGAGGGCCATGGCAGTTCATGGGGCTGCTACCGCTGTTCGACCCACCGAGACACGACAGTGCGGAGACCATTCGTCGAGCACTCAACCTAGGCGTCAACGTGAAGATGATCACCGGTGATCAGTTGGCTATAGCCAAGGAGACCGGGCGGAGGCTCGGGATGGGTACCAACATGTACCCCTCGTCCACTCTGCTCGGCAACAAGAACGATGATCTCACCGGTAGCCTCCCTGTCGACGAGCTCATCGAGAAGGCCGATGGTTTTGCTGGTGTCTTCCCAGGTCGGATGATCCTTCGTCTTTTAGTAGAACATGATATGGAATGCAAGGAGAACTCGATTCACCATCTGCTGTCGATGCAGAGCACAAGTACGAGATCGTGAAGCGACTGCAGGAGAGGAGCCACATCTGTGGCATGACAGGCGACGGCGTGAACGACGCCCCGGCCCTGAAGAAGGCGGACATCGGCATCGCCGTCGCTGACGCCACCGACGCTGCTCGTGGCGCTTCGGACATTGTCCTGACGGAGCCGGGACTCAGTGTCATCGTCAGCGCCGTCCTCACCAGCCGCGCCATCTTCCAGCGCATGAAGAACTACACCATCTACGCCGTCTCCATCACCATCCGAGTCGTGCTAGGCTTCCTCCTCCTCGCGCTCATCTGGCGCTTCAACTTTTCCCCTTTCATGGTCCTCATAATCGCCATCCTCAATGACGGGACCATCATGACCATCTCCAAGGACCGTGTCAAGCCCTCTCCGATGCCCGATTCGTGGAAGCTCCGCGAGATCTTCGCCACCGGGATCGTCCTCGGCACCTACCTTGCGCTCATGACTGTGCTGTTCTTCTGGATCGCCCACCAAACGGACTTCTTCCCCGTGAGTACTCTGCTTGAACTAAACGACGATGATCGTCATATGGTCCTCGTACATGTAAACTCCGGCCTTTTGTTGCAGAAAACATTTGGAGTAAGGCCGATCAGGGACAATCAAGATGAACTGACCTCCGCGATCTACCTCCAAGTGAGTGTAGTTAGCCAGGCGCTCATATTCGTGACGCGGTCCAGAAGCTGGTGCTTTGTGGAGCGCCCCGGGCTGTTGCTTGTGGCTGCCTTCGTTATTGCGCAGCTGGTGAATGCTTCCTACTCTTCTTAATCATCTGAATCCTCTCAAGAACTTCCTCATTTATAGATTTGCGTGTGCAGTGCCACTGACAATCGTCGCAAGTGCAGGTGGCTACTTTCATCTCTGTCTACGCGAGCTGGGGATTCGCGAGAATCCTTGGCATAGGGTGGGGGTGGGCTGGAGTGATATGGCTCTTCAGCATCGTCACATTCTTCCCGCTCGACATCCTCAAGTTCATCATTCGGTACACACTGAGTGGCAAGGCTTGGGTCAACCTCTACGAGAGCAAGGTATCGTCTTCTTCGCTCTCCTCGTTCTTGGATTGATTACTGTCAAGAGGAAGAAAAACCAACAAACTTGCGTTTCTCATCCGCACCGGATCGAAAGCAGACGGCTTTCACGACCAAGTTGGATTACGGGAAGGGGGAAAGGGAGGCGCAATGGGCGCTAGCGCAGCGTACCCTGCACGGCCTCCAGCCACCAGACTCTTCAGGTCTCTTCAACGAGAAGAACTACAGGGAGTTGTCTGAGATCGCCGAGCAGGCTAAGAGACGGGCCGAGGTCGCCAGGTAACAATGTATTTGGAAGCAGTATACCCTCTTCTTCTTCTTCTTCTTCTTCTTCTTCTTCTTCTTCTTCTTCTTCTTCTTCTTCTTCTTCTTCTTCTTCTTCTGATGGTGGCCTCAAACTGCTGCAGGCTTAGGGAGCTTCACACGCTAAAAGGACACGTTGAGTCAGTAGTGAAGCTCAAAGGGCTGGACATTGAGACGATGCAGCATCACTATACGCTTTGAGAGGAGGGAGGAGGATGGCAGACCAAGAGATAGGCTCGAGAATAAAGATGTCGGTTTCTTTGCTAACTTCTCTGTGTTTAAGATTCTTTTGTTCTTAGGTAGAACCCAAAAATAAGTCACAGGGGAATCAAAGACCTGTCTGTCTTTTGCATCTCAGATTCTTCTCACGTGCTTCTTGCTTGGATCTCCGTGGCCAAGTAATCGCGTTCTTGTGTTCTACATTGATCTTGATGCAGTTAAAGTTTTAGAGGATTAATTTTGTCCAGAGTAGATTTCTATGCATCATTGACGCGGTTGTGTAATGATGATAAGCTCGCTGGATATCAAGGTCAGCTCCGATGAGCAGAGCTTTGGCACACGCCAAACAATATGCATGCAGCCTTCCTTTCTGCTGCCCTTGACGCACAAACGTGAAGCCCCTTCAAGAGATCGATCAATGCCGGTGGTAATGTTCTCTCAATGCAAACCCACCCTTCTTCCAAGATGCTCTTCCTGACCTCGGAAGCAGCACCGGTGGTAATGTTTTCTCAATCCAAACCCTTCTTCCGGTGGTAATGTTTTCTCAATGCAAACCCTTCGGAGCGTCATTGGTATATTTTTTTTTTTCAACTAACATATGCTTTTTATTTCAAGCTCAATTCTTGTAAAAACTTTTTCATCCACAAAATTTTCTTGCAAAGCTTCAATAATTATTATATATTCTACTGATTCTGAAATAGAAGTACCTCTTAGATATCTTAATATTTATTTCACTATTGCTCAATGTTTCTTATCGGTTGACAACTATAGTTGCATGAACTATAGCATATATCAAACTATATCAAACTGCCTACTGCAAATGAGTAAGGTATTCTGGATATTTCTTTTTTTTTTTTCTTACTTGTAGGATATTATTTCGAACTAAGCTTGAAATGATCTGCAAATGAAAAACAAATTGTTTTGGCTTTACTCATATTGAATCTTTCAATAACCTTTTCAATGTAAATCTTCTAAGATAGCCAAATCTTTCTTTTCTCATATCAAGTATTTGTTTCACCGATCCCAAATCTTTCTGGCAAAAGACTTACTTAGCTCTCTTTTTAAGTTTTTCAATTTTACCAACATCATGGCCAACAATCAGTATATCATCAACATATAGCAAGAGAATAATGAAATCATCATCTGAAAATTTTTTTGAGTCTATATAAGTTTTTTCTAAGTTTACATACCAGATTTTTTTTTTTCCTTACTTTGAAACATTCTTATTACTTTATATAAATTTCGTAACTTTACCAAGTCATAGGTGTGGATCTTCTCAATGGAACTGAACTCAAATTCCAAGAAATATAAATAGAGGTTTTTATGCACTATAGTCAATAACCATATTTATAGTAAGAGTCCTCTGGCGTGGAATTATAAATTGTCACCACAGAAGTAAAAATCCTTGCATCTCATCATCTATATTCATTTTAATAACAATCAACTTGTTTGCAAGACTCTGAAATAGGCTTATGTGCTCAACAATATTATCATCATCTTTATACTTCAAATTTACAAGTTTTAGAAGAGGAATTCTGTTTCTCATTGGCAAGAGGTTTTTTAATCTTTGCTAAATAACATCGGTTTTGGTTTCATCGCAATAGCTTTTCTATATTGAACTTTCTATTATTCATCGTCCATAGTAGAAGGTTTATTTTTAATCTTGATTGGTTTATACAAATATTTACAATAAAGCGCACCCCCGCTTCTCTCGTTCGCGGGCATTTTTTTTTTTTTTTGATAAATTAGATTTGAGTTTACTGTTCAAATCATTAGTCCAAGCCCACATATGGGCTGGACCCAACAAAAGATGCAGCCCTCTCCTTGTCGCAAGCTCGTTCCTTGTGCTGCTACTTCTAATTCCCACAACCTGCATCTGCTCCCGAGCACAAGGGAGAACACATTTGTTTCACAATCACCACCACGAGTCTCGAAGAGGTGTGCGGTCTAACGAGGCCCGAGAAGCAGCAGCAGTAGTATTAAAACTTCAGTCTAAGTTCTCGGGTATAATAATTGACTCGTTTAACTTTATTGATTATGGATTATGACACTATACGAGGTATCACATTTCTCTTCTTAATATCCTCATATACTTGAGAATGAGATTTATCATGATCTCATGTCGAACACAAGTTACAATTGAGTTGACAAAAAAATGTGTGGATTGACTCATTAACTTTATTGATTAGGTATTAAAACTTCTCATTTTCTAGTCTAGTTTTCGGGAATGATAATTGACTCATTAACTTTATTGATTACGGATCATGACACTAGATGAGGTATCACATTTCCCATCTTAATATAATTGAGGAGGAGATTTGTCATCGAATCTCATGTCGAACGCAAGTTACACTCGAATGGATAAAAAATGTATTGTATCAATGGATAACTAGTAATGATATATTATTTTCTAATTTGTGAAGAGACATACGGATAGTTAGTAGCTTAGATGATCGAGTTTTGAGTCCAAGAAACTCAATCTCTCACCAAGGTCTTTATTGATTAGGTATTAAAACTTCAGTCTAAGTTCTCGGGTATAATAATTGACTCGTTTAACTTTATTGATTAGGTATTAAAACTTCAGTCTAAGTTCTCGGGTATAATAATTGACTCGTTTAACTTTATTGATTAGGTATTAAAACTTCAGTCTAAGTTCTCGGGTATAATAATTGACTCGTTTAACTTTATTGATTAGGTATTAAAACTTCAGTCTAAGTTCTCGGGTATAATAATTGACTCGTTTAACTTTATTGATTAGGTATTAAAACTTCAGTCTAAGTTCTCGGGTATAATAATTGACTCGTTTAACTTTATTGATTAGGTATTAAAACTTCAGTCTAAGTTCTCGGGTATAATAATTGACTCGTTTAACTTTATTGATTAGGTATTAAAACTTCAGTCTAAGTTCTCGGGTATAATAATTGACTCGTTTAACTTTATTGATTAGGTATTAAAACTTCAGTCTAAGTTCTCGGGTATAATAATTGACTCGTCAACGAAAAGTCTGGTCAACAAATCTTGGCAGGTTGTCATGTTTTGTTCTTCTTCTTGACAAACGAGGATGATGAGAAGCCAATAGTTTGATAGATTGATGGACAGACAGACATGAGGATGGATGGAATTCAGACATCACATTACGGGTCACTGCATCCTTTTCCCTTCGGATCTGCGATTGGTCACCAAGCGCAGAGCTAATTAAGTACGAGGAAACACGAGTTTGACTTCATCGAGTACAACTCATTTCAGAACTGCAAGACAGGTCAATGCTTTTGCTATCAGGGAGTAGATGGCTCTGAATACAGTGAAAGAAGAAGAAAACAAGCATTTGTTGATGTGATCATCTCTGTCGATTCAAATCGCATGTGATGAGTGTTCCCTTTCGGCAATGACAAAAGTCATGCTGTAGTGAAAACCTGCAAACAGTGTGCAAATGACATGCACGAGGAGAGATCAGGATGTCACCAGTTGGCTTCTTCCGGCTCTGTTTCTGCATGCATTGGACACCAAAGGCTGTATGTTTCTCTTCATCCCCACCCTCTTCAAGCCAAGCTGTGGATGGAGTCCCTGTGCTCAGGCACCATGATGACAATTATTATTTGGAAAAGGCAGCACCAGTAAAAGTGCTCGGAGGACCCCCTAACCGATAACACACTACCTGGAGAAGAGAGCAGAGCCTTCATCACTAGAGACAATTTATGGGATTTGCAGAGAAGGTCAGGTTTCAGAAGGTCAGAACTCTTTTCATCCCACACTCACAAGGGTGTCTAACCTGCAACAAAAATGTTACCGACAAGCCCAACCCCCCCCTCCCTCCTCATAGCTGCTGATGCCATAGGAGTGACAGAGGCTTTTAACATGAGAGCTAGCTGCTTTAATTGCAAGCCACGGCAGCGCACAGACAACAACAGCCTCCGGTGCCCTGCTAAATGGTAAGAAAGCAATGCCTGGGCTTCCTTTGCCTTCTCATGGTCCCTTTTCCTTTGAGTTGAAGTACAAGCTTTTGAGGTGTGTCGAGGAACAGTAGCCTATCCTTCTTTCTTCTGTACGTGAATAGTTTGACACTGGTCACTATCAGGTAGTCGGAGCCCACTTCATACAAAAGAAGAGCAGGAAGAAGAAACAAAATGCTGGAATGGTTTGGGTGGCTGATCCAATTCCCTTCAACCTGTCATATATGATACTGTCAGGTTTGATTCAGCATCATTTCTGGGGTCCAAATGGATAAAGTCATTAACAGATATGATATTTATGACCTACTATGTAAGTTAACAGTGCCTTTCCAATGATTTGGTACTCTTGTATTGTATATGGTTGCCGTTTGGTGTCGACCTGAACCGAGTACATGACATATTCTATGTAGATGCCAGTGGATAAGGGTATTCTTAGTATCTGGTCACAGATTTGAGTGACTACATGGATACCCAAATCCAGTTAGGGAGTAGTATAATTTAATTTAAGGAGGTTATATATATATATATATATATATATATATCTCAAACATTTCCTTAATCATGTACTAAATCGAGCCTCATCGGTATCGCGTGATTTGGGCGGAAATGGGACCGCGGGGCCCACCGGATTGGTAAGCCGAGTTGACATGCCTCGATTGGTAGCTTGGTGGGGCCCTGACACGTCTGCGATTGGCGGATCCGAGACGGAAACCCATCGAATCCGAACCTTACTTTTCTTACCGTCAAAAATAATAATGATAATAATAATAAAGGAGTTCAGAGCCACTCGAACTCGACGCGTGTCGAAAGGAGGTCCACTCGAAGAGAGGGGACTGGGTGGGGAGGAGGCTTGTTCTAGGCGGAACACGGAAGACGAAGACCGCCGGACTTGCACCGACACGCGCACACGATGAAGAACGCAATCGACAAGCCACGCCAATTTCTCTGTGGACCCGATCCGGGACCCACGAACCCACACCTTAGTCGCCTGCGCTCCCTGTCACAGTTATCCATTCACCCCTCGACCCGTGATAACTTAGTTTTTCCTCGCCTCTGTTGATTTGGGATGACATCACCCAGACAATTTTCAAGGATGACTCAGTTCGCCCACATGATTTACGACGAACGATATTTATAGATTCGTGTGGAGAAATAAAAGTCAATCATGTTAAGTAAATGATGATGTTGATGATGGCCATTTCTCTTGTCATGTGGTGTCGAAATGGGCACCTCTCCTAAATAATAATAATAATTGCTTCATGGGCTCGAGCTCACAAGGGGAGGGAGGGGACCGCTTTACCACTGAGGGACCGCCGATCCACGTGGCGTCATCTGCACCACGTCGTGCGCGGGGACCACGTCGGGACCGGAGCCTCCCGACCGGTTGTGGCAGCAACAGCGGGGACCGCCCTCCCGTCTTCACGGTGACGGTGACAGGGACGGGGACGGTGACGGACACGGCTCCCCTCGCTTCGCCCCACTCCCCACTCCCCACTCCCCAGTGTGGTCCCGGACGAACGAAACGCCGTCACCTTAACGGCCTCCGCGGCTTTGAGCTTCGGTGGAACCTTCAATTATTAGCCTCGCGGGGCGCTAATCCTACGCTTCTTTATGAGTAAGATACGGGTCCCCACTTAACTCACGATTTTGACCACGACGGGCGGTGTACCGCGCCTACCGACACCAGCGGATGTCGCTTGCCAGGTATTTGACTATGCATATATGCAATCAGCCGATACTACTAATAAATTGTCGATAATATAAAATTAGTTTCCGAAGGTTCTAAATATTAAATCAATACAAGGCCTCGAATCGAACAAACACATCGTCCACTTTGCAAAACAATATTAGTCTAAAATATTAACCATGGTCTCGTCACCTTCTTCAGATGATGTCATTATAAGATTATTCTTTTACGGTCTAATTTAAGTTATAAAAATAATCCCTAATATATAAATAATATTTCTTCTACCACGTGCGGATATATTATTCGACGCATCTTATCCAGGGGCATAATTTCAACATTAATTTTCCACGACTAACTAAACTATATATAATGAATGGTATCCGATCTGAGCCTTTCGCGACCAAATGGTTGGTATGTGATCGTAGCAACAGCTGCGATGTAACCCATGGACCGATTCCTTTTCGATGAGTCAAGTGTGGGTGGAGTGCTCCGTTGGAAAATAGTCACTTGGTTTGCAATCAAGCTTCTTGTATTTATAATTATATATGATATACGTGTATGTAAATGGGGATCGAGTCTAGAAAGTTCGGGGTGGCGATGCTGAGGTTACCCAAAGAGTAGCTAACGGTATCCGGCAAACGCGAGACGGGTGAGAGTTAAAGGGGGACCAACCAACCCAAAAGAAGAAAATAATAATAATGATACTAATAGAACAAAAGGACACCAAAAGCCGTGTCCCGAGCCGGCGGCGCACCAGACACCGGAAACCCCCTCGAGGTCAAATTCCCTCCCATGTGCCGCCCTCCCATTGGCTGGTTCCCACGGGCGTGCTCCGCACTCTGTGGTCCACTCCTCCTCCTCGTGCCACGTATCCACGGGTGCTGGTGACGGCTCGACTTAATAAATGCGGGGCTGGCGAATGGGTAGGGATAACGTGGTCGATTTAAAACCGTCCGATTAAGAGTGGGTGCAGTGCCGACGGTTGGGAATTAGGAATTAATTAAGATTGGTTAAGAAGTGGTCATTAAGAGAGTGTCTCGAGGGGTGGCATATCGTTTCAACGTCTCCCTCTCGCTTTCGCTTCTCCTTCTCCTCTCTACCTCTCGCTTTTGTTTTGCGTCGGGTTCCGGAGAGAGGAGGAGGAAGGAGAGGGGAACCGGCGGTGGGGTGGGAGAGGAGCGATGGCGTTCCACAACCACCTCTCGCACGAGCTGACGCTGCCGCAGTACGTGGAGCAGCAGCAGCTGGGAGGGGACAGCTCGGCGGTGCTCAGGACGACCATGGATCAGCTCGCCGCCACTGGGCCCTCTGGTGCCGCGCCCGACGCCGACGGGGCGAAGGACGGGAAGGACCTCAGGCGACTCATGGCCGACGCCGCGGCGTCTGGGAAACCGCCGATGCCCGGCGGGGGAGGACCCACGTGGCTCAACAGCGCAATTCTGCGGCAGCAGGGGCATCACTACGCCGACGGCAGCTTCCTCCACCTCCAGACCACTTCCGACTCGTCTGCGTCGCCGGTCGCGGCCGGGGGAGGAGGAGGACGAGCGGCGACGGGGCACTGGTTCTCCCGGACGCCGATCCTGCAGAGCAGCGGGAGCGACGTGGAGGTCCCCGTGTCGAGCCAGTCCGTCATGGCCGCGGCGATCTCGGCGGACGGAGGAGGGGGCGGCGAGCGGGGCCACCCGGGTGGGGAGCTCGGCGAGGCGGAGGCGGTGGCGCAGGGAGGCGGCACCGGCGGGGAGGGGACGTGGCAGAACGCGAGGTACAAGGCGGAGATACTGGCGCATCCCTTGTACGAGCAGCTGCTGGCGGCGCACGTGGCGTGCCTGAGGATCGCGACGCCGGTGGACCAGCTGCCGAGGATCGACGCGCAGCTCGCGCAGTCGCAGCAAGTGGTGTCCAAGTACTCGGTGCTCGGCAACAGCGGCCAGATTCTGGGCGACGACAAGGAGCTCGATCAGTTCATGGTAAGGCAAAGAAAAAGAAGCTCCCTTTTCCTTCCCCTATCTCTTCCAATTCTGTCTTTTTTTGGCGATTCAAGAACCCTTCTTCTCGATGCGTTCTCTCGAATCTCTAACTCATGATTTATGTGTTTCATTGCTTCCTCTTTGGAACATACGCTGTTCTTCATGGTTGGATAGAGAGACAGACATTTGTCGTCCACCGAGAACAAAACCTTTCAACTTGGTTATACTTGCAGATCGGAAGACAGATGTTTCCATCTGTGTTCGACCCCACAATATCTGTACTGTGGAGAGGCTTGCTTGAGATTGAGATTTGCTTAGCTGTGTTTAGGGAATCTGATAGCAGTCTGCTTACCAAGTCTCCAGAAGAGATATGTCTCTTCTTCATGAGCTTGAGATAGAGAAAAAGCTCAAGGCAGGCACATGTTCTACCGTGCACCTTGCTGCAGCCCTCCCGCTTCTCGCTCCGCTGCTTTGTCTGACATCCACTTGAAATCACCTTTCTTGTTTGCTTAAATGCTTGACAGCGTGCTACTTGGATCAGGAGCTGAAGGTTGAGCCTGTGCTATATGACATGAGGATACTAAAAACAATGCATATTTAGATAAGATCTTCATGAAAAAACAATGAATGATTCACTTACAAAATTGCATTGCATAATTGATTTTCTAAAATGTCATTTGATATTCCTGCACAGTATAATCTTTCTTGTTTGTCTTTTCTTTTTCTTTTTTTTCCTTTGCAGTAATCACTCTATCATAAATTTCTCTTGTACAGTAGAATGTCTATTCACTTATTTCCAGATATTTAGTCGAATAAACCACACATATTCCTCAAATTTGCTTCATTTGAGCTCTTCTGATGATTCACACGCTGCTGCTATTATTGTTGCTTGACTTCAAATTTCTAATATGCGAAGCATCTCATGCATTGGTCAGACACATTATGTCTTGCTACTTTGTTCCTTCAAAGAACAACTGCAGCAGCATGTCCGTGTTCATGCAATGGAGGCAGTGATGGCTTGTTGGGAGCTTGAGCAGTCACTTCAAAGCCTAACAGGTTGGTTACCTCCATATCCTTTCTTCTAAAAAAAATAATAATAATAATAAATGTATTTAACATAAAGTTTGTAGTTATTATTAGTTATATTTTATAGACAAATCAAACTTGCTGACATATCATCCTGCAGTCATCCTTGAAACTTTATACACATGAAAATTTTTATCTTGCAGTCAACAGCTATATCTTGATATATTTCGATTTTTTTACACATTAGAATCATTTGCAATCTATATTCATATATTCACAATACTGTTGTAGAGGCTTTCAACCTTCTGACAAATATAATGACTCGTGTTAATTCTAAGCTTACATCTGACATGAACTTCAAAAAGAAAGTGTCTACTATTAGTGCTGGTACTGTGGTTGCTTGTTAACTTAGGTTCCTTAAATATAAATCCTATCTTTTGCAAAGTATCACACTTAAATGTTAATATGATAAAAGATGGAATATAAAGGCAGCTATAGCAGCTTGAGCCCATAATCACCAGTGGACTAATTCCTGATCTAAAACAAATTCAGGTTTTGGTGCCATATAGAATTTGGATGGAGATAGCCAAATACACTGTAAAACATAACATTCTTGCTATGCCAGCTTAGGCCTTCAGGTTTTAACAGTGAAAACAATAGAAATAGTGTTGAACACTTCCGATCCTTAGCATAGCTTTTGATGGATTCAAATCTGATGTGGGTCATATTTGACATGAAGCTAAGCCATGTGTTGCATGCAATTTTCACTGTAAATGCCTTTTGTTGAAGAGCATGGCTTGCTGCAAACAGGTGTGTCTCCTGGTGAAGGCACAGGTGCAACTATGTCGGAAGACGATGAAGATGATCAGGCAGACAGCGAAACAAACCTGTTCGACGGAGGCTTTGATGGAACGGACAGCATGGGATTTGGGCCGCTAATTCCCACAGAGAGCGAGCGATCCCTGATGGAACGCGTTCGCCAGGAGCTGAAGCATGAGCTGAAGCAGGTTGGTGTCAACATCTCTGGTCTCAAGGGATGATGATAGATAGATCAAGGAAGAGAGTCTCCAAAAGCTTACATTTGGGCTTTCAGGGGTACAAAGAGAAGATCGTGGACATCAGAGAAGAGATCCTTCGCAAACGAAGAGCAGGGAAACTTCCCGGGGACAGCACTTCCATGCTCAAAGCTTGGTGGCAGTCCCACTCCAAGTGGCCGTATCCGACGGTACGTTCCGCTTATCCGTCGTCCCCATGCATCATCTCATTCGATCTGATCTTCCCATACCTTGTGCAACCTCGTCACAGGAGGAAGACAAAGCACGACTGGTGCAGGAAACAGGGTTACAGCTAAAGCAGATCAATAACTGGTTCATCAACCAGAGGAAGAGGAACTGGCACACTAATCCATCGTCGTCCGGTTCGCTCAAAACCAAGCGTAAAAGGTTTGCGATACACACCGCCGCTCGAAAGCCTTTCTTTCCTTCCTACCTACCTCTTCGTTCTACTTACAACTTAAAAACCGAGTGATACAGGTGAAGACGACGACAGTGTTGGCCACCTCATTTACGGTACTCGATCAAGACATAGTATCGGCATCTACAAGGGAAGCTAAATCATAGCACGCGAAATGTGCAGTAGCAGACTACAGTACCAAGATAGAGAATGTGCGAAGTGTCTTCTCATCTTCATTCCATTGACTCACCAATTGGCGGATTGAGGTATCAGTTTACTTGTACATGAATTCCGTGGAAGAAGAAAATGATGTGGGTGTGTACAGCGCAATAAAATGTACCGCTAATATTTGACATCTTTGTGGATGCAGTAGGCAATGTGTGATGTATTGATGCAACTAGGGATCTTGCATGATTGAATTGGTTGTTTACACATGAATCAATTTCATAAAGGTGTTGTGTTTTTGCTCTTTTATCCTCTTAAAGAAGATTGCACTGTACCCAAGAGCTCCATCAATCAAGATTCAGAAATAATAATAATTATTATAACATTGCCCATACTCCTTCCATTTTATACTATACTATATTCTCTGGAAGAAGAAGAAACAAGAAGATCTTGATGTAACCAAATCACGACACAAATTCAAATTAAAGAATAATCATACAAAAACAAAAAATAAAATTTAGAATGTAATAATAGTAAAAGAGAAGAATTAGCTAAAATGTTAAAAGCACAAAATTGAAGTGACGTTTAATGATGCTGAAATGAACAATTTTAGGTCATTCCTGTGGGCCTACTGTTTTTGCATACGATCTATTTTGTTCTGATCGAGAATGTTAAAAGCACGCTTTACGTTGACGGAGAACCGACCATGTCTGTTACCTTTCGATTTGCCCTCCTCAACTTCCTCTTCACTTGTTTCCGGTTCAAATCAGCAGAGGTAGAAGATGAAGAAAGATGAAGGATGTGATGTGTACAGTCTGGAGAAGTAATGAAACCAAACAATTAGCTCGCACTCGCACCGAAAAGATGCCCACGATTGAATCGCTTCAAATCATACGGCGATATATTGCACGCATCAGCCGGCTCGGAACGTCACACGTGGATATGCGAGAGAAGGGGGAAATGAGAGCGTATTTATGCAGACGGAGCGGGCCGAAGCGCGCGAATTGGTCGATCGACGCGGCACTGGTACGCGATCACAGAGGAGGGCGAAAGGCGGGAGGAGAAGTTTACGGTACCGGAACGGATCTTCCGCTGCGGCGTTGCTGTCGTCCCCGTCGGGCCCCTGGTTGAAGTTGCAGGCTACTTAGTAGTTGGATATATTTAACATCTCGGTCCCAGCTACCAGAACTGATCTTTCGTTGTGGCGTTGCTGTGGTCTCTAACGGCTCCGTGTCAAAGTTGCGCGAGAGCATTCTGAACTAACATCGAGATCTATTTATACTGTCGTTATTGATTTTATTAATAAAAATAAATGAAAAAAAATTAGAACGAATGATATTGGTGATAACGATAACGTTTTAATTGACAATAACATCATTCGAGATCATGAATGATTATTATAAATATGAAAAAAGAATAGTGACAAGTAATGAAAAGATCGTCGATATAAATGTCAATATAATCCTCAACGATGCCATTATTTACCACCATCATCGAAGTTATCCTCCTCGATGCCGCCGCCTCGATCCTCCTCCGACATTAATTACCTTAACTACCTAAACCTGGCGAGAACTAAATAAACGGAGATGGGACGAATCACCTGCTTCGGGCAAAGCAGGGAACAGACAGTTTCTTCTCACGTGAGTGGTGAACCCAGCGGGTAACCGCTGCCTTATAGAGGAACGAAGTGCAATGACCATCAACTCCTACATTATTAGTACCATGCTGACTAGGACTAGGACAAAGAACATAGTTTTTGACTAGATCCAATGCGAGCCAAGACAAACTTCATATATACTACATGATACAACCTTCTGATTCGCTGGATGGCTCTTATCAATAAAGACATTATGATTTGACAAATATAGATTTTGCGTACCAGACAGCACGCTAAAATATGTTTCCAAGAATTATCTCAGTTCCACCTGACGTGTTCTCCAAAGCTACTGTAGTATAGAAAATAGCTTGATTTTCCTATGTACATATATTGACATTAATGGTTCTAAGGCTTTCTAGTCTTCAATTTGCCTCATCCAATGTACAACAAAAGTTAGTTTGGTATTGCTCCTAATCATTTCAAAAAAATAAAAAAAGGTTGGGATGTATGTTGATGTCAGATTACCTTCTCGTCTTTGTCAACAAGACTGTTAGTTCCTTCTTCGATTCCTTCTTCCTTGTTTGTTGCTGCCGCTGGAAGAGGATGCAGACTGGACAGGAATTATAGTGCCACCTTTGATCTCACTTGCAACAGAGCCATCTGGAGGGTCATCTATCACCTTCTGAGTCTCTATGTGCCTTATTAGATATCCCAGCTGCCAGACACAAATAATGAATGATCATTACATGTCCAATAAGATCATTAGATATATGTCAAATAAACTAGTAGTACAAACAGAAGAAACAATAATCATCGTATGACCCTTCTAACAACACAATATCAACTTTGAAAATGACATGTAAAATAATTATATGGACCCACGTTTTATGTACTTCACAGTTTGGACCCAAAATATCCATCAAACAAAAAAATTATGTTAATAAATAGAAAGATCAGATACCCAAGTTCCACCTGATTTTACCCTCTCACTCCTTCCAACCAATCGCCACACTTCATCATCTCTTGCCCTCTGGCCGCCTCCACCTCGTTTCTTTTTCCTCAACGATGCCATTATTTACCACCATCATCGAAGTTATCCTCCTCGATGCCGCCGCCTCGATCCTCCTCCGACATTAATTACCTTAACTACCTAAACCTGGCGAGAACTAAATAAACGGAGATGGGACGAATCACCTGCTTCGGGCAAAGCAGGGAACAGACAGTTTCTTCTCACGTGAGTGGTGAACCCAGCGGGTAACCGCTGCCTTATAGAGGAACGAAGTGCAATGACCATCAACTCCTACATTATTAGTACCATGCTGACTAGGACTAGGACAAAGAACATAGTTTTTGACTAGATCCAATGCGAGCCAAGACAAACTTCATATATACTACATGATACAACCTTCTGATTCGCTGGATGGCTCTTATCAATAAAGACATTATGATTTGACAAATATAGATTTTGCGTACCAGACAGCACGCTAAAATATGTTTCCAAGAATTATCTCAGTTCCACCTGACGTGTTCTCCAAAGCTACTG